>CM077579.1:26379889-27632889 GCA_039657325.1 Stephania cephalantha | reverse complement strand
ATACTAGTGATCCTACTAGGGACACCACTACTACTACCGTATCGACTCGAGCATAAAGGATCGACTTGCAGACCACGATGCCCAGTTGACAGAGATCCTCTAGTTACTTAGGGCTCAAGCCGCTACAGCTGCCACATCAGCGGCACTAGCTCCCACAGTTCTTGTCGCACCTATGGTACAAACAGTCGTCGCCCCGATTACACCACATATGCCTACTGATACACCACTTTCAGAGACCGGGCTGAGGGAGTCTCGCCACCTATTGTGATACCGTTAGAGACTTCGACTCTTACGCCCCTACCTGTGACTACTGAGCAGCCAACAACTACTACAGTTCATGCTACTTCCGCATTCGTCTTGACTCCGGAGGTGAAGCTTGTCAGAGAGTTTATGAAATTTTAGCTGGGATACTTCTACGGAGGTGGAGACCCTGAGGCGGCAGGGAAGTGGATAGTTTCGCATCAGCGTTTCCATAAGCTGATGCGAAACGACGACAGCATACAGGCACGTTTATCCGGAGCGTGTATGTGAGGTCATGCAACGGTTTGGTGGATGACTTATCTAGATATCCACCCGGAGTCAGCGACATGGGCGGAGTTTCGAGAGTTGTTCTACAACGAGTTCATTCCCCTACAGGTGAGGCTGAGATTGAGGGAGGATTTTCTGGCCCTACGGCAGGGTAACCACTCATTGATGCAGTACATGGAGCGGTACATTGATACCTATTATGGTTCTCGATGGATGTTGCGGGCACAGAGACGCTTCAGATTTACTATTTCGTACGTGGTGTTGATGAGCAGATTGCTGACGCAATAGTCTCGACAGGTGCTACTACTCTTTAGGAGGTGTACGATCGAGAATTATCTTATGAGACACTGCTCTTGGAGAGAGAGGGCAGGCGTACGACAGTGCAGTACAGAGGGTCAGGGTTCTCGGTCGGATCGAAGACCGAAGAGACAGAGAGATCAGCTTGACAGAGGTCGCCGAGATGATCGACGAGATAGGGACCGTAAGGTTGATCACCGGGACAGCCAGTTCCAGTACGAGGATAGGCGGCAGACGCACGCCTTAGCACCTGCACCCACAGAGCAACAAATGACATCGGCCCACAAGAGATGCGTCGGGATAAGGATCATGGAGGCCGTGACAGGGGTCAGAGAGACCAGGGTCACCTAAAAGCTGACTGCAGGACACCACCGACATTACCAGGAGCACAGCAGGGTCAGGCTAGGGAGAGAGCACATGCAGTCGCGCAGCCAGATCGAGATGCGACCAAACAGCTCGTCGAGGGTACGTTATCTATTATAGGTAGATTGATGCATGTTATGATAGATTCTGTTAGTACATTATCATTTATTGTTGGACGCATGGTATGAGAGTTGGGGTTAACATCACAGACGCTAGACACACACCTTGTCCTCGTACGGCCGTTGGGGATAAGATATACCCTAACCGGATATGTCGAGACTGCACGATAGAGGTAGAGGGGCATCAGTTGCCGATAGACTTACGAGTCCTAGAGTACCTCGAGTTTGACGCACTTTTAGGGATGGACTGGTTAGCGACATATCATGCACAGTTGGATTGCTTCCAGAAGACCGTCACGTTTCGAGTTCCGGGGATTCCAGAGTTCACATTTACCGGAGTCGCTACCGCACTACCCATTACTAGAGGCCGACTAGCTACGACTCAAGAGATGAAGGCATTCACAGCGATAGTTGAGCCAGAGGTTAGGACCGAAGTCAGGACTGAGAATGTTCCAGTAGTCCGAGACTTCGTCGACGTATTTCCATATGATTTACCAGGATTGCCACCGCCACGAGCGATTGAGTTCATCATTGAGCTGATACCAGGGACTCAGCCGATCGCTAGCAGACCTTATCGGATGTCACTGTCAGAGCACGAGGAGGTTAGGAGGCAGTTAGATGACTTACTGGATAAGGGTTTCATTCACCCTAGCATGTCACCTTGGGGAGCTCCGATATTATTTGTGAAGAAGAAGGATGGTTCAATGAGGATGTGCATAGACTATAGGAAGTTGAATCAAGTGACAGTTAAGAACCATTACCCACTCCCCATGATCGACGACCTTTTTGATCGTTTGACTAGCGCCAAGTTCTTCTCGAAGATTGATCTGCGCTCAGGCTATCATCAGTTGAGGATTCGAAAAGATGACGTCAAGAAGACCACTTTCAGTACAAGATATATGTTGTTTGAGTTTACAGTCATGCCTTTTGGGCTGACTAATGCCCCGGCGATCTTCATGGACTTGATGCATAGGGTCTTGAGACCATACTTGGACAGATATGTCATCGTCTTTATTGATGACATCTTGATTTACAGCAAAACTCGTGAGGAGCATGCGAGTCATCTCAGAGCGGTTTTGACGACACTGAGAGTTCTGACGGTATCTATTGAGCGAGTTGTCGAGTGTTAGAGGATTGATAGGCTCTATGAGTGATTCAGTGGTATGGCTCGGGATCCGGAGTGTACGAATTGGGCAGAGTCAACAAATCAGTGTTTGAGACACTGAGGGAGGATGTGGATACCTGCAGCTCCGGAGATACGGGACGAAATTTAGGGGGACGCACACAGGTCTCGCAACACGGTTCATCCTGGTCGGACCAAGATGTATCATGATTTGAGACGATTATTCTGTTGGCCAGGTATGAAGGCTGACGTTGGCGAGTACGTCAGGAGTTGTCATATCTGCCAGCAAGTCAAGGCTGAGCACAGAGACCAGACGGTTTACTACAGCCACTACCAATTCCACAGTGGAAATGGGAGCACGTCACTATGGATTTTGTCAGTGGGTTACCGCATATTACGAGGAGACACGATGCAGTTTGGGTCGTGATTGACAGACTAACGAAATCGGCGCATTTCATTCCTATTTCTATGAGATATTCGTTCCCACAGCTGAGCATTATCTTCGAGAGGGAGATCGTTAGATTGCGTGGGGTGCCAATCTCTATTGTATCTGATCGAGATCCTAGGTTGACTTCGAAATTCTGGGAGGCGATGCAGAACGGTTTGGCACCAGGTTGCAATTTAGTACGACTTACCATCCTCGACGACGACAGACGATCGAGAGATCGATACATATTCTGGAGGATATGCTCAGAGCTTGTATTTTGCAGTTTGGAGGTTTACGGGAGGATTATTTACCGCTGTGTGAGTTTGCTTACAATAACAGCTATCAGGCGAGTATCGGGATGCCTCCGTTTGAGGCGCTGTATGGCAGGCCATGCAGATCACTGCGTGTTGGGCGGCGCACGAGGATACACGACGATTGGGCCGAGAGATAGTTGTTGATCACACGAGAAGATTAGCGCAGATTCGACAAAGACTTCAGAAAGACAAAGACAGACAGAAGAAATATGCGGATAAGTATCACGAGGGTCTGAGCTATGAAGAGGGCGACATGGTTTATCTGAAGGTTTCCCCATGGAAGGGCCAGCAGAGATTTGGGATTAAAGGGAAATTGGCGCCGAGATACATAGGACCGTTCAGAGTCGCAGCACGAGTTGGCAATGTGGCTTAGAGATTGGACTTGCCAGCAGAGTTAGCTGGGGTTCATCCTACGTTTCATATCTCGATGTTAAGACTGGCTAGGTCAGGACCGAGACCGATGGTTGACTTGAGACAGATCGAGGTTCGGCCTGATGTAACATATGAGGAGCGACCGATAGCAATTGTGGATCACGCAATTCAGACTCTTAGGAACAGGGAGATCCCTAAGGTGTTGGTTTGTTGGCAGCATCATGGTAAAGAAGGACTCACTTGGGAGCTAGAGTCTACTATGCGGGAGCGTTACCCTCAGCTATTTCATGGTACGAAACATCAAGTTATTTAAAATTTCGAGAAAAAAACTCTTTTCTAGTTGGGAAGAGTTGTAACGGCCCAAATTTTAATTACACCGTTATTACTGATTATTTTCAGACTTGGACGACAGCTCAGATCCACGTGGATGCCGCAGATAGGTCAGGGCACGCCTGACTAGGTAAATAGTGATTTTGTGTGATTGTTTGCCTAATTGTGATGCTGTATATCAAGTTATTTACCTAGCATTGCATGTGTGTATTTATATCATTGAATCGATCGAGGTAGTGTAACGGGTGTTTGCCATGAGAAACATGTCAAGACAGGTACTGAGGAGCGAACTGTGGGTAGACTAGGTCGGGGAAACTAAAACATGCAAATTAAATAAAATATTGGTCAAGTAACTACTACGGAATAGATATTGGGTGGCTAGTGACGCGGCAGTATGCGTCGGAAGCGAAACCGGCGTCCAAACGCCCGAAAACATAGGCGAGTGTCCCAGCTGTGTCACATTTTGGAGTCAATGACACAAAGTCAACTAGCTAACCCTCATTTACACTCCACCACACACCATCATCATTTTATCCTCTCCCTTATACACAACACACACACCCGACACTCACACACACAAGTCGAGAGGAAGAAGAAGAAACAGAGATGAGGAGGAGGAAAAGAAGGAGTCGGGAAGGAGAGAATAGAGGGTGGAGAAGTCGGGAAGGAGGTGAGTCGTTTACTTTTGTTGTTGTTTGGTGCGTCGGCCATGGAGGCCGAGAGTGGGGTTCGGCCATGGAGGCCGAACCGTGTCAAGGTGGAGATGGCAGGGGTGTCTCCCCTACCATCGAGTCCACCGGGATTGGGGTGGAGAGCAACCCCAACCCAAACCACAGAGGAAAAATAAAAGAAAAAAAAAAAAGAGACTTGCGTCTCTGTGAAGAAGGAGATGGGGTGGGGGGGGTGCAAGCACGCGTGTGCGTGCATGCAACCCCTGGACCGGTTAGGCCGGTCCGGGCCCAACCCGATTGAGCCGGACCGAACCCGACCCGGGTTGGCCCGAACCGGTCAAAGCCGGCCAGCTGGACCAGTTGGACCAGTCGGCCGGCCGGTTGGACCAGTCAAAGTGACCGGGACCGGGTCAAACCCGGTCCAGGGACCCACCCATTTATTTAAATAATATAATATTAAATTTTAATTTAAAAACAGTTTTAAATTCAATAAATTACAGAAAAATAAGTAAAATAGGTGAAAAATTATGGGAAAATCCAAAAAAACAGGAAAAATATTAAAAATGGTTTAATTGGACACCAAGAATTTAGGAGACCACAGTTGGGAGTCGGGTGCATATCTCGAGACGTGAGTGAAACTTCAGAGTGCATTTTTGAGGTACGTAAGATTTCATCTGAAAGTCACTGAGGGTTTACTTTTCTATCGTTGATTCATATTCCTTGTTATTGTACTTTATTCCGTGATACATTTGGGTTGGTGGTTGAGTTACTCCCACCTGATATTCGTAGTGTACTTATGGCACACTATGCTGTAGCACGTGTGATCAGGCACTCGATGAATTTCAACCCGAGTTGCATTAAGGGTGCACGTGTCGGGTAAGCACCGCGAGGAACCAAGTGAAGGGAAGTGGGGGCACCCACCGAAAGGATCCTGGGGGTCCGAAGTACAGCTTAGTCTGACCGGGACGAGTACACACTTTGTTTCTCTCGTGTTATTTATTCATGTGATGATCTTAGCACAGTTGTCTGTTTAGTTTCGCATGATTATTTGACATGTTTATTGATATATATTTATTTTCTTATAAATGCTCGGTGTACTTCGTTGGAATCTTACTAACTGTACTCTCCATCTGGCTTTTTGTGATGGTTGAGTGCAGATCTCAGTACTAGTATGGGCAAGGGGATTTTGGGCGACTTCATCTGACTGCCCGCGGTCGAGGACCCACTAGTATGTGCGATTTTGATATTTGGCTTTACTTTTGGGTATTGGGAGACTGAATAGACATTGTACTTGTATATATTACTACTTATTATGGTCGCCTATATACAGAGTACTTTCCCGGGTTTTCCACAATAGGTGTTGCTCTTATAAATGATGCTTTATATGATGATAAATTTAATTGTTTTACTTGCTTTAAATTTAAGACTTCCGCTGTTTTAAATGCTAAACTGATTAACGAAAGGAGTTAACACACATATCGAGTAGTCGCGTTGTAGCAAAGGACGTAGTGGCGCGTGGGACCCAGTGGGTCAATGATCTGACATGACTGTGGGGCCGCGCCTCCCCGCGTGGCGACCTCCTCAGGATTGGGGGCCGCTACAGGTATGACACCTTCTAGAATAGTTTTCGGTAAAGCATGTCATACCAGTAGAATTGGAACATAAGGCATACTAGGCAATCAAGACATGTAACATGAATATTGATAACACTGGAAAACAACATGAACTTAGCATCTACGAGTTAGAAGAATTGAGAAATGATGCATATGAAAGTGCTTCTATTTATAAAAATAAAATTAAAGCATTTCATGACAATACATTGAACATTAAGAATTTTTAAGTAAGACAAAAAGGTTTACTTTTTTGTTCATGTCTTAAATTATTTTCTGAAAAACTTTGTTCTAGATGGACGGGACCTTTGTAGTTACACACGTATTACCCCATGGTGTTGTAGAGATAGAAAGTAGAGAAATAAGGAGAGTCTTTAAAGTTAATGGTCATAGATTAAAACCTTATCATAAAGATTTTGTCTCACAGGATATGGAGATCCTTAACTTTGACCCAATGGACAACTCACTAGATGAATTGAACACCATGGAGGAGCATATCATAACCATTAATTCCAATGAAACATTCACCGTATGGATGGTTAAAACACCAAGAAGAAGTAAGAATAAGAAATCACAAAAAAAGAAACAACCCACCAGAGACCCATACGAGTGCGACAAGGATGACTAAGATTATGAGGAGTTTGGTAAGAATGACAATCCTGAAAAAATCATTTCAGAGGATCCAAGTGATACATACCTCAACATACATATTAATGAGATGTCCTTCTACGGAGTTCAACTCGATATGGTAGCCGATATAAGACTTATACCTGAACATTTGTTTCTTTTAACAAAATTGAGGATTCATAGAAAAAACCTCCTATTACAGTGCACAAGTCGAATGGCACTTACACATTCCCATTAGGAGTATCAAAGAATGTGCACATACAAGTGGGTAGGCTCACCAACAACTACCTCACATAATCAGATATTTATTGGGTGGATTGTTTTTATCGACTATCGAAGCTATCATCGACGTACATGGGTGCATAGTTACACAAAGGATGGGTGATAAAGTAATCTCATTCAAAAATAGAAGAGAACTTTGCAATGATATGGACGAAGGGCAATTTAATGACGGTGATGAATTAATGAAGACGTACGTTTTTCAAACCCCAGACCTTAGTGAAGACATTCTCAATGAGTAAGCACTTGAAGTGTAGATTGATTTAATCACACTCAACTAGGATAGATTCCTCTATCAGTCGAGTAAACGACCATAAACAACTACTCTTTATGGGAGGTAACCCATATTCCTTATTTATTTAAGCTATTTCAGTTATTAGCTGGACATCTAGCTTTAATATAGTTTGTTTTTATTCTCTCTCATTTTGACTCACTTTTGGAATTACTTTCGAAAGTCGCGCTCTAAAGTAGCTCACATAGGGGTGATCGAGTCATTTTTATTTTTATGGCCTTTATGCAAGCTCGCATTATAAACGTGCTTATTTGTTTATTTATATATTTCATTAATAAAATTATTAGTTAGGTACATATCCCGATCAAGTTTCCAATAATATTTTGAATTTTTCAGTCAATCTTACTTTTACATTCACTTTTAAGAAGGGTATATAAATTACTTATGAAATTAAATTGCAAAAAAGAAAAATAAGGCCTAACGAATCGCCAGCAACTCCAAATAACACTTGGAATTGCTGGCAAAATTGGTAGCAGAACACAAGAAATTTAGTGCAAATTTGGTGTCTGATGAATCCCCATCGATTCGCCTTACAAAGGAATCGCTGCTCAAATCATTGGGTCATTGTTTTTCATATAACCTTAATTAATATTGATTTAGATAGCGATTCCCAACGATTCCATTAACACATGAATCGTTGCGCACTTTTTTTATTTTTAAAACCAAAACCTCAAAATCGCCATACACACCAACTCATTCACACCAACAAACTGCTGCACTCTTTCATACAAATCCCAATTTCTTGCCTAGATTCAACCCTCATAAGCTCAATCTTAGCCTATTTAAGTAATACCCACCTCTACCTAGCTTCATTCAATACTATAATCATCAAATTTGAGAGAGTAGAGCCGAGCTAGGGTTTAAGGAATTTGGACTTGAAGCTTGGAATACCGTGTTAGAGGAGTTCAAGAGCACATATCTTGAGAGATTCGCTCTCAAAAAAGGTTATCACACAACCCTATCCCTTTATTTTAATGAAATTTCGATTTCTTGTTGGATCTTTATAAATTCTTAAATGGATTTTGAAAATTTTTGTGAATTCAATTTTGGTAATTGAATAAATTGGTTGTGATCAATTCAGTATCATAATGGCAATGACCGTTGTTTTACAAGTAGCATATTCCCGAAATTTTTGGAGTTTTCACAAAGTAGAAAGTGTTCATAACAAGTTTGAAATTGAATTTCCACAAATCGAAGGTGTAATTTAGGAGTTTTTGAAAGACCATTCAATAGATTTAATTTCATCTTCTTGACTTTCGTAATTTTCAAATAAGTTTTTTTAAAATCCACTCTTTTATGCAAAATTGTTCCTAGTTTTCTCGATGGCAATTCGATTTTCAACAACTACCCACCTTAAGTCTATTTTTGTATCAAATACAGGATTTTGGTTTACCGTTTCATAGTAGTGATTTGATCATATGACGAGATAAGATTTTAGAATAGGTAGAAGCAGTGCTCAAGAGAAAGGAAAATGGGTTATGATAGAAAAATCGAAGAACCATCTGTCAACAAATGTCCATTCAACCCATGGGTATTAGTATTAGAGAATCAAGAACCACAAGGTCTGAGTTAAGAACACCTACTCCACCTAGCATTGATGAGGACTCTGACTACTTAGACCCAAATACATTAGTCCCATATGATCCCATGAGATTTTTCACTTTCAAAGCACAAAATAGATACTTTCGAGACATGAAAAGAGTTATCATACTCGAGAGAGGACTCTAAATCCAAAATGTGAACAAATATAAAGACAAAATTGTAAGCATCATATGGGAAAGACACTTGGAACACCTTTTTAGGGATTACGAAGGTAGATTTGAGAGGGGATGCTCAGAATTAGTTCGCCAATTCTACGCGAATGGATATGTGAGTGAGAATAATAAAAAAATGATTGTTAAAGGAAAGAATATTGATATTTCCATTATGTACTTCCGGATGAAGGAGTTATACAGATTTCGACTATCCCAACATAAATTACATCCCTAAGGAAGTTTACCCATCCAGAAAAATTCAAGAAGCCTTAAAGGTAATTCTCGGATGGTGATTTTCTCTCGGTCTATACAGTCACCTAAAGTCCGTCAAAATAATCGATTTTAGAAAAACCACCAAACATTGGAGCTACTCTATTCTACCACATTGTTATGAAAATTGGGTATATCGACACCGGATACGCAATTCATGATGCAATGAGATAGACAATGATGACTACGAAGCATGATGGCCTACTGTTCTCAATTTTAATCACTCAACTAAGTATGAAAGCTAAGGTTAGTTTCCATGAGATAGAACTCGATACCTCAAAGGACTATCACAGACGCTACGGTTAAGGGGATGAGAGCAGTCAATGGATATAATGATTTAGAAGAAGAGATGGAGATCATCGAGACAAGAAGGTCCAGAATTGAAGACCGAACTACAAGGCAGAGAGTCTATACAAGCACACTAGAAGAAGCACGACGACCAGTGAGTGTGATGACTCAAGTACATGTTTTAGTGGCAGAGAGCAATTCTACATCTACAACAAAAGCTAAAAGAAAAGGATTTCTCAAATCCTTATTTTCAGTTTTTTGGCGTAATGAGAAGCAAATCTTGAAGACTCATGAGATGTTAGACAAGAATGAAAGAACTCTGGCACGCCACTATTCTATGTCGGAAAGGAGGAAGATTGAGCGTTTACTAGATCATAGGAGGAGCATTGACATTCCCCGATGCAGTTAAGACTACTATCGTGAGTTTATAAAGAGGCCAGATGATAAATTTACTTCGACATTCCCCGATGCGGTTAAGACTACACTTTTACAACCTATTATTGCAGCGAGGAATAATGATGGAGCTGAAGAGACCGATGATAAATTTACTTCTGCGCAGAGTACATTGTGATTTTTTGAAGTATTTGCTTGTATGTAAGGAATATGAAGTCTGTTTGAACCTTTAATGAGAAATGAATGCTTTACACCATTGTGTATCTCTTTTATAAGATGTTTGTTGCTAATTTTGAAAAGCAATTTATGTTTTATGTTCAATTCTTTTATGTTTTACAAGGTATGTTTTTTTTATTGAATAATCCGACTTTATTTTTAAACCTTAAGGACAAGGTTTGGAATGAGTTTGGGGGTATGTAGGTGAAGTGAACTATATAAAAGCCAAGTATGGAAGAAGACTTGAGAGGTAGAATTTATTTGACTGAAAATTTTTGAAAATTTTCCATAATTCAGGTAACATTTCTTCATTTTAATTTATTTAGTTAGAAATGTGAATTGAATATAATTTGGATTTAAATAGAAGTGATTATTATGATTAACCATTAAAATAAAAAGTTTATGATAGAAAGGAATTGTTATACCCTATTTGACTTAAACTAGGTTGTGTATGCACTAGAAGAGTTTATAGGGGATTGTTTTCTTTGTGTTAGACATTATAATGGGTAGAAGATCAAAACGAAAATACAAGATGAACAAGATATATTTCTAAGAATCTTGTTATACAAAGGTTATTGATCAAATATTAATATATGTATTGAAAATAGTTTACGCCACAATTGAGGAGAAAAATAGGAAATCAGCCAATAAACTTTACTAAGTTGGAAAGAATACTTCCTTGACTATATTGAAAGTGAGAAGAGCTAACAAGAGTTTTTAAAGAAAAAAATAGAGAGACCCACAGATTCTAAAGGAAATGGTGCAAGGATTTTAGTGGTGGGAAAATGAAAGAAATATTCCTATATTAAAAAATGAAATAACAGTATCCAAAGGAAATGAAGCATGGAACCGTAGGAATACAATATGAAGAAAAAGAATATATTCATATGAAGAAAGAAATAGCAATATAAAAAAATGGAAGGATGTTTATGAAAAACTTTCTAAATAAAAGATGTAGCTCAAGTGCTTATAGCTAAGTTAAGTGAAGTATATCTTTTTAAGCCAACAAATGGATATGAAATGTCAAATCCCAAAAGTTTTTAACTCAATAATTACAACTAATATGGGATTAATGAATTCAAATTATGGTTTAGGACGCGAGTTGTGAACTGAGGATCGGTGAAATGAGATTTACAAGTAATTTTACTTTTATGTGATGTTTGTCTAGTGTTATGTATTATATATTATTTTATTTTGTGAAATTCGAGTTGATTGAGTAAATTTGAGATTCGCGAGGGTTTTGTCTCGAGATTCTTGTCAAAACGATTTCCATGGAAGTTTAAATGTCGACCCGAGCAACTGTTTCAAGTTTCACAAAAAAAAATAATGATTTTCAATTCGAATATTCGAATTTTGGATTTTAAATAGACTTAACGAGTCTACGTTGGTCCCACGCCTTGATTTGCATATGAAGATGGGTTGTCCGAGAGTTTTGGGATATTTTGGTAACTTCTTCAATTTTTGGCGGAATTGATGTATTTTTCGGTGTTTAATTTGGACAAAAATTGAAAAGATAAATATGAAAAATAATAGAAAAATGGTCACTTACTAATAAGGGTATTTGATTTGTATTGTATTGGATAAAAATAGAAGGGCAAAACAGTCATTTGACCCCCATATAACAAAAATAAAAATCGAACAGGGGTTATAACCCACTATTCATATTGGGTATATATATGATATTCCATAATTAAATAGATGCTAAAATTAGTCATTGTAAAACACTACATGGATCATAAAACTTGATAAAAATATCTTGATTAGAATTTTAAGTTAATGCCACCCATTTTAAACACTTGTCAAGGCCTCGATCACATCAATATAGGTATGCCTTCGCAGGGTGTATTGTGTTATCTTGATGAGGCAAACTGGGTAATGGTTACCTGGATGTTTTAAATTGGTTTGACTTAATAAAGCTATCAAAACGGTTTTGGGCTTTAGGCATAGATGAGACGTAACATGTTGTGACATATGATGTCTAGGTCTCATAAAGAACCTAAGAGTTGAATAAGATGCAATTAGTAATGGTTATCTACTTAAATAACCTGATTTTGATTGTCATGCGTTAGCTGTCTCAAAATTAAGTGAAATATGGATCTTAGACCACTAAATTAATATTTACAAGGGTTATTGATTTAGTGGGAGTTTAATTACTCACTAATAAATTATTCTGCACAATCTTCTAAGTGTAGATGTTAAACTCCTAGTAACACTAATTCATAGCAACTGCGATCAATACTTGAGAAGGATAAAATAATTTCTAAGACTAATTTCCCTATTTTGATTTGAAAATTGATAAATGTTATCAACCATATAAACAAGGATGTATGTCTTAGATTAATGGTTCCTTTTAAACCACCATCTATTAGTACAAGGATTATATGTCATGCTAACAAATTTAAAATCGGACTTTAGGAAAGATTCGGGCCATGAAATCTAATGACATGACAGTGACACTGAAGGAAATGTTCAAATAGTAAGTCACACGGGTAGGGCATAAGATAGCAAATTTCTTAGATTCTTGTAAAATAGTTGAGAACCTATTAATGTCTTTATGTTTGGATCATGAAAGAACTATATTAATTATCTCAAAAGGCTTGAATCTTCATGTGCCAAAATTTGGCAGTAGATTTGATCTATAATTCATCAAAATAGTTTTAAACTACATAATTCGAAAGACATGAACACTATTTACAGTTGCATTTGATGTTTAAAATTGTAACACATAATAATAAAAAGGGGCCTTATATATATTTGATGGTCGTAACATAAAGGAATTTAATAAAGAAAGAAAGATAAAGGGAAGGTAAAAGCTACAAAAGGTGTTTATGGAATTTAATAAAGAAAGATAAAGGGAAGGTAAAAGCTACAAAAGGTGTTTGTGTCGGACACAAAAACTTTAGTTGTGAGCTAGACTTTGCTAAGTTCTAAAGAAAGCCTTAAAGAACGGATTTTGCTTTTCATTGAATGAAATTGTTCATTTTATAATGAATTACAAATCCTATCAGGAAGACATAATTTTGAATTGTTACGAACATTTCAAAATGAGTATAAGAAAAAAAATCACTTGACAAACTATTAACATACTTTGATGCGATCAAGGTGGATAATATTTGAGCCAAGCGTTTAGGTGACCATCCTTCAAATTGTGAGATTTTCTTGCAATTAACTCCACTAGGAACGTTATTTGAGAAATGATGTTTTAAGAGGATAAATTAAACTATATAGGATATAATTTGATTTATGATGTGTCACATAGACTTTTCTATGATGTCTTATTGAGGTTATACTTTAGAAACCAAGGCACTCGTACTAAACCTTATTTTCCTTAAAGTGGTTGATAAAACTCCATATATGATATGGAATAAAAGGCCTAGTTTGTCTTTTCTTAAGATTTGAGGCAGCGAGACTTGTGTAAGACGCTAAGTCACATAAAATTTGATGTTTAAGTCATTTGAGTCTATTTGTGGTTGATCATTATGATACTATTTTATACAATTGAGAACAAATTATTTGTTGCTAAAAAAATGATGCCTTTTTAAGTAAAGAGTTTATTTTAAAGACACTATTGTGAATAAAATAAATCTTGAAATGTTCAAGTGCCACAAATGAGAATCGAACCACTTGAGGAAGATCAACAAAGTTTTGAACTAGTTGAGTATACACAAGTAACATATATCTCTTGAAAATCTAGAATAATTAGAAATTGGCTAGAGATATTTGGAATTTCTTATTATTGATAGTTGTGATGTATTTTTGATACTGAATCAGAATGAGTCACCACTTATCAAGAGACATATCTCGCCTAGATTGAACGAAGATACTAAGTGTTATTAACTTTGAGTTTTAATTCATGTATGTTAACCAAGTTTGGAACTTGAATTATTTACCTGAAGATGGTATGACCATTGGATGTAAATGAGTTAAGGTGACATGAAAAAAAAAGATGCATACTTAAAAGCACGGCTTATCGAAAATTTCAATCTAAATCAAGGTGTTGATTATGATAAGATTTTCACTAGTAGCTAAGCTCAAGTTCTAGAATTCTATTGTCGTTACTTCATAGTTTGACTATAAGATATGACAAACGGATGTCAAAAATAGCATTGCTCTATGCTCTTTAAAGATGTGTATGATACAACTTAATGGGTTTTTCGATTATTTTGAGAACTCGAGAAAGGTATGCAAGTTTAAAGGATCCATCTATGGATTATAGTAAGCTTATTAGAGTCGAGATCTTTGTTTTGATGAAATAATTAATGAATTACATTCATTGAATCGAAGATAAACCTTGTGTATACATAAAGGTTAGTGGGAGCGCAATTATCTTTCTGAATCTGCATGTTAATGATATATTATTCATTGGAAATGACGTCTTATCCCTAGCATGTCAAGTCTTGGTTAAGGAAGGTTTCTCAATGGGGTTCTTAGCTAATTAGGCCTATATCCTTGTGATATAGATTTATGGAGATAGATTTAAGAGGCTAATTGCTTTAAATAAGAGTGCTTATATAGACAAATAACTGAAAAAGGTTTCAGTGTACGAGATTCTTAAAAGAATTCATACTTACGTCTTATAACATAAGCCTCTACAAGACTCAAAGTCTTAAGACAAATGATGAGCGGGATAATGAGAATATGATTTCTTACGCATTAGCTATGAGAATCATCACATATGTTATACTTTGCATTCAACTCAATATGTCATATGCTCTGGGCAAAACATACATATATCTCATAGATTCTGGTGAGGGTCACTTGGATATTTATTAATAACATTCTTAAGTACTTCAGAAGCACTTGAGAGATGTTATTAGATTTGCAGAGGTTTGAAATATATGAGTCTTGTAAATGGTTACACGATGCAAACTTTCAAATTAATATAAAAGATTAATGATTGCAATATGGATATGTGTTAACTTCGTAGGAATGAGTTGGAAATATTTTAAACTCACTCTAACAAGTCCTATAACATAAACTGAGTTTTGAGCGGCATTTGATGCAGCTAAAGAAAATGTTTAGATCGTAAGGTTCATGATTGAATAAGGTGTGGTTCCAAGTGTTGGAAATAATGTTGGCTTTTATTGTAAAATCAATGGACAAATTTAGGTTATGGAACCTAAATCACACTATAGATCTAAACAATCACTTGAGTGTTTTTGTCTTATAAAAGAGTGAACGTAAAGATTTGCAGAACATCAATAACAAACAATGTAGCAGATACATAAACAAACTTCTTCCACTAAGAATGCATTAAGGTTACTCGGTATTGGATATGTGTAAGATTGGACCTAGTGCAAGTGGGAGATGTTGGGGTATGTGCCTTAGGCCAATTCTCTAAACGTTGTTTAACTATTATAAGTAGATGCATGTTTATTTTATAATAGTATCTATGAATAATTATTGTATTATTCTTAATGTCCCTAGTCAGTTATTATTGTGGGAACAATAATAAATTAAGACTAGTATGAGTCTTGATTGATAATCATGTGATGACTATGCGTATACGGATACAGATCAAGATAATGAGTATCTTTTAGGAACATATGCTAGACTGACCCGCTATGAGAACACTACATGGTCAATGTCATAAGTGATTCTCATGAGAGTTATATCATTTAGTCATTTGACTTGAGATCACCAAAGACTTCAACATTAGGAGTACAATGATTTGATACAATCAAACGTTGTCTTTAACCGGATGATTATAAAGATTGTGATTGGTCATTGCTCGAATATTGTATGGATGTTGTGTGATCAAGATGGAATTTATCCCTCTTTTAGAGAGATATATCTATTGGGCCCCTCGATATGTTAGACTGATAAATGGCCATGTCTAGTGAATTGATTGGATCAATGTCACTTGACAATTTCAGTCTACTCGGAGATCGAGACTAGTAGATTGAACTATAAGGGTGACATTTCATGTCTTATGTTCAATCAAAAGATATCGGGTGACAAAGGGATATGATATACATTATCTATTAGGTTGTATCAATTTATTGATCTTCATGCTACTTGGGTAGTCATAATGTCTTGCTAGAGACCGCTTATGACTTGTATACCAAAATGGTTTTGGTTCACTGCCAACGTTGTATGAACCTGTTGGGTCGCACACAATGAACGGATTTGCGCGATTTAATATTGTCTAGGTTAATGAATTTTATTTAATAAAATTCATTTTGAAGATACTCATTGAATGTCCTAGTTTGACTAGGATTCAAGATTCTCATACATTTCTACTGTGACTAGAAATTTTGTCTCTTAGTAAATCCTATTTTGAATAGGACTCTTATAGGAATTATAGTATGACTTTAATTCTTATTTGAATTTTAGATAAATTACAACTCTTATTGGATTAGTAATTGTAGATTATCTATGATTCTATCCTTTTTAGAGTTGAAATTTATCTAGGACTCTATTTTGAGTGTGACTAGGAGATGGAGTTCTTTTACAACTCAACCTAGTGTACTATAAATAAGACATTAGGGTCACAATTGTTGTAGGGAATTCCCGAGAGAGATTTTTCCTAGAGAAGTTTTGTGAGGATTCTTGTCCTAGAATTTTTGGGGCTAGCACTCCGGATCGTGATCGTCCGTTCGTGTGTGGATTTTTGATAGAGGACGTTCGTCTCTCGCAAGATCTTAAAGGAATCGATCAACACCAAACAAGGCAGACATGAAGTTATTCTTGCTAATGTATGATTTTTATTGGCACATCGGTTTAATGGAATCAATAGGATTTTGGTTGAGAGATGTTCGAAAAGGTTTCAAAAACTTCCGTTGCGCATAATCCCCGAAACCCAACAAAGGATAACCCAGTCGATGCCACACCAATGATCTCTAGCAAAGGCATGCGATATTTGTTGGTCTCGTACGTGCAATCCATAAACAAAACTAAAAGGAAACATCATAATAACTTGATGAAGTCGGGATGAGCATAAAACAAGTCTGTCACAACATCTATTTCCTCGTGTTTCATACGCCACGAGAGATAATTATGTGTGTCAAGAAAATGCTTGAGTTGTTGCATTTGTGATCTCCCTTCGGCCTCTTTAAACCTGTATTTTTTCGTAGCATTGTATATCGTGTGCATGATTGATGAATTGTATGCATCCCTCTTCTTTAACATGTCCAAAATCTTTTAGGCTTGATGTTTCCTTCCATCATTTATACCAACACAACACGCTCTTCCTCATCTAACTAGCTGGCATATGCGTGACCATTCATAGAACAACCAATGTCGTGGTTACGCTGCCCACACACCACTGTCACATGCCATAAGATATCTACATGTTCCTTAATATTTATTTCAAATGGACAACCAAATTTTTTTGTGCCACATTTGCCCCTTGATGTCCCCTTCAAAACCTCCCATTTGTCATCTATCACAATTTTTTTCCCTAAGCACATCTTTACTAGCTTTCATTTTTTTGACTCGTTGAGCGTCACCTCTATAAGAAACAGACTTCTCACACGTCATCTTCACCTTTCCTCAACAACGGCCATCACCCCCTACATCAGAACTTTTTGTGACAATAATGAACCATTTACTAGATACCCAACTTTAAACCCATTTGACTACCTCCACCCTACTTCCAAATGGCGCGTTAGGAGTGAAGTCCTTAATGTAGTCAAGATAGGCATTAGAACACAAATTTCCCTACAAAATAGTAAATCACAACTTTAAAGTCGACCCTCAATCAAAAACCACAAAAAATAATAAATTACTCCAAATATTTCATTCGGTCGATACATGCCGACTAAAACTCTACTATTCGTTCATTTATAATTGAACAAAATGATCTTGTTATGTCACTTATCACCAAACATACAATTTTCAATCGGTCTTTCTAGACCGAGCTAAAGCCAGAATATGGGCACCAACACGAAAATAAAAATAAAAAATGCCATCAAAACTAAATCAATACCTCTTCATCTTGCACGTTTGTAACTCTTACGCGTCCATCCTCCATTTTTATGGTAAATAGTCACGAAAAAATGCAAACAAAGAATGCCCCAGGAAGACAAAAAAATTTGTATATAAAATCCATAGGAAAACAGTGCAAATTCAACATGTTCTAGTAACAATAATGAAGAAATTGACTCTTATGATGGTTGTGGGCTCCGAAATCACAACTTTGGATCACCGATAGTCAGAGGGGATCGTCGGAGTCGAAGGGTGGCGGTTTACGTAAGAAGGAGATAGGGGCATGTGAGTCATTATGGGACTTAAGATGAGTAAAAATATCATTTCATTTGAGGGCATTTTTAGAAGTGGAGAGCAAAAAAAAAATGGTTTGCCCATAGTAAATTGTGGGGTGCACATAGTCGCGTCGTTTTCAAATTTTTGAACAGACAAGTAATATCTCTTCATTCTTACTTTATTTAGTTAGGAAAATATGGAATTGAATATGATTTGATTTAAATAGAAGTGATATTTTTATTGCCCATTAAAATATAAAGTTTATGATAGAAAGAAATTGTTTTACCCTATTTGACTTAACCTAGATTGTGTATACACTAGAAGAGTCTAGAAGGGATTGATTGCTTTGTGTTAGACATTATGATGGGTAGAAGATCGAAACAAAAGTGCAAGATAAACAAGACGGATTTCTAAGAATCTTTTTATATAAAGATTATTGAACAAGTATTATATATATTGAAAAGAACTTATGCCACAATTAAAGGAAAAAATAGGAAGTTAGCCAATAAGCTTTACTTAGTTGGAAATAACACTTCCTTGACTATGGTGAAAGTGAAAAGAGCTAACAAGAGTTTTTAAATAAAAGAGAAAAATAGAGAGACTCACAGATTTCAAAGGAAATGAAGCAGGGAATCTAGTGGTGGGAAAATGAGAGGAATAATCTAATATATAATGGCAATACCCCTTTAGATCTTCTTGAAGCCAAAATACCCTTATTCCCAAAATTGCCCTCTCAAGAACTCTTTGAACTTTTTGTTTTCCATCATCTGTCCTACAAATAAAAAGGGCAAATATGACTTCTATATTAACCAAAAAATAAGGAGCGGCTACTCTTTTCTTTTTTCCAAATCGGTTTCTATAACTAAAAAAAACTTTCAAAGCACATCATTCAAGAAAACAATGGGAGGGAACAATTTCAATTTTTCAAAACACTGAGAAGTTATATCCTCTCCCTTACGTTACATTCTCTCCCTCTTACCTCTCGCATTTTCACTCGCTCATCAATCTCTCGCATAGTTTTTCTCCCTCTCTCTCATTGTGCTATATATATATTGATGGACCGTGGTTCGTGGCAAATAGAAATATCAAAAAAAGACTTGAAAATGCAATTGCTAATATCAAGATGTGTCACGGGCCATGGCTATGGGTGTTATCCATGTGGAGGTAAGAAAGAAGAAAGGCTTGGAGATTGGTCATGGTAATGTTAAATTAATTAGCATGATACTTTGGCTTATATATTTATTTTAATTTTGTATATTGAAATAGGACTATCTTGTGTGTTCGTGTATATTAAGCATATCTCATGTGGAGGCAACACATAAAGTTTATTTACGTCAATGCATTAATTCATATCGATTACGGGGTTAGATGTACGTGTCTGTTTTTTCCAATGCTTATAGAAATCTCAAGTGTTCTCAGCCATACCAATGAATAGTCTCAAGTTTATCGTTACAATTCCAACCAAAAGTGTTGATATTGTTGCACCTTACATGCGTAGCACGTGCCTGTCGACTAGTTCTTATAAAAAATAACATATTCTAAAGGAAATTGAGCAGGGAACTGTAGGAATATATGAAGAAGAAAAAAATAATTATAGAAGAAAGAAAGGAAAAAGCAAGAGAGATATAGAAGAAATGGAAAGATATTTGTGAAAGAACTCTTCAAATAAAAGATTTAGCTCGAGTGCTTATAGCTAAGTTAAGTGAAGTATACCTTTTTATTCCAACATTTCAACGAATGAAGATGAAATGATGATTATTGGTGACTAAAGAACTCTTATCGACTTTGATTGTGGTGATATTTTAAATAATGATTAAAAATAAGATTGATTTAGTGATTTTTGTATCTTGAGATTATATGTTAGTAATCATAAGCTTGATGCTTGTCTGTGGAGATTGAGAATGAAGAAAGGGGTTGTTCTTTGAACCTTTTTTATTCTATCATAATTTTTATTTTTTTATTGGGGTAATATATTTCTATTTAATGATCACTTATATTTAAGAAAAAGAGTAAATTATTATGAAATCAAAATAAGGAATGAAAAAGAATATGATTGAGAGTATTCATTTGTTCGAGACAACAAAATCTTAAGTTTAGGGTTATTTGATAAGTCATAAATTATACACATTTTATGAGACATTTTAGTATATTTAAAAGTTAAAGTCTCTAAAATATGGTCCTATTAGCTTATATTTGTCTATTTTAGGTTTTTTAAGGTGTAGAATTGAAACCTGGGCGAAAAATGGTGTGAAATGCATATATTATAGTTTTATGTTGGATTAACATTGAAAAAGGTGTAGCGCGCATCTCAAGGCAATGAAGCGAGGCCCATAAGGATGATGATAACGTGGCAGATGCTAATGTGATGCGTGATGACGTGGCGGTGTGTGATTGGAATATGTGAAGCAATGGATGAAAAGGAAAAAAAGTGAATGATTTAGTCAAGTGGAAGTATTGCACAACGATTCACCAACGAATTATGAGAAAACTTGAAATCACCGCCAAATTGTACTAGGAATCGCTACTCGAATCGGTGAAGCACATAGACATATTTTCACATATTTTTTCGGTCATTCACATTATAAGTGGAATCAGTCAAGAATCGTTGGACCTGATTTCGTGAATATTATATAACCATGAGAGATTTTGGTTTTGATTTGATATGTACTACCTATAATACTATATATGAGCCATAGGTTTCGAAATCAATTACCCTTGATTGCTCTTAGAGCCAAATTTACTAGTTTTATTAAGTTTTAGTTTGGTTTTATTATTTATTGCTTTTGGAGACTTTTGAAGCTTCAAGTATTCAATTAAGAGGTATTTTTATTAATGTCTTGTATTTACTTTATTGTAATGTTTATTTTCATTATGAGTGAGTAGTTTATTAATCTAAATAAACTCCTGACAATTCAATAATTAGACACATTTTATTGTGTAATTTAGGTTGATTTTTGGCATAAATGATGATATTACACTAGGTATTCTCATATTTTGTGATTTCAGGTTTTAAATAGGAAAATGAAGAAATGAAAGAAAAGATAAAGAAAAGCAAAACAGTCAATTGAAAAACTATACCAATAATTAGTCAGTGATTTGAAATAACACTAGGAATCGCCATATAAATTAACAGTAGAAGAAGGCAGTGAATCCATAGCGAATTGAATAATGAACAAGAAACCGCTAGCTGAATCGAGGAGCACTGAGAGCTAAACTCAGTGATTTACTCAGTGATTTATGTATAAGTGAGTTGCTGACAAATCGCTGAGACCGATTACAGTTCTTTTAGATTAATATGAGAAATTTGTATTTATCTAGGAAATGTATTCCTAGGGAAACTATGTATAAAACCAGAGAGCTTCAAAATAACTCTCTCCAATTACTTTTTAATTATTTTTTACTTTTTCCTTTCTCTTTTATTGAGTTCTATATGTGAAGCAACATTTGAGCATTAATTTTAAGGTTACTTAATTGTGTCTTTTAATTACCTATTAGTATTATTTATTTCCAGCATGTGTGAGTAGTATATCAATCTAAACAAAAAGCATGTAATATACTTTGGATTGTTATGTAGTTATAATTATGGAATCACGTACTTAATGCTTTTAATCGATTCATACACGTCAATCACGGATAAAACAAGTTGATTTTGCGTATTGTAACTAGTAATTCTTTATGTTGAGTGCATAGTGGCCAATATGTTCCTTAATATAGAGTATTCAGTTCTATGTCTATAGTTATTGACAACAATTATAGAAGTAGTAACTACAATTGATTTATAGGGCATTTCTCGAGTGGATGTCTTAGGTGATTGTGTTCTAAGTTATTTATTATGCGGCTTCGGTAATATTGGCTTAGATTAGGCATGATTTTTATTGAACTTAATGCTATCGTATTTCTACGGTGTTGCATTTTATCCAATAAGTAGACTTACAATGATAAGAATGTGGCATTTTCATTGAATTTAGGAAAATTAGTGGCTGGCTAAAGGCTATCAACCTATTATGAATTAGAATTTAATGATTTTAAGATTCCATATAAAATAATTATAGCTATATTATGATGTGATGTTATGTTTTAGAGTTTGAAAACAATTCGAGTATATTATAATGTTTAGTGGGGGTTTGTTTAGAGATTTTTTTATTTGAGTTGATTTATCAATTATTTAAAAGATGGAAGCTAGAGAAACTTTTGATGAGTTTTGGGATAGATATAAAAGATTGACCTCCTTATGTCTAATGCATGGATTTACAAACAAAACTTTAATGCAATGTTTTTTATGAAGGATTCAATCACTTAGAACGAAGATTCATAGATAGTATGAGGGTTTTTGCTCGATAAAACTCTTACTTTAGGAAGAGAAGCCATAAATACAATGGCTAAGCAATGCTAACCAATCAAAGCAATATGGTGAGAAGAGTGAACCACCCAAAGATAATCTAAGTGACATGAATAGGACATATAAAACATCGGATGATAAGATAGACAAACTAAAATCCATGGTTGAATTATTACTAAAAGATAGATTAACGGTAAAATCTTGTAATGAATTAAACCATTCTAATGATGAATACCTTTTGAAACAAAAAACCAAAATAGAAGAAGCTAATGCTATAATGAACCAATATGATGGGTTTGTTGATCTTAATTACAACTTTAATAGTTATGCAAATTACCTACAACTAAATGTAGGTAATCATATTAACAATCAGGGTTATCATAGGTACAAAACGTCAAAAAACTCTGAAAGAGAACAATATCAAATAATTCAATCATTATAAAATGATATGACCGAAGTTAAAAACAAATTGAGTCAAATGGAAATACAGATGAGTGAATTTGTAAATCAAGGGAAATTATGATAGAACACCGATATCGATTGCTTGAATTAAGAGAAATGACAGCGATCACAACTCGAAAGTAACCCCATAGAAAGGTCTTAAAACCCTCTCAACCCCAGTCACTCAAAGAGTGCCCCAATTACAATACAATTTCAAAAGATGCCTAATCTTACTCACTCACCCCTATTTATACTATCTTATTCTCACTAACTCTATAAGTACTAGATGTGGGATCTTATCATTACTCCCCCTAAAACATCCACCTTGTCCTCAAGGTGGACAGAAAAAGATACATAAAGGGAAATTGAAGAACACTAGAAACATAGACCCCACATTACAATCAAGCCAAGTCATGAAGAGAATAATCTTGGGTATAACAATCGCCAGTGTCATGTGAACAAACACCTATCGTGTACTGCCAATAGTGCAAAAGGAGACCAACACATATTTACAAGAAGTATATTCAAGATGCAACCATGCTAGGATCCAAAGAGACCTTGCAGCAAGAAGCTGAGCAATGCACGACAGAGGGGTGGCAGTGAAGAAAGGGAGCAAGCATATTGCAGATGAACAAGACCATGATATAAAACATAACGTAGTTGTAGTTGTCCATTGATTAGCACCCCTTATTGCTTGGTGAAAGTGGGGCATGGTCACAACTACAAGCCACACAACAACTAGTGCAACAAGTGTTGCATACCCATTAATGACCCTCAGAACCACAGTTCCACATCATGTGTCAGAAGAACAATATGTACTATAATGTCCAAAACATTTATGAGGACAACCTGCAGACTTGTAGCAACCATGGAAACAAAAAGTGTTCTCTTTTGGTCATTGGGTATGTACACAAGTACTCGGGCATCCCAATCAAGCTCATAGAGAGCCTTGTTGATGTAGAAATAACTGCTAGTCAACACAACAAGTGCAAAAATGGCTCCCATAGCAAAACGAACAAAGTCAAGCGCATAAATGGATCCAACTCTTATAGTGCACCCAACCAAAGTATCTACGCCCATGATGTTGGCACCTTGAAAACAAGGCACACTAAAGAGCCCATGTGAAGGGACATAACTTAATGCCTCATCAACTGAAAAATCCAATTTCATACCATACCAGAGAAACCATTGAAAGGCCCATAAGAGTGACGTCCCATATAAGAGAAATTGGAGGTGGTATTGAGCTAAAACCCATGTATGTAAAATAGTACCTCCCATCATCCGATCAACTCGAGTGTCACGTCCATCAGCGAAACTCGTCTTCGCCAAGTGAACTGGAAATCTTGGCGGTGGCCAAAGGGGCATAACCAAGGCGGCCAAGCGATCGTCGTTCAACAAAAAGAGGGAATCGATCAGCTTCATCGAAGCATAGAGCAAGAACGCCAAAGAAGTCATTGAAGTCGGCAACATGCGCAACTCTAGATCTGGTGGTTCTAGGAGTTGAATGCAAGGTGCTTCGATCTGCAACTTCACCTCTCGGGTTTTTGAGTTCACCACGGATTTGAAATCAAACGACTCCTTCTTCACCCGTTCAGGATCTACATTGAACTGAAACACTTTAATTGCCACTAGATCTGGCGGAATTGAAGCTTTTGCGCCGCCAAGTGCTCCCATCTGCTGTTCTACCATGCCTGCAGAAGCAATCTTTATTTTACCAACTTTCGGTGCAGATCGATAGGTCGATGGAGTTGGATCTGATCGCTCCACCCACCGAGCCTCCAAGTGAGCACCCGGATCTGGTGAATCTGGTGGATCTGACGGATCTGGCTGGATCAAGTGAGTTTGTTCGCTTCCTTCTCCAATCTGACTCGTCGTCGAAGTTGGTGTTCCTTGGTGAAGACATATGCCCTTGATATGCTACTTTAGCCCCTGGACCTCATATTTCAGTTCTCTCAACAAACCTTCCATGGCTGCGATCCTTTGCAACAACACTGGAATTGATCTCATATGCTCCTTCAAGGCATTGATACGAGCGTCAATTCAGACATCCGCCTTAGGACCCATTGATTCGCTCTGATACCAATGATAGAACACCGATATCGACTGCTTGAATTAAGAGAAATGACAGCGATTACAACTCGAAAGTAACCCCAGAGAAAGGTCGTAAAACCCTCTCAACCCAAGTCACTGAAAGAGTGCCCCAATTACAATACAATTTCAAAAGACGCCTAATCTTACTCACTCACCCCTATTTATACTATCTTATTCCCACTAACTCTATAAGTACTAGATGTGGGATCTTATCAAATTACCATTTCAACCTTATCCTACTATATATGAAAAGCATTAGCTATAATATTAAGAAGTGGTAAGCAGATGGATGAACCTAAAATGCCAGACCAATTAGTTCATAGAAAAGAAATATAAGCATAACTAGAAAAAGAAATTGAAGTAACAAGTAACAAAACTCCCAACGAAAAAAGTAATAAAGCTAATGAAGATTGACCAATTAATATAAAACCACCATTCCCTTATCGTTTGGAAGATAAGAAAAATGCTAAGAAATTTTGGGAAGAAAAACAAATATCTGGCACATTAAAAAAAAGTAGTAGTTAATATACCCTTGTTTGAAGTCATTCAAAGTGTACATAAGTATCGAAATTTATAAAAGATTCATGCACTAATAAGATTAAGGCTAATGAAAAGATAAGTCTAGAAGAACACTAATTAGCATTAATAAAAAAATTACCTCATAAATGTTCTGATCCTGTAATGTTTTTCTTTCCATTTTCAGTTGAGAACATAGGAATTTTTAAAGCATTGTGTGATCTGGAAGCCTCTATAAATGTTATGCCTTTATCTATTTATTTACAAATGACAAACATACATTTAGAAGATACTGGTATAGTCGTACAACTGGCTGATAGATCTACCGTTAAACCAGTAGGGTTACTCGAAGATGTGTTAGTCAAAGTTAATGATTTAATCTTCCCAACAGATTTCTATGTCTTAGATATGAAAGAAGATAACTTCTCTAACAAGACATCTCTAATCTTAGGAAGACCGTTTTTGAAAACAGTAAAAGCAAAGATTGATGTTTCAAATAGAACATTAACCATGCAAGTAGACGATAATGCAGTAAATTTTAATATATATGATGCAATGAAATACCCAATGGATGTTTCCTCTATATGTATATTAGATATGATAGATCCATTAATGATAGATCTTTAGGAACAGATAAAATAAATAAACTAGAATTGGCAGTCAAAGATTTTGAAGAAGATAAGGATATGGATGAAGAAGCAAAAGAGATCATAAGTATTTTAGAATCATATAAATTACTAGAACTTACTTATTACCTAAACTTATCTAGATCTCATTCAAAACTTCTACCCTCTATAGTTAAAGCCCTTGAATTGGATCTAAAAACTTTACCAGACCATTTGAAATATGTTTATTTATGGGATTGTAATAAATTGCCAGTAATAATTTCTAACAAATTAACTAGTCCGAAAAAAAATAACCTAATAAATGTATTGAAAGAATTTAAAGAAGCAATAAGATGGACCATAGCTGATATCAAAGGAATAAGTCCACCTACATGTATGCATAGAATAAACCTAGAAACTAATACCAAAGCTTCTAGACAACCTCAACATAAATTAAACCCACATATGATGGATGTAGTAAAAGCCAAATATTAAAACTATTAGATGTAGGAATGATATTTCTGATAGCCTATAGCAAATGAATATGGAGATTAGTTCCAACTAGAAACCAAAACGGTTAGAGGGTATGTATAGATTATAGAAAGTTGAATGCCTCAACTAGGAAAGATCACTATCCACTCCCATTTATAGACCAGATGTTAGAAAGATTAGCTGGAAAAACCCATTACTATTGCCTATATGGTTATTCAAGATTTCACCAAATATCTGTAGCTTCAGAAGATCAGGAAAAAACTATTTTTACTTGCCACTTCGGTATGTTTGCTTATAGACATTTGCCTTTTGGTTTATATAACACATCTGCAACGTTTCAAATATGTATGGTTAATATTTTCTCTAATTATATGGAAAATTTCATTGAAGTTTTTATGGATGATTTCATAGTTTATGGTAATTCATTTGATGAATGTTTAGTTAATTTAACTAAAGTACTTAAAAGATACATAGAAAATAATCTAGTACTAAACTATGAAAAATGTCATTTTCATGGTAGACCAAGGATTAATATTAAGACATATAGTGTCACATAAAGGAATAGAGGTAGACCCTGAAAAAACCTAAGTAATCAAAATGTTACCTTACCCTACCACAGTAAGAGAGATATGTTCATTTCTTGGACATACACAACCATTATGTCCAACAAATGTCACAACCATATAGTGTCACAACCATTATAGTGTAACATAAAAGAATAAAGGTAAACCCTAAAAAATGTCATTTTCAAAAATTACACAACCATTATGCAAACTTTTACAAAAAGACATTTTGTACAAGATTCTTCAAAAATTACACAACCATTATGCAAACTTTTACAAAAAGACATTCTTTTTGAATTTACAAATGAATGCAATATAACATTTGATAAATTAAAAGATTCTTTAACAACTACACCTGTGATTAAATCACCAGATTGGTCGTTACCCTTTGAAATTATATGTGATGCAAGTAACTATGCAGTTGGAGCCGTTTTAGGTCAAAAAGTAGGGAAAGAATCCCATGTTATATTATGCCTCCAGGACACTAGATATAGCCCAACAAAATCGCACCCTACTAAAAAAGAACTCTTAGTGGTAGTGTTTTCCTTAGAAAAATTTAGCCCAAATCTATTAGGAACAAAAGTAATAGTTTATTTAGATCATGCAGCTTTGCGATATTTAATAACAAAACAAGATGCAAAACTTAGACTAATAAGATGGATATTACTAGAGAATTTTTGTGAGAATTTTTGTTCTAGGATTTTTGGGGCTAGCACTCCAGATCGTGATCGTCCGTTTGTGTGTGGATTTCTGATAAAGGATGTTCGTCTCTGGCAGCGTCTTGAAGGAATCGATCAACACCAAACAAGGCAGACATGAAGTTGTTCTTGTTAAGGTATGATTTTTATTAGCACATCAATTTAATGGAATCGATAGGATCTTTGTTTAGGGATGTTCAAAAAAGGTTTCAAAACTTCTGCTGCGCATGATTCCCGAAACCCAACAACTCTAACTTTATGTTTTTGAGTTTTATCACTCTTATTATATGCGTGTATTTCCTAATAAATTGTTGAGGATCTTCATCACCTTCACCTTGAAAAGTGAGGTCACCTCCAATCATGGTTAAAAATATTTAGTTTCTTTTGCAAATCAAGTTTCATGGCAATTACTAGAACTATGGATGATAAACCAATAATAATTTGCATCAATAGGACGTGTTCATGTTGGTTGCCCTTTCGGGTGCATGTTTTACCCTCAAATCTCATCCAAAATTCACGATTCTTGAGCCTACGGATTTTCCTATTAGTCTAGAACAACATGGAAACAATTAAACTTATTTTCCCCTCAAGCATTCTCATAAAAATCCCTTAAACCTTAATCAACTCCACAAAAACCCTAATATTGACCACTTCAACTTCAAAACCAAAATTCTCTCCAACTACTTAAATTCTCTAAGCATACTTATAGTCATTGGAAAGCTAAAGTCCTAAGCTTTACAATGGAAAAAACCAAAATCAAATTGATTAAGTAAAACTCCAGTTTTAGCCCTAGGAATCGAGGTGAAAAGCACACCCAAATCCTATCCTATCCCCAACTCGGCTCAACCTCCCATCCATTTGCACACTAAGTGTGCGCTCTCAACCGTTGATAGCGGCCCATCCAACGCCCCACATTTGAAATTTACGAGTGAGACGGATCCGTGTGCCAAGGTTCTCGCCAATCAGCGCTCGCCTGCTGCCTCCCCCCTCCTGACCGGTCTGGATTTAAACCCCTCCACATCTCCGTCGTCTCGCAATCCAATTCACTCTCCCTCTCTCGCTCTCTAACCCTAATTGTCGTCTTTTCTCTGAGATCGTCTCTCATGGCTTCGATAGACGAGGAGACTGCGATCGTTGTCGCGCCAGTTGAGAATCCCGACGTGGTGGAGGCCGAGGAGGAGAAGCCCGCGGAGAAACCAGCCAAGGAACCCAAGGCCAAGAAGCCTGCCGCGCCGAGGAAACCCAAGTCCTCTCCCAGCCATCCTTCCTACCTTGAGGTACGAATCTGATTCACTACTCATCATCATTTCATTGATCCATCGTTAGTGTTAGATAATTCGATCTTAGATTTCGTTTCTATGTCTGTCTTTGCTGTTGATCTGATTTTGTTTGTTCGTTTGTGTGTTTTGTGTTGTGCAATGAAACCCTAGATGATCACAGAGGCGATCGTGTCGTTGAAGGAGAGGACTGGATCGAGCCAGTTCGCGATCACCAAGTTCATCGAGAACAAGCACAAGAACCTCCCACCGAACTTCAAGAAACTCTGCTTCGTCCAAATCAAGAAGCTTGTCGCCGCAGGAAAGCTCGTCAAGGTCAAGGCGTCCTACAAGCTCGCCTCTGCGCGCCCGGCGCAAGCAGCCAAGCCAGCGGCACCTACCAAGAAGCCAGCCGCTAAGAAGCCGGTCTCTAAGCCGAAGGCTAAGCCGGCTGCCAAGCCAAAGGCGGTGTCCTCAACCAAACCCAAAGCCGCCGCAGCAGCAGCAGCTAAGAAGACCAGAGCCGCCGCTGCCAAGCCCAAAGCCAGCGCTGCGGCTGCGAAGACAAAGGCTGTAGCCAAGCCGAAGGCCGCTGCTGCGAAGCCGAAGCCGAAGCCCGCCGCAAAGCCCAAGCCGGTCGCGAAGTCGAAGCCCAAGCCGGCTGCGAAGCCGAAGGCAGTTGCCAAGCCGAAAGCCAAGGCGAAGCCGAGTGCGAAGCCGGCTAAGGTCGCGAGGACGTCGACCAGGACCTCCCCGGGGAAGAAGGTAGCGCCTGGTAAGCCTGCTCCGGCGAAGAAGGCTGCGGCGGCGACGAAGCCAAAGAAGTCGCCAGCGAAGAAGGCGGCGATTCCGGTGAAGAAGTCGAAGACAAGGTCGAGGAAGTGAGCGGCGGTGGTGATGACGGGGAACACAGAAACAAAGCTTCTTCTTAGGCTGCTTTTAGCTTTCAGGGATAGGCTTGTAAATTTCTTAATGGTTAGGGGCATTGTTTGTAATCTGCGATGCCCAACAGGAAATGTGTATTTGAATTTCAAACCGTTTGCGTGACCTTCTTCTTCTCTCTCTCTTTACATTCTTTCTTGATTTTCTCATCTTAGAAGAAGATGTAGTTTGTTTTTACCGTCTGTTTGTTTTTACTTTAGTGCTTTGTAAAATTTCAAATCTGAAGGTCTGGTTTTCTCAATCTCAACTGCGTATAATGTGGTCATGAAAATGTCGTTCTTGTTTGTGTTTGTGGTGATGGTGATGATGATGATGATGCTGCGCAAGATGGTAAACGAAGCTTTAAGCTTTTTGCTTGTTAAAATGTTTTGTTAAAGCGTGTGAGGTTTGGTTATTGTTACTTTGTTAGCATGTGAGCGCATGGTGGATAAGATCGGTTTGCAATGTGCTTACGGCGCACGATAGAAGAGGTCAACAATGGTAGTTATTGTGGTCTGCATGTTTCTTTCTCAGTCTCTCGCGTGCTTGTACGGTGATTATCGTCTATTGATATCACGAATCATGATGAAAGTTACTAAACCCTAAAAATATCGACAGCATCATATTTGGGAGAGAGAGAAGAGTACGCGATGAATGAGCGTACTTGAAGGCTTTATCTTCAAAAGAAAACCTAGTTTTGATTTTGAAGGACACTACAATAGCGTACACAGAAAACCACACACACGTTAGGGTTTGTTAATCCATTTTAAACTGTGCGAGAACGCGTCACGATGCATCATCTAATGGTTAGTATTTCTTTTGTGCGTTGTTGATTGGTACAAATTAAGGTTTTGAAGTGACGAACACTCTTCACAGCGATAACGCAAGAAGGGAACCAAAAAGGGTTTGGCGGACTGCGAGGTTTAAACTTTGAAGTTTGAATTTGAAATTGAATGAAAGAGAAATTGGACACCACTTTAGCGATGTTAACTCTGCTAAGTTAGGTACGTTGTTTAGTGCTCTAAAATTACATTTTAATTGTTCATCTTTTGAGTAGCAACGTTAACTCTGCGTTTCGAATAACGAAAACCCACCATTATTGCTGCTATTGCTGTTGTTTCTGTGAAAAATTTGATTTCAGCAGAGGTTTATTGAAACTTGAATTTGGGTGATTAGGTAGAGCCGGAGGCATGATGAAGTGCATATAGTTAAACCTCCACAAAGACTTCACTTTATGCTTGAAAAAGTGCACAAAATGAAGTGAAGTTTTTATTCTATGCTTGTTGGGGAGATTGATTAATGCAACTGCAGTAAATAGTCTTCTAATGTTGCGCTGAATGATTGCGCGATTTAGCGAGTAGTATGTAATTAGTGAACAGCTAAATTATGTTGTTCTCTTTGCTTAAGATAGTATTTACTTTAGAGATCTCAGTCATATCTCTTAAGGGAAGATGTATGCATGCAATTAATAAGAAGGTTGCCTTAAGCTTATGTGGAGCTTTCATTGGGTGTGGGGAGCGGGAGAAAATTGTGAGAGAAAGAGGGAGGTAGAGATGAAATTTGAAGGGAAGGAATGAGAGGAATTTTTGTTCAATATTGGTCTCAATCTCAGAAACCCTATCATGAAGATCAATATTTAAAGTGGTTGTGGAAGCGAAACTTTTAGTTACGATAATAAACTAACCGATTGAAGACATTCCTAATGAAGCGGTTATGTTTTCACGTGCTCAAAGTGGATAACTATTATATGACTGGAATGTGCTACCCTAATTAGTTGCATGGAAATTGTAAATCTGTTAGAATGTGAATAAAAAAAGGGTGCCTTACTAGCCTCATTGATAATTTGATGCACTGCAATATTGGGTGAAGAGCAGTGGAAGAGAATTTTGAGTGGTTAAATTTAGTGGAGGTACGATGAAATTGATAAAAGGTCGGACAAGATGAGAGATAGAAATGAGGAATAGGAAATTTAGCTAGGGTTTGCTTCTTTCAGATGACTAAGTTATTTGATTTGAGAATAAGAAAAAAAGATGGTGCAAAGAAGCTTGATGTCCACGTGCATGAAACTCGCTTTACATTTGCACCCACCTTCCTAATAATTTAGATACTCTTACCGTTTTCTGTTGGACTAATAGTTGGGCTCATACTTAATTTGAGACTTAAGCTTTAACTTAAGTGATATAATTAGTGATTTTGGAAGTTTTTATTATTTTCTTGTTGGGAAGATTGATTAATGCCTTGCAATAAATAGTCTTCTAATGTTGTGTTGGAATGATTGCGTGATTTAGCGGGTTGTTCGTAATTAATGAACATCTTGATTATGTTTTAGTCTTTACTTAAGATGTAAGTATTTATTTCAGAAATCTCAGTGTTACCTTGTAAGGAAAAATATATGCATGCCATTAATAAGAAGTTGCCTTATTCTCTCGTTGAACTTTCATCAAACGTGGGGAGCAAAAGAAAATTTGAAGAGAAATATACGATATAATGAAAGTTGAAATATGGGAATGAGAGATGAATTATTATTCGATTTTTTGTCTCGATCTTAGTTACCCTATCATGAAGATTAATACTTTTTCTGGACACTTTGGTGTTCAAAATTACCTCAGACTATTTCACAGGAGACACCCCAAGAGACGTGCTTTGAAAAGTTAGAAGATCGAACCTGTGACCTCAAGGAGGCACAAGTGAACAACTAGAAGGTCCCATCCACTAAGGCAATGGTTGAATGAAGATCAATACTTATGTGATTGTTGAAGTGGATTTTTAACTAATGGCAATAAACTAACCAATTGAATGCATTTGTTATTAAGTGGTTATGTTTTAATGTGCTAAAATAGTTAATTTGAATATAATTGAAATGTGCTACTCCTAGTTTGTTGGGAACAAAGATGATGTCGAAAAACTTGATATCCATGTGCATAAAACAAACTTAAAATTTGCAGCCAACTTCCTAATATTATGGATAATTGTACCATTTTCTGATGAACTAGTTGGGGTTGTGCATAGTTTAGGACTTAGTTAACTTTAAATGAGATAGCTAGTGGTTAGAAGAGGTACTTGTTCTTGATTGGTGTCAATAATATTGGTGATTTGGCAAACCATATATATTTTTTTCATTAGATAGTCAGTTTATTATTTCTTGCAAAAATTACTCCTTGGGCATGGTTAGGTGATTTTGAATGTATTGTTATTGATTTGAAGAATGATAAGACCAAAACAATGATGATAAAGGTGTTAGAGAGATGTTCTCTTGTAAACTATAATGATTGAAGATCCATACTCATGGAACACTTGAGTAGCCAAAATTATAGTTCTCATATGTGAAATGATCTCGTGCAACGCAACAGCTATGTAATTTATTTACTTGTATTAAGTTTGAATGCATATCAATTTTGGTTACTGTTAACACTGCCTAATAGGATTTTATAAAAGCGTAGCTATCAAATATCAAATATCAAAACTTGTAAATCATGCTTGAGCTTTCATGATTGTCGTCCTTCAAGTTGTATTCTTGCTATTTCTTGTACTCTAGGTTTTTGTGTAATTGCTCATGTCATTCTTAAGTGATTGTGGAAGCAGAACTTTTAGTTACGATAATAAACTAATCGATTACAGACATTCCTTATGATGCGGCTATGTTTTAATGTGCTAGAAGTGCATAACTAGAACACGATTGAATGTGATTGCATGGAAATTGTGCATCTGTTAGAATGTGAATCAAATAGTAGTACCTTACTATCCTCATTGATAATTAGATGCAATGAAATATTGTGTGAAGAACAGTGGAAGAGAATTTGGAGGGGGTAATGAGAGAGTTAGAGTTGAAAAGGGATATTTCAAAGAAAACAAGCATAGACTGAAATAGATTGGAAGACAATCAAAAGAAAATGATAGAGGCAACATTTAGTGGTGGTATGATGAATTTGATAAAAGGTCGAACAAAATGAGAGATAGAAATGAGGAGTAGGAAATTTAGTCGGGCTTCTTTTAGACGACTAAGTGATACGACTTGAGAATGAGAAAAAAGATAGTGCAGCAAAGCTTGATGTCCACGTGCATGAAACACGCTTTACATTTGCAGCCACCTCCTAATGTGTTAGATACTCATACCATTTTTTGTTGGACTAGTTGCATCCATACTTAATTTGAGACCTAATTAGCTTTATCTTAAGTGAAATAATTAGTGATTTCGGAAGTTCTTACTATTTTCTTGTTGGGAAGATTTATTAATTTCGTGCAATAAATACTCTCCTAATGTTGCGTTGGAATGATTGCACGATTTAGCAAATCGTTCGTAATTAATGAATAGCTCAATTATGTTGTACTCTTCACTTATGATGTAAATATTTGCTTTGAAAATCTCAGTATTATCTTGTATGGAAAAATATATGCATGCCATTAAGAACTTGCCTTATGCTTATGTGGAACTTTCGTTGGGTGTGGGAGGGGAAGAAAATTAGAAATGAAAGATGTGATATAAATGAAAATTGAAAAATGGGATGAAAAAGGAATTATTATTTGATAATTTCTGTCTCGATCTCATAATCTCAATCATGAAGATCAATACTTTTTTTTTTTTTGATATTGTAGTGTCAAGGATTACCCCTAACTATTCCACAAGAGACACACCTCAAGATACTTGACTTTGAAGATTCAAACCTGTGATTTTAAAGAGGCACAACCGAACAACTATTAGGTCCCAACCAAGATAGTTAGGAAGACAATCAAAAGAAAATGATAGAGACGTAAAACTTAGTAGAGGTCAATAAAATTGATAAAGGGTCGAAGAAGATGAAAGTTGGAATGAGGAATGTGAAATTTTAGTTAGGCTTTTCTTCTTTTAGATGACTAAGTGATACAATTTGTGAATGATAAAGAAGATGATGCAGAAAAGCTTGATGTCCACGTGCATAAAACACGCTTGACTTTTGCTGTTACCCTCTGACAGTGACCGCAAGCGTACGACAATCGTCAAAGTAATAGTGACACCAACTCGTGTTGGTGCCGGGTATATCGTATCCACAAGGATGGCTATGCGCTAATGTTTAGTTTAACCAAGGAATAGAGTTAGGCACATTGATTTTGGGTTTGTAAAATGAAAGTTAAAAAATAAATTAATCTAACTAATTGCGAGTTATTAAAAGTGGTTTTAAGCTATTGAGAGAACGTCCTAGGGAATCTAATTCACCCAAGTTGTATCCTTCGAGTCCAATGTAATTAGAAAGTCTCCCAATTCGTGTGATGATAGGTGAAATTCCTAAAATTCACTCCATCCCGAGGTCTCGGTGATGGAAATTCTAGCGTCTTACTCGGACTCCGCCGGTCGGCGTGAGTAGCATAAGTGAGAAGCCGCATTAAGCACCAATTTCATTGCCTCCCTAGTCAATGACCATCGGTCAATGCGCCATATGTTCTAAGGTTATGTTTCCCCAAATCTGGGTTCGAGAGCCCCAATGGTCATGGTAACTCTCTAACCCTAAGTTATACACCAACTTGATCGAGGTAAGTATAACATAGCACACAAGAATATACAAATCAACACATTGAATTGAAAGAACAACCACAATCACATTGAAATCACAAGGAATCCAACTTGGGGTTCAAAGACCCCTAGAGCAAAAGAGATTACCCCATAAGTGGGGTTCAATGCAACACAAAACATGATGGAAGTGCAAGAAATCATGAATTCAAACCTAGAGTTGAGAAGAAACCCAAGATTCAACGCCCAATCTTCAAGCCTCCACAAGTTTCTCTCCAAGTTCTCCAAAGGCAAAAGATCCTTCTAACCTAATTTTCAAGTCTATTTATACCCCCGAGGCCAATTTGGTCCAAAAAATAGTCTAAAATCCCTAAAAACTTGTAATATGGATGTCCTGGCCGCACCGGGCGCCTACCCTGGCGTTGGGGCGCCAGGTTCAGCGCCCACCGCAGCCTTTTCGCTGTTTTGGGCGCCGTGGCGCCGAGTTGGGCACTGCAGCGCCGAGATCAGAATCCTGCGCATATACTTCACTTTGCGACGCGATTTTGGACCACTTAGAGGCCGAATTTGACTACGCTCGTGAGATACGAAAACATTCAGCTCTGAGTCTACTTTCCAACGGAAGAAACGACAAGTCATTTGGACTTGAAATGAGGAAGTTATGACTAAAACATTGAAGCTTGGTCAAAATAGATTTTGTTGAAATTTAGCTACTTTGATGGCGTTCTTTGCCTAAACCTTGTATTCTCATCTCAAAAATTCCAAACATCTTCAAAACATATGAAACCATATGAAATATCATCATTTCATCACTTGCCTCCTATCACGTTTTCCTCCGCCTCGTGATCCGCACATGCGCGCTTTTTGAAGGAAATATTCTCGGATCTTCAACATAACCTCTAAATGCTCACACTTTGCTTTCCTCACCTAAAAACCAACAATATATATCGGATTAGGAGGAATTCACTTATTAATGGCCTAAATTATCAACAAAATGCTACTAATGAAGGTATTAAAATACGCTACTCATCACCCTCCCAATGTTTTAGATACTGATACCATTTTCTGTTGGACTAGTGGGGTCACACTCAATTTGGGGCTTAATTAAGTGAGATAATTAGTGATTTTGGAAGTTTTTATTATTTGCTTGTTGGGAAGATTGATTTACGCCCTGCAATAAATTGTCTTCTCATTTTGCGTTAGAATGATTGTACGATTTAGCGGGTCGTTCACAATTAATGAACAACATGATTATGTTGTAGTCTTGAGACTCTTTACTTAAGATGTAAATATTTACTTTGGAAATCTAGTCTTATCTTGTAAGGAAAAATATATGCATGTCATTAATAAGAAGTTGCTTAATTCTTATGTGGAACTCCATCGAGCGCGGGGAGCAGAAGAAAATTATTTCCTCCGGTCATTTTTATGTCATTCTACAAAAAACTCTTTGTCAAAAAGTGTAAGATGTTTTCGAGATTTTAGAAAACTTTTGTGCCTCTTTACCTATTTTACCCATAAATATTTAATTGCAATTATACACTTGTTCTCTTTTTATTGGATAAAATAAAGAATTGGTGTAGTTAATCACGTAATTAAAGCACAGGCAATAATGTAATTTGAACTCGTAATTAATGCGTTCCTTTATATGTGTGTTTTGTGTAAAACGACTTATATTATTGGTCGGAGGGAGTAGAAGAGAAAGATATGATATAATGAAAGTCGAAGTTTATATGTGTGTTTTGTGTAAAACGACTTATATTATTGGTCGGAGGGAGTAGAAGAGAAAGATATGATATAATGAAAGTCGAAGTACGGGAACGAGACATGAGTTATTAATCGAGTTTTTGTCTCGATCTTAGAAACCCTATCATGAAGATCAATACTTTTTATGGATATTGTGGTGTTCAGGATTACCTCTGATTATTCTACAGGAGACACCCCAAGAGATATGCTTCATAAAGTTATATGATTCAAACATGTGACCTCAAAGAAACAAATGTACAACTAGAAGGTCCCAACTCCCAACCACTAATGCAAATGGTTGATTGAAGATCAATACTTAAGTGATCAAGGAAGCGAATTTTTAACTAACGACAATAGACTAACCAATTGAATGCATTCCTTATAGAGTGGTTATGCTTAATGTGCTAAAGTATATCACTAGAATATAATCGAAATGTGCTACTCTTATTTATTTATTTATTTATTTTTATTTTTTTGGGAGAAAGTGGTAGTCCTAACTACTTGCATGGAAATTATAAATTTCTAGGAATGTGAGTCAAATGGGGCTCACCTTACGCTCCTTATGGATAAATTAATGCAATATTGTGAGAAGACAACCAACGTAAATCTTTTGTCACTCTCAATGAAATGGATCAACCACATCCCCAACTAATTCTAATTTGGGATTGAGGCTTCTTGTTGTTTTGTTTTTTGTTTGTTGTTGTATTTTGATAAGAACAACAGAAGATAACTTATGGAGAGATAAAGTGTGAGTTACAATATAGATTATAGAAGGGATGTATGAAAGAAACCAAAGCATAAACTATTGAGATGTGTGGATCGAAATATAGTCCCACATTGGTTAAGTGTGACTTCATATAGAAGTACTTAAGTTGTGGTTCTCTCCCCAAATAGTACCGAGGCCTTTTGGAGTAGAATCCCACACCTAGTGTTGAAGGTGGTTCAGTTGGGGACAATATTGGTACTAGTGGAGATCCACAGGTCTACAAAGGCGTACGCGGGCGGGGCCCAACAAGTGATATCAGAGCTGATGGTTCAGATGGGACAAGACGTTATGTGTCAATAGTCGTGGGTATTCCTCGAGTCGCCACCCCTCGAGATGAGCGATGACAGATCATGCGGTGAGACATCTTGGAGGGAAGTTGGTCTAAGGTGGAGCGAATGCACCTTAGTGGGATTTCAGAGGAAGTTGGTCTAAGGTGGAGCATCTAAGTGGGATTTCGGTCCAAGGTGGAGATTGTTGGAGATGTGTGAACCGAAATATAGTTCCACATCGGTTAAGTGTGACTTTATAAAGAAGTACTTAAGTTTTGGTTCTCTCCCCAAATAGTATCGAGGCCTTTTTGGAGTAAAACCCCACACCTAGTGTTGAAGGTGATTAAGTTGAGGACAATTTCGGTACTAGCGGAGATCCACATGCCCGCACACATTTTGGAGTAAAACCCTACTCCTAGTGTTGAAGGTGGTTAAGTTGAGGACAATATCGGTACTAGTGGAGATCCACATGCCCGTGCAGATGTGCGTGGGCGAGTTCCAACATAAACTACGATAGTTTGTAAGACAATAAAAAAAATGATTGAAAGGCAAAACTTTAGTAGTGGTACGATGAAACTTGTAAAAGGAGGGCACGATAGAGAAGTAGAAATGAGGGATAAGAAATTTAGTTAGGCATTGCTTCTTTCAGATGATTAAATGATATGAATTAATTGGGTACGAAGATGATGTCGAAAAACTTGATATCCATGTGCATAAGACACGCTTAACATTTGCAGCCAACTTCCTAATACTTTTGATAGTTGTACGATTTTCTAATGAACCAGTTTGGGTCGTGCATAGTTTAGAACTTAGTTAACTTTAAATGGGATAACTAGAGATTAGAAGAGGCACTTCTTCTTGATTGGTGTCAATAATATTGGCGATTTGGCAAACCATGATATTTTTTCATTAGATAGTTTATTATTTATTGCAAAAATTACTCCTTGGGCATGGTTGGCTGATTTTGAAATCATCGTTATTGATTTGAAGGATGCTACGAGCAAAACAATGACAATAGAGGTGTTCAGAGATGTTTTTTTTTTTTTTTTTTTTTTGCGAATTATAATGATTGAAGATCCTATTGGGTTTTAGGGGTTCAAAACGCAGCGGAAATTTAAAATTTTTATTTCGAAACCCCAACAGGATCAAATCCGAATTCCATTGAACTGATTAACAAAAGTAAACCGTACCTCAATCGCTAATTTGTTTCTTTGTGTTGATCGATGTTTAAGACGTTGCCAGAGACAAACATCCTCTATTAGAAATCCACATACGGACGATGGCAGAGAAATTTGAGTGCTGGCTTGAAAGAACACGAGAACAATTTTCTATTTTCCCTAAAAACTCTAGAACGGCTGAGAAATTTAATTCGTTTTATGAAAACGAAAATTAGATTCCAACCCTAATTTCTCTCGTAATGTGAATTCACTTAACACACCTATTTATACAATCCTTGTATAAAGTCAGGTAAGTGAATTACCAATATACCCCTACTTAAAGTGGTGTTAATATGACACATCTTACTGATTTGTGCGTTACGAATTTTCATATAAAATTCATTGTTCCAAGTTATGTAAAATCTTGCAAAACCATTCTTTGTGTGCGACCCAATAGGTTCATGCAACGTTGGCAGTGAACTAAAACCATTTTGGTACACGAGTCATAAGCAGTCTCTAGCAAGACATTATGATTACCCAAGTTGCACGAAGATCAAAATTGATACAACCTAATTAATAGTGTATATCATATCCTTTTGTCGTACGATATCAAGGAAAAGTCACCCTTAATGTTCAATCGTACTAGTCTCGATCTCTAGGTAGACTGAAAACATCCAAGTGATATTGATCATATCAATTCACTTGGACTTGACCATTTTTAGTCTAACATATCTAGGGATCCACTGATATCTCTCTAAACGAGAGGGATGAATTCTATCTCGATTACACACCTTCACACATTATTCATATAATAACCAATCACAACCTTTATAATCGTCCGATTAAAGATAACGTTTGATTGTGTCAAATCACTATGATCCTAATTAATGTTGAAGTCTCTGGTAATCTCAAGTCAGAGGATTAAATGATATACCTATCATGAGTAACACCTATGACTTATCCATGTGGTGTTCTCATAGCGGGTCGGTCCAGTACGTTGTTCCCTAACAAGTACTCATGATCTTCATTCATATGCTTAAACGCATGATCGTTACATGACCATCAATCAAGACTCACACTAGTCTTAATTCATTATAATTCCCAGTATAATGACTGACTAGGAACATTTAGGATGTTTCGGTAACCATCCATGGATCCTATTATAATGTAAACACACAAACCAATTATAATAATTAACATCAAATGAAATCCTCTATTTTATTAACTAAAATAGTAATATAAACAATGTTCATAAGATTGAGCTAGGGCACATGACCGAACAGATCCATACTCATGGAACGCTTGAGTAGCCGAAATTCAAGTTCTTATGTGTGAAAACTTGATCTCATGCAATGCGATAGCTATGTAATTTATTTACCTATGTATTAAGTTTGATTGCATAGCAATGTTGGTAACTGTTAGCACTGTCTGATAGAATAAAAGCATAGCTCTTTAATATCTAATATCTAATATCGAAACCTGTAATTCGTGTTTGAGCTTTCGCTATTGTTGTCCTTCCAGTTATATTCTTGATGCTTCTTATGATGCTTGGCTTTTTGTGTAATTGCTAATGTCATGTGCTCATGTTACAAAATACACGCGGCTAGGTGATTTCATTTCTCCTACTACTAGTAGAAAATTATGTTATAGCATTTTCTAATGGGTTTCAAGAGTGAAAATTTGCAATTTTTTACTCTTTGTTAAACTATTCCTTTTGAATGTATCATCTTATATGGCTATTAGCTCATGCTATGCAGTTATACCCCTCCCAATTCATTTTAGCTTGATTAAAAAAATATTATGTACTCTTTATATCATTCATTTATGGGAATGTTGTCTAGACTTGCAATCTTGTAGAGTAATAGAAGGTTTGATATGGTAAAGAGAAACTATGAAATTCTCAATTACTCATACATAATCCAATTTACAATTTAGTAGAAGATATATACTAAATGATGCAACAACAAAAAAGGAAAGTATATCTCCAAATCTGAGCAACCCTTGGGAAAAACGAAGACTAACTAGATGGAGAATAACAAATGAGAGAAATATATCAATTGAACTTGAAGCATCTCTATACATTGATCAATCATCAATACCTTCGTAAAGTTGAACAACTAAAGAAAAGGAAACATTTGATCCACATAAGCGATCCTAACTGATTCGGAATCGAGGGCTTCTTGTTGTTGCTCTTAGTAAGGAAACAAAAATGGAAGAGAGAAAATAATATGTGGTCACAAATAGATATTACTATTGTGATGACATGATTGTAATGCAGTGATGAGAGAATGGAAACAAATCAAATTGACTTAGAGAGAATTGAGAAGAAAGGATTGATAAAGGAAGGAATGCTTTAGAAATGAGAAGTTTGGAAGAAAAGAGAAAGAAGTAGATACTAGAGTTCAAGATGCTCCCATCGTTAAAGATTGTTAGATCTTGAACCTGATTTCACATGTTAAAGTGTTCTTTTTTGGTAAATTGAGTTTGCTATGTCTAAGAAGCATTTTAAATAGTATATATTTTTATATTGGCTTTAAGTAATGTTGGTAAACATTTGTCTTTTGAAGTGAATGACATAGTTTTGGATTGTTTGACTCTTATTTGTTTATGATTCTATTGTGTTAAACAAAAATGGTGCATATTACCGTATCTGAGTTGTATCAATATTTATTGAATTAGATCTTGTGTTTCTTATTTTTGCATATTAACACATATTATTATTGACGTTGTGTTAGTTGTAGAATGGTGGATATATAAGATTTTTTATCAATTAATGAGCTTCCATATGTAGTGTGTGTAATAACTCTAATTGGATTGAAGATGCGTTATTTGATTTATTATGAATGTCAAGTCATAGAAAGCCACTCTAATTATGTGAAATCTAGCCATCAAGAGATTATTGGTAATAAAGGCGAATTGCTAATTAAACATATGAAATAGAGATGAGCGGAAAATGTCTACTTCTAAAGAGCATTAAATGCAATAATTACTCTACAAGTGAATTTAGGGGAATGATGTTACGATGACTTACTTATAATGCATGGATTGCGCTATAAATGACAAACAAAGGAGCTAACGGGCTTAAAAAGAAAGAAAAAAAAATCAGATTCCTAGACCTAAAAGTTATGCTTGCTGATCACCAAAAAAAAAAAGTTATGCTTGTTGAGTGGATGGTTACCAATGAACATCAAACCATTCGATGCTCTTTCTCACGCAACCCAATCTTATATGCGGTGAATTAACTAATAATTGGAACGCCAAATTTACATTAGGCAACACAAATGAGAAAAATGAGTCTTTACTCAAATCTATCACAAAAGATGTTTTAGTACCATGCTAGATAGTGACTAGATCCAAAAGTTGAAATTGTTAAGCAAAGCCCTAACGTAGAATACAATCTATTGTACTAGCAACAAAACGTCAAGTATTAGATTTTTCCTTGGAAAATGTAAACGGAAGGTAATGAAGCGATTTGAGATTTCATTAATATAGGAGAACTGCATTTTCATGGTTGCTAAGGAGTTTTTGTTTGAACTTGAAGACGCTTATGACAATTCCTATATTGCTTTGAAATATTATTATGCTTCGTATAAGATCCATATGGATACAACAACAACAAAGCCTCAATCCCAAATTCTTTGGGGTCAACTACAAGGATCAAACTCTTCCATTCTGCTCGATTTAATGCAACAAGGTGCATGTGGATGCTTATCAATAATTGCTTAGTTAATGGGTTGATGAATAAGATGGTTTACCTGCTAATGATGAATAATTTTGCATATCATCAGTTGATTTTTTTTTTTTTTTTTTTTTAGTTTAAGTAGGTTGTGCCCTAAGTAATTTAGGACTTTGTTATTTCAAATGAGATCAATATGTAAGAAAGAAGTGGTTAATCTTGTTATCCTTGCTTTAAAATTAGGAGCTTTATTTTTCCCCTTTGTTTAGCTATTTTTAGGGGTGTAAAATATCGGGACGAGACGGGAGCTGGATCAGACACTCCCTTAGGAGTAACATACTTTAAGGGTGTTCGATCTCGTTTTTAAAATGGACAAAAAAAAAAAAAAATTTCGGTCCCGTAAGTTTTAAAAAAAATTGGGACCCGTTTTGCTTGTTTTTTTTTTTTCCAAATGTATATTCAACATAGAACATCCATAATGTTGTTCCTTTTCTTCCCCCAAACATACACTCAACACAAATGTTTTTTCACCAATGTCCATACACGAAGTTATTCACCACCTCCTGTATTTCACCTCTATTAAAATGTGTAAAAGCATTAAATAAATACACCTTACAACAACTTGCAAAAGCAAAACCAAGAACAACTTTGACCCTCTGAAACATTAAGATGAGTTGAACTATTGAAAGATTTGAGCGGGAATAGAGATTTAGTGGTAAGGTGTTTGGATGAAATTAGAAAATACCTCTCAAATTAATAGCTAAACAAGTCCCCTTTTTATTATTCATTGTTCTGTCCCGATCCCGTTTATAAAACATACAATTTTTTTGTCCAATCCCGTATTATCTTAAGGAAAATTATGTTCGGACCCGTATTTTATGGGTTCATACTACTTTTTCCACCCCCTTGGTTACTCGGACTCGGGTACGGGTGTCTGGTACACGTACATATCTAAGGGTCGAGCTTGCTATCTTCTAATTTAAAAGATATGTGGAGTCGGCTAGATGTGTCCAAATAATTTGACACGAGCACTTGGATGTTAGCATTCGTGGATGCCCCCAGAATTGTGAAGGTATATAGCAGGAAGAAGCCCAGGAACAGGGAATCAGTTTCGGTCTAGCCTTGCCTGGGTTCTGATCACGGTGGGTCCCCAAATGAGTCACCGCACGTTCCACAACAGGTGTGATGTGCATGTGAGGTGAGCGGCAGGTGTGGTGTAAGGAGAGGTCTTGTGTGTGTGTGAGTATAGATGGCTCGGTGAGTGGGATTAGGATGGGTAGATAGTATAAATAGTGTTATGACTGTTGTTGATGTAAGTAGGATTTTGTATCTCTGGTTTTGGGTGAGAGGAGATCATGTCTCCATCTCTGGGTTTAGGGTTCCAACTCTTGAGTGTATAATCCCTTCTCTATTGGTTATCAATAAAGACTCGAGGCGACCCTCTTTTTCGATCAAAAGGCGTATCATTGGTATCAGAGCATGCCTTCGAAAATGGAAGCTCGAATCAAATCCATGGAGGAGCAGTTGCAGAAGATCCCGGCGTTGGCGACCACAATGAGAGGGTTAGAGACACTGTGGGTGAACTCCGATCGGAGATCCAAAGCTTGGTACAGCAGATCAAGGCTTCTCATCTACCTAGCAACACGCCCGCTTCATGGATTAGTCAGATCAGGGAGGGGAGTTCTAGATCGGCCCCAAATCTGCTAGATCCAGGCGTTTGGTGGATGGTCGAGGTGCAGTGCCGTAAAGATCAGGGTCTGATGTGAGAAAGATTCAAATGCCTACATGCAACAGAGAGGAACTGTTGGTGTGGTTCAACCAAGCGAAGCACTACTTCGCTCTCCATGAGATGACGAGAGTGTCGAAGTTAAGGGCAACACGCATTTGCATCATCGGATCAACCCAGATATGGGTCCAGATGGAGGTACGAACGAGGCCATTCACTTGCTGGCGAGATCTGAAGGCTCAGCTCATACGGCGTTTCATGGATGTAGATCCATTGAGCCTAGCCCAACAAATCTTTTCGATTCGCCTAGAGTCCTCAGTGGTGGAGTATAGGAAGCGTTTCAAGCTCATATACGTGCAGTTGGAGGTCTATTGGAGAATTTTTCTATGGCAGTCTTCATCAACGGGTTACTTGACCAGATCCGACTGGAGGTACTGGGGGAGCCACCACAGACGCCGCACTGCGTATTCGATGGGGCAACTAATGCGGAGAAGAAACACCTCCAGGGGGATGCGATCGGTTGGGTTCTCAGCAGGCCCACGGGTTCAGTTGTCTCAAGGGCCATCACCCAAAGGTGAGTCGCGGGCCTCTGGATGGGTGACCCATGCTATTCCAAGCCCAACAAGGGAGGTTGGATCCATTAGTCAAAAGGGGCCCACCTCTGCTGGGGTCTCCCCTAAGATCAGCCCGTCTTCTTCCAGTGCCTCAAGCCCAACAGTTTCAAAGTCCACCACACCCCAAATATCTACACCCAAATTCAAGCGATTGACAGAGGCCAAGGCAAGAGATAAGGCGCAAACAGGGTCTCTGTTACCGGTGTGACTCGAAATGGGTTGCAGGCCATCGTTGCAAGAGGAAAGAGTTGCGGGTGATGTTGGTGGATGACGAGGAGGAGGGCTCAATTTCACCCCCAGAGAGCCCGACGAACCATCAAATTTAGTAACAATGGAGCTCTTGGCTTACGCAGTGGAAGGACGACATCACCATGTACCATCAAGATCAAAGGATTGATTGGCGCGATTGAGGTAGTAGTTTTAATTGACAGCGGGGCATCCTACAATTTCATTTCCCATCTGTGGTCAACACTTTCCAACTTCCCATGGAGCCTGTCGCGGAATATGGGGTACTCATAAGGGGTGGAGCGCGGCTACATGGGTCAGAGGTGTGCAAAGACGTGCGAGTCCAATTCTAGGGATTATCGGTGATGGCTGATTTTTTCCCTATTCCTATAGGGGGTTCTGATATGATTTTGGGGATGCAGTGGCTCATGACATTAGGGATGACGGCTGACGATTGACCGAACCTTACAATGCACATTCGACAGGGTGGCAATTGGGTTTCGATTAAAGGGGATCCCTCACTGCATCGCCCTTTAGTCTCATAAAAGTCCCTTCAACGCTCCTTTGATTCTGTGGTGGGGTGCTTTTTAATTGAATGTTTTGGTATGGATTCTGCCGATTCTGATCCTCTTTCTCTTGTACCTAAACCATGTTTTCGCTAGATCGTGGCATTTTTTGTATCACTATTTGAGCTCCCAAACGCCCTGCCTCCCTCACCCTACTGTGATCATTCAATTATTCTCAAGGACGGCTTGGGTCCTATATGTGTTATGCCTTACCGGTATCCTCAAATACAGAAGTCGGAAATCGAGCGTATGGTCTTTGAGATGTTAGCTAATGGCATCATTCAGGCACGTAACATCGCCTTTTCGAGCACGATCATATTGGTGAAGAAAAAAGATGGGAGTTGGCGGTTCTGTGTTGACTACCGTGCTTTGAATAAGGCTACCATTCTTGATCGATTTCCTATTCCCAACATAGACGAACTACTGGATGAGCTTCACGGGGCCTGCTTCTTCTCCAAGTCTATCTATGATCAGGGTACCACCAGATCCGGGTTAATCCAGCTGATGTGCCTAAGATTGCTTTCAGGATGCACGAGGGTCATTATGAGTTTCAGGTTATGTCGTTTGGTCTCTCGAATGCCTCGGCCACATTTCAAGCACTGATGAATTCAATCTTTAAGGGCTTCATTCGACGCTTCGTCTTAGTCTTCTTTGACGATATATTGGTCTACAGCAAAACACTCTCAGAGCACTATCGCCATTTGACAGAGGTGTTGAAGTTATTGAAGTCTAACTCCCTCTTTGCGAACCTAAAAAAAAGTTGCTTCGCACAATCCAACCTTGATTATCTAAGTCATATTATATCCAGTGATGGCGTCTTGGGCGGACTATGGACTCATGGCCATTGCATAAATCCCCTAAGGAGCTCTGGGGATTCCTTGGGTTAACAGGCTATCATAGGATATTCGTGAAGGATTACAGGAAGATCGCTGCACCCTCACCCACCTCTTGCGGAAAGACGCCTTCACTTGGAGTGATGAAGCCTCTTTTGCCTTTGGATAACTAAGAAGGCAATGAAAGATGTATACATCCTCACGTTGCCCAACTTCGACGGGTTGTTTGTGACTGAGACGGATGCCTCTGGGGTCAGGGTTGGGGCAGTCCTCTCCCAGGAGGATAGACCTATAACGTTCTTCAACCAGGCATTGTCCCCACGGTCCCGTGCCAAATCTGCTTATGAGCGGGAACTAATAGCCATTGTCTTGGCAATTCAGAAGTGGAGACACTACTTTTTGGGCCGCCGCTTTTTGGTGCACCGACCAACGCAACCTTAAATACTTGTTAGAACAACGTGAAGTGGCTCATGAGTATCAACGCTGGCTAGTCAAACTGTTGGAATTTCACTTCGACATCCATTACAAACAGGGGTCTTCCAATGTGGTGGCGAATGCACTGTCTTGTTACCCCTTCACTGCTGCTAAGACGTCTTTTCAGTTTCAGTGCTCTCTTGTGATGACGAGACATGACTTCTTTCCGAGGTTTATGTTGACCCAATCCTCTCTTCCATTCAAGAGGCTCTGCTCGTGATGCTGCAGCCAAATCGGCCGGTCCTTTCACCACGACCGTCTGTTTAGCATAACCGATTGGTATTCTCAGCCACTTCCAGTCTCAAGACCAAAATTTTCGTAGGATTTCACTCGGGTCCGGTAGGAGGACACCGGGTTTCTTGAAGACATGTGCGGATTGCGTCGGAGTTTTTTTGGCTAGGGATGAAAAAGGATGTTAAGGAATATGTGGTTGCGTGTGATGTTTGTCAGCGCCACAAGTACGAAACATTGGCCCTGGCAGGTCTCTTCCAACCCCTTTTGATACCACGACGATATGGGAGGATATATTATTAGATTTCATGGAGGGACTGCATACCTCCTATGTTTACAATGCTATATTGGTGGTGGTGGATAGGTTAAGCAAGTATGCCCATTTCATTCCTTTGAAACATCCATTTACTGCAAAAATAGTGGTAGAGAGTTTCCTCCGTGGTGTGGTTCGTTTTCATGGTTTCCTCGAACCATGGTGTCGATCGGGATAAAAATTTTGTCAGTCATTTTTGGAAGGAGCTCTTCCGGCTTCAACATACTCAGCTCAATCGGAGCTCGACTTATCACCCGGAAAGTGACGGGTAGACCGAGGTTGTCAACCGCTCTCTTGAAACCTACCTGAGTTGTTTTATCAGCCAACGTCCCAAGCTATGGTCGGATTGGCTCCATTAGGCTGAGTTTTAGTACAACACTTCTTTCCATTCATCCTTGATGTGCTCCCCTTCAAGGTCGTATATGGACGTGAGCCTCCTCCTCTCATTCATTATGGTGTCCCGGCCGCCTCAGTAAATTGATGTGTACTTGATGCTGCGAGCTCGTGATTTGGCTCAACAGGAACTGCGTGCTTAGCGCCTCCTCGCCCAGAATCGCATGAAACAACAAGCCGACCAATCTCGCCGTGAATCGGTGTTTGTTGTGGGAGAATTTGTGTACCTAAAACTTCGTTCATATCGATAATCAATAGTGGCTCGACGATCCAATATGAAGTTAAGCCCACTATTCTATAGACCATATGAGATTGTGGCTCGAGTGGGTGCCGTAGCTTATAAACTGGCCCAGCCTACTGCGTCGTCCATACATTTTGTGTTTCACGTCTCACTGCTCCGGCGTGCAGTAGGCTCCTCTCCCATTTCCCCTAAGATTCATTGATTGCTCCCATGGAACCCGAGTGTGGGCTGGCATATCGCCCCTCCTCGGTTGGGCCAGAGGTGTTGATTAAGTGGGTACATCTCCCTCAGTCCGCGACCTCCTGTGAACTTGTTCGCCAAATACGAAAGTCGTTTCCGGCTTTCCACCTTGAGGATAAGGTGGCTATCCACGGGGGGAGTATTTTTAGCATTCATGGGCGACCCCCAATCGTGAAGGTATATAGCAAGAAGAAGCCCGGGAACAGGGAATCAGTTTCGGTCTAGCCTGGCTTGGGTTCTGACCAAGGTGGGTCCCCAGATGAGGCACTGCACGTTCCACAACAGGCGTGATGTGCGTGTGAGGTGAGTGGCAAGTGTGTTGTAAGGAGAGGTCGTGTGTGTGTGTGAGTACAGATGGCTCAGTGAGTGGGATTAGGATGGGTAGGTAGTATAAATAGTGTTATGACTGTTGTTGATGTAAGAAGGATTTTGTATCTCTGGTTTTGTGTGAGAGGAGATCATATCTCCATCTCTGGGTTTAGGGTTCCCGCTCTTGAGTGTGTAATCCCTTCTCTATCGGTTATCAATAAAGACTCGAGGCGACCCCCTCTTTCTATCAAGAGGCGTATCAATGGACTCTGCTAAAAGTGTCTACATATAATAGGGTTTATGTATGAATTTATAAGTTCATTATATTTTAGGTAAATGAAAATGTATATATATTGTATTAATTGATTTGATGTCTTTTGATATATTTAACTATTTAAGTGTTATCACATATAACTGCATTATTGGTATTTCCTGTAATTAAAGTTAAAACAGTCAAAACCTAACCCTATCTCATTATCAAGTCGGCGCTCCTGCTTCCTGTCTCCGCTCCCAACAAATCTCTCTCGCAACCTCGTGCGACCTCACTTTTTTCTCTTTGACACGTATTCCATGTCGGATCGTGTCAACGCGGGTACTCTGGCATGAAGTATTGAGTCCAAGTAATAGAGGCCACCTCAAGCTATTTTGTTCTTGTTTCTTGGATGGTTTGCATTTGAGTAGAATGGTGAGTAACAACTAACAACAAACAACTAACAACAATGCATTTGTATGAAATGGTAATTATCTTCTTAAAGTCACTTGATTTGTGTCCACAGATAAAAATTGGGGATTGAATTTTGCACGAGTTCCCTAACCTAAATCTACGGCTCAAATTGAGTAGATGTAAAAATAATTTATCACTATCACAAATTCACAATCAAGATAATTTCATAATAAAAATCTTACCAAATCGTGCTAATATATACATGCAACTCCATTGATATTAAATTATCTATAATTTTGGAAAATGGGGAATCTTGGAGAGTAAATCTTACCAATGTTGCTATTGTTTCCATTAAATAGACAATTAAATATATGTCTATAAGTATTATATGGGGACAACTGAGTAATTTTGGATTAATATTTTGTAGAAAAAGGAAGGGGATGATTTACTCCTATCAATTAGTGTCGCAAATAATAACTAATTGATTGATTAATCGATAGAGTTTTTAGGATGTTTCTATAATTGTAAATATCTTTGTAACTCTATGAAGCTCTTGCAACTAGAGAAGTATGAATGAAATCATTCCCTCTCCTTTCCTTTCGTGGATAAAGGCCATGGAATCAAACCGCGTTAATCATTGCGTCTATTTTTTTAATGAGCTTTTGCAAAGGATCTCGTTAGTGGATTCAAAGAAATGGCGTCCAAAGACTTTTTCGAATTTGCCACTGTTTTCTTGGTTGGATCTTAATTCAAGACTCTTTGCTTGGTTTTATTTATTTATATCATACCTTTATATAGACCTATGTGCAACTCATCGTAGTAAGTATTTAAGGAAACATGTTGCAATCTTGGAATCTCTTTCGTTAAGCCCAAGCTATTGTAGAATATAAGGAAACATAAGACCATAATAAGGACAATTTTACTAATTTAGAACCAAGTTAACTATGAAATGATGTGTCAAATCATTCTGCTGAACTATTGCCTTGATTTATGTTGACTGTGACGGCCCCAACCCCCACAAACTGGGCCCCGCTCGACTTAGACCTACATGGACCCCCGAGTCAGCCCTCGTAAGGTCAACGTAAGCCTAGTAAGCCTCTGTTTCCATTAGTATTCTTAATTCGGTGTCTTAGTGTTGAGTTATTAAGTTTTGCAAGTTTTAATATTTAAGCAGGGGAAATAAACTTAAACATGTAAATAACTCAAAAAGTAAATGGTCCAGACAACCTATGGTGTGGAAACCCAGAAATTATGATCTCATGCATATAAGGTGACAAAAGAGGTAAATATACATGTATCAAGTATGCACTCAGCCCAATGACCAAGTTTTTCAAAGCGATATAATATAAGTACATAAATGGACCTACGATAGCAAAAGTAGAAACCAGTCCCGAGGGAAGCTAAGAGGATGTCACCAAGCACCGGCTCCTTGCCCTTCTAGACGAAGGACCTGCAATTGTCACCAATTACGGATACAATTCCAGTGAGTAAATCCAAAGACGTCTCAATAATACTTCATATAATCAATAAAAGAGTCCGTAAATCATGCGAATAATGAAATAAACAAGCGTTAAGTGCATGATAAACGGACTAAAATAAAAACAAGGGCGAGTGACGAAATACAAGTGATAAACGTCTAAGTGGTCTCTACATTCTTCAAACTGTGGGCCCATGTCCTCTTCCAACAACAACTTGAAATCCCGAATATGAGCACTCTTCAAACTATGGGCCCACGTCCTCTTCCAAGAACAACTTGAAGTAAGTCCCAAATAGTCTCAAATCGTGAGCCCAAGGCCACTTCCGTGAATAGCTTAACGTTAGTTCTCAATGTCAAGACCCATTTTCACAATGAATCCCAACCGGCCTAGCCCGATCCATAACTCACCAACTAGGTCGTTGAGTTATGAACTGAACTAGTGAGTCTTCATTCGAAATTAACACATTATCATCTCAGATGATTCATTTATCAATAATTGAAACTTAGAAAAATGTATAATAATCGCAGCGGAATAATATTAATTCAAACTTAATCAAAGATTCAACATAAAGGCTAATCATGTCAATTATAAGTTCACAAATTGGAACGATACTTTTCTAGTTCAATTTATTCAAAACCCAATCCCAATGATAATAAATATAGATAAAATTAAGTAATGGTTCGATCTCGAACCATACCAAGTCAACAACATAAAACTCCTTTAGACAGCTGGAGCTTTTCCCTTCCTCTTGTCAACACTCGACGAGGAACCTGTGGGGGGAAATGTTGGGTGAGCACAAAATAATCAACGGTGTTCAATATTTCGTGTTAAGTTACAGGCATTATGAATATTCCATTTATTAGTTGCAAAATTAAATAAAGATGCATGACCTGCAAAATATTTAATACGACAAAAGGGAATAAGCAAGGAAACATTTAAACGAAATATTTATCAATGCATCAAAATGTGCAAATGCTAGACATGTATGAGCTATTGTGACAAACTTCACAACCACACCAAAGTTCATGAAGGTCGACCCTACTATGGTCGTAGCGGTGTCGACACTCCATTCCCTTACACTGTGAAGGTTTCAACTATCACTAAGTCCGCATCTCGTCTAATAGGACATAAAACCTACTACTGAGCATTTTTTGATAACATAGGAATTAATCGTATTTTCAATTATTAATTTGCAAATGTGGGTGGCTGCTCTATGTTGTTCTTCCTAGTACGGTCCAACTGTCCCGATTTCTGGTCGAACTAAGAGTTACTGATGCAAGGACTCCTAGTGAGCTCCATTAAGTTATCTACATACAATGTCTAACGATGCACCCCAACTACCCGATGTCCTAGTGACATGAGTCCTATCCATATAATCTAGTAGACAGGTAAATAAATATAATACCAATAACTTAAATCCCAACTTACCTGGTACGCTAATTTCCAAATTCCTAGTTGGCAATTGGCACTCACGAGCGTACTCCGAAGTCGCGTAAATATAAATAAATTAGATATTAATTAATTACACAATTAAACTCGAACTTTGATAATTAAACTTATTTTTGAAAACCATTTGAAAATCCCAAGACACATTTAAAGTACACCGAAATGTCTCATTTACATCCGTGCTTGAAGATTAGATTTTATTTATTTTATTGCCAATCTTATTTCTATTTATTTATTTATTTTATATTATTTCTTTCTTTCTTTCTTTTTTTATTTCTTTTCTTTTTTCTATTAGTTGGGTCTGGATCGACCCAACTGTTCTGTTGGCCAGCTAGGTTTGGATCGACCCAACTGCCCCGTTGGGTTGCCAGGGCGACCCGCGGAGATAATTAGTTGGGCCTTAGTTGCTGGGCCTGGTTTGACCAGGCCCAGCCCGGGTGGGAGAGCATACACGGTCTTGTACGCTCCCAAATAAATTTGGTTTCATCACCAAACTTCGACCGTAATCAAGAAATTCTTGCTAATTATGGGTTGATTTGACCCCAATGACTCCCAATTAGTCTAAAGCGACAATTATGACCATTTACTTTGATCAAATCAAGGGTTTTCAACATGCATTTTCATGAATTGAAACATTTTACACCACATTGAGATAAAAGAGAAGGAAGCGCATTGGTACCTAGGGCTGGATTTTGGTTTCCTAGCCTTGAATTTGCCCCAACTTTCTTCAATTCTTTGATCTCTAGTTTTTCTTGCTTTCTAGCAATCTCTCATTCTCATTCAACTCTAATTTTACGTTCTGTAGTTGTGTACATGTGTTTGAATAAAAAACACTCTATTTAGGGTTGGTTCATCTTTAATGTAAGCCATTGATTAACCTAGCTTAGCAATCTACTTGTAGATTTGTGGTTTTTATTCTGTCATTACTACTAATCCTTGATTCCCATTAATAAAGCCCAGGACTCTCCTAAAACATGGATCTTTAGTTAGATCAACGGTCAAGAAAGTTTACATGAAGCATATAGCTTTGGAAATTTACTTAATTCTTAGCACACTAGCTTAGTCATTCTTAATTTAACTAAAGTGACCACATTAGCTTTGGCCATGTATACTCCATATGACCTAGTTTATTTTCATTACTTCACTTAAATGCTCAATTTAATTAGAGTAAACCCTAAGTCATGAATTTAGCTAAATCCCACTTTGTCTCAATCTACCCACATACCTGTGGCACACACATCGCAAGGCGACCTACTTTGGCGCAATCGATGGTATTTTTTTTTTAAATAATTGCACTCGAGTAGAACTAGGTAGTAAACATCACCATCTATAAATAAACTATTTTAGGGTCGTTACAGTCTTCCCAGCTAATAAGAATTTCGTCCTTGAAATTAAATTTAACTCGAGCAAAATTTTACCAGAAGCACACAGCGAGGAAGCACTAGTTCATCGGTCCCGCCACTTTTCCTCGCATGGATTCATCTCAATGTTACTAAGTGGATTTGAGTGCTCTAAACTGTGGGCATGCAACCAATTCAAAACAGTTTAGAGTGGTCCTGTCGAATTGCAGGCTCACACAGAGTCACTTTACTCAGCTCGATTTCTTAATTTCGAAGGGTGGACTCACACAGAGTCACTCTAGACCATTTGATTTCATAACCTCGAAGGGTGGACTCACAGAGTCACTCAAAACCGTTCGATTGCGTAACTTCGAAGGGCGTACTCATATAAAGTCATTCAATATCGTTCGATTTCATCTCGAGTTGTGGACTCACACAGAGTCTATCAACTGACAGTTTGAATTTTCCCCCTGCATTGTGGACTCATTTAGTTCACTTGACTAATAGTTCGATAAACCAAATGACTACGGTATCAGTTGACAACTCCCCTTTATACCTTGAATAGAAACAATTTAAGCTCTATTTGGAGTATATGTCATCACGTAGGCAGTAAGAGCATCCGACAAGTTTGCGACCACCGTCGTCATGCGCACTGCGTGCTCATGTATCCTAAGATAAGGCACAACACTGTCTAATTTTGCCTCTTTTTGGTTGGACATTCAACGTACCTTATGTACATTGCTTTGTCTCATATTCGACTTCCTCAAAAGTCATGCATCCTAGATCACCAGATCTCTAAACAACATGCCTCTCTCTATCGTTACGGCGAGCCTAAACCCATTGACAATCACTCAGAATGTCACAAACCCCTTTTAAACTCTCATTGCTCCACCATGCAACTAATAATTTTCGACCTTTTTAACTGGCGACTCGAACGTGCTAAGCTCAACGTTAATATCAAGCCTTTTAGGAATCCCCCATCTTTCCTCGAGATGAAGTCTTAAAATTTTTCACAAGTCTTATAGTTGGGTCAGAATGTCCTCAGCACGCCTTCCGTCGCGTCCGAGTCATTTCTAGATATGTGAGAGCCTAGGGACACTCAGTCCCTTAAGGTTAGCTTGAGGTTTTCCACCTTGGATATATTAGACCAGATGAATCAACAATGACTTCAAAGCGTATATCTATGCCACTTTCCTAAAGTAAATTGTTGCTCACAGCTCTGCAAGAGTCAGCACAAATCCTAAAGGATACGATGAAGACCCAGTTTGCACTTGCAGAAGTGAAAAACTGAACTAGAGCATTTGCTGTGATTTTCGATGATTCTTTCTTCCTTCCATGCCTCTCTTTTTATAAGAACTCCAGTCAAAGGAGTTGGAGAGGAGAATGGTATAGTGGGCGGTTTCAACTGTTTGGTTAATTGAAACCGCTCCACTATCTCTTGTTGAATGTGGTCATTAACTGCCCATTTTTACGTTTAGTGGGTCTACTAACCACCCACTTGCAGCATATACCCGAAATTGGCAAAAATGTAATCATGGTTAGTCACCCACACGTGCCTCGTGCCAAGTGCTAAGTGCATCTATAAAAGCGCTTAAAATGTGATATATGCGTCGCGCTGCGCGCGCGTGGCTCACTCGACATAGCTCTTTTGGAGCTTCTTTTGACACTTGAAGAAGTGTAAAAGCTTTTATATTATTTTTTTGTGCCTAAACTTTCTATGTGGGACTAAACCTTTGTTTTGAAAATGTTCAACAATCCCCCGTCATTTTCAAAATAATTTAATGTACAAATCATGGATCCAAGAAGGAATTTAAACATTATATGCATAAATAATGGTATCTTGTTATTTGAACTACTAAATTGTGATAAAATCATTACATTTTATCACAAGTACATGGTAGATAAACTTTGAACTACTGATTCTAATCGATATGTACCATAAGCATATCACACATATAACTTACACCAACAAACAGCCATAAATTTCCCGACAGATTCAACATTGGCCTTGTGTCGCGTAACTTGTCGTGAATGTTTTTGGAGCTAAGCTCTTGAACTCCTTGAAGCGGCCGCACTTCACATTCACACTGGTAGTCTCCATTCTACCTACAATTTAAGCACCTTTTGAAGACTAAAAAGATATTAACTCAACTTCCTCTCTTTTTCATGGAAGTACTAAGCACTAACAACCTTGGGATGACAATAAAACTTAGTGCTTATTGTCATACTAATAATGTACTTTGACTAAATTGAACTCAAGACTTAACGAAATGTCAAGCGTCGAGTCTAGTTTCCATTATTGGTGACTTCAATTCATGGGCTGAAGGCCCATCCCCTTTGATGTTTTATTCACCAAGTCTCTGAATAATCCTTTAGTGAAATGGTCTGCCAAATTTTGACTAGCTCTCACATAGTCAATTGTGATAATTCTGTTTGTTATCAATTCTCTGACACAACTGTATCTCAATCTAATATATCTGGATTTGCCATTGTATACTTGGCTATAAGCTCTTGCCAATGTGGCCTCATTATCACAATAGATAGAAATAGGAGCTATCGGCTTAGGCCACAATGGTATCTGTCAAGATCCTATTCTTAAATGAATCTCGACCGGCCTAGCCCGATCCATAACTCGCCAACCAACTCGGTCGTTGAGTCACAAACTGAACCAATATAACTCATTTTATTCATGAATCTTTCGTTTATTAATCAATAAAATTAGAAAGGTAAATCATAACTGCAGCGGAATAATAATGATTAAAATTTATTCAATGTTCAACATAAAGGCCAATAATGCCATTCAAAAGTTCTCAACTGGAATAATCCCTCTCCAATTCAATTTATTCAAATCCCAACCCCATGATAATAAATAATTATAGAAAAACAAGTTTCGACCAATCTGAAACTTGTCACAATACCAATCAAAGATACGGTATGCTCCTCTAGACCTCTGGAGCCTTTCCCTTATCCACTACATACGAGGAACTTGTGGGGGGAAAAGTAGTTGGGTGAGCACAAAGGAGCAATAATGTTCAGTAAGTTTAGGTAAGTTACTAGTATTATAATAAAAGATAAAAGAGACAATTGAGAGAACCAATATGAAGAAATCTTCACGGTTGTCTTACTAATTATAGAGGAGTTTTATATAGGCTTATACAACCTAAATCAAATCCTAAAATCAAGGGATATTAATTCCTAACATTAATCTAAATATACTATTGCCCAAATACATAGTTGCCTAAATACATGCTATTTACAGCGTAATTACAACTAATTAATTAATGTTTTCTTACATATAATTATTCCATAAATATAATGCAAACTAAAATACTATTGCATGACCTACAAAAAAATATTTAACATGACGAAAGAGATAATCAAGAAACATAATAACAAGATAAATAATTCATGCAAATCAATATGTGCAAATGCTAGGCATGCATGAGTTACTACAACTGAATTTTTCAACCAAAATTGAAGTTCGTGAAGGTTGACCCTACTATGGCCGTAACGGTGTCAAATCTCCATTCGCAACACTACGGAAGTTTCATTATATCACCAAGTCCACATCTCTTCCAACTGAACATAACACCTACAAAAATTTATTAAGAACATTGGATCTTAGTCTTATTCTTAATTTGTTGGTCGAGCCCGGATAACATCTTGACAAGTCCGGGCAACTGCTCTATTTTGTTCTTCATAGCTCGGTCCTACTATCCTGAGCGTTCTGGTCGAACTAGTAGTTTTTTGGTGCAAGGACTCTTAGCGAGCTCCACTAAGTGAACAACATATTATGCCTTACAATGCACAAGTTTACCCAATGACCTCGCTACATGATTTACCTAACCATATAACTAATAAAAAGTAAATAACTATAATAAAGATAACTTAATCCCAACTTACCTAGTACGCTACTTTCCAAATTCCTAGTTGGCACTCACGAGCGTACTCCGAAGTTGCGTAAATCTAAATAAATTAGACGTTGATTAATTACACAAGTTAACTTGAATTTTGGAAAATAAATTCAGTTCCGAAAACCCTTCGAAAACCCCGAGCTATAAATTTAAAGTACACCGAAACGTCTCCTTGACACGCATGCTTAAAATTTCAATTTTATTTATTTCATCTCTGATTTTATTTCTCTTTGCTAATTTTATTTTATATTATATAAATATACATTGTTCTTTTAATATTATCTTTTTTTAAATAAAATAAAAATTAAAGTGAGTTTGGGCAGTTGGGTCGATCCAGATCCAGCTATCGTGCTGGGCAACTCGAGGGGGGAGCGCGCACACACTTTCGTGCGCTCCTACCCACTGTCGTTCGAGCGAACTGCAGATGCAGTTCGTTCAATCAGTTGGGCCTTTATTTTGTTGGGTGGGGGAGTGCACACACTTTGTGCGCTCCCCTCCCCTTGCTCTTTGGTATTCGATCAAATATCAAATCTAAAAAGAACACTCCTCTGATTTGAAAAGAGATTCAAGAAATTAAATAAAACTTATTTACTTTGAAATTAAAACTCCACTATTAGTAAATCAAAACTAGAAATGAAGTTTAGAGTCTTTACCAAGAGTCAATGCGTCAGAATCAAATGGTTCTTCGCTCCCCATGCTTTCTCCTTGGATCTTCATTTCTCTCAATCTGGTGAGCATTCTCACACATACCCAACCCATTTTCTTTTTAATTTGCTAGGGAATCAATTTAGATCCTTAAAATCCTCTAACTTCCTAATTTAGTTTTAATACCTATTTTATCGCTTTCCTTATTTAACTTAAAGGGTACACATACATGGGTTTTCTCAAACCCTAGCCGCCACATTAAGATGAGTTTTAAGTTTTAAATCAAACATAACACACATTTAGACTATTAAATTAGGGTCGTCACAGTATCTCGTGTGATAGTTCACGTAACCATTCACTATAAACTCTGATTCCATGGTGGAACCAACTATTAATGTTTGCTTCTTTGAAGCTCATGAGATTGCACCTCTAGCAACTGTGAAAATCCACCCACTTGTAGTAGCATGATTTTGATCTTTTACTATCCAACTTGCATATGAAAATCCTTTTAGGATCAGTTGGTTTCGAAAACCAATAAAAGATAGAAAGAACAATTGAAACAATTATGCAAAGAGAGAAATCATTAATGGAGACCTCAAAAAATAGTGTTTCAGCTCTCCAAGGAAATCAGCCGCACACAACATAATAGCAAAACTGAATTCAATTCTCTTAATTAATTAATCTGTTGTGTGTGTATATATATATATATATATATATATATATCTGAATAGAAAACATAATTAATTAAAGAAAGTCCTATAACTACTAAACCTTCTAATTATAATCTACACACCAAAAAATTAGTAACTTCCTATAGTATAGGACAACTAAATAACTCTTGCCCACATGAATAAAAACTTTTAAGATCTAGGACTAGAAATAGGAATACGCACTAAATAAAACTAAATAACGAAAATAGAAACTATTGGGTATACTAAAGCACTAATTTTAACACTCCTTCCTTTTAGGATCCACAAACTTCACTATCATCGAGGAGCTCGAACTTGTTGACTTGAATTATATCAGGAGGATGACGCAACCAATCTGAACATTCCATCGAACCTTCCACATTAATTTGTGGAGAGTATACCAATGAATCTTGAACTTTAGGATAGCCGCCAATTCTTATATCTTCTCCTTTAATTGAATCACCAATCTTTCTTTTAGAAGGAACATCCAATGAATTAATTTTTCCAACTCCATTAACACATGTTGTAAGAACACCGGGTACAAAATATTGGTAACATCATGAACTTGAGAATTTTCTTGGTTGAAATTAACCTTCCATGATTTCAGTGGAGTATCAACAAAGTACCTTACATTCTAAACATCTTCGGTTGGAGCTTAAATAATAATGACATTCTTCCATGCAATGATTACCTTCTTTGAGGTCTTGCAACATCTTTCTTCTTCGTATTCAAAATTTTTGGAAGGTGACGGAGTCAAGTTTCTTGTCCCTTACTTCTACAGTATTGACTTCATTGTTGTCTGTCTTCTATTTCCAATTCTATCGGATTGAATGAGAAGCTTTTACCTCTCATTCTAACCCTCAAAACTTCATGACCAATATAATAAAAAGTAGCACAATGGAAATCATCAAAAGAAACTTTATATCTTTTTTCAATCAACTGGCTGACACTAAGTAAATTCTGATCAATATCGGGTATGTAAAGAACATCCGAAATTAATTTTGTACCTGAACTTGTTGTGATTGCAACGATGCCTTTTCCTTTTGCTAGGATGTAACCATCGTTTCCAATCCTAACTTTCTTGATGTCAACTGGCTTCAAATCGCTGAATAAGGTTTTGTCACGACACATGTGGTTTGTGCAACCACTATCAACCAACCAACTTTTATAGTGATCTTTGGTTGAATAACAACTTGATATAAAATTTGATCTTCATCATATAGATCAACAACTTTGGCATCAACTTCATTATTTTGAGATTCACTTTTGAAAATCACAACTTCATGTCCAAGCTTATCACATTTAGTGCACTTTGCATCCGGTCTCAGCCAACACTTGTATGCAAGGTTCGAAACTTCGACTTCGCCTATCACTTCGCTCACTTAAAATTCGGAATTAATTTGAGGAAGTTAACTTCGACGATGGAAGTTTGACAAAAATTCGCTGGTGTACGAACGTTTATTGATTTTCACTTTAAAGTTAGAAAACTCATGTTTCTTCGTAGAGATGCTATGAATATACTTAATCATACAACAATAATGCATAAATATGGTTTTATCAACTTCCATTGAAGTTTCCGAAGTTTCTGTCGAAGTTTCAGTCGAAGTTTGTTCAACTTCCCACGAAACATAACAATTTTACTTCATGTTTTATGAACTTCCATCGAAGCTTTCGAAGTTCGGTCGAAGTTAGCCGAAGTTGAGTTGAAGTTTTGCAATTTTTCAACTGCCCTTGAACTTCGCTTCGCTCACCTCAACATCGACAAACTTCGCCCGAACTTCGGCGAAGTTTGTCGATTTTTGAAACCATGCTTGTATGGTGGATGACCTTTTTTTCCACAATGGTGATATGGTGGATAGTTTCTCCTAGAGTTTCTACCCATGTTTTCTCCACTTGTTGGACATTTTTTGTAAGATTTCTTGTGATCTTCATGCATGGCTTGTAGAGCACCTTCAACAACACTTTCTTCCCTCATAAACCTTCGTTGGTCTTGTGCTTGCATGACATTCAACAACTCCGCCAACGTGATCTTGGAAAGTTCTTTCGCGTTCTCTAAAGTCGTGAGCAATGCTTCATATCTTTCTGGCACTGCGACGAAAATCTTTTCAACAATTCTCGAATCGGGAAAATCCGTGCCAAGTAGTCGCACCTTGTTGACAACAACTAGTAATCTATCGGATTACTCTTTAACAGTCTCAGATTCTTTCATATTTTCCAATTGAAATTCTCTAATTAGATTGAGAACTTGCATACCTCGGATCCTTTCTTCTCCTTCATACTCTTTCTTCAAGTAATCTTAAATCTCTTTCGCGGATTTGAGAGATAATTCTTGTGAATAGGGTTGTTGATACTGCAGCAAACAAGTAAGCTTTTGCCTTAGACTTTTTGGTTTTTCTTTCTTTGTGACTTTTGATACGAGTCATTGTAGGATTGTGTGGCAACGAAGGGATTTCATAATCTTATTCTACCGCTTCCCACAAATCCAATGCATCCAAGTCTCCATCTTCACCGCCCAAAGTTGGTAGTTTTCTCCATCAAAGATTGGAGGAGCAATTTTGTCGAAACTCTTTTCAGAATCCATTCCACAGATCCCTTAAGATGTAAGCTCTGATACCAATTTGTTGGTTTTGAAAACCAATAAAAGATAGAAAGAACAATTGAAATAATTATGCAAAGAGAGAAATCTTTAATGGAGACAAAAAAATAATGTTTTGGCTCTCCAAGGAAATCAAGCGCACACAACACAATAGCAAAACTGAATTCAATTCTCTTGATTAATTTGACATTCTGTTGTACATGTATACATAGGAATAGAAAACATAATTAAAGAAAGTCCTATAACTACTAAACCTTCTAATTCTAATCTACACACTAAAAAATTAGTAACTTCCTATAGTACATGACAACTAAAAAACTCTTGCGCACATAAATAGAAACTTCTAAAATCTAGGACTAGAAATAGGAATGCGCACTAAATAAAACTAAATAACAAAAATAGAAACTATTAGGTATACTAAAGCACTAATTGTAACAGGATTGAAGGATATCCACTATAGCATAAGCCATAGTTAATTGTTTTCTTCATATATTTTTAAAATTTTCAAATTGCAAACCAGTGCAACTCGCTTGGATTAATTGTGAATCAACTCAACTTGCCTATTGCCAAGGCAATATTCGACCTGGTGCATGTCATTGCATACATTAAACATTCAATTAATCTGGAATACTCCAGTTGTGAAACTGGATTGCCGGTATTTTTCACTAGCTCAACACTTGGGTCTAGCAGGGTAGATACATGGGCACAATTAAAATGATTGAATCTAGTGAGAATTTTCTCAATATAATGAGATTGAGTCAGAGTAATACTCCCCTCATCTCTTACAATCTGAATTTTGAGAATGACATCAGTCAGCCCCATACCTTTCATTTCAAATTTGCTTGAAATAAAGTTTTTGGTCAACTGGACTTGTTCCAAGTCAATTCCAAAAATTAACATGTCATCCACGTAAAGACAGATAATGACACAATTTCCTTTCTCATCAAACTTGTTATATGCATATTTAGCAGATTCATTTATTTTGAATCCATTAACAAGTACAATCTAGTCAAATTTTTGGTGCCATTACTTTGGTGCTTGCTTTAATCCATACAATGATTTTCGTAATCTACACACTTTATTTTCATGACCTGGCATTATAAACCCTTCAGGTTGTTCCATATATATTTCCTCATCCAATTCTCCATATAGGAACGTCGTTTTGACATCCATTTGATGGATGACTAGCTTGTTTATAGCTGCAATTGTAATAAGCAATCTAACTGTAGTAATTCTACCTACTGGTGAATAGGTATCAAAATAGTCTGTTACATGCTTTTGGATGAATCCCTTGGCAACCAGTCTTACTTTGTGGTTTTCAATGGATCTATCAACTCTTCTTTTCCTTTTGAAGAGAAATTTGCAGTTAATGGGTTTACACCCAGAAGGTAGATCAACTAGTTCCCAAGTATTATTTCCCATGATTGAATCCATTTCATCATTCAATGCCTCTTTCCAGAAACCTGCATCTCTTTCTTTCATCGCTTCCTCTACTGTTTGAGGATCAGCCTTCGTATTAAAACGATACGGAATTTGTCTAGTTACTGTTTTTCTACTTCACTCAACCAAGAACGTATATAAATCAGAACCAAACGACTTAATTTTTCGAGCTCTTTTGCTCCTTCGAAGTTCATGAACGTCTATTATCTCTTTTTCATTGTCATTTTCTATGACTTCATTTCCTTTATGGTTTTGTTCAGGAATATTTTTGGGAACATATTTGAATCTGGTCTCATCAAATATTGCATCCCTTGATTCAATCGCAATATTTAATGAAATCGAATCATTAGCCTCGATTACCATGAATCTATATGCCTTGCTATGTTGTGCATATCCAATAAATATACACTCCACTCATTTTTCGTCCAATTTCCTCTTTTTGGGTTCAGGTACTTTTACTACTGCTCTACGACCTTTAACTCTTAAATAATTAAGGTTTGATTTTCGCTTATTCCAAAGCTCATATGGGGTGACCTTATTCATCTTTTGTGGAATTCGGTTCAAAATGTGGCATGCAGTCAACAATGCCTCCCCCCAAAAAACCATTACTTAAACCTGAGTTCGATAGCATAACATTAACCATTTAAGTCAGAACACGATTTTTGCGTTCGACCACGTCATCTTGTTGTGGCATATAGGTAGCTGTAGTCTCATGGACTATTCCAGTAGATTCAAAGTACTTAGGATTATAGTACTCCCCCCCATCAGACCTTAAGCATTTTATAAAGGTCTCGCATTGCAATTCAGTTTATGCCTTATAGGTTCGAAACTTTACCATCATCTTTGGAATGCAACAAATAGACATAACAAAACTTGCTATAATCATCAATAAATGCAATAAAATATTTGTTGCCTCCTATTGATGATGTACTATGCATGTCACATACATCAGAATGTATCAAATCAAGCAATTTTGAATTTCTTTCAACCTTAAGAAAAGGATTTCTTGTTATTTTTGTTTTCATGCATGTATTGCAATTTCATTCACTTTTATCAAAATAAGGCAGTAATTCCAAATTCATCGTATCATATAATTTTCTAAAATTAACATGTCCTAATCCATGGTGCCATAAAAATGAAGGAGACTCAACAAGATACGCAAAAACAACCTTCTTATTAGATAAAGTGATTACATTCAACTTAAATATATCCTCATAAGCATACCAACAAACATACTACCCTTTGACATTAAAAATTTGTCAGCCTCACACAAGCTTAAAACCAAACTTGTTAAACAGACTACCCGACACCAGATTCTTCCTCACTCCTGGTACATAATCCACATTAGTAAGTGTTACAATTTTTCCAGAAGTGAATTTAAGTTCAACACTACCTATGCCTTTGACAGGAACATAAGCCGCATTTCCCATGTACAAGACACTATTTTGATCTCCTGCCTCCATGGTCTTGAAGAATCTTTTGTTCTTGCAAACATGTCAGGTAGCTTCAGAATCAAGCCACCAAGTCATGTCATTCTCAATCATGTTAATCTCAGAAATCATGGCAATGAAATTATCATTGTCATTTCCAGCATTACTCGAGGAAGCATGATGCTTTCATGTCTTCCTCTTCATGAAGAAACAATCAGACTTGTAGTAGCTATCTTTCCCGCATAACCAGCAAGTTACTTTTTGCTTCTTTTGATTCTGATTTTGGTTATTTGGTTTTCCTGAACTACCAGGCTTGTTGAAACCACCAGGCTTGTTAGGCCTTTTGAGTGAGGGCTTTTTGAACTTTGCATCCTCCACACATGCACCTTTGAAATTTCCTGATTTTTTTGTTCTTTTTCATTTTCCTGCATGCGACAATTCTCTTCTATATGAAGATGGTTAGCAAGTTCATCAAGAGTAATATTCCCTTTTTTATGCTTGAGAGTTCGTTTGAACTCTCTCCAAGATGGTGATAGTTTGTCAATAATAGAAGACACAACAATAGTTTCATCCATAACAAGATTACGTTGAGAGAAATGATTGCGAATTATCTCAATTTCATGAAATTGCTCCATGACAGATTGATAGGACACCGATATAGATCTATTAATTTGTAAACTCAACAATGATTACATGAACAAGAACACAAGTGTAACCCCAGAGAAGAGTCTTAAAACTCTCTCAATCCCAACTCCTAAGAGTTCCCAAATTACATTCTAGATTCAAGATGCCTTTCACTCTCTTACCACCTCTACTTATACTACAACTTCTGAATTACTTAACTACCCTTGTAAGTAATTTGGACTCACACCAATAGCATTGTGGTGGTTCCCCTAGCCTCTATCATTACTCCCCCCTTTAACAATTCACCTTGTCCTCAAGGTGGTAAAGAGAGAACAATTCAGGCGGGATCATGGATCTATGTGAAGAGATGAGCTTGCGCTATCAGAAGAAAATGACCAAGCAATGATCCATAGCAGTCGCGGAATGCTTAGTGGAACAAACAGGTGCTCTAGTGAAATATTGAATGAAGGCGCTGAATCCTTAGCCCAACAAGTGCAACATAGAGTTGAAATGCTCAAAACCTCTACCAAAAACAGAGATGGCAGCGCCCAATAACATTCTGAAATCGCAGTGGACGCCACTGTACAAAAGAGCGTAATGCAGGAGGATGACAATGTAGCCAAATAGATGACGACACCATGAGTACCCATTAGTCTTAAATCCAAATTAGTGTTGACAGCACAAGGCTTCAAAAACCCCAAAATGGATTTCCCATGAAGCACATATTGTTCAGTCGCGTAAATGATCAGCCAATACCCTTCACAAAAAACTAACGACATTGCCGAAGAATTGTGATGAAACTGTAGACTCCATGAAAATGCCCAAAAATGTGCTGATGAATGACTTTTTGTCACGTGAGATGAAGAAATAGTGTGCTGAATAATTGCCACCCAAGATTTGCCATAAACCTTCTTCAAATTGATGAAATAGCGAAAGATAGGAACCATGATGAAATGCATTGTATGTAACAAGTTGTGTAGCTGTACTGTGAAGCATAGAAGAGAAGGACACATGCCCAATGTGGAAGAAGAAGCAAAATCCATATGATATTCCTCGATTGATGTATCACTTAAGTGGGCCTTCAACTTAAAAGGAAATAAAACACACACAACTCGAGGACAATCAAGTGGCCAAATGCAACACACATAAAGGCCAGAACTGCTTTCCTGCATAAAGAATCCTTGATAAACACATATATGATGTGTCACTCCTCTCACCCTTAGATCTCCTCGATACACCCATCGACCTAACAAATGCTTTCTCCCCAAATCAAGTGCTGCAACTAAGTCACGCACAGCTGAACCAAAAGAAGAAATAACTCGATGATGGAAGAAGACCTCCGAATCGAGAATGAAACACCCTAACAGAGAGGATAATGGCGGTGGCCATGGAGGTGGTGCGATTGTACAGCATGCCTCTTCAGGCCAAAGGAGATCTCGCAACTCGAAGACCTTCCTTCCAACTCGAGGTTGCATATCTGTTGAACTTTGATATGATGAAACCAGATTTGGCCATGTTGAAATCTTGTGAACAATCCTTCCAACAAGATGAAGTCGGATCTGGAGAATATCCTTGGTCTTTACGAAGGTATGAGGTAGATTTGGTGGATATTGTGGTGATGGGGGTGGAGGAGTATTGAAATCGAGGTGCATTGGAGTTGGAGTTGTAATCGAAGGTGTGATCTCAAGAATAGGTAAATCTGATTTATCTAGATTCATAGTGCTTGAGCCAAACCCTCCATTGTGAGATGAAACATGTGAGATTGATTTAACATAGTACAAAAGAGATTGAGAACCTGGTAGTTGAACTTGTGGAGGACGAGTTGTTTCCATTTGTTTCGCTGACGATGGATGAAAATTTGGCGCAACAAACTCCAACGATGAAATTGCGTTCATCATTGTGGTTGGGATGTGCTGCAGAGAAGACTGTTGCAACAACTCCTCAATCATCTGAGCCAAACCTCGGAACATTAACTTCATTTCAGATCTGAGCTCTTTCATTGAATCCTCAATGGCTGAAATCCTCTTCACCTCCTTTTCAATTTGACCCATTCGAGTTTCCATATCATCCAATCGAGCTTCCATCTTCGAAGATTGCTCTGATACCATTGATAGGACACCGATATAGATCTATTAATTTGTAAACTCAACAATGATTACATGAACAAGAACACAAGTGTAACCCCAGAGAAGAGTCTTAAAACTCTCTCAATCCCAACTCCTAAGAGTTCCCAAATTACATTCTAGATTCAAGATGCCTTTCGCTCTCTTACCACCTCTACTTATACTACAACTTCGGAATTACTTAACTACCCTTGTAACTAATTTGGACTCACACCAATAGCATTATGGTGGTTCCCCTAGCCTCTATCACAGATCTATCATCTACCATTTTAAAATTATTAAAATTGGAGATGAGAAATTTCTTATTTGTAGCGTCCTCTTTTTGATACCTTGCTTCTAGTTTCTCCCACGGTTCCTTGGCAGAAGGAATGTCATGATAGAGGTCGAATAGAGAGTCTTTTATAGCATTCAGGATGTGACCCCTACAAGTGTAGTCATCCGTCTCCCATTTCCGTCTCTTCCTGATTTGCTCGACAATCTCGCCTTCAGACTCTTCAGGCTTTGGTATATTCAAGACATACACCAAATGAAGTGCCTATTGGGTTTTGGGGTTCATACGCAGTGAAAAATTCAAAACAATTTTTTGAAAAACCTCAACAGGTTCAAAAATAAGTTCCATTAAACTAGATCTACAAAAGTAAACCATACCTTAATCCGTGATTTTCTTCTCTGATTGTTCGATTTCCATGACGTTCAAGTGCGCGTTTTCTATCAAAAATCCACATACGAATGGTGATCACAATTTGGAGTGCTAGCCTCAAGAGAGATTGAAAATGTTTTTCTTTCTCTCGCAAAATCTAGAGAACTCGAAAAAATAGCAAAAACGAAATCTTATTTCGTTTTAAGGTTTCAACCTCTATTTATATGTGTAGATAAGCCCTCACTTAAAACCCTATTCGTAATACAACTATTGTATTTAGGCAGTTTAAGCAAATGACACATACGCCCATAATAATAAGTTATTATATAACAAATTGTAAGGGCTTATATTTCATAAATTTGATCATATAAAAATTCATTACTCTGGACCAATTGAAATTGCGCAAAGTCATTCTTTGTGTGTGACCCAATAGGTTCATGCGATGTTGGTAGTGAACCAAAACAATTTTGGTACACAAGTCATAAGCGGTCTCTAGCAAGGCATTATGACTATCCAAGTAGCTGAATATCAAAATCGATACAACCTAATAAATAACATATATCATATCTTTTTTGTCATGCGATGTCCTTCGATTAAACATAAAGCATGGAAAGTCACCCTTAATGTTCAATCGTACTAGTCTCGATCTTTAGGCAAACTGAAAACATCCAAGTGACATTGATCATATCAATTTACATGGACTTGGCCATTATCAGTCTATCATATCGAGGGATCCACTGATATCTCTCTTTATACGAGAGTGAAAATTCTATCTTGATTACACACCTTCACATATTATTCACATGGTAACCAATCACTATCTTTATAATCGTCCAGTTAAAGACAACATTTGATTGTGTCAAATTACCATGCTCCTAATATTGAAGTCTATGGTAATCTCAAGTCAAAGGACTAAATGATATGTCTATCATGAGTAACACCTATGACTTAATCCATGTGGTGTTCTCATAGCGGGTCGGTCCAGTACCTTGTTCTCTAACAAGTACTCATGATCTCGATTCGTGTCCCTATACGCACGATCATCACATGACCATCAATCAAGATTCACACTAGTTTTAATTCATTATAGTTCCCAGTATAATGACCGACTATGGACATTTAGGATATTTCGACAAATGCCCATGGATCTTACTATAAGGTAAACATGCAATCACTTATAATAAAAAACGAATGAAAACCTCTATTTTATTAACTATTATAAGATAAACGATGTTTGTAGATTAATCTAGGGCACATGCCCCAATAGTGCCACCAGCAGGAAGTGGACCCGCTTCTGCCACCTCAAAAGTCTCCTCCATCGAAGCGATTGAGCTTCACGATGTTCGCCGCCAAATCCTTGATTAAAGCTATTAGACCCTAGTTTACTGTGTTTGGGTCGGTCTATCCTTGCTGGCAGTATATTGTCAAAACAGAAGTTAAGTTAGGTACATGCTGATCAAGATGGGAAACCTGACTAAGCAAGATATTTCGAAAGTAGACGCAACTCAGTGAAAGACTACAATGCAAATTCCAGTGAGGATTACAGTATCAAAGTCAAGGTCGAAGACGAAGGCAGATCTGAAGTCGAAGCAGGAATTGAATATGAGTTGGATACTAAAACAAGGTTACTGTCAATATTAGTCTACAACATTGAAGAAACTCGACACTGCAAACAAAGAACTTTGAGATGGATTACAAATACAAAATTCGAGAGAAGTGCATAATGGATTGAAGAACATTATGGAGACGACGAGTCGAGATTCTTGAAGGACTATAAGACTTAGTTGTTGAGCATTAGATGATTCCAATAGGATTTACAATTGGAGACTGAGAAGGTTTTCCAAGTATTGTATTTAGGACTGAATTCCTAAATAGAGTAGATAGACTGAGTCTATAAATACTTGAGATCGCCATTGTGTGGGTCATCGTTCATTACTTGAGTTTTGTGAAAACGAGAGATCATTATAGTGGTTGTACACATTATCAATTTGATTAATTGATTGTTTAGGTTGAACCTACGCAGAGGAAGACATTCAAGTCTTACTGCGATGTCAATTATCTATTTAGTTTTGATGTGTGCTTATTAGTTCATCACTAATTTGTTAATCTCATTAGTTCCTCTGGTTTTCAAAACTTTAACAGTGGTATCAGAGCTTTGTCACTTTGTTAATTCTACAAACGTAGAAGAGTGAGATTCTGGAGAGTTTCATCGCCATGAGATCGATTGATGAGTTGCTCAAACAACGAACTAGTGAAGGACGTGGAGATGGATTGATATCTCGACCTCCATTGTTGGAAGGAACCAACTGTGCCTACTGGAAGGTTCAGATGGTTCACTTTGTCTCTGCCATTGATGAAATTGCTGGAGAATTGCTCGAGAGAGAATACTTTGCTCCAATGCAACCAGATAAGGATAGGAACGTTGTTCCAAAACCTGCATCTCTATGGACAGAAGGCCGAGAAGAAGAGAAAGTTGTCAATCATAAGGCTATCAATGCTATCTTCAGTGGTGTTGATGCGGAAGGCTTCAAACCGATTGCAAATTGCTCTACTGCAAAGCAAGCATGAGATGTTTTGGAGACAATCTTTGAAGGTACGAATTCTGTCAAAATTTCCAAGTTACAACAATTGAGTTCTATTTTGGATCGTCTTGAGATGAAAGCGAATGAAAATATTGCCTCTTTCAATGGTCGTCTGCAAGACATTGCTAATCAAGCCTTTCAACTTGGAGAAAAGTATATTGACGAGCAGTTAGTTCGACGAGCTCTTCGTGCTCTCCTTTCGCGATTTGACTCCAAAATTACTGCAATCGAAGAGTGTCGTGATATAACTAAGATGTCTTTTGACGAACTAATGGGGTATTTGCAAACATATGAGATGAATATGTTTAAAAAACCCAGTTCTTCAAAGAATGCTTATCGTGTTGAGACATCTATTGTTGAAGATTTTATAGGAGATGAGTTTGCTATGACGGCAAAGAAGTTCTCAAAATTTCTCAAAAATTATATAGTAGCCTTAATGCTAACTGGTGTACTAGAAGATGTGCCAACAATAGGTTTGCCAATCATTGTATCGATTGATGTTCCAACAGAAATAAAAGGAACCCATATACTAACCAGTGTGCCAACTTTGTTCCAAGAGAGGCGACATGAAGTGTCACAAACTTTGTACCGATGGAGGAAGTATCCACTGTTCCAACAGTAGTAGGAACGCTTAGTGAGACAGTTTCAATCGAAGTGGGACCCGATGAAGGGAACTCATAGAAATATATCTACTAAGCTAATAGAAAATTTTTGTAAGATGGCAATGCGGCCAACTATGTTTTATGGAAGTGAATGTTGGGTGGTAAAGAAACAACACATACATAAAATGAGTGTAGCGTCAATGAGGATGCTTAGGTGGATGTGTGGTAACACTTGTAAAGATAGAATAAGAAATATTGAAATTCAAAGAAAAGTAGGAATAACACTTATTGACACAAAAATTAGGGAAAGGTGGTTGTTAGACATTTTCAAAATAAAATGTTTACTCCAACATCGGTTAGTTAGCATAACAAAGAGAGTATAAATACTCAAACACTTCTATAAGTGGTAAACAAAGCTCACAAGAGCTATACCCAAGTAAGCCACTGGTGAGCGGGGCGACGCATAATGCACATTTTAGGCGCTTTTGTAGGTGCACTTGGCACTTGGCCATGTGGCATGTGCGCATGGCTTGGGTGATTAACTAGACAAGCCGTTTTCGCCATTTTTCTCTACGTGTCTTTAATGGGTTAACATAGTATACCCATTAAAGAGAAAGTGGGCAGTTTTAACTGCTTGGTGTAGTTAAAACTGGCCACAAACCCACCTCTCTTCTCCATCACGTTTGGAGTATTATAAATGGAGACAAAAGGGAAAGCAAGAACATACAGATCAAACATCACATTGCTCATGTTCTAATTTTCACTACTGCGAGTGCAAACTAGGTTTTTTAATCGTATCCTGAAGGAATTTGCCGACTCTTGCAGTATAGAGAGCAAATAATTCCTTTAGGAAAGTGGATCTTGATACATGTTTTGAAGTCATTGGTTCGTTTCTTGTCTAATAATCTAAAGGAAATATTTGCTCTCTAGATTGTTAGACCGGAAATGAACCAATGACTTTAAAGCACGTATCAAGTGCCACTTTCCAATAGGAAATATTTGTTCTCTATACCGCATGAGTCAGCAAATTCCTTCGGGATACAATGAAAAAACCTAGTTTGCACTTGCAGCAGTGAAAACTAGAACATGAGCAACATGGTGTTTGATTTGTATGTTCTTACTTTCCTTTTCTCTCCCCATATAATACTCTAAACATGATGGAGAAGAGAGGTGGGCTAGTAGTCAGTTTTAGCTGCACCTAGCTGTTAAACTGCCCCATTTTTCTCTTTAATGGGTATACTATGTCAACTCACTAAAGACATGTAAAGTAAATGGCAAAAACGGTTTGTTTAGTTAGCCACCCACGCCACGTATCCAAGTGCCAAGCGCTCCTACAAAAGCGCCTGAAATGTGCCACATGCGCCGCACGCGCCGTGTGGTTCACTTGGGCATATCTCTTATGAGCTTTATTTACCACTTAAAGACGTGTTAGAGTATTTTTACTCTTTTTGTTATGCTAACTAACTGATGCGGGACTAAACATTTTATTTTGAAAATGTCTAACACCGATTTGGGCACCTAAAAATGACTCAATTAGAAAACTCGACTCAAAAGAAACGAAAGAAATTTGACGATGTAGGGGTATACTTAGGATAACTGGGGCCTATGTTACCTGGACTCAGGTGCGGGTATGAGTCTAAAAGTCAAACCCACTTATTCTCTAATTTAAGGACATGGGGACTCGGAAAAAGTGTCTAAAACTTGAGGCATGTATGCTTATATATAGCTTAATACCTATATGCAAGCTTAAGGTGCGGCTTGCTTTGGTACAATGAGGATCACCATTGATTATATATTGAGATGTGTGTCATGCATATTGTGAACATGTTTGGATCTTTCAATTGGCCAATGCTGCACTTGGTGAACACACTCGCCTGACCACACTTGCTTATGTGGCACAGTGTTATGAACCTCAGGACGCATAAGCTTGCATCCCAAGCATTGCCTTGCCACATATGCGAGTGTGGTTAGATGAGTGTGTTCACCAAGTGTAGCATTTTTGTGCAAGATAGAAGAAACTATCTAGTAGCCACTTGATAAAAATGGTCATTAGTTGTGCAGTTCCATTTTCGACCATGTCATTACATGTGCATCCTTTCCTTACCCTAGCTAATAAGTTCACGTGGAAGGCCTTTGTTCAGCATATAGTGAAAGTGTTTGCCTGGCTTATCTCTTAGAAGATGACAGGTGGAGATTGATAGGTAAGACATTCTCTTCTTCAAAAGAGACATGTCATGAACTATTAAGATCTCCAACTCCAAGATTGGTTTGGTTAAAAAAAAAGATCTCCAAGATTGTAAGGAATGCAGAAGTATTGGGGTTGTTATGGTATGTAATGGTGAAGAAGAATATCAGAATTTCAAGGACAAGAGCCCAACATGGAAGATATAAAACTTATTCATAGAGCATAGAGATTTAAAACATACAAAATTATTGTTGTTGATGAGAGGAATATCAGAATTGCAATCATCATTGCATTGTTGTTGATGAGAGGAAGAATGTGAAAGAGAAGCATATAGGAGCATACTTTTCATTATTTGTAGTGCTCTATTCATAGAGCCAAAACATACAAAATTATTCAAAATTGAGATTTAAAACTGTTTAAAACTTAACATAATCTCACCTAATCTAGATCTTAGCAACGAGAATCTAATTTGAATTTAAAATTTAAAACAAACAACTCATCCTAAATTATAGAACATCAAAGACATTTTTTAACAATTGCATTAAACACCAAGTAGTTATGGGGTTGGTTGCTATTAAGATTTTTGGGGTTGTTTTCTCTGTTTCCTATTTGTAATGGCAAAATCTCACTTATACAAAAGGTGTTTCTTATCAGGAGAGAATAATTGATATATGAAATATGATGATGTTCAATTTTCACTTATTTCGGATTTAAAGTTGTTTATCAAATATTGAATTTGTTAGACCATCCTCCCTATTCCTCCTTCTCACAGTGAGTACATCTGTTTCCTTTTTTTTTATTTATGAAACTAGTCCGAGTACATCTGTTTCCTCATTCTTTTTGTTCACAACCACCTTTGTTTTTGTTTCTTATAAGGTGTAGGAAAAGTCACCGTCTGTCAGCTTCAGTGAAATTAACTGTATATGTAATTGGTGCATTTCTTTCTGGTAAATTTGATAACCGAGTTAAACAGGACGCCCTCTTTGCGGATTCGATATCAATATCATATCTGGGTTTTCGAATATTGGAGATTAGGAAGCATCTACCTTGTATCTATTGCATTTGTTCTATTAGCAGTAATGCTGGTAAGTTCTAGTCTCTCATCTTCTTGGCTATGGAAGAAGCTGATAAGCTTGATGTGGAAGCTAATACACACTTTCTAATAGGCAATGGTTGATCGACAAACGTATAGCTAGATCCTTGGTCTCCTAATGGTGCTCTTGTTCAGAGATATGGTGAGAATGCTAGAAGTGGCATGGATTGTTAAGCGGCACAGAAGTGTTGGGGCTGAAAGGATCTGCTTTACCGCACCGGGTGCACCCTGTCATTGTAGCATTGCAGAAATCTTCAATAAACCAATAATCTGGACAGTGTAACACAAGATCGAATAGGTTGCAATTGAAAGGGTGCCTTGCAAATACTTGCTACAACTGATCGCTTGGCCAGATTAAAAATTATAGTGGATCGAACTGCAGTTTTGAAATGTGACTTTTCAAATAAGGCATGTTCTGAAATTTTATTTTATTTTATTTTATTTTATTTTTCTTGGCTTTCCACGTTGTGTCCGGCGCCAACTGCACCGATTAATCCACGCTCGAGCACTGTCGAGCCCCATATGGAGACGGTCCTCCCAATCCAATTTTTTCCATTCACGAGACTCGAACTCGAGACCTCGCTTAAGGGGGCCAAGTCCCTTGCTACTTTGGCCAACCGGTTGCTAGTATGTTCTGAAATATTGAGAACTTTATTTAGTATGAAAAGCTTTACTGTGGCAAAAAAGCGCTAGATGGATTTAAGCCATCTAAACTTAGAGCATTTCCAATGCAACCATGGATTGCAGTAAAAATGGATCCACCAAGGATACAATGGATATTCAACTGAAAAGAGCTCTCCAATGCAACCACAATCGTGAAAGTCTAGCTGATGTGGCAGGAATCAAAGTAGAGGGTGTCTACCCTAATGTCTACTTCTAGACATTGTGGTAGACATTATCTCCACTACCACATCACCATTTTTTATTATAGGAATTTAAAAACAAAGGTCTCATTCCATATAAAAATAAAATAAAAAACCAAAAAAAGTTCTAATCCACATTGTGCTTTGAGATTATTTTCGAGGTTGAATGTCTATCCGGTGAAAATGGGTGCCACATAGGCTATAGACATTCTCCCCACACTCATAAGGTGGCACCAATCCATGGTCTTAATCTACATTTACCATTGGATATTCTTAATTCAAAGGTTGATATCACCAGGATAGCATTTTATACTTCAACTTTAATGGAAAGGAACCTTAGAAGGTCTCGTAGTAAGTGTGAAAACTATCCTGGAAAATGTTAAATCTATGAGAGAGAATAGAAATTTAAAATAGAACACTGCAACCAAGGAATGTAACTTCCGTATTTCAAGGTGGCAGTGGTTTTAATTTGCAGGTGAGGTCTGATGTCTTGATTTCCTGACGACCTCAAATTGAATGGATTTCAATAATGGGGCTATCCTTAGAAGCTCAATTGACATCCTTTCAATAATGGCAGTATAGACTGTTAAGTCTTGGCTATTGGTCCTGAATTGAGCAAACTAGAGCCTCAACAATCAAAATCTTCAGTAACTTCTTAACAGTTAACACTTGAGGAATGGAATGCGACTATGTATATCGACATGTTTTACAGTCATCATTGCATGGTTAATTTGGTTACTTGAATGCTTGTAATGTGTTGATGAAGGCTCCTCCTGAGCCATTTTGTACTTTGTAGTAGCATAGTAGTTTGAATTGAACCAGAGACTGAGGTTTTCTTCAATATAAGTAGTTTTTTTAAGTTGATGAAATTATCATTTTACTTGCAGCTCAAGGTTGGAATTGCATTGATGCTGCTGTAGTTTTTCCTTTTTTTTTTTTTTGGGTGCTCTCCGCATTATTAATGAGGTCGACCGCCATGAGTCTCCTACTAATCTGAATGAACTTTTTGCAGTGGCTACTGGTTAATGAAGGACTGGGGTACCCCAGTGTGGTTTTTCCATGGTTAAAATACAAATTCGTCCATACTCAGGACAGAAGATATCAGTTGGTTTTTGAGGGATGATTTGGGAGCCACCATCTGAACACGATCTTGCTTTATAGGCATTACATTCACGGTTGAAGTTGCTTAAAGTACATCGATCGCACGAGTTGAAAGTCTGCTCTTAATGGGGTTCTCCAATCCTAAGTCTGTGATTGATTTACTCATTTGTGCCTTGCATGCTCTTCGATTTAATCGGGTATCAGGGGCATAGCAGCTCATCATTTAGAAGCCTTGACCTTCAATTTATTTGATATGATTCTAAAAAGTAATTCATAATCTGTCAATATTAGCTCTTCAACATTGATCTTCGCTCTTGTCGAATCTTTCTTAGATATCCAACTTCCTGCTGAACATGTTGCTGGCTTCTTTTCAATGTCCTGAATATTTTTTGAGAAGCTAGTTCAGGATGCTCATATGTTAGCCGATAAACCTCCTGAAGCTTGTTAATGTAATCCTCAGCTATGCCTTTCACTTGGAGTACTGAATCTGGAGGACAAACGAACAAGATCTAAAGGGTGCGAAAAGAATACCGATTTGGCCTTTGACTGATCCCAATTAATTCAAAATCGAGGTGTTGTCGTTGTTTGCGCCACTTCATCGTCTTCTTGCATAGAATAAAGTAAGCCCTTGGAGAAACAATCCACCATGACAAAATAAAATCACTATCCTAGGTACCCTTAAAAAACTAAGAACAAAATCCGTTTTTGTTGGTCAGACTGAATGGAATACATTTAGTATGGTATAAATCGGCAGTTGTAGCTTGCGCTTGGAAATTTGACATGCCCTAAAGACATAGCACCCACAATGTAATTCCTGAATAATGTCAAGGTGCAAATTGCTGTCTAAAAATAGATAATTAACTTGGTCCCGTTTCAGAAGTTGTGCATCATGTGGAACGTGTATGATCAATAAGATTAGAACTTGATTATGGGGTTGGGATGCCCGACTTGCCCTCGTAGAAATAATCAAGCTTAAAAAAAGCTCAGACAACTGCGATTAAAAAAAAAAAAAAAAAAAAAAAGAGTTATTGAACTGATCAAAAACTTTTTGAAGTCATTGTCAATTTTTTTTTTTTTTTAAAAGAGTTCTTGATCATGTAGTTGTGGCGGCACGACTTGCTCTCATGAAATAATCAAGATTAGAATACCTACTGCCCCCTCAACGAAATTGTTAATGCATCATCTTATGCCGACACATCTCAAGCTCATAATTAGATAGAGATAGCATTGTTATATGCTACATAGTACTCTTACAAAACCTAAAAATCATTCACCGGTATAATGTATAACGCATTTGCTAATAGAAAAGTAAACACAAATTCAATGAATGACATCCTATTAGTGCGGCTGGTATCAAATTTTAGTTTCATAATCACCTTTGTCATTCAATTATTTGATGAAATAACTTCGTGTTACTTTTTTCGAACAATCAGCCTTGCTTGTGTTCTTGCTCACCACACTCCTGAAACACCTAGGATCATCTTAGGCGTGTTAAGATAAAATAACAGTTATAGACCATCCAAATAGTAGCCATACTAACTACATATTAAATGTTCTTGCGAACCACTCCTGAAACACCTAGGATCATCTTAGGCGTGTTAAGATAAAATAACAGTTATAGACCATCCAAATAGTAGCCATACTAACTACATATTAAATAGGCCTCAATATTGAGGCTTCTTAAGCGCAGTGTATTCTAATTTTTTGACAAGAGGAATGAACTATAAAGCAATCCATCTCGTAGACAAGAGCACATTAAAAGAAAACAGATGGGTGATTAGTTTTTAAAAAGATACCAATATTTAAAACTGAGACAAGGGTCTTGAGAAAAATTGAGACAATGCTATGGCCATCCTTCTTTTGTTACCTAATTCATACAACCATCATAGGATGGAGATTAGAAAAGATCCATGATCATCCACATCAGGCGGGAACAATGGGAAATCAGCCACCACGAGCTTCTCTCCTTGTGGCGTCATGAAGGAGCTCGACATCAACTCCATCAGGCGGTAGCTGAACGTATCTTACCACAGAGCCCCGGATGAAGCAATTCCTGACGGAAAGCTACGGGAAAACAACAGGAACTATCAACTTCATGTTGAGGCATCAATACCAAAAAAGTAAATATCCGCCAGATAAATAAATATAACACCAAGCCAAGCATAGAGCTGACAAATCATATATAACAAAACACGATATTGGATCTGTGAAACACTTCCAAAATAATGCTACCAAGAAAGAGAATACTTAACAACTGTAAGCTGACATCCTATATTTCATGCATCCAATTTGAACAATATAAGATGTCAGGTTATGGATATGGCTCTTTTTTATAGATAAGAAGAATGGCTCTTGTAGCTAATAGCAATATACTTTTAGCCAAGTTTCCATCCTTTGATAAATTTCACAATCCAAGGATGCTTTCCTCAAAAATCTTGAATTAATTAAATTTCCTTAGGAACCAGAATTCGTGATCACTCCAAAAAACACAACCCAACTATTTAACACGTTCCGCACTCTTAGTTAAAATATGTATTGAAAAGAAGGAACAAATAAAAAGAACCAGCTTAATCAATGAACAGTAGTTGCTCTTGGAGAAAATTTGGAGCCTCTTGGGATCAGATAATAGGACTTCTATCTCCATTCTACTCCACTCTGATAGTGGTTGTCCTGGGCATAATACTGGATAGAGTAAAGAACTCTTGTTCATCAAAAGAAAGAAAATGAGGTGAGACAAAGTGCAAATATTTCATTTTAACTGCCCAAACAGCAAGAGTCATGTCACATGCATTTTTTTCTTTTCTTCAGAAACAGGCATTAATTTGGAGAACATCAAACTTGAAGATATTGCGAGTTTATGTGGCCAATGACTTACCGGAAAATGCCAATTTGGGGTTGACCCTACCCAATGAAACTTTTCTTTAGAGTGGAAGGATGGGATACGGGAGGAAGAGGAGAATTGATGCAGTCCAAGAAGTGGCAAACACTTTCTTGGAAAAATTTTAGTGGAATTAAATTTTTGTTGACTTTTGGAAGGACCGACCAAGAAATTTTGAAGTTTCGAGGACATGGGTTTATTGGGAACGGCGTAGTGATCAATACTCACTGCTTCGCATGATAACATTGTTTTTTGGCCAAATTCCTTTGTTTAGGCCTCTGGAATCGCAAATTTACTAATTTTGGAAAGTTTTAGTTTGATTATAACTTTAAGTAGGAGTTTCCGTTTCTGATATCGTTTGTGGCATTAGGTTTTTTATTTCGTCTAGTTTATAGTTTAGGGTATTTTATACTTTTTACTATTTTTGTAAATTAGGGTTTTGCTATGTAAAGCACCCTTTTGGATGTAATTCGTTGATTTTGATTAATTAAAAAAATTTCTAACTTTGGTTTAAGTTCTTGCCTTAGATTGCTTGTCCGTGGATTTCGAACATACGATTGCTTGTCCGTGGATTTCGAACATACGATTTAGAAGATCCTCGCTGTGTTAATTGGTATCAGAGCTTCAATCTAGTTTGGGCGATTGGGGAAATCATGTCATTCAAGGAGTCTCGCCAACGGCGTATTGAGGTGTTTTTTTTTTAATAAATGAACAGATGTTCGATTTGTTGTTCAATGGGCAACAACGTATTCCACGATCTACTCGAATCTATCAAATAGAACCTGTCGTTAATGAAGAAACAAAAGGAGATTTTTCTTTTGGTGGGGAGGGTAAATTTGAAGACAATGAAGAACAAGTCAACTTTGACAAGGCGCCAAAGTCTGATGTTGATGACGAAGACTTCATTGAAGATAGGGTGGTCTTTGGAGATGGTCTTATTATCGAAGTTATTCCGCAATTTAAAAGTCCCCGAGTACTTGAGACAGTGGTTGATGATGGTGTCATTGACAACTACCCAGTTGAAAAAGGTGGAGACAAAAGTGAAGTTCGCAGCGACAAAACACTTTTGTTCATTAACCGATGACATGGGTGAATTGTTAGTAGTTGACGCTCTTCAAGATTTTCACAGTGGTGTGTTTGTTGATAACATGGATTTGTTAGTTGAACTAAATATTGTTCCTCAAAAACATGTTCCAACAAGTGGTGATGACTACATTTAAATTTTGTTCAAGCAAGAGTTGTCGGTGCTTGAAGACTTTATTGCTCAACATCGCAAGAGTCATGAAGGGACTAAAACTCGAGAACGAGCTTTTTCAAACCTAAGGAGAATGATGGAGTGTAAGACACGTCAACACAACCAAGCTATATTGTGTGCATGGAATTCATATTGGTTTAGGAGTTTCTATTATTATAGAAAGTTAGAAAGTTTAAAGATCGAAAAAAAAGGTTAGAAAGTTTAAAGTTTAGGAAGTTAGAGTTTCTTAGTAATTTAGAAAGTTTAAGTTTTACTTATTCTATTCGTTCCTATTAACTAGCTAGGTGTCGACCTTAGGAGTTGCTATTATTTTAATTCTAATCAAACTAGGAATGTGTCGACTAGAATTGAATTGTTATTTTGGTTTTTTTATTGCCTATATATAAGGCATGCCAACGTAATGTAATTAGATTTTTGATGTTTAATGAAAATTGAAATTTTCTTTTGAGAATTCAGTTGTTAATCATCTGGCAATAAATTGGATTGTGTGTGAATTCGTTCAATCAATTTGGAAGACTTCCACTGCGTCAAGAATTATGTCAAAGAGTGTAAGACAACCACTTATTTGCTTTGTGCCAAGGGTCTTCCAATTGGTGTAAGACAGCCCCATATTTGGTTTGTTCCAACTTCCAAGGGTCATCCAATTTTCTATCTCCATTTGGGGGTAGCAAAGATTAGGAGAGCTAAAGTGAGCATTCTATTTGTCTCCATGCCGGTGCACTACATGTAGGAAGATGGAGTAATAATAGAAAATTTTTCTGGTGGCGAGTTTACTTAAATGTTAATTGTCCAAGAGTGGCAGCAAGTGGCTATCATAATGCTTCTTCAGTCGATTCCATAAGCAAGAACATTTTAGTTTAAGCTTGAATTTGAAATTACAGCAAAATTTGATTAAATCAGCATGTCAATTGGGATGGTTGGGACATTCTAAATAGAATTAATAATTTTAGAGCCTTACGGATGGCAATTAACATTGCTAATATGTAAGTTTTTTTGTACTTTTTCTTCTTTATGGCTAGGTTTGGATGGGTTTAATTACCACCAATTGTCTTTCATTCTAGTGTTGAGCGTTTTGAATCAGTAAACATAATTGTGTCCCAAAAAATTAATCTATTGTCAAGAAGCCATTCAGAACGATGCAAACTCCATTGGTTGGTTCTCTAAACAAGCAACTGAGACTTTGCAAGTTGTCTGATGGTAATGTTAGTAGGCAAAAAGTCAAATGATGGTAATTAATTCGGAAGAAAGCAAACTTCAATATACCATGAGTTTAGTAAGGTGTTCTATCGATTCGTGGCCAATGAGTTATCACCGAGCCAAGGATTGCAAGAAGCTAAGGTGATCCCGAGGTGAATTCCCTGACCTAGGCGAGGTGATGCCTAGGCGAGTAAAGAAATATTTATTTATAGGTCATGCATAATTATTTATTTATTTGTAGGTACTTGAGTAACCCTTATTGTCTTAGTCACCATAATCCATATTTAATATATATTTCAAGAATACTAATAAGTGTTTAAGTCTTTATATACATAAATTATGTTAAGGTTTCGTCGTGGATAGGTTTTCATATCATCAAACTTAATTTAGCCTCTCACATTTTCCAAAAATTACTTTGAAGGGAAGAACACTATCAACTAGTCTAGGCAGTTTTCCCCAAAACACCTAGGCAATGCCTTGCAATCATTGAATGAAACAACATAATATTTTGGCTTTTCGGGTTTGATGCAAAAGCAGTATTTCATTTTGGCTAAGTTTACTATGTAATTTTGGATACTAAGGGCGAATTCTCAACGGGGTTCCCAATTTCAAAAGCTTAGCAGGTGGCAATGGCACTACTAATATGATTTGATCCTTGTGTTTTTTCTTCTTTATGGTTTAGGATGGGATGCATGGATGAGGGATGATTTAAAAATATTTTGAAAGCACGCCATTAACTACAATTAAATAGAGCAAAATGGAAAAGTTTGATCTATGTAGCCGACCTCAACTAATTTGAGATTGACGCTTTGTTATTGATGTTGTTGTTGTTGTGAATGGTTTAGGATGGGATGAACTTTAATACCATCTAATTTCTTCTTCATTCAAACTCCCTATGGTACACAAGACACCATAAATCAAACTAATGGACTCTTTTTATAGACCCAAATCCTAATCCGTATAAAACACATAATCTTAATATTAATCCAACATAAACACTACCAATCCTTCTCATAGCAATCAAATCCTACTACAACTATAACTCTATAATTAGACATAAAAGGCCTAATAAGTGAAAAAAAAACCCAAACTTTTTCAAAAATTTGCAAAATAATCCTAAGGTAACAAAATAGACTATCAAATCCAAACCTTTTAACATAGAGACGATTCTACATGATGGCTTAATTGTGCAATCTGAAATCTGACCATAAATCAAACTAATGGACTCTTTTTTATAGACCCAAATCCTAATCTATAAAACACATAATCTTAATACTAATCCAACATAAACACTACCAATACTTCTCATAGCAATCAAATCCTACTACAACTATAACTCTATAATTAGACATAAAGAGGCCTGATAAGTGAAAAAAAAAAAAAAAAAAAAAAACCCAAACATTTTCAAGAATTTGCAAACTAATCCTAAGGTATCAAAATAGACTATCAAATCCAAACCTTCTAACATAGAGACAATTCTACCCGATGGCGTAATTTTGCACTCTGACCAAATTCTAACATTAATACAATTTCAAACTAGACTATTGGGTTAGGGACTATAATTTGGTAAATTATGATGACTAAACATTTTTATGGATGCCCTACATTACCCAAGAATTCACTTAGTTTGTTCAATTAAGTTATTGAATAAAAAGTCATATCGATGTTAAAAGGTTTGGATTAAACAACCTATTTTGAAACCTTAGGATTATTTTACAACTCTAAAGCAACTGAAAAGGTTTGGGTTTTTTCGCTTAAAATAAAAAACTAAATTCCTAATTAGATTAGAATATCACATATTAGAATTTTAGCCAAATTATGAGATATCTCCGCCTTGATGAGTGCTACATCAACCAATCACCAGGATCAACTTTTTCTTTTGACTGAAAATCACTAAGACAACTCATTCCAATCGCGTTACTCCATATCATACTCTAACACAAAATTGTAATACTACTCAAACATAAATACTACTAATACTTATCTCAAAACAATCAAATCCTACTACAACTCTTGTTCTATAACTAGACATAAAATAAAATACTAAATTATTGATTACATTAGGAACTAGGATATCACATATTGAAGTTTGAGTCTAATTCTAACAAATCTCCACCATGACAAAAACTCCAACAACCAATCCATCAAATGTGGCCATCACAACTAACCACGATCTATCGTGAATCACTAGGATCGATTGATCAAGTCGTGTTCACACAAGCATTCAATCTTTGAATGATCATCAAATCAGCCAAACATCATGTGGTTCAATAACCACAAATGATGAAGAAAACAATGTAAAGCTGACTTTTCCCTAATACTTTCTCCGTGCTTCCGCCAATTTGCTCCATCGCATAAAGTCAAGCAATTAATGGTCACACAATCGTCCAATCAACTTGATTCTTCAAACAAACATCCAATTATCATGTGCAACTAGACCTATTCATCGGGCGGGCCCGGTCTGGGCCTAGGCAGGTTTTTTTCAAAGCCATGTCCAGACTCGCCCAAGCTCGGTTCTACATATGACGGGCCCAAGCCCAATACGGGCCAAGCTTGGGCAAGCCTAAATGGGCTTCTACTTTTTTTAAAAAAAAAATATTGTTAAATCATTATGTAAGAAATATATATGATTCAACCTTTACATTATTTACACTGCAGATATATTACAAATTTACAAGTCAATCAAACAATCCAAAAATAAAACATTTTGCTGCCACCAAATATACATAAAAAAAACTAAAAAAAAAATCTCAACGCCCACAAAGTTGAGCCGAATGTTGTGGATGTGCAAAGATGTATAGCTTGTATAAATCTAATAAATATTTTTTAAAAGACAGAAGTAAAGTTGTAGCCCAGTGGTTGAAGTTGTGTGCAAGTAACCATGGATCCTTGGTTCAATTCTCACATTGATCATTTTTAAGTTGTATATATATAAAACTTGTGCGCACTCATCTATGTGGGTCGGCCCGATGAACAGGTCTACGTGCAACCAATCACTCATCCATAGTCAACTGTCAAAATAATTAGCTTTAGCAAATCACTAAATCAATCTTCCATTCAATAGTTGACTAGTCAACCAAACATCCACCCTTCACCTCAAACAACCATCTTCATCAGTGATTGCAAAGCATCATCTAAGCTATTTTGAGCAAAACCGCCTACTAACGACTATCCTTCTAAATAATTTTTCAAAAGTTGACGGGGTTGACTACAATAATGTTTAATGATATAAATGCCAAACCAACGACAAATTCTTAATAAAATTAATGTTAGATAAGAATCTAAAGACTTATTAGTATTCTTGAACTATATATTGAATATGGATCACAATGACAAATAGAGATTTAACATCACTCAAGGACCTATAGATAAATAAATAATTATTCAGAAACCTCAAAATAAAGAGATTTTTGGCTGGCTAGACATTGCCTAGGCACCATCTCAGCTAGTTCAGGAAAATCGACTTGGATCACCTATGCATAGCATGGTCATGTAGATCATGTTGCCACAATTCCAACAAAAAAAAATGTAACTTAAAGAATACCTTGGTTTAGAGAAAACTGAAATTTTTGTCTTGGTAAAATATTGTTATTTACAAGTGTGGGGAAATTTCAAAAGTATCAAAAAATTGTCTGAGGACTAGAAGATTTCTATGAGGCTAAACCCATTTTCCTCTCTTTACATTAAATGAGCCCGATTTCTTAGCCACTCATCAATTGAGTAACCCAATCCTAAAACACAATTTGCAAATCCAGCCTTCATTAACTAATTTGTACTTCTCAAAAACATGCAAGCTTGAGTTTTTCTTATTTTCAAAAGTTCCAAGAATTCTGTCTTCCCAAATAAGCCATGTTGCAATCGATGTAGCACTTCTTATAATATCTACTAGGAAGATTTCCTTGGAGCTTCTTCTATTCTAATATTCTTCTTAATCCCAAGACCTACTTTTTTTTTTTTTTTTTTTTAAAACAATCCCAAGACCTACTTAGAAGCTCTAATACTAGTTTGTTGTTATGAGCGCAGTTGACACAACCAATCTATCAGTCTTCTATTCAATATTTAAAATATTTACATACAATCTCAACCAAACATGGTACACAAGGCATCATGGTGCACACTCAAAACACACCAGAAACCGCACTAAAGGGCTCTTTTCATAGACACAAAATCTCAATCCATATCAAACTCTAACACATAACCTTAGTACTACTCAAAACATAAATACAAAAGCAATACTTATCTCAAAACAATCAAATCCGACTACAACTATTACTCTATAATTAGATATAAAATAAAATACCAAATTCCTATTTAGACTAAGATATCTCATATTGCAATTTGAGCCAAATTCTCGCATGAAGTTCAATAAAATGCACGGTGGACTAGAAATCACTAATGCAAAACCAAAAGGTTTCCCAAATCAATGCTTTTCATTCTTTCCATTATATGCTTGAAATCAAATTCATTGAAGATTGAACAGCTGAGTTTCACTAGTTATATTGTTTGGACTACAGCCCATCAACAGTCAATGAAACCAAGTTTTCAAATACCCAAAAGAGCTAGTTAAGTAGGAACCCATCTTCTAGAGTCATGTCACATTTGCAACAAACCATACCAATAAAGAACATAGAACCTAGGAGACCATCAGCTATCGATTTATCATTGAAGTCTTAATGATGGAGAAATACTAATGTTTAAATCTAAAAATCTTTACCTTTATTTTAAAAAAACTCAACTTCTAAAGAAAACAGAGATAGAAAAAAATAATCACTTAAAAATTCGGCCAGTTCAAAGTTAGAATTCAATCAATTCAGTCTAATTAGCATAAGGAATTTTTGTAAAATTTAACATCATATAAGTAATACTAAGATTAACATTAACAAGGTATGTGAAAGGAGCATATAATTTAAAATATTTTAGGTCTTTACTTTTTTTTACTTGGTCTTAAGTTTCTTTAAGCTTAATTCTAAATTTTCTAATTTTTTCAACAACATTTCTTTCTTCTTTTGGCAATTTGTAAGAATTCATTCATCATCCCATACTTTGCTTCTTGTCTCAATTTAATCCAAATCCATCTTTAAGGGGATACCTATACCTAAGTGGCCAAAACTCATGTAAAGGGTCCAACGCCTGTTGTGTCGTGCTGAGAATCATTCTTATAGATTTCAATTAGCTTCTCGCTCACAGCTTACTCAATATGAACCTTAATTTGATCAAAACTTTGGCCACATACACATAAATTGGCCTTAAAAAATGTAGTGGGATGAAATTGAGACAATAATCAAAGTTTGATATACTTAAGCCAATTTTTAGTTTGGAATAAATCTAGGAAAACGAGCAAAGTTTGAAATTATTTAGTCTATCCTCCTTTTTCCTAAAGTTGGCTCTATAATTTGTAAAACATGTAGTTTTCCCTAAGTTTGATATAGTTTTTGAAAAAAATTCATAAACCTATGATTTTAAAATTGGTATTTGAAAAAAGTTACTTCATTTGAGGAAGTTTGGAGAAGTGTGGAGAAACTACACCCCCACTGATCCTTCTGTGCACAAAAATAAGGGAGGCATGGAATTTCTATTCGTAGGCTCAAAGAATCACTAGCTATCAAGTATTCAATCTCAAATCCAAGATATATTCAGCAATTAAGTCAATGCAATCAAAACGGAAACATAACACCAAAACTAGTGTCTGACAAAAGCTTAAACAAGAATTTCAGCACACACGCTCACTTCGGAACCGGCGATGAAAAATCCAGAAACATGAAACAGCTACACACTCACTGATCCTCCTTTGCAAAGAACTACAGGAGGCATGGTATTATTAATTGTAGGCGTAGACCCAGAGACACTAGACTCACTAGACACTAGACCAATTAACTTAATTAAGTGATGCAATCAAAATAGGAACATACACACCGTCTAGTGACTAACGCAACTTAAAATAAGACTACCAAACATACACACCCTTCAGAATAGGAAATGCAAAACCAAGATTCTTCTTTGTTATGCACAAGCTACCCACTTTTCCCTCGGACTTCCTATATATGTTTCACTCCCTAAACCAAATATCAAAGTAGCAATTAAACTCCGTACAACCTCCATCAATATCAAGATAAAAAAAAAAAAAAACTAATCCAAATTAGACGTTAATAACACTAGTAAAAAAGTAAGAGGAAGTACCATGTGGGGATACTTGTCTTGGTCGACCACTTTCGTGTTCTCAAGCTTTATGTTAAGGTATTGATCCACCGAATGCAGAGTGCCCCTTATCGCAAGGTCGTTCTTCAACTCCACCGTCACTTCCCTACCCACCAAATCCTTGAAATACGAGAAAAACAACTGCAGCGAAAAAATAAATAAATAAACGAACCCCAAAAACATGAAGAAAACTCAGAAACACTGCTGAAAAGAGGAAAACTTTAAGGAATCAAAGAGAAACAAAACCCTAAACCATCAAAATAGCCAACAATTTTTTAGCCCAAATTCAGATAAGAAATCAAAGCAAAAAGGAACATACCATGTTCTCTTCTACTCTTGAAGGCTTGATTCAGAGGAATTGAAAAGCCACAGCCTCCGCTCCTCTTACGCTACTGTGCTTCACACACAAGTTAACATTATTCATCAAGTAGCAGTTATGAGGAGAATTTGTTTGGGTCTATAAGGAACGCAAACAAAATATTACCTTTACGTTACAGAAAATTCTCACCAGCGCGAGAGAGGAGAGAACAGTCGAGGGTCTAGAGTGTGACTTCCCTAGGTTTGACGAAAAAAAAAAGTTGGGAACTCCAATAAAAGTCGACATTTCTACGTGCACCCCTACGGTTTGGTAAAGGCAAGACAAAAATATTTGAGCCCGTCTAAGCGCACCCCACACTTTACTTAGTGCACCCCGATTTCTGAGTGTACCTAATTTGAATTTAGATTTATTAGTGCACCTCAAAGTTTTGTGTGAAAGCCCCGAAATGCCCACCATCCCGTTCCAACACATTCCACCGCACCTCAATTTGAATTTCGATTGTGTCAGTTTGGTATCTTTGGTCGCGTTTTGGATAGATTGGAACTATCCAAAGAACTAAGTAGCAAGGATCGATTTTTATTGTGTGTTTCCCCTTAAATTTGATGAAATTGTTGTTTTATATGATGGTGTTGTTGTATTTCGCTTTATTTGCACTTTCATAGCAATTTCTATCGATTTCTAAGTTAGGGTTTGTGTTTGTCGATGTTCGGTGGTTTAGGGTCGAATGTACATTTTGTTATTTGGTCACTAGGTATTGAACTAGAAGGCTAAATTTGCATAAATCACGTTCGATGTAAGAGTACTGAGTGTGTAGTTTTTCATTCAGTTAATAACCCCCAAGTCTAAGTGATAGGTTCGGTTTAAGGGTACCGAACCATTTGTTTGAATATGTAGCCTTACAGTTCGGTTGAAGGTAACCGACTATATGATCATACACTCAGTGAGTAAACACCAAGTTTTATTCACAAAAGTCGGTATATGAGTCCTGAATTAATTGGGCAGAGGGAAATGACTTAGTTTGGTGACATAGAACTGAGGATAAGAACATATACTCGGTAACATAGTACCAAAGATAAGTGCTTCACCTCAGTAGACTGATACAATACATATATTAAAACACAATTTTAATCTATTTTTTCATTTCATTTACATATATATATATATATATATATATATATGATGATATTTTACGTGTTTACTTTTTCAATAAGGTATGGTCCGGATTAAGACCGCTGTTACACAGAAGCAAACCAGTGCCGGCGAGAGTAGACGAGGGAAGGGAGTTGCTTCCCGTGAAGGTGGTGGTAGGACCGCCTAAACAACATCTCATAGGAAAAGGAAAGCAATGGAGCAGCCTGTTATCAAGGTTGCTCGGAATGTGAGGGCAGAAGAAGTTGAGGACGATCATTCACGCGTAGGTGAGACCCCGAAAAAAGAAATTATGTTGGCTTGTGTAGAAGATAAAGAGTCTGACTCGGAACGAGCATAGTCTAGTGGAGAGGAAGACCAGGATGTTGATGGAGCTCAGAGTGAGTCTAGCAATGATGTTAATGAGGGTGAGACCAGTAAAGAAGACGAAGGCGGGGAAGGTGGTGACGACGACGACGATGACGAGGACGGTGACGACGATGGCGATGAGCATGTTGGCTGTAACATTACCTATCCCAATTAAGAGAATGTCCAGCTTGAAATCCTAATTAAGCCTCGATACACTAGTCGGACTCAATTAGAGTAACAGTACAAGCGTCCTTCATACCTAATAATCACAATACAATATATCATATATCGAATAAATAATTGAAAACACAGCTGAATTAAGACTTTTTCGATAATATAAATGATATACTACACCATACTAATCAGAGTCCAAAATCGATATCAACCTCGGTTTACAAAACAACCCCAAACCCCATGTTAATACAAATTGTATCTCAAACAGTATAATATACACAAAAGGTAATATCATACATCAGAAGATCTCGAGGCGCCTAAACGGTCTTCCCTTTCGCATTTGTCTAGGGTAGCTGGCTGAAAAATAGCACCTGAAATGTTTATAAGAGGTGAGCGCCCCAACTGGCTCAATAAGTGACTCACAAATTACAATATCAAAATTATATCTAATAATTAAGGAATATGATAACAATATGAATCCAACAATATCTATTATGACATGATAAATAATAAAACAATAGATAAACAGATGCAAAACCATAGTTCCATAGCCCTTGCACTTGTCACGTCAATTATCATTCATTTATAAGAGTCATCTCTCAATTACCTAAGAATACTACCCAAAATCCACACATTGGCCAATGTGCGATTCCGTTAGTGTATTCAAGAATAACGGAGTCTTCGCACTCTGTAGGATATGAACGTCAATACTAAGCCACGACATACGAAAGTAAAAGGGAAAGGCTAATCATCAATACACCATAGCCACTTCGTATCTGGTTAGTATGATCCAGCTCATTCCCAAATGTTCGTTATGTTTTATTCTCGTCACGTACAGTGCTCCCAATCCTAATCCATAACCTACGTGAACTAGGTATACTACAATAAATAGCAAAAAATTATATTTCTAATTGAGTCCCACTTACCTTGAACCGCGTTCCCTAATCTCGCTGGCCTTCGTGAGTCTCCTAACGAACTCCCGGGTAAATCTACATAAACATTAAGTAATATTGATCAATTATAGCCCTATACTAGTCCTAGTATCTCTGAAATTCGAGAATTTCATAAACTTGATTAGACAACTAATTAAGTAATTTCAAATTTTATTTGGAGTTTAAGTATCCGAGGTGGGACCACGTATTATGGACCAGATATCATAATATACATTTTTTTTTGTGTTGTGTGCTTAGTGTGTATTATATGGTATTTTGTCGCGAAGTCGAGGTGTGTTGAGAAATATCCTCAGTTTGTCCTACTCGGGGTTGCAAGTGAGTGTCAGAAGGGCACAAGTGAAAATTAATTATTAGTTGCCCGAAAACTAATTAACCAAGTGTTAATCCTCACTTGACGAATTTTCTTCGGTTTGCATGCAAGATCTTACCTCGAGCTTTTATGTCGGTTGGCGGTGCTCGAGGTTGAGATTGTGTCCAAATTGGTGTAAGTTTGGTTTAATATGGCAAGAGAATTAATTTATAAGAGTTCAGTATGTTGTGGGCAAAGTTAAGCTTTTGGGGTTTTGGTGTGACCAAAACCAGTGTTGTGGACTGTTTCGTCGAGAGTTTGGTTCAATTAGATGAAAAACCAAATCGAAAACGAGTGACGGAAGTTAAAACACATCAAAATAGCGATTTCTAGAATTAATAAATAAAAAATTAAGCTGTTAAAAAGTAGCTGAGGCTTTATATATAAATATATTAAAAAAATCAAATGAAATTAATTTCATTCCAAATGTTCAACATAACGTTTTGTTGCTTCGATCCCTAAACCCTCTCTGCTCCTTCTTTCGCTTCTCGATCTATCGATATTTGATTTTCACCTGGTTTCTTTCTGCAAAATAGTGGAGCGTCGTGAGATGGTCAGTTCAAACTAAGCTTTCGCAACAGAAACGAGGTATTTGGCTCGAAATTTGATAAATTATCAATTCAGGGCATTTTTCCACAATTTAATTTGAGTTCCCGCGATTTTTTCGATTTCTTTTACTGGGTTTTGATAGAATAGTTGTAGATTGATGTATTGAGTTAAAGTGCATCGATTTGGAATAAATCCCAACTACATGGGTTTGGCTTTTGATGAATTGAACTAATGTAATTTAGTTGATAACTATTTTAGAGATGTTTTTATAGTTGATATTGATTTACATTGGGTTTTTAGATGAATCGATTATTAGTTTTGATCCAATTCGACTCCACGAGGTGTGAAAATATTTTAATGTTGGTATCGAATGATTTCGTGGTGTTTGTTGTTGAGTTTTGAGGATTTAATTGCGAAAATATCGATTTGGAGAAGTTTTTCAGTTCAAAATAAATAAAGTTTGCCTAGTTGACAGGTTATATTGGAAAATTCATAAGTTCTTTCGTCGGTTATCCGATTTGAGTGTTCTTGGAGTCTATGGAAAATATGACATGAGTACTACAAGTTCCTTTTAGTTCATCATGAAAAATTTTGAGGTTTTCAAGGTTAAAAAGTTACTCCAAGTTGGTTAGTTAAAAACCAATTGAAATAGTTATATAAATTAATATTTTTGGAAATTGTTCTCAAACGTACTTTGGCCGCAGTTTTCATTGGGTTTCATGATTTGGTTTCAATTGAAGCTTAACCCATAATATAATTGGGTATACAGGGAAGCTATTGGAACCATTTTCAAGGTGATCCGACGCTCTAGGAACCCCAAAAATTAAGCTCAATGTTGGTTGGTTGTAAGTAAACCTTACAATGGTCTTTACTATTTATGGAACTTTATCTTTGTACCTGCATTTGTGATTAGTCTACATTGCATTTTGAATCATTCTTGGTCATGTATTCATGTCATTCCGGACGATGACTTGTTAGTGCTACAGCTCACGGGTGGGACTTAGAGCTAGGATTCCTGACCAGTTGGACTGGAACACGAAAGACCTAAGGCACGTAAGTTTTTCAGAGGAACATGCATTATACTTTTATTACTCTTTTTGGTTCGTTCTTGGGTCGGCCAACCTGCTTATGAACCTTGAATAGTAATAAAAGGGTTTCACATTGTTATTTAAATTTGTTGTTATTTGGAAATGTAATTACATGTCTCCATGTATTTAGACTAACATATGTAGGAGTACAGAGCAGTGTAAGGGTTTATTTACCTGACATCGTCAAATTGTTCTTATGATGTCAGGTTCTATGTGAAGACAAAGAAAAATGGGAAAGACTCGAAGTTATGGTGATTGTTTCAATTTTAATCAAGTTTAATTCTTGTTGTATATTATTCTAATATATTGTTTTGGGTTCCGGGGTGAGCATAGGTCGTGAAATACTTTCGAATTGGTTATGAGAGTCTCCTAAATTAGTTTAAAGTAAATTATGAGATTTATATTCCAGTTTGGTTTATTTGAAATTGTAAAGTTGTAACTAATGGATTAAAGAATTTAAGTAAGTTTAAATGTTTTAAATTGATATATATTATGAATTGTGGGCAGTTGCGAGTCCTTCTAGGCTTATCCCCATTCTACTATCTATTAGGTGAATTTACTGGCATGCCACTTTTAGGGGAGGTGCTGCAGAAATTTTTAGAAAATACAGAGAACAATTAGTATGATTTTCTAATTTGCTCAAAATAAACAAATCGTGAATTGAGTTTCATTAAGGATATAAATTTATTTTTGGAGAATTATTGAAGATCGAATTGAAAACTATTTTGAGGTTAAGTTAATTGAATGGATTAGGTGCCTAAATAAAAGAAATTAGGTTAAGTGGTGAAGTTGTGAGACAGGCCCTGACAAACTTAATATCAGAGCTATGGTTAAGCTCAATAAAGGAAATGTAAGAAATGATAATAAAGTTGAGTTCAGGATTAAGTTGATCGGGAAGTTGGATTAAGGCTCTTAGATTATATTAAGTTGCATGAACTTAAGTGATGGTCTTGAGGAACAAGGTTCAATATGAGGTTGCGATTAGTTGGGAAGTAACTGTGAGCTGGGAATATTTGGTTATTGTATTATGCTTTTATTGTAATTACATATATTATCACTAGATATGCGATAGGAAGTTTATTCTCCTTGTATTTTCGATACTTATCTTGTGAGATATGACAAGTAAGATTAAGAATATACAATTAAAAGAGAGAATAGACTTATGAAACAAAGTCGAGTGTAAATGGAGGTGAAATAGACTTGTAAAGCCCGAATTCCTAAGTGTTATAAGTAGTTTGGTTCAAATATGACTAATAAAAATTATTAGTTATGAAACCAATTGGAAATTGGTTGAACAAAAAGTCTAGATTATTCAGAACATAAGTACTGAACATGGATTTCTTAGAAATTGAAAATACCGAGCTATTACAATTTTTAAACGCTCAGGAAAACATTAAAAATAGACTCAAATTAATTCTCAAACAATTGAAAATCGTTTGGAAAACGAAAATGAAATTGAGACTTGTGGGAAACACAATATATGAATTATCTTGAATTTTAGAATAAGATTAGTACTGGTTGCACGGTTAACTAGAAAAGACCAATTCTATAAGGTATTAGTTTGATTCATAGCTAATTGAGAGTTTCTTTTGAAACAGTCTCAATGAAAAGAAAAATGAGACACACAATTTTCGAAAATAGAAATTGATTAGATAAATTGAATTTGACTTGAAAATCATAATAGGATTGTGATTGGATCAATCAAGTTGTCTAAGTCAGTTTCTACTAAATAAAAATATTTTGAAGCAAAGTATTATCTCATTTGCAAAATAAAACACCAAGTGAAATTTGTAATAGAACCATGATTTTAAAACAATCAAATGACTTCTAAAAGAAGTACTGAATTTTTTGATTGTTTCTCACTCAAGTGCTTAATCTTAAGTAACTTTGAGTATAGTGGTTCTATATGTTAAGTAAAGTGATGATAAAACGTGCGAAACCACTTGAGTTAGAAACGATCCTTGCTAACACTGGATTAGGAGTTGTTACGAAACAAAAATCAACAAAGTTTCTAACTTACAAAAATGATAGCTGCAGTGATAAGATTAACGTGTTAAAAGTTAAGGTGTTGGGGAAGTGATATAATAATAGCTTGGATTAGCTATTAGGTATCAACACAAGTAATTGTATTTTGAAATTCAAAGTACCCAATAGTCACTTTTAATCAAATTAAGTAATAATGTCTATCACTACAACTTAAAAATAAAACCAATAAGGAGATAGACATACTGATTGAGTATCAATAAGTGAGTTGTATAGAACGTCAGTATGAGCTCATATATTGAGAGAATTTCCATTTGTAGGACTTAAAAGATTGAAATTTCCTCTAAGATTTTGATTAGTCGTTAAGTTAATCAAGGTATTGAAAATTCAAATTCATCTATCTCTTCAAATGAATAATAACGAAAAGGTGAATTCATAAAAATGGAATTGATGAACAGTAAGATACTTTGATATCTTACATAATTTCTTGAAAAGTACCGAAATTTGTTTTTTCAAAGAAAGAAAAGTCGAGAAAATTTGAGTCTAATGAAAACAACTAAGGCAATAACAAAACTAGAATTGTTTGAGTCGCAAAATTTCTTTATTTTGAATAAAGGTTAGCCAAAGATGACTTCAATTGATTGAATGATCATAAGAAGTCGTATTATCCTTAGCTAAGTTTTCGAAAAGAGAAGATATATAAATTGCCTTTCTAATTCAAAATTAATGAGCTGTAAGTGGTGTAGGTGTTGATCGAAAGTCATGATAAGTCTAAAAAAAGGGCTAATAAGTGAGATCAATGTGAGAATAGCTAAGATTGACAAAGATAGAATGGAATAGACTTTGTGAATAAAAATAATGAGACATAGAGATGACTTGTGACTGCTGGAAGTGACACGAACGAACTCCTTTAGTCGAAGTAAGGCACTGTAGTAGTTATGCATGACCAAAAGTCTAAGTAACTCCGTTTCATAATTACAATTCATTCAAAGCGTAGAAGACTAGTATGTGGCGCCCACCCGTATTCGAATAATTGAATGAATTTATGATAGTCAGAATAAAAGAGTCTATAAAGTCTCGTCGGAGTCAATTGGAAACTTCAGTATAGGCAAATAAATAGTCAATAAATTCTCACATATGTATGGAAAAAAAGAAATTTTGGGTCAGTGAGTCCCGATAAGACTTAGGATGTCAAACTATAAGTTTGATAAAACCTACAGTTTTTTCACAAGGGTCTTACTAGAAGTAAAACTCCAAATGTTGAAAGTTTTGAATCAAAGTAGTATACAATTGATATTAGTGAATACATTATATATTGGTTCAAATGTATTGCTGCACCACGTGATAAGTCAGTGGTGAAGTTTTGAAGCACCGATTATATTAAACTAGAGTTGATGTAAGATATATGTATGACGATGAAGATACAAATGAAATGAAAAGAGATGCATAACTTAAAGCTTAGTTAGTTAGTATTAATTTTTTTGGTTGAAAATATTGAATAGAGTACAATGTATATGGCTTAACATGTTTGAAGAATTGAATATTCTTCCACTGTAATTTGAGAAAAGTCGAAATTATAAAATTAAGTAGAGCCAAAAGCATGTATTGAGTAGTGGTGAAAAAAGATAGCATAATCATAACTTGTATGAGATACAAGTCAAAAATTATACTATGAGAGTATACTAATGAAATATGTCGATATCTCTGCTTAAATGCGTATATATCTACTCAAGTAAAAGATAATTTTCTGTATTCAAGTAATGAAAGAAGTCTGATGAATAGTAAGTGATTGAAATGCGAGATGATATAAAGTCTCAAAAATTGGAGAAATGTGAAAACCTAGAATAGTGAATAAGATAATCTGAAAGAGACTGACAATTAAGTAAATATATTGAGGTTTATCGTGAGTTCATGTATATAAAATGAATTGAAGAAGTTAGAAAAGTTATTAATTTTTTAACCAGTCAAAGAAAAAGTTAAATGAATTGGCCGACGAGTTGAAATTGGTAATTACTTTCTAGTCCACGAATTAAATAATATTATGAGTAGTCATTTAGAGAATGAGTGAGAGTTGCACGAGGTGTTAGGTTTCTATTTCTGATCGGATTGAAATTCGATATCTCTTGTCATGGGATGACATATGTGTTATGAGATCTGTAGTTATGAAAAGACTTGTGTAATTTCAGGTTTCAGTTGGGGATCGCTGGAATGGTGATGGATCAGATAGACACGCAACTTTACTCAGTATCTAATGTTGTGTTCAAATATTATTTGCATCACTATGTAATTTTAGACTGATGATAGTCTAAGAATTGGTCGATCGACAATTCTGATAAAAAAATTAGTGATAAGAAAACAAACTGAGATGTATACCAGAGGTTGGTGGATAGGGAAAGAATTATCAACACTTTGTGGAATTGTTATCAATTAAGAATGAAAATGGTGTTATGAAAAGTAAGATATGTTAGATCTTGCTATGTATCAATGCTTGAATGGGATTCAAGGCATGAAATGTGAAGTAAAGTGAGGTTATTGGATATTCCACAAAGTTCATTGTTTAACTCGTCAGAAATCCATAAAATGCCAGAATTGGCAAAGTAACAGAGAAATTTTCATTAAATCAAGAATTTGGAAATGAAAAGTTGATCTCTACCACTAAGTTGTTAAATACAATGAAAATAATTGGGTCAACTCAACGGTTTCACCTTATAAATGATTTTTACAAGTTTATATTAAAAGAGTTGTATATGAAGGATCGTATTCTTATATCTCTTTTAGTTCAATAACTTATAAGTTTAAATTTTGAGGATGAAATTCTTAATTAGTTGGGAAGAATTGTGAAGTCCGAGAATTTTGTAAACTTGATTAGGCGACTAATTAAATAATTTCGAATTTTATTTGGAGTTTAAGTATTCGAGATGAGACCCACACATTATGGACCAGAGATCATAAGATATATTTTATTTTTTTGTGTTGTGTGCTTAGTGTATGTATTATATGGTATTTTGTCGCGAAATCGCAGCGTGTTGAGATGTATCCTTTGTTTGTCCTAGTCGGGGTTGCAAGTGTGTATTTGAAGGGCACAAGCAAAAATTAATTATTAGTTGCTCGAAAACTAATTAACCAAGTGTTAATCCTCACGTGATGATTTTGCTTCGATTTGCGTGCAAGTCGGGATATGTGGTGTTATAAAATGAGAACGAAGTTAGTGCAAGACCTTACTTCGAGCTTTATGCCGGTTGGCAGTGGTCGAAGTTGAGATTGAGTCCAAATTGGTGTAAGTTTGGTTTAGTATGACAAGAGAATTGGTCTATAAGAGTTCAATATGTCGTGTACAAAGTTAAGCTTTTTTGGATTTTAGTGTGATCAAAATAAGTGTTATGTACGTTTTATGAAGATAGACTGTTTTGTCGAGAGTTTGGTTCAATTTGGTGAAAAACCATATCGAAAACGAGCGTGGGAAGTTAAAGCACGCCAAAATAGAGATTTCAAAAATTAATAAATAAAAAAATTAAGCTGCTGACAAACAGTTGAGGGTTTATATAGAAATATATTGAAAAATCAAACGAAATCAAATTTCATTACAAACATTCAACATAACGTTTTGTTGTTTCAATCCCTAAACCTTCTCTGCTCCTTCTTTCGTTTCGCGATCTCCCGACGTTCAGTTTTCGACCAATTTCTTTCCGTAAAACAGTAGAGCATCACGAGCGGTTAGTTCGAGCTAAGTTTTCGCGACGGAAATGAGGTATTCGACTTGAAATTTGGTAAATTGTCAATTCATGGCATTTTTCCTTAATTTAATTTGAATTCCCACGATTTTTCAATTTCTTTTGCGGGATTTTGATAGAAATTGGTAAGAATAGTTGTGAATTGATGTATTGGATTGATCTGCGCCGATTTAGAATAAATCCCATTGACGTGGGTTAGGGTTTTGAAGAATTGAACTAATGTGATTTAGTAGATAACTATTTTGGAGATGTTTTTATAGTTTACATTGGGTTTCTTGATGAATCGATTATTGGTTTTGATCCAATTTGACTCCACAGGGTGTGGAAATATTTTGATGTTAGTATCAAGTAGTTTCGTGGTGTTTGTTGTTGAGTTTTAAGGATTTAATTGTGAAAATATTGTTTTGAAAAAGTTTTTTAGTTCTAAATAAATAAAGTTTGCCTAGTTGACATGCCATATTGAAAAATTCATAACTTCTCTATCGATGATCCAATTTGAGTGTCTTTGGAGTCTATGGAAAATAGAACATGAGTACTACAAGTTCCTTTGCTGTCATAATAATAAATATTGAGGATTTCAAGGTTAAAAAACTGCCCCAAATTGGCTAGTTAAAAGCTAGTTGAAATGGTTATATAAGTTAATATTTTTGGAAACTGTTCTCAAGCGTACTTTGGCCACAGTTTTCATTCGGTTTCGTAATTTGGTTTCACTTGAAGCTTGACCCATAATATAATTGGGTATGCGGGGAAGCTATTGGAACCATTTTCAAAATGATCCGGCGCTCCGGGAACCCCAAAAATTAAGCTCAAAATTGGTTGGTTGTAAGTAAACCCTACAGTGGTCTTTACTATTTTGGAACTTTATCTTTGTACCTGAATTTATGATTAGTCTGCATTGCATTTCACATCATTCTTGGTCATGCATTCATGTCATTCCGGACGATAGCTTGATAGTGCTATGGCTCACGGGTGGGACTCGGAGCTAGGTTTCCTGACTAGTTGACTGGAACACGGAAGACCCAAGGTACATAAGTTTTCCGAGGGAGCATGCATTGGATTTTTATTACATTTTTTAGTTCATTCTTGGGTCGGCCAACCTGTTGATAAACCTTAAATATTAATAAAAGGGTTTCACGTTGTTATTTAAATTTGTTGTCATTTGGAAATGCAATTAAATGTCTCAATGTATTCAGATTAACATTTGCAGGAGTACAGAGCAGTGTAGGAATTTACTTACCTGACATTTACGAGTTGTTTTTGATGATGTCAAGTTCTATGTAAAGACAAGGAAAAATGGGCAAGACTCGAAGATTATGGTGATTGTTTCAATTTTAATGAAATTTAATTCTTGTTGTATATTATTATAATATATTAGTTTAGGTTCGGGGGTGAGTGTAGGTCATGAAATACTCTCGAATTGGTTATGAGAGTCTCCTAAATTAGTTTAAAGTAAATTATGAGATTATATTCCAGTTTGGGCTTATTTGAAATTGTAAAGTTGTAACTAATGGATTAGAGACTCTAAGTAAGTTTAAATGTTTTAAATTTATATATATATATATATATATATATATATAGTGAATTGGGGGGGGGGAGGGAAGTTGTCTATTAGGTGAATTTACAGGTCGACCACTTTTAAGGGAGGTGCTGCCAAATTTTTAGAAAATACGGTGAACAATTAGTATGATTTTCTAATTTTCTCTAAATAAACAAATCATGAATTCAGTTTCATTGAGGATATAAATTTAGTTTTGGAGCATTATTGAGGATAAAATGAAAAATTATTTTGAGGTTAAGTTAATTGAATCGGTTAGGTGCCTAGTCGAAGGAAATTAGGTAAAGTCAGGACGTTGTGAGACGTGCCCTGACAGTATCATCCTAGAATCCTAGCCTAAGTCTCATCCAAGTACCGCGTGTTGGGGCATGTGCCCTAGGTCAATCCATTAACTGTCTTTATGAATACTTTTAGTTAATAAAATAAAGGATTTCATTTGCTGTTTATTATAATTAAAATTTGCATGTTTACATTATAATAAGATCCATGGGTATTTACAGAAATATCCTAAATGTCCCTAATCGATAATTATACTGGGAACTATAATGAATTAAGACTAGTGTGAGTCTTGATTGATGATCATATGATGATTATACATATAGGGATACGAATCAAGATCACGAGTACTTGTTAGGGAACAAAGTCTTTGGACCGACCCGCTATGAGAACATCACATGGATTAAGTCATAGTTGTTTCTCATGATAGGTATATTTTTCAGTCCTCGACTTGAGATTACAGAGAGACTTCAACATTAGGAACATAGTGATTGGACACAATCAAACGTTGTCTTTAACCTAGGACGATTATGAAGGTTGTGATTGGTTATCTTGTGTGAGCAATGTGATGAAGTTGTGTAATCAAGATAGAATTTGTCCCTCTCATATAAAGAGAGATATCCAATGGATCCCTCGATGTGTTAGACTGTTAAAAGGCCTAGTCTAAGTGAATTGATATTGATCAATGTCACTTGGATGTTTTCAGTCTACCTAGAGATCGAGACTAGTACGATTGAACATGTTGGATGACAATTCCATGCCTTAAGTTTGATCAAAAGGATATCGTGTGACAAGAGGATGTTATATACATTATTGATTAGGTTGTATCGATTTGATATTCGTACAACTTGGGTAGTCATAATGTCTTGCTAGAGGCCGCTTATGACTTGTATACCAAAATGTGTTTTGGTACACTGCCAACGTTGTATGAGCCTATTGGGTCGCATATAAGAATGGTTTTGCGAGATTTTAAGATGGTTCAGAAAAATGAATTTTATATGATAAAATTCGTGATAGAAACGTCCTTGTGGTGTATTACACTTATACTTCTTTAAGTAGGGGTATATATGTAATTTACTTAACCGTCTATATACAAGGGTTGTATAAATAGACGCTTTAAGTTAGAACACATAGAGGAAAAATTAAGGGCCGAAACTCTATTTTCGTTTTAGAAACGAATTAGGGTTTTCTGGTACGCTCTGAATCATTTTGGAGAGAAACAAAAGGTTTGATATTCTCTCGAAGCTAGCACTTCGAATCTCGGCCGCCGTTCGTGTGTGGATTGCTGGTAGAGGGCGTTCGTCATTGGCAGCGCCTTAGAGATTGATCAACCTTCAAAAAGGTATATTGCGACCGAGGTATGATTAAGTTTTCATGGTTTAAACGTTTTTAATAGAATTAGATTCGGATCCTGTTGGGGTTTTTGTCAAAAATTGTTTTGTAATTTCCGCTGCGTATGAACCCCAAAACCCAACACCGCGAGCCGAACTCCTTTTTTCCACCATCCTTTTTTCTAAATGAAAGGTGCGTTTAACTATTTTCCAACTAAACTATTGCGACCTATTTTTGAGCCTTGAAACATCAAAATTTGGACAACAAACCTTGTAGAAAAATTGAAGATCCTCTTGTTGCTTTCCGAAAAAGTAAGGCTTGCTCGGTTTCGATTAAAAATGAAGGAGTTATGCTAAAAACGCCATGATAGCTCCAAAATTAATTGTTTTGGATAGTAATGTTCAAAAACTCATAACTCCTAAACCATACATCCAAAAATAGTAATTTTTAGTGGGAGGTTACCTAACATAACAATCAACTACATGTGCGGAAATCAGCCCATTTAGATAAGTTATTGAGTTTTGAGGTTCATACGTAGCATAAAACTCAAAATAACTTTTGAAAAATCTCAACAAGATCGAAAATAAGTTCCATTAAACTAGATCTATAAAAATAAACCATACCTTAATCCGCGATCACCTTCTCTGATTCTTTGATTTCCAAGACCTTCAAGTGCGCATCCTCTATCATAAATTCACACACGAATGGTGACCATAATTTGGAGTGCTAGCCCTAAGAGAGAAAACATTTCTCTCTCCCAAAATCCAAAGAACTCGAAAATTAGCAAAACAAAATCTTATTTCGTTTTAAGGTTTCAACTTCTATTTATATGTGTAGATAAGCTCAATTAAAAAACCTATTTGTTATACAACTATCGTATTGAGGCAATCACACGCCCCTATTAATAAGTTATCATATAACAAATCGTAAGAGTTTTTATGTCATGAATTTTATTATATAAAATTCATTACTCTAGACCAATAAAAATTACGGAAGCCATTTTTTTGTGTCTGACCCAATAGGTCGATGCGACGTTGGTAGTGAACCAAAACCATTTTGCTACACAAGTCATAAGCGTTCTCTAGCAAGGCATTGTAACTACCCAAGTAGCATGAATATCAAAATTGATACGACCTAATAAATAACATATATCATATCATTTTGTCATGCGATATCCTTTGATTAGACATAAGGAATGGAAAGTCAACCTTAATGCTCAATCGTACTAGTCTCGATCTTTAGGTAGATTGAAAACATCTAAGTGACATTGATCATATCAATTCACTTGGACTTGGCCGTTTAACAGTCTAACATATCGGGGGATCCATTGATATCTCTCTATACGAAAGAGTCAAATCCTATCTTGATTACACATCTTCACATATTATTTACATGATAAACAATTACAATCTTTATATTTGTCCGATTAAAGACAACGTTTAATTGTGTCAAATTACTATGCTCCTAATATTGAAGTATATGGTAATCTCAAGTCGAAGGAGTAAATCATATAACTATCATGAGTAACAATATGACTTAATCCATATGGTGTTCTCATAGCTGGCCGTCTAGTACCTTGTACCTTAAAAAGTACTCATAATCTTGATTTGTATCCCTATACGCATAATCATCACATGACTATCAATCAAGATTCACACAAGTCTTAATTTATTATAGTTCATAGTATAATGACTGACTAGGGATATTTAGGACATTTCAACAAATACCCATGGATCTCCTACTTCCATTAGGGCCAATCAATTATGTATCTAATACCTTACGACCTAACATGACCATCATGTTTCGCTTGTAGAATAGCCTTCGTCAAAGGATTTATAACATTATTTTATGTAGGAGCTCTGCAAATCTTTATTCCCTTCTTAATGATTTCTCGAATGAGATGAAAACGTTAAGTATATGTTTGGGTCGGTGGTGTGATCTTGGTTATTTGCCCTGTGCTATCGTCCCATTGTTGTCACAATACAAGCAAATGGGTTAGCTATACTTGGAACTACACCAAGTTCAGATATGAACTTTTTGATCCAAATTGCCTCCTTGGCTGCATTGGATGCTGCAATATACTCAGCTTATGTTGTAGATTCTGCAACAGTTTCTTGCTTCAAACTTTTCAGCTCACTGTGCCTCCATTCAAAGTAAACACATATCCAAACTGTGATATGAAGTCATCTATATCAGTTTGAAAACTTGCATTTATGTAACCATTTACAATGAGCTCGTCTTCCAAACTTCTATAGACCAAGAACACTTCTTTAGTCCTTCTCAAGTACTTAAGAATGTTCTTTACTGCTATCCAATGACTTTCACCAAGATCGGACTGATTTCTGCTTATTGCGCTTAAAGCATATGATACATCAGGTTGGGTGCATAACATGACATACATGATAGATTTAATAGCTGATGCATATGGAATCATAATCATGCGCTCTCGTTCATCATTATTCTTCAGACATTGAGTCTTGCTAAGACTTATACCATGAGACATTGGCAACGATCATCTTTTAGAGACTTGCATACTGAACCTATTTAATACTTTATCTATATAAGCACTATGACTTAGACCGATCAGTCTTTTAGATATATCCTTATCGATCTTAATCCTAAAGATGTAAGCTGCATCTCCTAAGTCATTCATTGAGAAACACTTCCTTAACCAAGACTTGACATTTTGCAAGGCTGGGATGTCATTTCCAATTAGTAATATATCATCAACATATAATACCAGGAAAATAACCACGCTCCCACTAACCTTCTTGTATACACAACGCCCATCTTCATTTTTAGTGAAACCAAATTTCTTAATTCCTTCATCTAAATGAAGATTCCAACTCCGAGAATCTTACTATAATCCATAAATAGATATTTGAAGCTTGCACAACTTCCCATCATTCTCACGATGAACAAACCCTTCAGTCTGTATCATATACACGTCCTCAAACAACTTTTCATTTAGAAAAGCTGTTTTGACATCCATTTGTCATATCTCATAGTTATAATATGCAGCTATGGAAATTCGAATTCTAATGGATTTAAGCATGGCTACAGGAGAAAAAGTCTCATCATAATCAACACCTTGAGTTTGCCTGAAACCTTTTGCTACTAGCCGTGCTTTATAAGTATGCACATTGCCATTCATGTCAGTTTTCTTCTTAAAAATCCATTTACATCTAATGGTCTTACCACCTTCTGGTAAATCAACTAGTTTCCGAACTTGGTTATCATACATGTATTGCATATCAGAATTCATGGCACTAAGCCATTTATCCGACTCAGGGCTAGAAACAACCTCCTGATAAGTAGTAGACTCATTTTGATCTATAAGCAATACCTTACTATATCAGTAATAAGAAATCAAAATCTTTTAGGCTGATGTCTTACCCTATCAGACCTATGCGGGCCTTGCGATACCTGTGGAGGTTCAACTAGTTCAAGACTTTATTGATCTCCTATTGGCGGTTGAGTGTTTATTTGTGGTTCTTGAACTTCTTTAAGATTTACGTTATTCCCATTGTTGTCTTTTGAAATAAACTCTTTTTCCATAAAGACACCATTTTGAGCAACAAATACTTTCTTCTCAGTGAGATGATAAAAATAATATCCTCTAGTTTCCTTAGGATAACCAACAAATAAACACTTGATAGATTTGGTTATAATGTTTATGAGATTTGTCGTCATACGAAAACCTCACATCCCTAAATCTTAAGGAAAGACAAACTTGGTCTTTTTCCAAACCACATCTCATATGGTGTTTTACCAACCGCTTTAGAAGGAGTACGATTAAGTGTAAATGCAGCAGTTTCTAAGGCAGAACCCAAAAAGGAAATAGGAAGATCTACATGACTCATCATAGACTAAGCCATATCCAATAAAGCTCGATTTCTCTTCTCAGAAACACCATTTCATTGTGGAGTTGCTAGAGGAGTTATCTATGAGAAAATCCCACAGTTTCTAAGAAGATCATCAAACTCTTGGCTCAAATATTTACCATCACGACCTGATCAAAGTGCTTTAATAGTTTTACCAAGTTAATTTTGCACTTCATTCTGAAATGTTCGAAACATCTCAAAAAATTCGCCTTTATGTTTCATGAGATACACGTAACCATATCTGCTGCAATCATTAGTGAATGTAATGAAGTATTGATAACCACTTCTAGCCATTGTGTTTATAGGATCACATACATTAGTATGTATTAGACCCAATAAATCACTTGCCCTTTAATTGTGTCCAGTAACTCTTTGTCTTCTTGCCTAGTAAATAAGATACACATGTTTCATATGATTCAAAATCAAATGAATCTAAAAGTCTATCATTATGGAGTTTAGAAATGCATTTCTCATTTATGTGGCCAAGATGACAATGCAAAATGTAGGTTTGATTCAAATAATTTAACTTGAATCTCTTTGTATTTACGTTAAGAATAAGAATATATGTGGACCTTTTTATGTTTAGAATATAAAAGCCACCATACAAATCAACATTCGCATAAAAAACGTCTTTACGAGAAATGGAACATTTATTATTTGCAATAATGAAATTAAAACCATCCAAATTGAACCATGAAACCGAAATGATGTTTCTGCTCAAGGTAGGGACATAATAACAATTTTTTAAGACTAAAACAAGTTCACTAGGAAAAATTAACTAATAGCATCCTACAGCAACGCAACAATCTTTGCTCCATTTTCAACTCGTAGGATGACTTCTCCTTTCTTTAGCTTTCTACTTTTAGCTAGACCTTGCACATTAATACAAATGCGAGATCCACATCCGATATCCAATACCCAGGAATCACTAGTAGAAAAGTTAACTTCAATAACATAAATACCTGAAGCAGTAGTTGCACTACTCTTTTTTTTCTTTAAATCTTCGAAATAGAGCTTGCAATTTCTGAACTAATGCCTATGTGCATGGCATAATTGAAGACTTTTTTCTTTTTCCTTTTATTTCTGGGACTATGAAGTAGAAGCAACCTTAGGCTTGACTTGTTCCACAGGCTTTGTGATAGTCACAATAGCCTTGACAACTTTAACCTTGCGTTTGCCCTTCTTCTTAAGAGTCATTTCTTTATGAACCATCAACACATTGGTAGTGGGTTTCTTGACATTCCGCTCAACAATTTTAAGCATCAAATGCAACTCTGAGATAAACTTCTCCATATTATTCATGTAGTTCATAAAAAATTGTGAATAACTATCAAGCAATGAACTCGAGATCAAATCCGTAGCCAAATCTTGGCTTATGGGAAATCCAAGTCTGTCAAAATGGTCAATATAGCCCTTCATTTTCAGAACATAAGGAGTAACTGATGCACCCTTAGCCATTTTGCAAGAATGAAGGTTCTTGAGTGTCTCGAACTTTTTTTACCTAGTTCAACATCGTCTTCCATGTATTCCATGTCCTTCTAAAGTTCAGGAGCCATGGTTGCCAACATAATGCATGCAACATCCATTGAGTCGTTGACATGCTTAGTATATGCATCCTTCATGGCTCTTAAACCATTGGCTGATGGTTCATCAGGAATAGGATCATCCATGACATACAACTTGTGTTCACGATTAGGAATAATTCTCACAAGCGATTAGTGTGATTTGAAGAGGTCATAGATCTACAATAAAGATTACGCAAAAGTTTATTTTAGTATAGAGGAATAGACTCCTACTAAATTAACAACCCTCCTAAAAACATTATATTAATTTAAGGGATTAAAATCCATATTTCACCTAATTCCAAGATAGCTAAGGCATGCCACTTTAAATTAGGTTATTTAGTTAGGTACCTTCTTACAAATTACATCATATGTAACTTTAGTTGTTTTTATGAGATTATAACAACTTATGTCTTAGCATGTTTTATCTCATCTTGTGCCTAAAGCCCAAAACCATTTTGATAGCTTTATCAAGTCTAACCATTTCAAACAATATAGTAACCGTCACTCAACTTGCCTCACCAAGATAACACAATTCACTCTGCGGAGGTAGACCCATATTTGATGTGATTGAAGCCTTAACAAGTATTTGAGAATGGATGACACTTGACTTAAAATTTGGAAGAGGGATTTTTTTATTTGTTTTTGTATCATAAATTAAACATCATAAATATCATATATTACAATGCCAGTACAATCACAAAACAAGTTAGAAAACTTTACTAATATTGACTAGTATATGAATTTCCTTACGTTACGAACAATTTCTGAAGTCTCGCTGGTCGGTCTTAGACAACGAATTTCAATTCCTAAAATTTTAATTAGCCTAAAATTTCTCATTATTTTAGTCAATCCAATTGACCAAAACTGCCCTTATTTTAATTTTGAAAAATATTAACTAAAATATTTTAATTAACTTGGGCCCACCTCTAACTTAATATATTATCCTAATCTAATTAGAATTTAAGATACTTTGAATCCTTATCCAATACGAATTTGTTAAATATCTCACATATCTTATAGGATTTGTAATTCTTATCCAATTACAAATTTATCTCTTATCTAATAGGAGTATACTAACGGATAACCACAATGAGATATATGATCAAAACCAATTTCGATTCTTATTCATACAAAACAAGTAATTGAATCAAGAAACGAAATATTAATCATGCATTCAACACCAAAATCATATTAAATTAATCATATTAACTTAATTATGAATCTATCATGGAGACATACATAATTATCGAACAAAAAAGAAATATGTACCAGAATCACATTAACCTAAACATGACTTTTACCATGAACATATGAAATTCGCATCGTTCAATATTAAAATCATATGTTAATCGAATTATTCAAAACATGAATTCTATTGTTGAATCAAATCACGCGTTTGTATCAAATACATGAATTAACAATATGCTTTAAAACCAACTCTTGATAACAATTATCACATAACCTATATTTACATCATATATACATTAATCAAGATCATGATTTCACACATATATTATATATACATCTGAGAAAACATAAAACGTTTAATAGAACCGAGTCTAAGGCTCTGATACAACTGTTAAGTTTGAGGTTCATACGCAGCGAAAAATTCAAAATAATTTTTGAAAAACCCCAATAGGATCGAAAATAAGTTCTATTTCTACAAAAGTAAATTATACCTTAATCCGCGATCGCCTTCTCTGATTGTTCGATTTCTAAGATGTTCAAGCATGCGTCCACTATTAGAAATCTACACACGAATAGTCACCACAATTTGGAGTGCTACTCTCAATAGAGAGAAAATGTTTTGTTACTCTCCCAAAATCCAGAGAACTAGAAAATTAGCCGAAATTAAATCTTATTTCATTTTAGGGTTTCAACTTCTATTTATATGTGTAGATAAGCTTAATTAAAAAAACTTATTCGCAATACAACTATTGTATTGAAGCAATTTAAGCAAATTATACATATGCCCTATTAATAAGTTATCATATAACAAATTGTAAGGGCTTTTACGTCAAGAATTTTATCATATAAAATTATTTACTCTAGACCAATTGAAAAATTGAACAAAGCCATTCTTTGCGTGCGACCCAATAGGTTCATGGGACGTTGGCAGTGAACCAAAAACATTTTGGTACACAAGTCATAAGCGGTCTCTAGCTAGACATTATGACTACCTAAGTAGCATGAATACCAAAATTGATATAACCTAATGAATAACATATATCATATCCTTTTATCATGCGATATCATTTGATTAAACAAAAAGCATGGAAAGTCACCGTTAATGTTCAATCGTACTAGTCTCGATCTTTAGGTAGACTGAAAACATCCAAGTGAAATTGATCATATAAATTCACTTGGACTTGGCCATTTAACAGTCTAACATATCGAGAGATCCACTGATATCTCTTTCTATACGAGATGGAAAATTTTATCTTGATTACACACCTTCACATATTATTCACATGGTAATCAATCCCAATCTTTAAAATCGTTCGGTTAAAGCCAACGTTTGATTGTGTCAAACTAATATGCTCATAATATTGAAGTTTATGGTAATCTCAAGTCGAAGGACTAAATGATATAACTATCATGAGTAACACCTATGACTTAATCAATGTGGTGTTCTCATAGCGGGTCAGTCCAATACCTTGTACTCTAACAAGTACTCATGATCTTGATTCATATCCCTTTACGCATGATCATCACATGATCATCAATCAAGATTGACACTAGTCTTAATTTATTATAGTTCCCAGTATAATGACCGACTAGGGACATTTAGGATATTTCAACAAATATCCATGGATCTTATCATAATGTAAACATGAAATCACTTATAATAAAACGATAAATGAAAAACTTCTATTTTATCAACTGAAATTATAAGATAAACAATGTTTATAGCTTGACCTAGGGTACATGCACCAAAATAAGTGTATAAAAAATTATGCGATCTGTCATTTTTGTTGTCATTTATCCTCATTGCATACCATATTCAATCATCTTTTTGAACAACATATACTTAATGACTGGACATCAAGTATAATCAACTTAACCATTTTATTACTTCATTTAGATAGGGTCCTAATTAATCCTATAACTGTCCCAATAACCCAGGTTTTACAGTTGCTTTAAAACCTACTAAAACTCCATCAACTTTGAGCTAGAAAAATGAAAGAGATGAAAGGAAACTTGCACTTTCATGATAGCTAAATGCGACAATACCGGTTGTTGTCCAATTCTTATACGAATTGGGCTCTAATGAACATAATTAACTCCAAAAATAGTTCATGTAAAAACTCCAAGTTTGGTTCATAATTTACCCATTAAATCATCTCAAATCATCAATTGAAGAGACCATAATAACATCCTACAAATCTTGACAGCAAAACCATTGGTTCTTTTCATAACAAACTATAGTCCTAGAGATCCTCTCTAATATCCTAGTACTCTGAACTTTGATCACCAATCCCCCATTACAACACTAAATCAAGAATTTTACTTAAAACTCATTAAAACTTGAAAGAGAGGTGTGAGACACTCACCAAACCAACGAGGAAGATGACATCTCCCTCTCTCCTAATCACTCTCGCGGTGATGGTAACAAGGACGATGATGAAAGCGTTGATGATGTTGACGAAGATAGAGGTAGTGATGGTGAAGGGATGGTTGTTTGAGGAGATGTCAAAAATAGTGAAATGAAGAGAATGGCGTGTGTGAGGAGGGGAGATTATTCTCTCTCAAATTTAGCTCTTAAGCTAAGATTCAGCCATATCACTCTTCCATCTACACCTCATGCTTTTTTTATTAATTTAAAAGATATATATATATATATATATTTATATACTTTGTATATATATATATTTATATACTTTGTATATATATATATATTTATATACTTTGTATATATACATATATATATATATATATATATATATATACCTATATTTCTGCGCTTGTAATGTCACCATGTACGCTAAAAATCACACTCAAGCATACGCACTTCTTCCACGTCTCACACGTGTCAACATTCACTCTCATGTCATTAGGCGCACTAACAATTTACTAATTATTTATTCCCCAGTTATAGACTATATGAATACACACATTAATAGCCTATAATTTAATTAATTGTTTTCACACCAAAAAATACAATACAACACGCAAACCCATGCTTACGTTAATCGAGACAAGCCAGGGTTAACAACAATCCTAACTCAGGTTAATTAGGATTTGGATTAATGCTAATCACATTCTTAATGCAACGACTTATTATAGTCTCCCCGATTTAAGACCATTTCATCCTCGAAATTAAAGGAAACGTACAAGTTGCCCATAGTCTCGAAGAGAAATGGAATTTACTCTTCCATTTTTAACTCCCATCCTGAGTTTATCTCTTCTTTAACATGGCATAGCTATTTTACTGTAATCTAAACCTACAAAGCCCTTTAATAGATGAGATTTTCAAAAGCACACTAAAATTGTCTTTTAAATTCTCCAATAATTTATGATGCTTGACTCCTCAATATTTTTATTTTCATCAAGTTGTAGTTATACACTACTCAGTCTACTATACTCTATCTGGGAAATTCTTCACTATCTCCTTTTTCCATGACAACATCATCCCATAATCCACCAAATTACCATTTTCATTAAAGAACACCCACAGAGAAATCTATTCTTTCATTGGTTAAACATTATGAGACACAAGCTCGAGATATATTATTTAGGATTTGTATTAGCCATTCAGGTTCTTCGTCAACACGAAGAAAATATACTATATTGAGACTAAGAATGGTTTTCAGCTATATCAATAACTTATTCCATCACTGGAAGCAAGTTTTGGATCTCCATCCGGGGAATTAAACACTGAAACACCATATCACTCACATCTCCATATACTGGCATTTTGTTTAATCTGCCTAAAGATTAATATATCCTCACTGATAAGAATTTGTAGATTTGGTCAATCTATCAAATACAACTTACATTATATTATGCTGACTCCAAATATTAGTTAATTTCATTACATAACCTACTGTTATGTTTTATTTCTACCATCAGGTATAGACAAGAATTTACTTAACCCTTCAGTTTTCTTTTATTATCCAGTCTCAACCTACTGGATAACTCTCATATCTCAATATGAATTCAATGTATATCATCAGCTCAGACAATCCATAATCTTCTCATATACCTCAATATGATATGACATTGCCTGTATAACCAATATAAAGAGACCCATGAGATCATAGATTTAATTCTTGCCTAATATCCTTCCTAAACTAGAATTTCATTTCAGAATCTAATGTGTCAGCATAATTCTCTTGATAGTTTAATCTAGATACTAACCAATAATAGCCAAATCTTGGTGTATCAATTGGGTCCAATTAGACTTCTTAATCACTATATCACTAGTTAATCAAATTCTTGGCTCAACTCCAATCAGAGCTTCAAAAAAAGATTTGTAATTATCAATTCCAACCATTTAGTTGATGATGTGCATGCAGGACTTCGTTCTATCATCATTACTATACATTTCTCTCAAGAGATAACATGAGAAGATCCTATTATAATTACACTTAATGTACTTTTCTCTATTCAAAGTATTGATGACATCAATTACTTTGTGTGGGTGATCTCTCAGAGTGAATTTTTATATTTAAGGATTTAGGATACTTATTTCACCTCTGATTTCTTTCACTCTAGCAATATTCTCTTCAAACTCTCACAGCTCGAAGATCTCTAATTCAACCTTCATACCAATTTATTAGTTTTCATACTTCTCATTTTTCTTCTAGTGATTCCTTTAAGACTCTCTATTCTTAAGGATAGCTAAAAGATTCTCCAAACCTTTTCACATAGGTATATCAATATTTCAAACCCTATAATGAATGAATGAATATGCTGAATCATTCAAGTTGAATGAATTCATACCTAAGTCTCAACTCTAGGAATTATACTCGCAATCCATTTCATCCATTATTTGCAATAAATCTTGAGCTTTTACTCTAGAAGCGATGACTTAAATTGTTTGATATAACTACCAGAACAATTATCTCACATTGGTTTTTTTTTTTCAACTTTCATGAACTATACAAAAGTATAAACTATAATCTCTTGCCTTGTTGTGTCAACACACAACTACCTGAATAAAGGTATTAGAATAAATCTCTAACTTTTCTATAATCTAGGTATAATCAAGTAATTATTGTGGTCAAACTACATTTCAATTCCCTTTCAAGGCATCCTTGCGTTATTTATGACTTATCTCAACTCCACTTTTAAGTTAATTGAACATACAACATAATGATACCACCAATCTTTATATATGTAGTTTGTCTCATTCAATTATTTCAAGATAACATTACGTGTTTTGATTTTGTGTTGAATATATGACAATTGTGTAATTCGAGAATTTCATAAGCTTGATTAGACAATTTAATTAAGTAATTGCGGATTTTTATTGGAATTGAAGTATCTGAGGTGAGACCCACGTGTTACGGACCGGAGATCATAAGTTAAAATATTATTTTTGGTTGTTGTGTGCCTAGTGGACTTATTATACTCTATTCAATGCGAAATAGGATTAGCTTGAGGTGTAGACGTAGTGTCTGCGAGTATCAAAACGCATTGGTAATTTTCTCAATTTTTGACGAAATCGAGGTATTTTTTTTGGGTTAATTTTGGTTTAAAATTATGAGATAATCATGAAATTAATAAGAAAAATGTAAAAGACCTAAAATGGCATTTGGTTTTGTTGAAATGGATAAAAACGGAGGGTTAAAAGGGTAAATTGGCTTCCCCATTTCGATCCTCTTCTCTCTCACTCAAACTCTTTGTGAATCTCTCGTCTCCCTCCCTCTATGATCTTATACAACTCTCTTGATTCTCCCTTTCCACTGCACTTGCTCTCCCTCTTGACATATCTCTCTTTGCTCTGTTATGTAATCTTCCATTTCTTAAAATTTTCTCTCAAGCTCATAGTGGACAAAAGTGAGAAGATGAAAGAAATTGATCACAATCGAGGTGAGTGTTTGGTTTAAATTTGACATTGGTTTAGATGATTCATGGTTAATTAAATGTTTGGTTGTTAGTCCATTAGTTTTTGGTATGTTGATCAAGAAAAAGAAAAGAAAAGAGAAGAACGAAACTGTTCTCTTGAAGTGAATCAATTTGACGAGTTAAGGATAAAGATTAATGATTTTTCTTGAATTCAATTGTATTGGATTAGTTTTTATCAATTCAATTAGTTCTGAATAGTTTGAAATTGATTTAAATCAGTTTTGACAAGTTTTTGTTGCTCTTTGATGTGTCGAGGTAGGAAAAGTCAGGTATATTTAATTTCTTCAATTCTTGGTATTTGGTGATGATCTTTAGTGGTTTGGTAATCCATATAACCAATTTTTATCTGAAATTCTTGATTTTTGACAGATGTGAGTAGTCGTGTTTGAAGAATAACTCAAAGATCTTATGGATGTCTAAAATACTTGCGAATAGGTTCGTTTGAATCTTGGTATATCTTATTTTAATGGTCAATAAGGTTTGTAGTGAAATTTATTGGTTTAGAGGTTGATATTTAGCGTTAAACGTAGGGTCTCGCTAATGAAAAATCTGCTCTACCTATAATTTGACTAAGTGTTGAAGACTTATTTCGGGGTAGTTTTGACTCGAAATATGATCGAGAGACTCATATAAACATTGCAATGCAATGTTTATGTGTTTTGGCTGAGGAAAAGTCTCCAAAAGTTGATTAAATGAGTCAAATTGAGATTCATTGAATATTTTTAGTCAATGTTTGAAATAGTCAAAACCTATGATTTATCAATTAAGTTTAAGAATCAATTTGGTAATGCATTAAGAAGTTGTTGGCCGTAATGGAAATAAATAGGTAGTTAAGACCCTACTTCGAGTTCGTAAATAAGTTTTTATTTGTTTTGGAGTTCAAAAACAAGAAAAAGAGCTGTGAAGAGTATTTGGGGACTTTAAAACGAAGTTATCCGAGTTTATAGTAGTTTGAACTTCATTATGAGATCGAAAGTGGTTTTAACTTCGTAATAACTTGTAATTGAGTTGAACACTCATTAGGAGTGTTCAGTTGAGTTTAGTATCAAGTATTATATGATTTTAAATATGAATAAATGAACTTGTAGGTCTTGTGGAAATACGTGAAAGCTAGGAAACAATGTGTGAGGCTTCGAAACCAACCTTGAGTTGGTTGGACTGTAAGTAAACCCTAGAATGTCTTTACTATTTATGGAATTATCTTTGTACCTGTATTTGAGTTTAGTCTACATTGTATTTCACATAATTCTTGGTCATGCATACATGGCATCCGAATAGAGTTGCCCATGCAATGGGTCGTAAGAGTGTGTGGTGCTTCACTCCGGACTAGATGTACTGTAGGCGTCTGAGGCAGGTAATGTCGACTCCGGAGTAGCATGCATTAGACTTCCATTACTATTTTAGGTACATTCTTAGGTCGGCCAACTTGTTTGTGAACCTTAAATAGTAATGAAAGGGTTTCTTGTTGTTATATAAATTTCTTGTTATTTCAAAAATGCAATTACATGTCTCCATGTATTCAGACTAATATTTGCTGGAGTAGAGAACAGTGTAAGAGTTTACTTACTTGACATCTTTGAGTTGTTTTTTATGATGTTAGATTCTCAGTGAAAACAAGAAAGAACGGACTAGACTTGAAGACTTGGTGAATGTTTTAAATTCTTAAAGTTTAATATTCTTGTTGTAATCATGTTATATATATTATTGTTTTGGGTTCCGGGGTGAGTGTAGGTCGTGAATTACGCTTAAATAGGTTATGGGAATATCCTGAATTAGTTTTAAGTGAATCATGATGTTTATGATCAACTTTTTGGTTATTTGGAATTATAAAGTTGTAACTAATGTATCATAGACTCTAAGATAGATTAAAAAAAATAAATTTGATATATATTGTGAACTGTAGGGAGTTGTGAGTCCTTCTAGGCATATCCCAATTCTACTGTCTATTAGGTGATTTTCCCGGTAGGCCGCTTTTAAGGAAGGTTTTGCCGAAATTTTTACAAAATAAGGAAAACAATTCGTAATATTTCATAACTTGCTCCAATTAAACAAATCATGAATTGAGTGTCATTGAGGATATAAATTTGGTTTTAGAGCATTATTAATGATTGAATTAAATATTATATTGAGGTTAAGTTAATTGAATGGGTTAGATGCCTAATTAGAGGTAATTAGGCTAAGTTAAGGCTTAGTGAAACGGGTCATGACACAATTCTCTGATTGTCTCAATTCTAATCAAATCCATTGACTTGTAATTTACATTTAACACATACATGAAAAATTTACATTTGAAGCTTAGTATTTACACTTGCAATCCCTTGGCATAAACCAATTTATCTTTAGAGTTCACATGATTCTGCGATATTACTTATGCCCTTTCGAAGTCTTTAACCCTTTTAAATTATCATTAATAACACAATGATAATCTTATTCCAATAGAGTCCAATAACTCAGTTTCTTTATTCATATATGAACATAGCATGAGCTTTAGTTAGTGTGAATAGTCTCTACCCTGATTTCTAACACGATCAAGCCATTGCCTGACTTCATTTTCACATACTCCTAATTATGATCTTAAATTAATAAAAACCAGATCTTAACCATCTCTTGAGAATGACTGGTTTCAAGTAGTTAACTAAATGAGTTGCGATTCAGGGCAATGAATATTCCTTCTTGATTTAGTTCAAATTAGTTCATTACTCGAGTTGAGTTCTCTAACTCATACAATTCCCATACTACGCTGAAGTAAAATGGAATTGATCATTGGTTTGACATAAAAAATCAAGTAATTGATGAATTTAAATTTCAAATTATGGCAAAATTTCAAGAAAATCTGATAAACAGACTTCTTGTAATTTTAAAATCACAATTTTCATTCATTAAGCTTGAATTCTCATCATGAACTTACCACTATTCTAAAACAAGTTCAAACCATTGAATCTCGAATGATAGCCTTATTTCTACAAATCCTCATTCGTAGAAATTTAGTGATTTAGAAAATTTTTTGGTTAAGAGTAGTAGTTAATACCAACCTCTTGATATACTGCTTACTTATTCATTCCCAATATTGTAAAATATTCATTGGATTCTCAAAGTCCTCAGATTTACTAACAATTCATTCTACGCAATTTAGACTATACTTGTCTAAATGATCAGATTAGGGCATCTCACTAGCTCAGTATTATATTCTAACTCAAACTATACAACTTTTCAACTTTTAAGTATTCATATGAAATTACCATAAAAGCGATAGAAATCTAACAGATAAAATAAAGCTGACTAACAATGCAGATTTTTCATAATCTTTCAACTCTTATCTCTCGCTGTGAATATTCACTTTTTAATGTAATTTCGCAATTAGGATTGCTTTCTTATATCCCTAGCATTGATCTACACCTCAATCTCGTAATCTTATATTTCCTTTTCCTATATGTGGGTCAATTACAGAGTTACTCTTTTATTTTATCATTCTATTAGTGGCAGTTACACTACAAAAAAACTAATAAGCTTTTTCTTGTTTCACCTTTACCTTCAGTATGTGCGGTTACACCACAACTATATTGACATACTTATTTTTGTTATTCCAATATGGACTAATAGCATATCCATAAATCTTATACTTCGTAATAACTTATGAAGTATGCATAAACTAGTGGTTATCTAATCTCAACTAGGTTCTTATCATCATTTACCACAAATTCTCTCATTGAATCACCTTTAATCTTGTTCAACTAGTCTCAATACTAGTATATATTCTACTGAAAGTGAATTATCACCTTTGAGTTTCACCAAAAATCACTTTCTTATTAATGTCCATTCTCCTAATTAATATATGTCTCAAAGTCCAGGTCCATCATTAATCAAATAATATCAGTGAGAATAAAGACTATTAAAGACCATTCAATAAGAGAATTTTTTTTTTTTTGTAAGACTTCTTATGTCTTTCCTCTTTCCCTTTCCTATGTACTATTAGGATTTAGGTTTCTACAAATCCTAATCTTTAACACTCTTTCAATTCTTAAGATATCGATGGATACAAAACATCTTATTACATTTATATTGTCTTCCTTTCTTAGAACATCCCTGAAGTATAGGTTTTCACAACCCTCACCATCAATAATCTTTGTATTCCCAAGACATAGATGGGAGATAAGACCTTCATGATCACATATATGCAAGACAGGACAACTATATCTATTGCATATATAAAATATATCACAACAAATGTCATAACTCTAGCTTTTATCTTTCATTACATCCAAAAAAATTGATAAAACCATTAATTTAGTCCTAAGTTATCCATAACTTGAGAATCAATCTCCCAGTTAGTAAACCTAGACTCCATTTCAGTTCACAGATAATGAAATCGGGTTCTGGCACTAAACAATATCAGAGTTATTCTTAATTCTCATACAATTCAAGAATATGGAAGCCCACTCTATAAGCTCGTCTCTAATACCAACTGTAACATTCCTTGTATCGATTAAGAGAATGCCCGGCTTGAAACCCTAATTAAGCCCTGATACACTAGCCGAACTCAATTAGAGTAATGGTACATCTATCTTTCATACCCGATAATCACAATACAATATATTGTATATCAAATAAATAATTGAAAATACAGTGGAATTTAAACTTTTCAATAATACAAACGATATACTAAACTATTCTAATAAGAGTCCAAAACCGATATCAACCTCAATTTACAAAACAACCCCAAACTCTATGTTGATACTAACTATATCTTAAACAATATAATGTACACAAAAGACAATATCATACATCAAAAGATCATGAGATGCCTAAACGATCTTCCCTTTTGCCTTTGTCTGAGGCGGCTGGCTGAAAACTAGTACCTAAAATGTTTATAAGGGGTGGGCGCTCTAATAGGATCAGTAAGTGACTCACAATTACAATATCAAGATTCTATCTAATAATCAAGGAATATGAATAACAATATAAATCCAACAATATTTATCAAGGCATGATAAATAATAAAACAATAGATAAATAGATGTAACACCATAATTCCATAACCCTGCACTTGTGATGTCAATTATCATTCATTTATAAGAGTCATTTCTCAGTTATGCAAGAATACCACTACCCAAAATCCACACATTGGCCGATGTGTGATTTCGTTAGTGTACTAAAAAATAACGGAGTCTCCATACTTTGCAGGATATAAACATCAATACTAGGCCACGGTATACGAAAGTAAAAGGGAAAGGCTAATCCTTAACACCTTATAGCCACTCCGTATTCGGTTGGCACAATCCGGCTCATTCCCAATGTTCGTTACGTTTTATTCTCTTCATCGTGTAGTGCTCCCAACCCTAGTCCATAACCTAAGTGAACTAGTTATACTACAATAAATAGCACAAAAGATATTTGTAATTGAGTCCCACTTACCTCGAACTGTGTTCCCTAATCTTACTGGCCTTCCTGAATCTCCTAACGAACTCCCGGTAAATCTCCATAAACATTAAGTAATATTGATCAATTATAGCTCCATACTAGTACTAGTATCATCCTAGAGTCTTATCTCAAGTGTCGTTCAAGTACCGCGACCCGAACTCCTTTTTTCCACTAACTTTTTTCTAAATAAAAGGTGCATTCAAACTGTTTTCCAGCTGAATTGTTGCGACCTATTTTTGAGCCTCAAAACATCAAAATTGAACAACACACCATGTGGAAAAGTTGAAGATCCTCTTTTTATCTTTTCGAAAAAGTAAGGTTTGCTCAATTTCAATTAAAAACGAAGGAGTTATGCTAAAAACACCATGACAAATCCATAGTAATGTTCAAAAATTCATAACTCCTCAACCGGACACCAAAAATAGTAATTTTTGGTGGGAGCCTACCTAAAATAACAATAAAAAACACATCCAAATATCATTTCTGCTGTCATATATCCTCATTGCATACAATATTCAATCAAGTTTTTGAACATATACTTAATGACTAGACAACAAGTATAAAAAACTTAACCACTTTATTACTTCATTTATATAGGGTCATGATTAATTCTATAACTGTCCCAACAACCCAAGTTTTACAGTTGCTTCAAAACCTACAAAAAACTCCATCAATTTTGAGTTAGAAAATTGGAAGAGATGAAAGGAAACTTGCACCTTTATAATAGCTAAATGTGATAATACTAGTTATTGTCCAACTCTTATACGTATTGGGCTCTAATGAACATAATTAACTCCAAAAATAGTTCATATACAAACACCAAGTTTAGTTCATCATTTACCCATTAAATCATCTCAAATCATCAATTGAAGAGACCACAACAACATCCTACAAATCTTGACAGCAAAACTATTGGTTCTTTTCATCAAAAACTATAATCTTAGAGATCCTCTCTAACATTCTAGTAATATGAACTTTGATCACCAATCCCCCATTACAACACCAAATCAAGCATCTTACTTAAAACCCATGAAAACTTGAAAGAAAGGTGTTAGACATTCACCAAACAAACACAGAAAATGACGTATTCTTCCTTTCCTTATCTCTTTCGAGGTGATGGCAATGAGGACAATAATGAAAGTGTTGAGGGCATTGATGAAGATAGAGGCGGTGATGGTGAAGGGATGGTTGAGGAGATGTAGATAATGGTGAAGTGAAGAGAATGACATGTATGAGGAAGATAGATTATTCTCTCTCTTAAACTTAGCTCATAAGCTAAGATTCAGCCATATCACTCTTCCATGCATGCACTTCATGCTCCTTTTTATCAATTCATAAGATATATATATATATATATATATATATATATATACCTATATATATCTATATTTTTGTGCTTGTAACTTCACCCCATACGCCAAAAATTACACTCAAGCGTACACACTTCTTCCATGTCTCACGCGTGTCGCCGTCGACTCCTACATCATTAGGTGCACTGATAATTTATTAATTATTTATTCCCTAGTTATAGACTTTATGAATACACACATTAATAGCCTATAATTAAATTAATTATTTTCACGCTAAACAAATGCAATACATCATGCAAACCCACGCATACGCTAATCGAGACAAGTCAAACAATGAGCCTAACTCGACTTAATTAGGATTTGGACTAATGCTAATAGCATGCTTAAGGCAACGAGTCATTACATTAGCAATGATGCTAATGAGGATGGTGATGTCGTTGGTGAGTCTAATGGTGATGATAATGGTAAGAAAAATGATAAAACTAATCGTGGCAAGAGAGTCATCGCCGCGATAGTCACTGCCAAGACAATCAATGTCAAAAGAGTAAGTGGCAAGACTGCTACTGCCAAAACAATAACAATCAGTGCCAAGACAATTAGTAACAAGAAGGACGTTGCTAAGAAGGTCGTAGCAAAAAGAAAATTGTGTCGCCGGAAGAAGACATGCCGACTCCTTTCCCAGGTAGTCTATCCGACCGAAAATTATTACTAAACATCAAGGACCATGTGTTTGCAACGATTTAGCGAATGAGGTAACACTTTGTTTCCAATTTAGTATTGTATTTATGTCATGAGTAGTAATCGAATTGTATTATTAATGTAGTTAATTAATGATCTTTCAGCATCGACCATTGTTGAAGTGCATAAACCACAGTGCACAACTAGTTGAGTGGGATTTGCAGTCTTTCCACGTTGACATTGCTGCCATGTAGAGGATCATTCAGAAGTCCCTGTTAAGTGCACTCATGAGTGATCCTACCCAAGGGCCACGAGATCTTGATATTAGCTTTTGTTAAGAGGTGGAATCCTGAGACAAACACATTTCACCTTCATTTTGGTGAAATGTCGATCACTTTGGAGGACATGAGCATGCTCTTGAAGACGGAGGGACATGGGGACACGTAAAAAGGGGGATTTCGATGACTGGAAAGGTTGTTGCGATGGAGGATGGCCTTGATCGCGAGGAATGCCTTAAATTTCTCACAAGTTCGCTAGGAGTGTTAAAGGCTAAAGCTGAGGAGGAACTTGAAAAGTCAACAACTCTTACCATTAGAAAATGTTGGTTATGCAGCCGACGGTGTCTTAAGAGGAAAGCCAAAACTGATTACCTGAAAGTAGAGTGCATGACCCGTGCCTACTTACTTTAAATGTTGTCATGCACACTATTTTCCAATGAGACTGGATTAAGAGTCCCTGTTGCACTTATGAAATTCCTAGAGAATTTGGACGATGTTGGGTCGTATGCTTGGGGTGCATTCTTGTCGCCTACTTATATCGTTAGCTCTGGGCGTCATGGGTTGAAGTTTCTCAGATTGCCGGCTACTTGACATTGCTTAAGGTAACATGATTTGGGACATATTTTTGTGACTAGTAGTATTATTGTTCTTTAATTAATCCACTATTGTTAATTAATCCAAAAATGTTTACCTTAATGTAGGGGTGGATATACGATCATTTCAATCTGGGACTTGCTTGGTCAAATGCAAAGTACACGAATACTTTCCCTTGTGTTTGTAGGTGGCTCCCTAAACCACACCGGGGTTTGGGCGATGATTACATTATACTATTTGGAGAAGCTCGGATACCTTTACGACCAACGAGGTTCGACTTACCTTTTTAATTTCTCATGTTTATCTTAATTTTTTGTTATTGTGAATAAAATTTAATGTGATATACTTGGTGGCTATTTAGTATAGGTGACTTGGGACCTCTACTTTGAGTTAAGGCCCAATGGCATTCCTGTATTTGGTTTCTACACTGGTTGCATTAGGTACGTGGGTGTGATCGAGCCTTACCACCCAGAGAGGTTCTTACGACAATTGGACCACGTGCAAGGAATTTTGGACCCTCCTTGATGTGATATAGTCGAGGACCTTCCGCCCTCAAGTACATTATCAAGTACAACTTCCAACCTGAGATGTGGGAGAGGAGCCATAATCATGTGATTTTGCCCGAAATTCGAGGAGAGAAGGTAGTGTTATAGTAGGATTGCAAAACATGTTATCTTGATTGGTTCATTGAACGACCACATATTATGGTGGAGAACCCTATCTACCGCGGAGACAATTCGATTGGTGATTCAGTTGTCAATACAAATATGATGGAGTTAAAGTCTATATAATAATTAGAGAATTTTTTACTACAATCAAATATATAGCGTACTAATTCTTCGGTTCAAATACTTTACTTTTACAACGAGTCAGATTAACACTAGATACCATGTTGGCATGGCTCCACTTACCTGAAAAAGAGTTTACCATTGAGTTTGCGAAATGAATGGCATATGATGTCATGAAGTTCTAGTCTGGGAATAGGTCCCGTCACTACTGCAACGACAACTACAACCACTACATCTACGGGGACAAGAACAATTAGAACATCCCAACACGATGGTAAAAGAACTATTAGGACATCCCAACATGACAGTACCAGTGATACTCGTGGTTCAAAATATGTTTGGCGTGGCAAGAAAGGAAACAAATGATTGTGTTTTTTGTTGTAAACTGTGTTCTAAGAAAGTTTGTTAAATGGTTTCTTATGTGATACTGTGTTGTATGGCTTGGTATTTGATACTGTATTGTTGTATTGTTTGGTATTTGATATTGTCTTATTGTATGGTTTGATATTTGATATTGTGTTGTTCATACTACGTTGTTGTGTTGATTGCTATTAATGTTACAGCATGGTTTGCTATTTGTTATGTACGCTCTGAAGACTCGACCTTGAACATGCAGTATATAGTTTGGTACTACCAGCCAGAACGTGTTAATACCACACCCAATATCCACAGATCGAACTAACGGATTTGTAATTGTTTATTAAATGGCTTAGTACCATAGTTCTGAACATTGCATTACTTTTCGGTACCTAAAAATGAAAACAGGGGCACCCCATGTCAGCCCCTCATCGTTAAGACAACCAACCGACCTAGATTACCTTCATCCTCTGATAATCTAATCAGCCTAATCCGTTCTTTCAACTTTGACCTCAAAATATTATTTATTTCAACCTTAATAATGTTCTAAAATGTAATTTATTCTTAATGAAACACAATTCCCGATTTGTTTAATTGGAGCAAATTGGGAAATATACGGTTTATTCTTCGTATTTTTTAAAATTTTGGTGGTACTTCCCTTAAAAGTGGCTTGCCGGAACATTCACCTAATAGACAGCGGAATTCGGGAGAGGCCTAGGAGTACTTACAACTCCCTGCAGTTCACAATGTATATCAAGTTCATATTTATAAACAAACTTAGAGTCTCCGATAGCTTAATCACAAAGTATCCCAAACTAAACCTAAAATCGAAACAAAAACCTTGTTAACTTATTTTAAACTAATGTAGGAGACTCTCATAACCATTTAACAAAACTTCACGTCCTACACTCACCCCAAGAATCTAAAAAATAATATATACATACAACTTAAAACAAGAATTTACTTTTATTTATGAAAACAATCACCACAATCTTCGAGTCTTGTCCACTCTTCCCTTGTCATATAAAATCTGACATCATGAAAAAAACTCGAAGATGTCAGGCAAGTAAATTCCTACATTAATCTGTATCCGTGCAATTGTGTTAGGACCCATCTCACTAAGTCCCGACATAGCCTAATTCTTCTAATTAGGTATCTAATCCATTCAATTAACTTCAACTTCAAAATAGTTATTATTTCATTCCTCAATAATGCTCCAAAATTAATTTATATCCTCAATATAACCCAATTCATGATTTGTTTAATTGACCAAATTAGGAAATAATACGGATTGCTCTTCGTATTTTTTATAAAAACTTTGACAGCATCTCCCCTAAAAGTGGTCTGCCGAAAAATTTACCTAATAGACAACAGAATGGGGAGAAGCCTAGAAGGACTCACAACTCGCCACAGTTTACAATTTATATAAATATAAAACATTTCAACCAACTTAAGGTCTCCAATACTTTATTTACAACTTTACAATAAAAAATAAATCGAAACTGAATCAAAACCTCTTAATTTGCTTCCAACTAATTTAGGAGACTCTTATGACATATTTGAGAATATCTCACGACCTACGCTCACCCCAGAATCCAAAACAATACACATATATATATAATGATTACAATAAGAAAATTAAGCTTTAAGAATCTCAAACATTCACCAAGGTGTTCGAGTCTTGTTCATTTTTCCATGTTCTACGAAAAACCTGACATCATAAAAAATAACTCAAAGATGTCAGGTATGTAAACTCGTACACTTCTCTGTACTCCTGCAAATGTTAGTATGAATACATGGAGACATATAATTGCATTTCCAAAATAACAAGAAATTTATATAACAACGTGAAACCCTTCTATTTAAGGTTCACAAACAGGTTGGCCGACCTAAGAATGAACCCAAAACAATAATGGAAGTCTAATGCATGATTTTTAGAATCAACATTACCCGCTTACAATTTTACTCACATCTAGTTTTTTTCACTTAGATGGGATACCTAGTCTCGACTAGCTTTACTTGCACCTAGTCTTTTTCACCTAGGCGGAATACCTGATCGAGATCGAACATGACAATGTAACCCGTATGCCATGAATACATGACCAAGAATATGCAAAATGTAATGCAGACTAATCACAAATGCAAGTACAAAGATAACACATTAAATAGTAGAGACCACTGTAGGGTTTACTTACAACCAACCAACTTTGAGCTAACTTCTCGGGGTTCTCTGAGTGTCAGATCACCTTTAAAATGGTTCAAATAGCTTCCTTGTTTACCAACTATATTGTGGGTCAAGCTTCAAGTGAAACCAAATCACAAAACCCAATGAAAACTGCGGCCAAAGTACGCTTGAGAACAATTTCTAAAAAAATTAATTTTATATAACTGTTTCAATTAGCTTTCAACAAGCCAACTTGGAGTAACTTTTTAACCTTGAAAACCTTAATATTTGTCATAATGACCTGAAAAGAACTTGTAGTACTTATGTCGTACTTTCCATTGACTCCAAGAAAACTCAAATTAGATCACCGATGGAGAAGTTATGAGTTTTCCAATATGGCCTGTCAACTATGCAAACTTTATTTATTTTGAACTGAAAAACTTCTCCAAATCAATATTTTTCAAATTAAATCCTTAAAACTCGACATCAAACACCACGAAACCACACAATACCAACATTAAAATATTTCCACAGCCCGTGGAGTCAAATTGGGTTTAAAACCAATAATCAATTCATCTAGAAACCAAATGTAAATTAATATCAACAATAAAAACATCTCCAAAATAGTTATCAACTGAATTGCATTAGTTCAATTCATCAAAACCCTAACCCACGCCAGTGGAGTTTATTTCAAATTGGTGCAAATCAATCTAATATACCAATTCAAAACAATCTCTACCATTATCTATCAAAACCCCGCAAAAGAAATTGTGAAATGCAAGAATTCAAATTGAATTGTGGAAAAATGCCATGCATTGAGAATTTATCAAATTGTGAGCCGAATACCTCGTTTTTAGATTCAAAGTGATCGTCTCGCGATGCTCTACAATTTTGCAGAAAGAAACTATGCGAGAATCGGATATCTGGAGCTCACAGAGTGAAAACCCGAATTGAGAGGGTTAGGTTTCAAACGTTTCAATCGTTTTGTTGAAATGAAACAATCGATTTTGATTTTTTTTTATTTTTTTATATATTTATATATAAACCCTCAGCTGCTTGTCAACAGCTTTTTATTTATTAATTCCCAAATACCCTATTTTGATGTGTTTTAACTTTCGACGCTCATTTTCGATCCGATTTTTCACCAAATTGAACCAAACTCTCGACAAAACTTTCCATAACACTGGTTTTGGTTATGTCAAAACCCCAAAACCCTTAACTTTGTCCATCACATACCAAAATCTTTCAGACCAATTCTCTTACCATACTTATCCTAATGTACACCAATTTGGACCCAATCTTAACCTCAACCACCACCAAATGATACAAATCTCGAGGCAAGGTGTTGCACCAACTTTATTCTCATTTTACAATGCCAACGATCCTAACTTGAAGGTAAATCGTGAAAAACTCCCGCGTGATATTTAACACTTATTTACTAGTTTTCAAGCAACTAATAATTTATTTTCACTCGTGCCCTTCAGACACACACTTATAACCCCAATTATGACAAATTGAGGATATACCTCAACACATCCAGACTTCGCGACAAAATACCATATAGTACATACACTAGGCATTCATTATCGAAAAAATAACATTTCACCTTATGATCTCCGATCCGTAATGCGTGGGTCCTAACTTAGATACGTAAACTCCAATTAAAATTCAAAAAATACTTAATTAGTCGTCAAATCAAGTTTATGAAATTCTCAGATTTCATAAATTGTTAGCTTGGTACATGGAGATATGTAATTGCATTTCCAAATAAACAATAAGATTTATGCGTCAACATGACATAAAATCTACTCTGTTGCTGTCTCCTAACTATAATCAGATGTCGACTTCCAAAAATAATACAGAGAAAGCATTAAAAGATCTTGAAATGCATAGATAAATCATCGACGTTAGATTCTGCTAGTCTCATTAGATGGCGTAAAGGCAGAATTGAAATCAAGTTTCAAGCAAACCAAACTCCGAAACAAGCTTATCCCCTTCACTCTCTCCATGTATGCATGACCAATACTGATAAATACAATGCAGACTATGATACAATTACATGTACAAAGATATTCAATTAATAGTAAAGATCACTATAGGGTTTGCTTATAACCAAACCAACTTTGAACGTAATTTTTGTGGTTCCTGGAGTGTCGAATCACCTTGAAAATGGATCCAATAGTTTCTCTGCATACCCAATTATATTATGGTTCAAGCTATAAGTGAAACCAAATCACTAAATCCAATGAAAACTGCGGCCAAACTACGTTTGAGAACAGTTTTCGAAAATATTAATTTATATAACTGTTTCAAGCTTTCAACTAGCCAACTCGGGGCAACTTTTTAACCTTTAAAACCTCTATATTTATTATGATGAACTAAAAGGAAATTGTAGTACTTATGTCCTACTTTCTATAGACTCTAAGAACACTTAAATCAGATCACCGACGAAGAAGTTATGAATTTTTCAATATGGCCTGCCAACTAGGCAAACTTTATTTATTTTGAACCGAAAAACATTTCCAAATCAATATTTTTGCAATTAAATCTTCCAAACTCGACAGCAAATACCACGAAACCACTCTATTCCAACATAAAAATCTCCACAACCCATGGAGTAAAATTTAATCAAAATCAATATTCGATTCATCCAGAAACCTAATGTAAATCAATATCAACTATAAATACATCTTCAAAATAGTTATCAACTGAATCACATTAGTTCAACTCATCAAAATCCTAACCCACGTTGGTGGGATTTATTCCAAATCGGCACACATCAACCGAATACATCAATTTTCAACAATTCTTACCAATTTCTATTAATGCCTTGCGAAACAAATCGAAAAATCTCAAGAATTCAAATTGTTATTGAAAAGGCCCTGGATTGCGTATTTACCAAATTGCAGTCTGAATACTTCATCTCCACCGCAGAAACTTAGTGCGAACTGACCGTCTTGTGATGCTCTACGATTTTGCAAAAAGAAACTGAACGAAAATCAGACGTCGGGAGCTCCGCGAGCAAAAGTGTCAGCGGATAGGGCTTAAGGAATAAATGTTTGAAACGTATTCATTTCCTTTTCTTTTTCCTTAATATATATAAACCCTCATCTACATGTTAGCAGCTTACTTTCTTTTTATTTATTAATTCCCCAAATACCTATTTTGATGTGTTTTGACTTTCGGTGCTCATTTTGGATTTGATTTTTCACCAAATTGAGTCAATTTCTTGACTAAACAGTCTAACTCCATATGACGTCCATAACACTGGCTTTGGTCACGTCAAAAACCTAAAAATCTTAACTTTATCCACTACCTATTGAACATTTATGGACCAATTCTCTTGCCATACTAAACAAGAATTGCACCAATTTGGACCCGATCTCAACCTCGACCACTGCCAACTGACAAAAAGCTTGAGGTAAGGTCTTGCACCAACTTCATTCTTATTTTACACTATCACTGATCCCGACTTATACGTAAATCGAGGCGAAATTTTCACATGAGGATTAACACTTGGTTAATTAGTTTTTGAGCAACTAATAATTTATTTTCACTCGTGCCCTTCAAACACGCATTTACAACCCCGATTATGACAAATTAAGGATAAACCTCAATACACCCTGACTTCGCGACAAAATAACGTATATTACATTCATTAAGCACGCAACACGCAAAAAATAATATTTAAACTTATGATCTCCAGTTTATAACGCGTAGGTCCCACATCGGATACTTAATTTTTAATTAAAATCTGAAAATATACTTAATTAGCCAGCTAATCAAGTTTATGAAATTCTCATATTTCACACCCCATCACATTTCCAAGTGCACGCTAAGACAATTTTCTCCTCGACTTATTTTATATTTGCTATGGTATTGAGATATCGAGTCTAACGTTTATGTCTCGACATCTAATAACCGAATAAAGGGTGCACCCCACCAAATCTCTAAGTGCACCCTAACCCAAATGTTTCATCATATTTGGTTTGCCATCTCTATAACGAGCTAAAATATCTAGACTCAGTTAGTTCTTACAGAACAAAGGGTGCACCACAAAATATTAATAAGTGCACCCTATATTAATTTTTATAACGCTTTGGTTTGGCCCTGAGGTACCGAGTGTGGATCCATTCATTCGGCCTTGGGGCACCGAGTACGAATGGTAATGTTCAGCCCTATACCACATAATATGCCTGCAAACATTTTACAATATGATTATGTAGACAATTAATTCACATATTGAAACGGCAAGTACATGACTTGAACATTAATAAAAAGTAACCATGGTAATGTGGTTCATATAACATTGTCATGACCATCTACAACACATACATTGTTCAAGTTTTCATTCAAAAACCCAAAACTTGAACTTCTAGCGCATAACACTGTTCAAGTAAGTAAGCATATTTCATCTAAGTGACATTTACAAACAAAAAAAAATCAAAATATTTTCAAAAGTATCATGCACTATAAAGACTATAAAAGTTCCTATAGTTCATCCAAGTCAACTACCGATGGTGTCCCTAATTGATTTCCATCCTATGTTGATGAGGTTTCTAATGTGATGAAACCTTTTTCTCCTTACTAACGTGAACTTTTATCTACATATATGCCTTATAATGCAAAAATTGGAGGCAATGGGCAACCCGATTTCAACCTTACCTGTAAATAACAAGCATACATAGCAACGAGAGAATTAATAGTTAGTATAATAAGGAAAAAAATGGCAACTAATGGAATGAATAATTGACATAGACAATAATGAGATAATTACCTCAATGAAGTGAATGGCGTCTACAATCGAGATTCCAACTATGACACGACTACCAAATTCTAGAGGTGGCTCTTTTTTGAGTGGAGGGAATGTCAAACACAAAGTATTAGATATGAAAACTAACATCACATTCAATAAGGTGGATATAATGAGTCCCATTTCAGGAAAAGTCATTTAATTTTCCACTGTTGCTTCATCTTTATCACATTGGATCATAGAAAGTAATTTGACAAAATCCTTTTTTTCCGAACTATTGACCCACGAATATCGATTCACCGTCAACTCCTCTGCCATCCATTCTCTTACACTTCTACGTTCGTCTCTGTCAGGCAAGCCTAAACACTTCGCGACTGCTTAAAACTAGTAGTGACTGTCGCCATCAACATGGGGCTCCTATATCGTTGGATAGTGAAATAATGATTTGGAAGAATTTTAACTGATGGACGATTCTCAACTGATGGATGAGTCTTAATTAATGGACGAATCTCAACTGATGGACGAATATCAACTGATGCTGCAGATGAAGAAACCAAAAGCTTAATTGATGCTGCAAAATAAGGAACCAAAGGTCTGAATAAATTCTTATTAGCAGAAGAAGACTCCTCCTTTATGAGCACATCAAATCCGGACGAGTCTCTCTTTGTAGAAGTATTATCATCAACTGCAGTCTTCTTTGCCTCCTTATTTGGCTTCTTTCCTTTTCATTTTGAGCTTCCTTTTTCCTATTTTCCTTTTTGAAACAGGTTGCCGCCCCTTTCTATTGGTTTTCTCTCAAGGAATGACAGTAGGTGTCGATGAGGGAACATTAATCTCCCTAAGCTGTCTGGATGATCTTAGTGCATGCATCCTCCTCATTCAACCATCAAACTTCTCCATCACCCTCTGAATCTCAACATGAAGGTTGTACCACGACCGACCAATAAGGCTCAACTTCTACCAATACATGTCGACATCCTTAAGGGGAATCGATGAGCCACCTAATAAATGAACTCCGATCTCGTGCACACAAAGAAGTCCATACATCCTGCGTAAGTGATAACTACACATTCTTACTAATTGCCATTGGGAACTCATCTTTAATCAACTATAAGGCCTTCTACGATACAAATCCCCTTAAAAGTTGGTATATAGGATTGGTGAAATCATGTTGAACAACATTCAAGCTCTGCTGAAATGTCGCCTTAATTGCCGTGTGTTGATTGCCAAACATGCCATGAATGATCTTCTTTAAGGTTTCAAAATTAGCAGCTGAGTTCTCCAAATGACATTTTAAAGGTGGAGTTTGCATATTCAACCCTCTGAGTAGTTGTGATTCCAAGGTGCTTAACTTCATCTGTCCATATGGAGACAGAACATTCCTTGTAATCTCTCACCCATATGTCATTCAAGTAAGAAAGCAAACCACGCTTACAAGCATACTTATTTTGAATTTGCTACAGTGCAAATTCAAATTGCCCCTTGGATTTGGAGTACATCAATGAGTTCCATCTCTTAATGAAAATATTGAAACATCATCCCTTGCCCACATCTTCTTGGTTTTGGTCAAAATGTTTTTGTTGATGTGCCAGGTATATAGAAAATGTCTACTATCCAAAAAAACTTGTTTGAGTGCACTGATTAACCCCAACTCCCTATCGGTAACAATGACAGTTGGTGCCCTCCACCCATCTAACAATTCATTGACAATCTGCAATACCCAACTCTAGCTCTAATTGCTCTCATTCGATAAAAATCCAAACCCAACTGAGAATGTAACACTCGTAGACGTAACCCCAATAATCTCCAAAAGAGGCATGCGACTCCTATTTGTCTTGTAAGTACAATTCATCAAGAGAACATTCGGGTAGCACCACAATAACATAATTGATTTCGGATGAGCTCAGAACAAGTCACTAGCCAAATTCTCTATGTCTTTCCTATGCCGAGACAAGTACTTGTGTGTCTCGATTGAGTGCATGAGTTGCTGCATTTGTAATATTCCCGTTGACTCCAATTGTCGTATCTTTTGCCTCTCATTGAAGATTGTGCGAATTGTTGAAGAATTCAGTTTGTCTTTTTCCTTCAAAGTAGTTATAATCTAATGGGGCTTCACATTACCCATAGTCATCTAGTGCAAGACAACCTTTTCATTGAATTTAGTCTATCTATGTATGAGTGACCTTCTAAGTAGTTACCAGTATCATGGTTGTGCTGGCCGCACATCGAGTTCACATGCCATAATGAATTAGGGAGTTCTTTCACATTAACAACAAAAGGAAAATTATATTTTTTGTTCCAATTTTGTATCTCGAATTGTCTTCTTCTTCTAACCCCGTATTGGCAAGGAGTCTAGACTTTGGTTTCTTTTTCTTTGCAAGATCCACTTGCTCAGCTCTCGCTTTGCCTAATTTTTGGGCAAGCCTCCTATATATTCCACCCTCTTAAAAGCCAAAGAAGCCCTTCTCCTACGACCACCCCCTCCACCGCCAGATTTCTTAGTGACCAACACAAACTAAAGGTTGATAGCAACTCTTTAAGGCCAAGTAATGGCTTCTTCCTACGACCGGAATGGGCCTTTGGTGTGCATGCCGCAAATATAACAACTCGCTTATAGTAATAGTGTAATAAACTTAAGTTGATCACAAATATCGTCCTAAGGGAAATGTTTTTACACTAGTTGTTAATTACCTATTTAACTTGAACTATTGCTAAGGGATTCACTTTTAATTAATTTTATATTAAACTAAACTAATCTAATAAATCAATGTGACTCTACTTGAACTCTTCTATTAAGGATATTTTAGTTCACTACTTCACCAAAGTAAATTAATACTATGCTTTGGGTTTATTTTTACATCCCAATATTTTATGTGCAATGCTTAATTAGAATAGACATATTTTCTTCAAATATACTTTAAACCACTGTTGTGACGGAGGAGATTCTAATATGGAAACTAGAACTCCACCTATCGGTATGAATAACATAAGCCCCACATTGATTTAAGTCTCAAATCATTGGATTCATAACCAACTAAGTTTACTATCCGCACCTCCTTAAATCAACAACTATCTCTCGATATTGTATATTTTACGGTTGTACCATTCATGTCCGGATTAAAAGCTTCGATGGTCATGATGACTGCTAAAACCTAAGTTCATTAAACACCTAATCAAGATGTCCAAAGCATTATACTCAGAATCAATACAAATTCTAACTATTGCACTTTTCGTTATCACTTTTTATTCCTATTCAAAGCATAACATTCATACCATAGGATCCATTGATCCCTAAGATAAATAGACTACTCACACTTCATTGAAACACACACATCACAATTCATTATGGAAATCATTGCAAATCAAAGATGAATATAAATATTACCTTGAATTTAATCAATGAAACCAAACTTGAATTGCAAATGTGAAGTCTTTAATGTTTTGTCACATAAATTCCTTAATACTCAAACTCGTGTAAAACCTATGATAAATTACTATAATGGTGGCTAATAGTTGGTATGTGGTGAGTTTACCTCATTTCAATACCTATTTATACTCCCTAATAACAATTATAAACCCTACTTTACAATTTAACTCGAATTTAAACTCTACTTTCTATTTCTGTGTCTGGCGCTGTCACTTACTGCCCCAGCGCCATGTGTGATAAGCCATGACACCTCCATTGTGCCATTGCTTCATTCCCTTATTTTTGAGCTCTTGGTGTCCTGGCACTTTCACTTCATGTCCCGGCGTCATCCCTTATACACCACAACGTCGCCACTACCTAGAACCTCTAAAAATGATTTCCTCACTTATTCTTCTCACCCACGCCGTGCCTTATGTCCCAATGTTGTGTCCTTTCTTCCCATAGCGTCACCTTGTGTTGCCACATTGCCAAGTGTGTTTTTGTGGCTTTACTCCGTTGCTTCCCGTTATTCATCAATTCCTTCCTTTACACCTTAATTTCATAAAAATGTGTTAATACCATGAATTAGCACTCATTTAAGGATACTTCTACTAAATATATGACTAAATTAACCCTATATATATGTATAAATAATCACTTATCAAATACCCCCAAACTTAAGATTTTGCGCATCCCGAGCAAAGATGTATTCTACTAAGTCTCCTAATAATAGTTCTCAATCAATTTACATTGTTCATGGAGTATCCTTTAATTTACTAAGTTTCAAGTTAACAATCCACTCAAGAGTTTTTCTTTGTAAAAACTTTCATATTTAAGACATGTAGCTTTAACAACACATATAACTTCACTTTCAAAACACTAAAGTAGATCTCAACTGAAAACCATCACTACTCACACTTTTGTTTCATTTCAACACTTAAGTAGCAAGTATACAATCTCATGATTTCTCATTAAGCTCAAAAATTCACAAATAAACATAGATCAAACTCACCTTTGGTAGAATTTATCACTTTAAGAGTTTATAGGACTTAACATAGTTGGAATGGAAACTGAACTCAACTAGCTACTCGTACTCGAGCTAAATCTTTTATTTGAAGAGTTTTAGTTTACTTCCGCATTCTTTTCTTAATTTTCTCTCTTTTTTTCTTCTTCTTTTCATTTTTTTATTTTTCAGCCCCTGCTCATTTTCCTATGGACTTCACTCCCTTCTCTATCTCATTTCTCTATTTAAGTAGCTTGTTTTTCTCTTCGCAAGAGTCTTACTTCATTGTCGACTTAATCATCAATCCCATTCCATATTCCCCTACTTTTCCTCACTTTTTCTAACCATCAAGTTCTCTGCTCCATTTCCTATAGAACTTGTGGGATTCTCTCATTTTTTTCTTTATTTCTAAAACTTTTATTAGCACTTCTCACTATCACTAAATCAAGTAAGTTAACTCCAACTTTTAATATACAATGAATATTTCTTCCTCTTTTTGTAGTAAGTCTTTATTTGTTTTGTATTTGCAAGTAAGATTCACACTTATTATAATCCTTAGAGATCTAAGTTTTTCATAAGAAGTTTTCTAGTTTCTTGCTTTTGTTTCAAGTTCAAGGTCTTCCCTAACTCTAGGTTTCTAATCATGAAATTACGCCATTGTTTGCTACATTTGTTTCTTCTTCAAAATTTAAAAATATTTTCTTGAGTTTCATATCAACAAGATACTTATAATCTACTCATCCACAATTAAAGGCATGAACATGCCAATGAACTACTTATTTATTACATATTACTATATATAACCTAATTTATATTACTTAAACATTCATATAGTAAGAAAATTGAAAAAATTATACACTACCATGCTTTCCTCCTTAATTGCTTCAATTTAAAATTTAAATGATCATACCTGCAGCGTTTATGCTTATATTTCAGCCTATCTTACCACTTCCCATAGTGTAGTGTAGTGTTGAAGCCCCTAAACTTAAACCAAACCTTGTCCTTAAGGTTTAAAAGTAAGTCTGAAACATGAAAACACTAAAACACATAAACATATGTAATAACACAAGTTATAATAAACTAAACTAAACATTAAACAAGTAAATAATTAATGAATATCTCAAATGTTAAAAATTAAATAGTATTTAAATTACTCTCAACTCCCTAGGTCTAAAGGATTCATATTACACTGACTTCAGGACCGTGCATCATTATCATCATCTCCATCATCAGCTCCAGTTTGTGATGGTGTCAATGGACGCTCCACCTATCTACTTTGCACCAAATTTTGATCAAACACCTATGCTAGTGCTTCTGGAAAGCCTATTGATCTATCAGTAGGTCTCAATCGTTTATTCCTCTCATATCTGGCTATGTCTCGATGATGATCAACAAACAACATGAAATTGGGTTGCCCATCTCGTTGGTATTGCTATATTCTTTCCATATCCTGCTCATATCTCAGCATGGCTGCCTAGTATTATGCCATATCTTCCTGGTACTGTCTCCTCATCTCTACTATATACAACCTTTGTTGTCGTTGAGTCAAATCCTTAGTTAGTGGTACAATTGTCTGTGATGGAGGAGGTGCTGGAAAGACTTCAGGGTCGTCCAAGTCATGCTCTCCAAACTCTAGGTCTACAAACTCGTAGCTTTCATTAAATCCTTACTTTTATTGCTCCTCATCTTCTTAATTTTCCTCATCATCAATTTTTTGGGCTAGTTCTACTGCTGCTACCTGATCCTCTTGCCTTTTGGCCAATAACTCGACCTCAAGTCTAGCTCCCTTAACCCTTTCTCTCTTGTCTTCAGAGTCTTGGTAACTAGGTGGTGATTTTAACATGAGCATGAAAGCTTCATCCATGGTTAGTTGGGCCTCTATATCAAATTCTTCATTTTCTCTCATCCTCACTCTAGCCTTTAAGCACATTTGAGTAATTAAGGTAGGAAAAATTAACTTATTGTTCTTTTAAGACATGATGGACTCCCCCAGATTGGTGTGTATGATATCCCCATATTATGTAATCTCATAAAGACAAGCCGCTTTCAGCTTGTTGATTACTGAGAAGTGGGGTATAAAGATGTAACAAGAAAATGTTGCCACATCCTATAAACCTTTCTAACTCTCCCCTTCTTTATGTGCTTCGGTACATTCTAAGCTTCCATGACCTATCCTTGTTGTCTTGGGACAACCGATGCATCTTCTATGGCTCTAAATGAGTATAAGTGCTAGGGTCTCTCATATAATCTGGCCGGGAAAGTCGATGCGGATTTATACAAACTTAATTCCTCCAACCCATAAAAATTATTAATCTCACAACTATTGAAAGGAACTAAAACCCCTCTCACCTTCACTTGCTCATCCTTAGCCGTGAACTTTGCATTAGCATAGAACTCAAAAACAATCACCCTCCCTCAGTTAACTTTATGTTTCCTATAATCTTGAGTGAGTTTCTCCCAATCTCAGTGCAAATGAAGTTGTTCACCCTTTTATCATACTTGGCCGAGACAAATTAATTCCCTTTTTGCAAATGAACTCCATACGTAAATTTTCTCATATCGATCCTTAGCCTCTTTAAAAATGAAAAATTTGGATTTAAAAGGTGTAGGCTCATCATCATTGGGGTTTCTAGAGGTAGATGCCTCAAAATTATTTGCTCTAATTTGGCTAACTTGTTTCCTTGTTCTTGCTATTTTCTACCAATTTCAAGCAATACACAACAATGCAACGCAACTTGGTCTTCAAATCACCTAAAAAATAAAAATTCATATAACATGGATCATGCATACGCCAAATAATGCAAAGATACTATCTAAGTCTCCATGGGTACTATTAATGCTTACATTTACACAATCTTGCAAAACTATTCTACAACGTCACTTCCATAATTTCGTACAATATCATAACAAATTTTCAAAATTTAATGCATAACTAGATGAAATTGTGAATGTACCTCAATGCCGAATTAATTTTTGGCGTAGATCACTCCTCCAAGTCTTTTCCATTCCAAGCCCTCTAACTTTTCTCACCAACTAGAACCTAGCTCTCCTTGGAATCAAATTTCATAATCCAAGCCCTAGCTTTTCAAATTGTGCTAATCCGCAATATACTTGTTTCTTCACTCTTAATCACTAGTAACTCAGTAATCTCTCATGAAAATGATTAAACTTTGGCTCTAGTGGTGGTTGTGGTAGGGTTTTACTGCAAATGTGTAGAATGAAGGAGAATGAGGTTTAAAACCCTTTTGTTCGACCTTGGCGTCGCCACAGCTGCGTTAACAAAGTAGTGGCGCATTTTTTTCATTTTTTAGCTCGTTGCCACCTCGGAGCTGTGGCTTGTATTCATGGCGTCGTAATTAATACCCACGACGTCGACTTCACATAGCTCATATCTCCGCGTATAACTTTTCGCTAATTTTCCTCAGGTGCTCCTTCAACTTTATGTATAACTTACACAAGTTGTCGTGAGCCCATAAAATCCATGAAAATATAGAAATTAATAAAGTTTTACCTTTTTATCTTGCCCATGCACCTTACCTTCACCGCTTTGAACTCCTTTGCTCATTTTTTCTCTTTTAATGAGTTCGCGAGACATTTTCATTCCGATGAATCATCACCTGACAAATGGTCTTTCTTGCACATTCGACACAAATTCTTGAAAGTTAGAACTAAAACTTGTTAATTGTAATTAGTAACTAAATAACTAACTACTAACTGAAATTCAAAAAAATTGAAATTTAAAAACTTAAAATTCGAAACCCTGGACTGCCTCCTAGTAGCGCTTAATTTAATGTCATTAGCCTGATGCCTTTTTGCTCATTTAGTCAGAGTTTAAATCGAGAATCTCCATTTGCAAATCAGAGATTATGATGTCATTCCCGTTCGGATGTACTTATTCACCATTGACAAAGACAACCTTCTCAGCATCATCACCATCACTGATACTCATCTTGATATTTCTCTCTCTTATGTACAAATTTGCTTTAGCCGTGTCTGAGAATTGCCGACTAAGTATGATAGATACATCATCGTCCATACTGTGGTTCTTTACTTCAAAATCCACGATGAATGTGAATCTACCTACTTTCACATGCACATTCAAAACTCTTCCTATAGTAGGTATCGAATTACTATATGCTACTTGCAAATTCGTTGTATCGGGATAATTGATTTTCAAGTCGGCATGTATCATGTCCATCAATGGCATAACATTGACCGAGGCTCCCGTATCACATAAAACATTTCTAAAATGGTGCCCGTCAATGTTTAATGGTATTCTTATCTCTCATGGACCTCTCATTTTGATATGTTGAAGTCGCGGGATGAACTTGAGCTTTGGCTTCGATTTCTTCGAAACCAACTTGATGTCATTGCTTTGTGGGCCTTACTCGGGAGGTCTTTCATATTTTTTCTTGACCTCCTGTTGTTGCTTCCCTTTCTTTTTCTTCAAGGTATTGATTCTTTGTTACTTGAAACCATCAAGCTCATCTTGCCTTACCTCCTTATTGCGCTCATGCATCTCTTCATGCTTTTGAAATAATTGGTCTTGTCTTGGCTCCTTTGTTGCTGTAGTGCTCATCATGCCAATGGCACTTACGTTCTCCTTGAGATTGGTAACGGTGTTGCTAGGAAACTGTCATTCCTTCCTCGAGTTCAAGGCTATAGCAAGTTGACCAATTTGCCTCTCTATGTTTTTAATGGATTATGATTGCTCGTTATCCATCATTCTTATGGCTTGCTTTATTCCTTCCAACTCTTTCTCGTGCTTATCATGGCGCTCCTTATCTCTTATTTCTATGACTTGCAAATACTTCTCGATAAACTTAAAGAAGTCATCTATCTGCTCTGCCCCAGCTTCCCTTGTTCGACAACATTATCAGGATTTCTATAAGAAAAGTTTGGGTTTTTTTTGTTGTATCTTTTATAAAACTGTTAAAGAGCCACTCCTTTCGGCCTGAAGTTGTTCTCGTAGCATTGGTTGTTCATGAAGTTAATGTCCTCACACTCTATTCCCTGCTGTACGTCCATTTGGTTTACCACTATGTCTTGGTGATAAATAGGTTGATGTGGTACTTGTGGACCTTGGTGTCGCATCTGAAGTTTCGCCATTTGACTGCTTAGATTTGATAGCTAAGCCATAATTCCCGCTTGGGAGTCAATCTTATGGACGTCTGCTGGTTTCCTTACTGTGGAATGAGTATTGACGGTAGAATTTTGAGAAATAAAATCAAGGAGATCCTATGCTCCATCCTCATCCTTGGTAAGTAGAGAGCCACCTGATACGACATCTACTAGCATTCTCGTACTGTGGTTCATCTCATAGTAGCAAATTTGGAGTTATGCCCATTTCACGTATCTGTGTCCTGGACATCTCCTCAGCATCTCTTTGAATCTTTCCCAAGCCTTCCTAAGAGACTTGGTGTCTTCTTGCTAGAACTGATTAATCTCAAGTTTCTTTTCGCTGACCTTCACTGGGAAAAAAACTTTATCTAGAAATCTTTCATTGATTTCTGCCTACGAGGTCATACTTCCTGTATTCAACCCTTGGAACTAAGATTTAGCTTTTCCACCCAATGAGAATGGGAAAAGTTACATCCTGATCACCTCTTTTTTTAACTCCGGTGATGTGTACGATGTCGTATTTCTCCAAGAAATTCTCAACATGTGCAACTGGATCTTCATTGGATAGCTTGCTGAAAAGACTATTTTGCACCATGTTTATTAGATACGATCTGAGTTCGAACTCGGTGGTGTTGGCTAGAAGCCTCATCACTTCGTTGTACGTCTCCCGAACTTCTAGCTTGAAGTAGTCACAAAGGCATCTATGTCCTCGCACTCTCTCCCGCACTACCATATCACCTACGGGTTGGTTATTCCCACAGCCCTGTTGTTGGTTTCTAGCTTGATCCTCGGCCATCTTGACTCCTTTTTTTTTCTTTCCTATTTTCATTGTATTAAACTCCGAGTTGTAACACACTAGGTCCTTCTCTCCCTTGCTACACATGTACTAAGTATCCCTGAAAAGAAAACACAAAAAGATCAAGTGCAGAAAATCAAACTAAAACTTAGCCCTATTTTTATTATTTTTATTTTTATAAATTAAGAATTAAGTAATAAAAATAAAACTTAGCAACTTTTCAAACTAAGTAAATTTAATGGATACCTATCCCAAGCAACGATGCTAAAAACATGGTGTGCGTGCCGCAAGTATAATAGCTTGCTTGTAGTAATAGTGTAATCAACTTACATTAATCACGGTTATCATCTTTAGGGAAAGGTTTTTGCACTAGTTGTTAATTACTTATTTAACTTGAACTATTGCTAAGGGATTCACTTTTAATTGGTTTTATATTAAACTAAACTAATCTAACAAATCGATTTAACTTTACTTGAACTCTTATATTAAGGATATCTTAGTTCACAACTTCACCTAGGTAGTTTAATACTATGCTTTGTGTTTATTTTACATCCCAATGTGTTATGCGTAATGCCTAATTAGAATAGATAGAACTTCTTCTAATCAACTTCAAGCCACTGTTGTAACGGAGAAGATTCTAATGTGTAAACTAAAAATCCACCAATCGATGTGAATAATGTAAGCTCCATATTGCTTTAAGTCTCAAATCATTGGATTTATATCCTACTAAGTTTAATATTTGCTAAAATACTCTAATGGTGGCTAATAGTTGGTATGTGGTGAGTTTACCATATCCTAATACCTATTTATACTCCCTAATAACAATTAGAAACCCTACTTTACAATTTAACTCGAATAAAAACTCTACTTTCTATTTCCTGTGTGTCTGGCGCTGTCACTTACTGCCCTTCATTCCCTTATTTTTGAGCTCCTGGTGTCCCGGCGTTGTCCCATGTACACAACAGCGCCGCCACTGCATCAAACCTCCAGAGTTGATTTTCTCACTTTTTTTTTCTTACCGACACCGTACCTTATGTCCCTACGCTGTGCCCTTTCTTCCCACTGTGTCACCTTGAGTTGCCAAGGTGAGAAGTGTGTTTTTGTGGGTTTTTGCGCCATTTCTTCCCTTTTTTCTCAATTCCTTCCTTTACACCCTAATTCCCTGAAAATGTAATAATACCATGAATTAGCACTCATTTGAGGATATTTCTACTTAACATACGACTAAACTAACTGTCGAATCCCAAATTTTTTAAATCGGTAATTATGGCTAATCTGGGATTAAGGGAGACTAATTATGGTTTTGCCCGTGAGTCGGGAGTTAAAGACTGGTGAAATTGAGATTTATAATTAATTTTATTATTTTGTGACGAGTGCATAGTGTTGTGTACTATATATTATGTTATTTTGTGAAATTCAAGTCAGTTGAGTGAATTCGGTGTTTTGCGGGGTTTTATCTCGTGATATGTGTCGATACGGGTGCCAAGAGAGTTAAAATATCGACTCTAACATGTATTTAAAATTTTGCAACGAATAATTGGTTTTAAATGTAAATTCAAGTTTTGGACTTTAATTGGATTTAACGGGCCGATGTGGGCCCCACGCCTTGATTTTCGTACAAAGACGGATTGTCTAAGGTTTTGGAGTGTTTTGGTAATTTCTCCAATTTTTTTGCAAAATTGGGGTATTTTCTGGGGTTTAATTCTAATGTAAAATGAAGAGATAATTATGAAAAATAATTGAAATTAAGATTAAAGTTTGAATTTGAAGTTTAAATGGCCTTAAAGAGCTGAAGTGGGGATTTTACCTCGGTATGCGTGTAAGTCAGTATTGGAGGTAGTGTGAAATGAGATGAAGTTGTGCGAGATCTTATTTCGAATTTTGTGTCGATTGACGGTAGTTGAGGTTAAGATTAGATCCAAATTGGTGCATATTTATTAAGTATGGCAAGAGGATTGGTCACAAAAACTTTGGCATGTTATGGATAAAGTTAAGATTTTTAGGATTTTGGTGTGGCCCAAACCAGTGTTATGGATGTTTCATGAAGATGGACTATTTTGTCGAGAGTTTGGCTCAATTTGGTGAAAAGGGGATCGAAAACGGGCACCGAAAGTCCAAACACGTCAAAATAGGGATTTTGGGAATTAATAAATAAAAAGAAATTAAGCTGCTGACAAGCAGCTTTGAGTTTTATATATATATATATAAACTAAAATCAATCAAAATTCAAATGATATATTTTTTCATTTACACAAAACGTTTGGCTTGAACGTTCCCTAAACCCTCTCGCCGATTCCTTTGCTCATGGAGCTCCCTCTGTCCAATTTTCGCCCGGTTTCTTTCTGCAAGACTGTAGAGCATCATGATACGGTCAATTCAAGCTAGATTTCTATGGTGGAAATGAGGTGTTCGGCTCGAAATTTGGTAAATTCTCAATGCCGGGCATTTTTCCACAATTCAATTTGAATTGTCGCGATTTTTTGATTTTTTTCGTAAGGTTTCGATTGAAATTGGTATGAATTTTTCTTAATTAGTGTATTGGATTGATTTGCATCAATTTGTGATAAATTCCATCGACGTAGGTTAAGGTTTTGATGAGGTGAACTAATGCAATTCAATTGATAACTATTTTGGCGATGTTTTAATTGTTGATATTGATTTATATTGAGTTTCTAAATGAATTGATTATTGATTGTGATCTAATTTGACTTACGGGCTGTGGAAATATTTTGGTGTTGGTATCGGGTTGTTTCGTGGCGTTTATTGTCGAGTTTTGAGGATTTAATTGCAAAAATATAGATTTGGATACATTTTTTAGTTCAAAATAAATAAAGTTTGCCTAGTTAACAAGCCATATGGGAAAATTCATAACTTCTCCATCGGTGATCCGATTTGGATGTTCTTGGAGTCTATGGAAAGTAGGACATGAGTACTACAAGTTCCTTTTAGGCCATAATGACAAATATTGAGGTCTTCAAGGTTAAAAACTAGTTGAAATGCTTATATAAATTAATATTTTTGGATATTGTTCTCAAGCGTACTTTGATCGCGGTTTCATTAGGTATCGTGATATGATTTCACTTGAAGATTGACCCATAATATAATTTGGTTTGCAAGGAAGCTATTGGAACTATTTTCAAGGTGATCTAATGCTCGGGAACCCCAAAAATTAAGCTCGAAGTTGGATGTTTGTAATGTTAAGTAAATCCCATGGTAACCCTTACATTGTATGATTATAATTTCGTATAAATTTCATTAATCCTTGATATTGCATTTTTTGTTGTACGTGCATACATGATTTGAGAGGATAAGGCGTTACGAGTCTCCTTATAGTGTAGACTATACCGTGGTTATAGAACACTATATTATGCTTGAGAGGCTGGAGTCACTGATACTTTGCATCACGTGGTTATCATGAGATCATGTTGAACTAGATCATACTCCTAAAGTCTAGAGGGACAAGACTCGTTCGGTTATTATCTCCACGCATGATTACTTATTATTGTTTACTTACCACTTTCAGAGAATGTTATCTAATTGTGGTCCGATAACAAAAATGGGATGGATTCATGGTTGTGTTTAAATTCTTTGGATTATATTGTTCGTTTAAATTCCTTGGATTATTATGCATTAGGTTACTACAGGTGTACTGGATAGTGTGAGATTTACTTATCTAACATTATCAAATTTTTATAATTGGGTTATGACAGGTTCTAGCGGCGACAAGGGAAAGGAAAAGCTTTCTGACTATTTGTGACTTGCTCTGTTCCTTTCCATTTATATATGTTTTATTTTGAATATAAAATATTGTATAAATAGATTTTTGGGTTCGTGTGAGGTTAGGGTCTCTTTTGAAACTGTTGAAATGGTTTTGAGACATATTGAGATTGTTATAATGGTTTTAGGATGAATTGGAATGTTGTGGAGCTAAGGTAATTATTATTTAAGGATTTGGAAAACCTGAGTTAGATTAGAATGAATAAATAATCGTTATTAATGCGATATATATTGTTATGGGGTGGATTGTGAGTCCTTCGACATTTCCACCAAGCTGAGCAAGTTTATTGAAGACTTATGAAGACTGGGATTTTCGGTGTAGGCTTAGAAATAGAGGAGATGCTGGCGAAAATATTTTATGAAATTTTAAGGATAATGTAATCAATCTTGAACTTTGAGGTTTAAGATTTAGTCTCGAACCCTTTATGGTTAATTGAGAATCAAATTTGATAATTACTCTGATAGATTTTTAATTATTTATTGAAGGAGAGGTTAAGGCTGCTAGGTTATTAGGAAATTAACATAATCTAGGCCGGTCAGATGCCCTAATTATGTGGGGGTCTGACAATGTTGGTATCAGTGCCAAGGATTCTAAAAGAATCTTGTCGATTAATGTTTAGTGAGTGATTAGTTGGGAAGTAAGGCGATGGAATGAGGTTAAAAAGTTTAAAAACTTAATGACATGTGTTATTTGTGTTTTATATTATCGAGATATCGATGGATATAGTTATGCTGTCCATTTATAGTACGATAAGAGCTGGGTTAGGGATCTGGCGAAGGTAATAAGGATCTTCCATGTATGGATTCGAATATGTTTCAAAACATGGTTGTGCATATGGTAGAGTCGATAAATATCTTACGAACACATGTAATAGCTCAAACACTTATGGTTCGTGTTGTTTAGGAAGTTCCTATTGTCACTTCAGCCGTTCAGGAAGAGCAGGCTACCATTGTAGTTTGTCCAAGAGTTGAATTAGTTGTTGTAGTTTTTGGTTCAGACTGATTCATTCATGAATAGTGGAATGTCACGGGAGGAAAAGTAGGAAGAGTTTTGTACCATTATATTGACGACTATACTGAACACTACAAGAGGTTCGAGATAGAGCTAGAGCCTATGTGACTACATAAGATTTTCAGTGCAAATCATGACTATATTAGTGTCGGCGTAGAGTCAGGACAAGGATTAGATTTTGTGGGTAAGAAATTTGTTTTCCTTTTAGGCTTGACCCAAAGGTTCAGAATAAAGGAAATATTGGAGGATTACTTCAAATGACACAAATGGGCTCAAGACAGACTCGATCGCATAATTTTTAGCTTTCAGCTTATAGAGATGCACTTTAGCTGCAGAATGAAGGTAAGGGTCGAAGATCTCAGGGGACTGGCCTCAAATCAGCGATCAACAACCTGTTAGGAATCTTTTATAGGTAGTAAACCTACAGTTACATGTTTTGGGTGTGAAAGGCAGGGTCACATCAGTTAAGATTATCCTTAGAATTTAAGTGTGATTATATATGATTGGGTATGGAAAGAAAGGACATTACAAGATACATGTCTATAACTCTTAAGAGCGTCATCTTGTGTGTCACAGACTCAACAACAATATCAGAGAATGTGTTAAGGGGGTGACTAAATGAGATTCAGATGTAAATCGTAATCTTATTGAAGGTACGATTTCTATTTGTGGTCGTGTGGTGATTGAGTTAGGGTTAACTCTGATGTGAGTCCATATTCATCTTGTACTCAATAAAGTAGTTGTGGATAAGTGGATCCTCACTTTATGTGTGAGAAATATGTTGTTGAGATCTCCGGACATGAGACTACTACTAACCTTCGTATGTTATAGTTACTGAAGTTTGATGTGTTGTTAATAATGGATTGGCTAATTACTAGGAAAGAAATGGAAACTCTTTTTGAAATTATAGTACAGTAGTAAGATTTGAAATTAAACTAGAGGAATTCTTGTAGTTGTGAATTCTCATACGTGTTTCTTAATGATTTACCTTGAATTCCATTTTCGAGAGAGACTGATTTTGTAATTGATTTGATTATTGGAACTAAACCAATAACTATTCCGCTATATAGGATGGCTTTGAAAGAATTGCAGGAGTTGCAGAAACAATTAAAGGAGTTGTTGGATAAAGGGTTTATTAACCGAAGTATGTCGCTATGGGGCACACTAGTTTCTTTTGTAAAGAAGAATGATGGTAATTTGAAGCACTTCATTGACTAAAGACAGTGAAACATACTAATTATTCAGAATAAATATCCATTGCCTCAAATTGATGATTTATTTGATCAACTGTATAGGGCAAAAAACTTTTTAAAGATTTGTTTTCGATATGATTATCATTAGTTGAGCATTTGGGAAGATGATGTGCAGGAGACTGCGTTTAATACCAAATATGGTCATTTTGAGTTTGTTGTTATGTCATTTAGATTGACCAATGCTCCGACGATGTTTATGGATTTCATGTGAAGAGTGTTGAGGGTGTGTTTGGGTCACTTTGTGATAGTGTTAATTAATGATATTTAGATATATTCTAAGACTCGCGAGGATCATTAACAATATCTTAGAGTTAGTTTCTAAAATCTAAGAAATCATAAGCTGCACATAAAGTTTAGCAAATGCCATTTTTGGTTGTCTTAAGTGTTTTTTTTCGGGTCATGTTGTTAGTACAAAAGAAATTTTGGTGGATCTAGCCAAAATTAAGTTATCATTGGTTAGCTGGAACCTATCAAAGTGACAGATATACGAAGCTTTTTGGGTTTGGCTAGCTATTATTGTAGATTTGTAAAAGATTTTGCTAAGATAGTTGTGTCAATTACTAAATTAACTCATAAACATGTTCCGTTTATTTGGTCAAAGGAATACGATACTTTTTTTTACGAATTGAAGAAACGTTTGACTTCAACGCTAGTTCTAGTATTATCGAAACTGGGGAAAAGTCTTAAAGTTTATATTGATGCATCGAAAGTGGGATTGGGTTGTGTGTTATTGCAAATAAGCAAGGTAATTTCTTATGTTTCTCGACAATTAAATATTCACGAGAAGAATTATCATTGTTTATAATTTGAAATTAGCGGCGCTTATGTTTGCATTGAAGCTATGGAAACACTATTTATATGGGGGAAGTTTGATGCTATGTTCAAATCATGAAAGTCTGAATCATTTGTTCTCTCAAATAAAATTGAGTATGAGACAACGATGATGATTGAACATTTGAAAATCTTTCATTTTAGTCTTGAATACCATTTGGGTAAAGCTAACGTAGTTGCTGACGCACTGAGCATGAGGAGTGTTGAAACATTGCGTGCAACTAGTTGATGGATTACGAGTAAAAGTTGCCGAAAAATTCATCAATATGACTTTGTCAGAGATTGCTGAGGATAATGATGAATCAATTTGTACTCAGTTTAGAATACAACTCGTATCTATTCAGGAAGTGATAAAGTGTTATCAAAGTGATGTGGATTATGGGAAGTTTAAGGGGTTTGCTGATGACAATAATAATCCATATTCGGTGGAGTCTGTAGATTAGAGTTTGAGGTTTAGAGGTAGACTGTGGATTCCATCGGTGGCTGAGATTTAGGATGAGATATTGAGAGAATCTCATCGGTTCGAGATATGACATTCATCCTGGCAAAACCAGAATGTGTTATGATATGGGGCAATTATATTGGTAGTCAGGGATGAAAGCTGACATAGGTGATTACGTGAGGAGATATGAGATTTGTCAACAGGTTAAGGCTGATAGGCAGAAACGTGGAGATACGTTGCAGCTACTTCCCATATTATAATGAAAATGGGAACATATTGTGATGAAATTTGTTATTCATCTGCCTAATTTTTGGGAGAAACATGATGTGGTCTGGATTTTTATTGATGGACTAACAAAGTTTGCGTATATTCTTTCTATGTACATTTCAGATGCCTTTACACAACTCTGAGCTTGTTGTATGGGAAAGAGGTAGCTTACTTGTTTGGAATGTCGCTGATGATAATTTATTATCTTGTTGCTCGGTATACATTGGGGTTGTGGCATGGCATACGAGAATAGTTCAGTACTCAGTTTTATTTCAGTCCTGTATTTCATCCTCGAGTGGATGGTCAGACTGAAAGGTTGATTTATGAGTTAGAGGACATGCTCTGGCTTGTATACTGATATTTGGAGGTTCATGGGAAGAATACATACCTTTGTGTGAGTTCTTTTATAATAACTATTGTTAATCTTCGATTGAAATGACTCTGTTTTAGGCATGGTAAAGGATACCTTGTCGATTTCCTATCGGTAGGGTTGAACAATAGGATTTGGTGGAGTTGGGGTCACAGATGCTTGGAGATCACATTGAGGTTTTGTAGCAGATTTGTTTAAGATTAAAAATGGTTCATGAAAAATACAAAAACTATTATGATCTCTATCACCGGTTTGTGATATATAGTTAAGGAGATTGAGTGTATTTGAAAGTCTCCCCTCGCAAAAGGTCATTATAGGTTTAGACTGAAATGAAAGCTCTTTTCTTGATTTATATGACCGTTTAAGATTGTTAAATAAATTGGAAAGGTTGTGTATGGATTTGCATTACCGCCTTAGCCAAAATTGATGACATATTTCACATGTTTATTCTCAGGCGGAAGGAATCAGATTCACATCATATAGTTAAATGGAATCAGTTTGATTTGCAGAGTGATGTGTTATATTTGAAATTACATGTGAACGAGAGGCATGTATAAGAGAGCATTTTTCGAATCTCTTTGAGTCTAATTAAATTTGGTTCAATTTTAATTTCGATGATGAAATTCTTATTAGTTGGGAGGATTGTCAAATCTCGAAATTTTTAAATCAGTAATTACGGCTAATTCGAGATTAAGGGAGACTAATTATGGTTTTGGCCGCGAGTCGGGAGTTAAAGACCGGTGAAATTGAGATTTATAATTAATTTTATTATTTTGTGACGTGTGCATAGTTTTGTGTACTATATATTATGTTATTTTGTGAAATTCAAGTCAATTGAGTGAATTCGGTGTTTCCTGGGGTTTTGTCTCGAGATACATGTCGAGACGGGTGCCGAGAGAGTTAAAATATCAACTTGAACATTTATTTTAAATTTTGCAATGAATAATTGGTTTTAAATTTAAAATTTAAGTTTTGGACTTTAATTGGATTTAAAGGGTCGATGTGGGCCCCACGCCTCGATTTTCATACAAAGACGGGTTGTCTGAGGGTTTTGGTAATTTCTCCAATTTTTGGCAAAATCATGGTATTTTTCGAGGTTTAATGCAAAATGAATAGATAATTATGAAAAATAATTGAAATTAAGCTAGAAGTTCGAATTTGAAGTTTAAATGGGCTTAAATAGCCGATGTGGGGATTTTGCTTTGGTATGCTTGTAAGTCGAAATTAGAGGTAGAGTGAAATGAGATGAAGTTGTGCGGGATCTTATTTCGAGTTTTGTGTCGATTGACGGTAGTCGAGGTTAAGATTGGGTCCAAATTGGTGCATATTTGGTTAATTATGACATGAAGATTAGTCCCAAAGACTTTAGTATGTTGTGGACAAAGTTAAGATTTTTGGGGTTTTGGTGTGACCAAAACAGTGTTATGGACATTTCATGAAGATGGACTATTTTTTCGAGAGTTTGGCTCAATTTGGTGAAAAAGGGGATAAAAAATGGACACCAAAACACGTCAAAATAGAGATTTTGGGAATTAATAAATTAAAAGAAATTAAGCTGCTGACAAGCAGCTGAGGGTTATATATATATAAACTAAAATCAATCAAAAATCTAATGATATATTTTTTTTAATTTGCACAGAACATTCGGTTTGAACGTTCCCTAAACCCTCCCACCGATTCCTTTGCTCACGGAGCTCCCTACGTCCAATTTGATAACTATTTTGAAGATGTTTTAACTATTGATATTGATTTATATGGGGTCTTTAGATGAATTGATTATTGACTGTGATTCAATTTGACTCCACGGGCTATGGAAATATTTTGGTGTAGGTATCGGGTTGTTTCATGGCGTTTATTGTCGAGTTTTGAGGATTTAATTGAGAAAATATTGATTTGGAGACATTTTTTAGTTCAAAATAAATAAAATTTGCCTAGTTCATAGGCCATATGATAAAATTCATAACTTCTTTGTCGGTGATCCAATTTTGATATTCTTGGAGTTTATGGAAAGTAGGACATGAGTACTACAAGTTCCTTTTAGATCATAATGACAAATATTTAGGTTTTCAAGGTTAAAAAGTTACCCCAAGTGTCTAATTGAAAGCTAGTTGAAATAGTTATATAAAATTAAATTTTTGGAAATTGTTCTCAAGCATACTTTGATCCCAGTTTTTATTGGGTTTCGTGATATGGTTTCACTTGAAGATTGACCCATAATATTGTTGGGTATGCAAGGAAGCTATTGGAACCATTTTCAAGGTGATCCGACGCTTCGGGAACCCCAAAAATTAAGCTCGAAGTTAGATGTTTCTAAAGTTAAGTAAATCCCTTGGTAATCCTTACATTGTACGATTATAACTTCATATAAATTGCATTGATCCTTGATATTACATTTTTGGTTGTACATGCATACACGGTTTAGGAGGATAAGGTGGTACGAGTCTCCTTATAGTGTAGACTATGTCGTAGTTATAGAACAATATATTATGCTTGAGGGGCTGGAGTCATTGATACTTTGCATCATGTGGTTATCATAAGATAATGTTGAACTAGACCATACTCCTAGAGTCTAGAGGGACAAGACTCGTTTGGTTATTCTCTCCACGCATGATTCCTTATTATTGTTTACTTACCACTTTCGAAGAACGTTATCTAATTGTGGTCAGATAACAAAAACATGATGGATTCATGGTTGTGTTTAAATTCTTTGGATAATATTGTTCATTTAAATTCCTAGGATTATTATGCATTTGGTTACTACAGCTGTACTATATATTGTGGGATTTACTTATCTGACATTATCGAATTTTTATAATTGGGTAATGACAGGTTCTAGCGGCGACAAGAGAAAGGAAAAGCTTTCCGACTATTTGTGACTTGCTTAATTCCTTTCTATTTATATATGTATTATCTTGAATATAAAATATTGAATAAATGGGTTTTTGGGTTCGTATGAGGTTAGGATCTTTTTTGAAACTGTTGAAATGGTTTTGAGATGGATTAGAATTATTATAATGGTTTTAAGATGAATTAGAATGCTGTGGAGATAAGGTAATTATGATTTAAAGATTTTGAAAACATAAGATATGTTAGAATGAATAAATAATCGTTATCAATGCAATATATTTTGTTATGGGGTAGATTTGTGAGTCCTTCGACATTTCCAGCATGTTGAGCAGGTTTGTTGAAGACTTATGAAGACTGAGATTTCCATTATAGGCTTGGAAATAAGGGAGACACTGACGAAATTTTTTTACGAAATTCTAAGAATAAGGTAATCAATTTAATTGAACTTTGAGGTTTAAGATTCAGTTTCAAACCATTTGTGGTTAATTGAGAATCATATTTGATAATTACTTTGAGAGATTTTTAATTATTTATTGAAGAAGAGGTTAAGGTTGCTAGGTTTTCAGGAGATGAAGGTAATCTAGGCCGGTCATATGCCCTAATTAGTTGGGTCTTACACTAACCCTATATATACGTATAAATAATTACTTATCACCCTTCCTGAACAAAATTACTAGAATAGTTTGGATATCCACTAGAAGATGGCAATGAATGCAAAATAATATAAGATTCATTTACGTCAACCTTGTAAAACATAAAAAATTATGTAAGAAAAATCTAGTTTGGGTGGTACAGGTCAATTGTGACAAAGCCTATTCGGTATGTAGGTAACGACTTCAATTTGAAATCTCAGTTACCTCCGATCAAACCATATGTTGTTCCAACTTCAGCCCTGTACGACTGAACTACCTCAAAAACTAAAACGATAGTTCTTCGTCGAGGAAATGGAAAGTAAAAGTTAATATTACCTCTCCTTGCGTTATATCGCCTTCCATCATATGTTCCTTGGTCATTTCAACAAACAAACACACTTTAAATCACGATCACAAACCCAAGGAAATAAAACAAAAGCAAACATTACAAACCCAAATAATGACATCTCCGCCGATTCTAAGCTAATAAAATTGAATAAGATGACACTTACAACACTCGATTGTATCTTTTGCTCTATAAAATGGATGTGCTCCCAAAGATGAACGGTGAGGTAAACGGTTGTGAGTGGGGCTGGGTAAAATTGATTGTGAGAGGGTTGGGGACAAGCAGGGAAATGAGGGAGATGTTGGGGGCAAATGTGTTATTTCCATCAAGGGCATATATGGTATATATGAGAAAAGGGAGTGCATGGGTGCACTAAGTAAACGATGGGGTGCACTTAGCCGCGCTAAAATATTTTGGCACTCCAATTCCATATTTGCCCTCAAATGAAATGACCTAGTTAACCCTCACAACCCTCACAATCCCTCACATGTCACTCACTTACTCTATTTCTCTCTCTCTCTCTCTCTCTCGTTGTGCACCCCATATAAGCCAACAATCTTTGACTCCGATAATCCATTTGGACCACCTACGATAAAAACTTGCAATTTTTGAGCCCACTTCATGTTTTGTGATGAAAATATAGTATTTATAATATTTCGTGTCCATATATGGGTTTGAACAATTTGTTTTGTTTTGTTAGGGCATTGTTTATTTGGGTTGTTTGGTAGCTAGTGGTCTTAAAAAATGGAGGATGAAAATGTAGAGGATGTGATTGCACAAGTTGGAGAGGTATTTTGTTGAGTTTTCCTTATATCCTTTTTTTTCGTGTTTAAAACATGGGTTCCATCCCCGATTCAGCTACATAGGGCAGAACGACATGTTTTAGATCGATTTTAATGGGCCGACTTAAACGGCCTTGGACAGTCATCGAGATGGAATTTTGAAGGTTCGATCAGTCCATTATGGCCGAACCTCGGAGTATTGATCGGTCCATTAAGTCTGAATTTATGTATTTAGTTTGGTCTTTCCTAGCTGAATCTACTACTTTCAGAGTTATTCTTGTATTTTTTTGGTTCTTGATTGAAAGTTGAATGTAATGCTGTGATTTACCAATTTGGAAGGAATGTTGTGTTGTAATGACTTTTTTTACTACATTAATGACTTTATCCATAACTGCCATTTACAAGTAACGATGAGTCAGTCAAATGGGTTCAAATTGATGGATCTAATAAAGGGTTCGTTATTATCACAGAGAGTTTTGATGCAGGGTGATAATCGTCGTCGGGGAAGGGTGAACATGGCGTGTGAGTGGTCTGGTTGTTATAGGGGTGACGCCCAAATAGTTGGAAAAACGAAAGCTAGTGAATATTTGGAAATCGTTAAAAACAAATTGTGAAGGACGACAGGGGGAGAAGAGGAAATCAAGGAGTGAAACCGGTACCAAAAAATGTGGTTGTCCATTTGCAATAAATGTAAAGGAAAATGAAGACCGTTTATGGAATGAGACACTTATATGTAGGTGGTATAAGCAGCACGATATTAGATGTTATATGGAGGGTCACTCTTACGCCAGTCGATTAGATCCGGTAGATCAGATTATGTTAGTACAGATGATGAAAGGCAACATCGAGCCTTGAGAGATTTTAGCCACGTTAAAGAAGAGAGATGAAGATAATGCATCAACCTTGCGTATGATATATAAAGCAAGGCAAAAACAAAGGTTGGTTAAGGCTGGAAGGAGATCACAAATGCAACAACTCATGCATTTTGTTGGACAAATGTGGTTATCTCTCGTGGCATAGGAAGCACGAGGAAAACGACGTTATGACATACTTGTTTTTATATGTAAATCTTAATTTTATATACTTTGGATTAATATTATTCGTTATTTGAAATTAATCATATCTTACCTGACTTGTTTTTATATGTAAACCAATATTTGAACATCAAATTTACATCGATCGATCATATATAGACGAATAGTCTTGTACTATTCTGTCATGCACATCCGACCAACATATATTTAGTCAGTGTTGTTCGAGTGAACATATACTTGGACATTTAATTTATTTGGTATGGTTGTTTGTGGCCGACCAATCAAGTTTGGTTCAATCATGCAGGACCGAGTCTTATAGTTTTGTTAACTCCTGCATGACCGACCCAAAACAAGGAAATTGGGTCCATACCGTTCGATGATACAAGCCCGTCCAACTATGTGCGATCGTGCATGACCAAACAAAATTTGTTCAATCGATTGTGCAGGGAACCATATTTTTTTATCTCTTTCTTCTACAACCGAAGTAATAATTTTCAGTAATAAATTACAAACCACAAACCCAAAATAAATAATGATCCACAAAAAATAAACCTATAACATTTGGATACCAAACATATTATCTTACATGAACTTACCAAAGTAAATTATTTCATCAATCTCCAAGTTTCTCATCAACGACAAACCATAAAACAAATACTAAGTAACATCCATCGAGTTTTCATCACTCCATACCATTTTTATAACATTTGACTATCTTGCTCAATTTCATCCTTCGTCATTTTCTTCCTCTTCTTGTTTTTCTTCTTCATCTTCATCTTCATCGTCTTCGTTTCCTTCTTCCTCTACATAATGCTCTTGCACTTCTTCCCGTTCTTTCAGTTTACTCTTATGAAGAAGTTCTAATTGAAGTCAATTGGCTCTTGTAAGCTTGCAGTTCCGAGCCTACAACATCTGAGGCATGTGCTGCTGATGCCTCAGGTGAATCGTCAATCTCAGCTTCCCCAATATTCATAGCCGTAGTCTGTGTCGACTCCTTTGACTTTCTGTATGAAGTTGTTTGAGCAATTCTACCACAACGCCCACCGCGCATGCCCCTCACTAGCTGGCGCCGCTATCCTCCCATGTTTCAAGCTTCTTAGAATGAGCTGTACCAAATATAAAGTGACGATATCCTAGTAAGAATGTGGAATCAACTATTCGACAATATAGATAAATATGCATCAAAGGACCCTCGGATAAAACGTTAAGATATAGGTATATAATAAAAACGCTTGAATAACAATACATATGGTTCAAAAAAGACAGTGGAGAAGATTAATTGTTGACTTCTGAAGCGAAGTTATAATCGACTAGACTCAATAAACCTGTTAGCAAGATCTGTTTTGTGCATAATTATATAAAATTTGTATAGCAGTATAGTCAATACTCTTCCATATTCATAGAAACTCTTTGAAAATTTCTTTCATGATCAGTTTTGTAAGAGAAAATCTTCTCCATATTAAGGATGGTTAATTTATCAATCAATTTATTCAACTATAAATGTATGTTTATTAGATGAAATAACATTTTCATTTTCTTTTTTGTTTCTAATATGGTATTGTACACTAATCAAGCTTACTATTTCAATCTTGGACAATCTTAAGCTCTTCGCAAGTGCAATCATTTCAATCTAGACTTTAGCATACACTTATTGTGCTAGCTCAATATCCAAAAATTGTTTATATATATATATATCCAAATATGCATCTAAAAGGCCCCACAAATTCAATATTTAGAATTTGTGCAAACAGTTAAGTGTTATATATATACATACATACACTTCTCAATTGGTTCTTGCATGCATACATTTGTTACTCAAAACTACCTTGATCCAGTTTATAACCATTTCAAGAACAACATTAATATTATAGGAAGCATTACTTGTATATGATGGGATAAATGTTAAATAGAGATCTGTTTTTTCTTCTATCTTTTTCCGGTGTCAAATATCCTTATGCATCGCAACATAAAAAATGTTGCGAAATGATTAACCAAAAAAATGCATGAATACATAAATATGAACACTTAATAGCAATATTTAAGGAAATAATCATTTTCTTTCAGTTTCCTACCACCGAACTACCCTTAGGTCAGCCTTGCGTCACCAAACCTTCTTTCGATCTCGTCCAACCAAACCATGTGCCTTAGATTGGCCTTGTGTCACTAAATCATAATTAAGACAACAATAAACACACGTGACCTCAAATCGAACCATACATATGATAAGTGATTATTTAGACTTATATATTTATGTATAAATTATGGAATGAACTTTAATTGATGATATTTATGTATTTTCAGGTATATGAGGTCTAAAGGAGACAATGGAGTGATTTCATGTAGAAACGAAGATAAAATGCACGGAAGTAGGGTTGACACCGTGGCAAACATGCTTGACGACATGGGAGAAGGCTAGACAGCGTGGGTAAGGCATGGAATACCAATAAGAAAAGAAATAGTGGATAGCAGTGAAGGTGCAACGTCGACGCCTGGGTTATTTTGACAACCTCTTCTCAAATTAGGGCACCGCCTGGTCTTATCCAGTCATAAAGCCCTAATCTCACCACGTAGGACTTAACAAGGAATTAGTCAGCCTTTCCAAAACTCTTCTATTTACAAATCATTCTTTTCAAATAAGTGTTTTCTTATCTTATATCAATTAATAAATCAGAGTTAATTAAAGTTTACTAATTTAAATTTTATTCAGCAGAAGTCTTAACAATTTAGCAGAAGCTTTTAACATGATACCTAGAATTGTGGACAATTAGGAAGTAAAGATCACATGCATACATATATAATTAAATGGTGATGAAATATATCAACATGTATCTGGTCAGGGTGCTATCTCTCATCCTATAAATACAACCCTAAAGGTATATGAAAGACATATAAAAGTCATACAACAAAGCTAAAACCTACAAAATCCGGTGTAGCAGCACTCCACTGGCTCAGAGGTAGTCGCCGATCTTCTCTTTGCCTGGTCTGCTACTCGATGGATCTGCACCCACCATCATAAAAAAGGACAGTAAGTATAGGAAAATAAAAGTAATAGTGATAGACATTTGTTCACATTCCCAAATATACAACAATTGTCTAAAAAGCATAACAATAGCAACTTTGCTGAACATAAATCATGTTATAAGATACTCCAGTTAAACAAAATGAAATTGACACTCGGCTAAGTAGAAATGATCTAGGGCCGGTCGGACGAGAGTCCTATCCACCAATGCCTTTTCCACTATATAAGGATGGAGTTGAACTCCACATCTCAGTGAAGGTCAGAGCTGAGCTCTACGCCTTTGTAATCAATCACAAGTGCCAGTCACCTGTGATATATGCTTGCCAACAACCCCGGGTCCCATACCCTGTGTGTTGCACAAGATAGTGGAGAGATCTTGAACACCGTGGAAGTCTAGTGACCCATGTATGTCGCGCCACCTCTATCATATCGTGGTCCTAGATACAATAACTACTTTCATATTTCAAGGAATGACACGGTTTTGGGTTTCAACAGTGTAATTGCATACTGATGCACAAAGGAAATTAGATTTACAATACTATTAAATATCTACCTATTAGCATGTCATTTCATTTGACTAAATATCTCAACAATAAAAAATGACATAGCATATGATATGGAGTCGATGAAACTATTAAATCAAAAAATAATACCATGATATCAAACTTATGAAATGAGAAAGGAAATAAGTCATGGTATTTAGATTACAATAGGCAAATCAATCCAAATGACTAGAATTGAATAATGAGACATGAATGAAATGTAAATAAATATCTCAATCAGTTTATTTACAATCCACGCAGATTTCCTTTGCTAATCCAATCTCCCAACACCTCAAAACTCGTATTCGAACCCCTAAAACACTTCCTTAGGTTCCTAATATCATTTAACATGTTTTTGAGTATGTTTAGACCTTTACTTAGGATATTAGACTTATTTATAATGTTTAAGTTTAAATTAAGAAATTCAAATTTTTCGGCTATCATAGCACCTAGCCCGCTGGTAAGCCTACCTAGTGCACTAATGACCTTATTAGCTCGCTACCAAGTTTCTCCAGCGCGCTATACGAAGTTAGCGCTTGTTGGTCACACCTAGCGCGTTATGTATAGGAAAACCCAGAATTCTACACTTAGAAATTTGAGTTTTCTCAACACATAGACTACCCCAACATCTAGGGAACTTTCTTTTACATATCCAAAGACCTAAGATACCAATTAACATTTTATAAATAGCCACACATCATATAATTCATGAATTCATCAAATCAATCTAAGTTGCAAGTTTAAGAGAATTACCTAGTTGATGATCACCTAAACTTGATCACTCCTCCTTCACCAAATTCACCAAATCCACTAAATCCTTGCTGATATCTTCTTTTCCAGCAAGCTTTCTTAGCTCATAAGTTTTTTTTAGAAACGAAAATGGTTTAGTTGCATGTGTTGATCAATCCAATCTTATATATTCAGATAAGATTGATTGGTAGCCATTAATCCTAATGTACATACGTATCTCGAGACTAATCTAATGACTTACACCTTGCCACATTACCCACTAACTCTCCACTATCTATCTTTAAGTAACAACAATGTCAAACTCAATTGGCATCTTGATGTGTCAATACGTATTTCGTGAATTATCACCTGCCTATTGTTTTAATTTGCTAACTTAGGTACATTTAATATATAATCAACTATAACAACATTATTTCAACTATAACAACATTATTTCAACTATATAAGCTATATTAAGCTTAAAATAAACTTACCTCATCACTCTCTACCTCGGTCCTATGCCGACATGCATTTCTAGGCGTGTCCTCACTTATGTCTCGACACCTATACACAAGTAGGAGTAACTTAGTAGTCTACACATATACAATGCACTAGACATACACCACAATAAATATAACATATACTTCGACCACATTGCCTCTGTCATGACACGTATTTTGATGCAGGTCCCACGTTATGGGTCATTGATCCTGATTAAAGAATTAAACTAAGATTTAAAAATTCGGGCCGTGACAATTCTTCCCAAATAATAGAAATCTCATTCTTAAAATTAAACTTAAGTTAATGTTGGTCCTAACTCGAAAAAGTACAAAAATCTATCTTCTATATAGTCTTCTCATTTCCAAATGAGTTCGGAATCACCATGAAACTGCCACTTGACTAACACTTTCAAGATAAACTTGCCTCTCAACTGCTATACCCTTTATCTAGGATCTATATTGGCTACTCCTCATAAGATATATCCTCTCTCAGGCCAATCCAAGTCAAGCGAAACGTCCACACCTTTTCGATTTAGCTAGTCGGGGCTTAGAAATGTGAAAGACTAGATGAATCCTTTGCATCTGTGGAGGTAACTCAAGCTCATTAGCAACCTTCTCGACGTGTCTCTTGATCTTGAAAGACTTGATGAATCTGGGTGCTAACTTGCCTTTCAAACCAAATATGTTAAGACCCTTCCGAGAAGAAACCTTTAAATATACAAAGGCTCCCTTATCATACGTGAGATCGCTGCGATACGTGTCTGCATACTTCTTTTGCCTCTCCTAGGCCACTTTAAGCCTCTGGTGAATAAGTCGTACCTTCTCCATCTGATCAACAACAATTTCAAGCCCCACTAATTCTCGGCCCTCTGGCTCAGCCCAACAAGATGGCTAGCAACACGGTCTACCATATAAAGCCTCAAATGGCGCCATCTCAATGCTAGCCTAATAACTATTGTTGTATGTAAACTCGAACAATGGTAGGTACTCCTCCCATGATCCGCCAAAATCAAGTGCACAAGGCCTAAGCATATCATCGAGTACCTGAATCAACTTTTTGGTCTACCCATCAGTTTTAGGGTGAAAGGCTGTGCTAAACTATAGGCGCGTACCATACTACTCATGCATACTCTGCCACATGTTAGACGTATACATAACATCTCTATCTAACGTGATAGTCAATGGCACCCGATGTAGCCTGATAATCTCCCTCTTAAACAATATTCTCAACTGGTCAAATGTGTAAAGAGCTGCAACTAGTAAAAAATGAACCGATTTCGTCAATCTGTCTAAAATTACTTAAAAAAAATCTTATCAACGGGTAGTCCTAAATCTCTTGACAAAGTCCATGGCTATGTCTTCCCACTTCCATTGTGGGATGGGAAGCAGCTGCAATAATCCTCCAGGTCTACGATGCTCAGGCTTCACCTGCTGGCAAATCCCACAGTTCTTGATGAACTTTGATATGTCCACTTTCACCCCGGGCCACAAAAAATGTCTCGTCATGTCATGGTACATTTTGGTCCTACCTAGATGAACAGTAAATCGAGAACGATGTGAATCTTGAAGAATCTCATCTTTCGACTTTGCGACTTTCGATATCCACAATCTGCCTTTAAATCTTTGACACTGATCCGTTATCTTTGTCCATTCAGTACAATCAGTACTCTAGGCAAACTCACTAAACCTTAGGTACAGAATGTCGGCTCTCTGACCCTTTGACACTCTCAATGTAGACACTATTTGAAGCCTTATCTATGTACAAATCATTACTCGAGTGTCGGTAGGAATATTTGACTGACCCATCATCACCGCTGCCTCGAGTAATTCATACTCATGCGTCATATGACATCTAACAATCTTGGCATCTCTAGTCGATATCCTACTCAGTGCATCAACAACTACATTAGCTTTTCCTAGGTGATACTCTAAAGAAAAGTCGTAGTCCTTCAGAAACTCTAACCATCTACACTGTCTCATGTTCAGCTCTTTTTGTGTGAAGAAGTATTTTAGACTCTAATGATCCTTGTAGAGTGTGAACCTCTCTCCATACAAATGATGTCTCCATTTCTTTAGAGCAAATATCACCGCTACTAACTCTAATTCATAAGTAGGATGATTCTTTTCATGTATCTTAAGTTGTCTGGATGCATAAGCCACAGTGCCTCTGTCCTGCATCTACACACAACCTAGACTCGTAAGAGAAACATCTGTATATACCAAGAACCTCTATCTAGCCTTTGGTAATATCAGCATTGGAGTAGTAGTCAATAACTTCTTCAACTAAGAAAATGCCTCGCATTCCTCAGACCAATCAAATCTAACGTTATTCTGGGTCAACCTAGTTATCAGTGAAATGATATTCAAGAAATTCTTCACGAACCTATGATAGTATCTTGCTTAACCCAGAAAAATCTTGATATTTATGATTGACGTTGGTGCCAGCCAATCCATAATAGCCTAAATCTTAGCTGGATCTACAACAATACCTGCTCCTCCAACAACGTGCCCAAAAAACTTGACCTTTGATAACCAAAATTTACACTTGTTGAACTTGGCGTAGAGTTTGTGTTCCCTCAAGATCCGTAACGTCTCCCCGAGGTGCTGCTCATGATCCTCTCGATTCCTTGAGTATACCAATATATCATCGATGAAAACTATCACGAAATAGTCAAGAAATGGTTTCATCACCCAATGCATCAAATTCATAAACATGGTTTGAGCATTAGTCAAACCAAATGACATGATTGTAAATTGATAGTGTCCATATCTTGTGTTAAAAGCTGCCTTGGACCTATCCTCATCCCTGATCCTAAGCTAACAATACCATGATCTCAAGTCTATCTTAGAGAAAAACTGCACTCTTCTCAGCTAATCAAACAAGGTATCAATATGTGGTAATGGATACTTGTTTCTGACTGTGACCTTATTCAAGTGTTTGTAGTCAATACATAACCTCAAAGTACCGTCCTTATTCTTCACAAATAGGACAGGTGCTCCCCATTGCAATATAGAAAGTGTGATGAATCCCTTTTGTCCCAAGTCCCATAACGGACTCCTCAACTCCTCCAACTTTCTCAGAGCCATGTAGTACAGCGGTATAGAAATAGGTCAGGTGCCTAGTACTAACTCAATTGTAAAGTCTATATCTCTCGGAGGTGGTAAACCAAGTAAGTCCTCTGAAAACATGTATAAAACTCACACATAACCAAAATATCCTTAAGTCTAGGTCCCTGGCTCTCTGCTACTATATTTATAAAGATACTAAAGTCTTTATTTCTCAAATGGTCACAAGTCGACCTCTAGTGCCTTCGGCTCTCGGTGTACTACCATTATATCTAAACATCAAACGCCCTGGGATCTCTAATGTCACTGTCTTATTGAAACAATCGATATGAGCGTGATATGCTATTAGCCAATCCATCCCTAACAATGAGCCGAATTCTAAAAACTTGAGAACCCTAAAGTCTACACGTAACTCTACCCCGCCAATCTCTACTGGACGTCCCTCAACAAGACAACTAGGGTAAACCCTATCCCCGGTTGCGGTACTTAAAATCAAATGTACGCTAACTTTAACCAGTGTCAACCCTAAGATGCTTATCATGCGACCGGAAATGAAAGATACTTTAGAACCTGAATAAAACAAATATAAATCTCTACCACAAATAGACACCATACCCTTAATGAGTCCTCATGTGGCATCGACACCACGCTGTGCTACATGTGTATACTCTCTTAACTCTGCGGTGTAATCACAACTGATGTATGGATAATCTCTATTCACGTGCCCAACCTAATCACACCTGAAGAAAGTAATCAACCTATGCTGACTCTGTGTCTGATCTTGAGCCTATGATTATCTCTGTCCCTATTGGGAACCATCTCGACCTCTACCTCTACCTCTGCCTCGACCTCTACCACCCTAATGCCGCTGACGTGGTGCTGGTGATGCTGGAAGAGCTCGCAAAGTAATAGGAGCTAGCAACGCAAGTCTGACTGGTTGTGGCAAGCGATGTCTACCAATTATAGTATGTAACGGAGTAGGGGGTGATACGTAAGGTACAATGTTGTGACTGTGCCTAATCCTTAAGAACCTCTCTCCCATCTCCTTTGTCCTTTACCCCTCTATCTCATTCTCTCAAACTCTATAGCCTGATCGGGTGTCAACGCTGGTCCAAACGGTGTCCCATCGGTAACTCTACATAGGTAATAGGTCTCATGAGAAAGTGCATGCTCATAAATCTCACCCAAAGTCCTGGCACCTGAACTTACCACATAAAACCTAATATCCGGTCTCAGTCCATTTCTAAAGTGGTACTCATTCTTCGAATCATCTCGCACTAGATCCCCAACGAACTACCTCAAATAGCCGTATCTGTCTCTATAACTCATCACCGACTAATCAGCTCCCTGTTTTAGGTTCATAAACTAATTTCTCAACCTCTTCATCACTGCAGGTGGAAGTACTACTGATAAAAAAAATTTCTTAAGGAATCCCAAGACTCAAATTCTCCATCAGAAGCTTTCGTTGCATGGAACCAAACATCAACATCTCTCTGCAGTGTATATGATAAAATCTTAGCTCAGAGTTTGTCATGATTCTTAAGACTCTATGCAACTTCTTTTGTGACAACAACCACTTCTTTATCTTCTCAAAGTCTTACTGACCATCAAAGTAAACTGCCTTCATTCTAATGAAATCCTTTACCAACTAAACCTCTACTGTCAAGCTAGAGGATGTAGGTGTGACATCTAAGAATTTTATAATCTTGATTAGGTGGCTAATTAAGTATTTTTGAATTTAGTTTAGGATTTAGGTATCTGAGGTGGACCCACGCATTACAGATTGGAGATCATAAATTTTAATATTATTTTCATGTGACGTGTGCCTATTTGATGTATTATACAATATTGTGACATGAAATAGGGTCAAGTGGAGTGTATACACGATATACGTGAGTTCCAAAGCGTGTTGGGGATTTTGCCTCGGTTTGAGTATAAGTTGGGATTAGAGGTAGTGTGAACTGAGATGAAGTATGTGCGAGATCTTGTTTTGAGTTTTGTGGTGGTTGACGGTAATTGAGGTTAAGATTGGGTCCAAATTGGTGCAAGTTTGGATAAGTATGACAAGATGATTGATCCAAAAGATTTTAGTATGTCATGGACAAGTTAAGATTTTCGGGGTTTTGGTATGACTAAAACCAATATTATGGAAGTTCTATGGAATTGGACTATTTTGTTAAGAAGTTGGTTCAATTAGGTGAAAATTGGATTGAAAATGAGCACCGAAAATCAAAACACGTTAAAATAGGGATTTTGAGAATTTATAAATAAAAAGAAATTAAGCTACTGACAAGCAGCTGAGGGTTTATATATAAATATGAAAAAAACAAAAACAAATCAATCGATTCATTTATTGATTTCAAACAACAGAATGTTCGCAGGTTCAATCCTTAAACCCTTTTTGCCAATTCAATCGATAGCGGAGCTCCCTACGTTTAATTTTTGCTCGGTTTCTTTCTACAACACTATAGAGCATTGTGATACGGTCAATTCGAGCTAAATTTCCATGGTGGAAATGAGGTATTCAGCCTACAATTTGGTAAATTCTCAATGACGAGCATTTTTCCACAATTCTATTTGAATTCTCATGATTTTTCAATTTCTTTCGGGGGGTTTTGATAGAAATTGGAATGAATAGTTGTTAATTGGTATATTGGATTGATTTGCGTCAATTTGGGATAAATTCCACCGACGTGGGTTAGGATTTTGATGAGGTGAACTAATGCAATTCAGTTGACAACTATTTTGGAGATGTTTTAATTGTTGATATTGATTTACATTAAGTTTCTTAATGAAATGATTATTGATTTTGATCCAATTTCACTCCACAGGCTGTAAGAATATTTTGGTGTTAGTATAGAGTGGTTCTTTGGCATTTATCGTCGAGTTTTGAGGATTTAATTGCAAAATTTTGATTTGGAGAAGTTGTTTTTAGTTCAAAATAAATAAAGTTTTCCAAGTTGAATGGCCATATGGGAAAATTCATAACTTTTATGTCAGTGATCCGATTTGAGTGTTCTTAGAGTCTATGGAAAGTAGGATATAAGTACTACAAGTTCCTTTCAGGTCCTCATGACAAATATTGAGGTTTTTAAGGTTAAAAAGTTACCCCAATAGTTGAGAGCTAGTTGAAACAATTATAGATATTAATATTTTTGGAAATAGTTCTCAAGCGTACTTTGACCGCAGTTTTCATTGGGTCTTGTGATATGATTTCACTGGAAGCTTGACCCATAATATATTGGGTACACAGGGAAGTTATTGAAAGCATTTTCAAGGTGATCCGACACTTTGGAAACCCCGAAAATTAAGCTTGAAATTAGTTGTTTGTAAGGTTAAGTAAATCCTACTATAACCTTTACATTGTATGATTTTAATTTCTTATAAATTGCATTGATCCTTGATATTGCTTTTTTTTTGTACATGCATTCATAGGTTGGGAGGATAAGGTGATTTGAGTCTCCTTATAGTGTATACTATATCGTGGTTATAGAACACTATATTATGCTTGAGGGGCTGGAATCACTAATACTTTGCATCATGTGGTTACAATGAAATTGTGATATGATAAGTCAAGTTGTTTAAGTTGGTTTCTATGGAAATAAAATACTCTGAAGCAAACTATTGTCTCTTTTTAGAAACGAAACAAATTGAAATGTGGTATAGAACCATGGTTTAAAACATTCAATTGATTTCAATATCGAAGTAATGAAAACTTTGATTGTTTATTACTCAATTTACTTATCTGTAAGTAATGTTGAGTATAGTGGTTCTATGAATCGAATAAAATACTGATAAAATGAATGGAAATATATGAGTTTAAAGTAATCTTTGTTAACACCAGATTAGGTGTTGTTATGAAACAAATATCAGTGAAAATTCTAACTTGAAAATGAAAAAAATTGTAGTGATGAGATCAATGTGTTAGAAGTTAAGGTGTGGGGGAAGTGGTCTAATAATAGCTTGGATTAGCTTTTAAACATCAAAACACGTGATAGTGTTTTGAGATTCAAAGTACCCAATAGTCACTTCTAATCAAATTAAGTAATGATGTCTATCACTACGACATAAAATATAACCAATAAAGAGATATATGTACTGATTGAGTATCAGTAAGTGAGTTGTATAAGACGTCGGTATGAGCTCCTATATTGCAAGAATTTCCATTGATATGAATTAAAGAATTGAAATAACATCCTTTAAGCATTTGATTAGTCATGAGATAATTAAATTACGAAAAATTCAAATTCTTCTCTCTTCAGTTGAATAATAATGGAAAGACGAATTCATTAAAAGTAATTTGATGAATAGTAAGATACAAAGTTATCTTACACAGTAGCTTGAAAAGTATCGAATTTCTTTTTGAGAAAAAGAAAAGTAAGGATATTTAAGACTAATGGAAATAATGTAAGGCGATAACAGAAGTTTAACTATTTGAGTTGCAAATTTTCTCTGTTTCAAATTAAGATTAGCAAAAGAAGACTTCAATTCATTAAATGATAATAAGAAGTCGCACTGTCCTTAGCTATGTTTTCAAAAAGAGAAGAGATATAAATTGTCATTCTAAATCAAGATTAAGGAGCTATAAGTGGCCTGGTTGTTGAGCGAAAGTCGTGGTAAGTTTCTAAAGGGAAAAAAATCGAGATCAATGTGAGAATAGCTAAGATTGAAAAAATCGAACAGAATAGACTCAATATATAAAATAAAATGAGATGTTGAGATGACTTGTAACTGCTGGAAGTGACACGCATGGACTTCTTTAGTCAAGGTAAGGCGCTGGAATAGTTATGCATGAGCTAAAGTCTAAGTAACTTCGTTTCATAATCCTAATTCATTCATAGTGTAGGAGATTGGTATGACGCGTCCACCCATCTTTGAATAATCGAATGAATTGGTGATAGTCGGTATAAAAGACTCTATGAAGTTTCGTCGAGTCAATTGCAGACTAAAGTATATGCAACTTAATGGTCAATATATTCTCACATTAGTATGAAAATGAAATTTCAGGTTAACGAGTCGTGATCAAATTAGAATATCAAACTATAAGTTTGATAGAACTTAATATATCTTCACAAGAATCTTACAAGGAGTTAAACTCCAAATGTTGAAAGTTTTGAAACAAAGTAATATATACAACTAATATCAGTGAATGTGTTGTATATTGGTTTAATTATATTGCTACATTAACTGAATAATCAATGTTGAAGTTTAAAGCACTAGTTATTATAAGTTGGAGATGATGTAAGATGCTTTTATGTTGGTAAAGATATAAATGAAATGAAGAGAAATGCGTGATTTACAGCTTAGTTAGTAAGCCTTATCTTTGTAAGATTATGAATATTAAATAGAATACAATGTATCTGACTTGATGTGTTTGAAGAATTGAATATTCTTCAATTGTAATTGACTAAAAATAAAAAAGAGATAACATATTTATACACATGTATGAAAGGCAAGTTAAAAGTTATACTATGAGAGTATAGTGATCAAATATGTTAATATCTATGTTTAGAAACTCATGTCTACTTAAGTTAAGGATAAATGTCGCTATTCAAGTAATGAAAGAAGTTGGTGAATCGTAAGTGATTAAGAAGTAAGTTTGTGAGAGATCTTAGTAAATTGAAAAAAATGAGGTTCTTGATGAATTCATTATTAGAGAATGATCTGACGAAGTTAAAAAAGAAATTTTTTTACCAATCAAAAAAGTTAAGTGAATTGGCTGACCAACTGGAATTGGTAATTGCTTTCTAGTCCACAATCTAAATAATATTGTGAGTATATATTTAGAGAATGAGTAAGAGTTGCACAATGTGTCAGATTTCTATTTTTGATCAAATTGGGAATTCGAGATCTCTTGTCATGGGGTGACAGATGTATTATGAGATCTATAGTCATGAGATGACTTGTGTGATTCCAGGTTTCTGGTGGGGAACACTGGAATGATGAAGGATCAGAAAGACACGCAACTCTACTTAGTATCTAATGTTGTGCTCAAATATTATTTGCATCAATATGTAATTTTAGACTGATGATAGTCTAAGAATCAATCAACTGATAATTGAAATAAAAAGGGATGATCAGTGATGAGAAAGTAAACTGGGATGTGTACCAGAGTTTCGGTGGACATAGAAAGAATTATCAACGATTTGTGGAATAGTATCCAGTTTATAATGAGAATTCTGTTATGAAAAGCAATATAGGCTAGGTCTTGCTATGTATTGATAGTTGAATGTGATTCAAGGTATGAGATGAGAAATGGATTAAGGTTATCAAATATTCTACAAAGTTGATTGTTTAACTCGTCAGAAATTCACAAGTTGCCAGGATTGGCAAAGTAATGGAGATAACTTTTCATTAAACGAAAATGTTGGAAAATGAGAATTTAAAATGATTATGATCTCTACCACCAAGTTTTTGAATGCAATGAAAGTGATTGGGCCCACTTAACGGTTCACCTTGAAAATGATTTTACAGGTTTGGATTAAAAGATTTATATATGAAGAATTATTTTCTCCTATCTCTTTTGGTTCAGTGATCTGTAAATTCAAATTTCTAGGATGAAATTTTTAATTAGTTGGGAAGATTGTGACATCTAAGAATTTTATAAACTTGATTAGGTGGCTAATGAAGTATTTTTGGGTTTAATTTGGGATTTAGGTATCAGAGGTGGGACCCACACGTTGCAAATCGAAGATCATAAATTTTAATATTATTTTTCGTGTGTCGTATACCTATTTGATGTATTATACACTATTTTGACATGAAATAGGGTAATGTGGAGTGTATACGTTGTGTCTGTGAGTTCCAGAGCGCATTGGAGATTTTGCCTCAGTATGCATATGAGTTTGGATTAGAGGTAGTGTGAAATAAGACAAAGTTTGTGCAAGATATTGTTTCAAGTTTTGTCTCGGTTGATGGTAATCGAGGTTAAGATTGGGTCCAAATTGATGCAAGTTTTGTTAAGTATGACAGTGGATTGGTCCAAAAATTAAGCTACTGACAAGCAGCTGAGGGTTTTTATATAAATATAATAATAAAAAAAACAAATCAATCGATTCATTTATTGATTTCAAGTAACAGAGCGTTCGCACGTTCAATCCCTAAAACCTCCTGTCGATTCTTTCACTCGCATAGCTCCCTTCATCCGATTTTCGCCCGTTTTTTTTTGCAACACTATAGAGCATCAAGATATAGTAAATTTGAGCTAAGTTTCCATGGTGGAAATGAGGTATTCAACCCGCAATTTGGTAAATTTTCAATACCCAACATTTTCCATAATTCAATTTGAGTTCTTGCGATTTCTCAACTTTTTCGCGGGGTTTCGATAGAAATTTGTAGGAATTGTTATTAACTGGTATATTGGATTGATTTGTGCCAATTTGGGATAAACTCCATTGATGTGGGTTAGGGTTTTGATTAGGTGAACTAATGCAATTTAGTTGATAACTATTTTGGAGATGTTTTAATTGTTGATATTGATTTACATTGAGTTTCTAGATGAATTGATTATTGATTGTGATCCAATTTGACTCCACGGGATATAGAAATATTTTGGTGTTGGTATAGAGTGGTTTTGTGCCATTTATTTTTGAGTTTTGAGGATTTAATTGCAAAAATATTGATTTAGAGAAATTTTTTTAGTTCAAAATAAATAAAGTTTGCCTAGTTTAATGGCCATATGGGAAAATTCATAACTTTTATGTCGGTGATCCGATTTGAGTTTTCTTGGAGTCTGTAGAAAGTAGAATATGAGTACTACAAGTTCCTTTTAGGTCATCATGACAAATATTGAAGTTTTTAAGGTTAAAAAGTTACCCCATGTTGGCTAGTTGAGAGCTAGTTGAAACAGTTATATAAATTAATATTTTTGGAAATTGTTCTCAAACGTACTTTGACCGCAGTTTTTATTGGGTCTTGTGATATGATTTCACTTGAAGCTTAACCCATAATATAATTCAATATGCAAGAAAGTTATTATAAGCATTTCAAGGTGATCCGATGCTCCGAGAACCCCAAAAATTAAGCTCGAAGTTGGTTGTTTGTAAGGTTAAGTAAATCCTACAGTAACCTTTGCATTATATGATTATAATTTTGTATAAATTGCCTTGATCCTTGATATTGCATTTTTGTTGTACATGCTAACACGGGTTGGAAGGATAAGATAATTTGAGTCTCCTTATAGTGTAGATTATACCGTGGTTATAGAACACTATATTATGTATGATTGGCTGGAGTCACTAATACTTTGCATCACGTGGTTATCATGAGATCACGTTGAACCAGATCATATTCCCATAGTTTAGAGGAATGAGATTCGTCTGATTATTCTCCCCGCGCATGAGTCCTTATTATTGTTTACGTACCACTTTTGGAGAATGTCATTTAATTGTGGTCGGATAACAAAAAGGGGATGGATTCGCGATTGTATTTAAACTCCTTAGATTATATTCTTCATTTAAATTCCTTGGTTTATTATGCATTTGATTATTAAAGGTGTACTGGATAGTGTGGGATTAATTCTATATGACATTATTGAATTTTTATAATTGGATAATAATAGGTTCTAGCCACAACTAGGGAAAGGAAAAGCTTTCTGACTGTATGTGACTTTCTTAGTTCTTTTCTCTACGTATGTATTGGTTTTTGAATATATTACATTGTATAAAAGGGTTTATGGGTTCGAGTGTGATTAGGATCTCCTTTAGAATGACATGAATGGTTTTAGGTTAAATTGAGATAACTTTCGAACTAAGGTAATGATAGTTTAAAGTTTTTAATACTTCAGATTAGGTTAGAATGAATATATAATTTAGTTGAAGCATTATATATTGTTATGGGTTGATTGTGAGTCCTTCAGCATATCCACCAAAGCCGAGAAAGCTTTGTTGAAGATTTTTTAAAGCTGAGATTTCCGATGTGGGCTTAGAAAGAGAGGAAGTGTTGTCAAATAACTTTTACGAAATTTTAAGAATAATGTAATCAATCTAAATGAACTTTGAGGACTATGTAGTTAATGTAAACAAAATTTGAGATTTAAGACTCGATTTAGAATCCTTCGTGGTTAATAAAGTTTTACAATTAATGAGTACATGATCTTAATCTTGATTGTTTATTGATGGAGAGGTCGAGGCTGCTAGATTATCAGGGGATTAAGGTAATCTAGGCCGGTCATATGCCCTAATTAGGCGGGGTCTGATAGTAGGTGTGAAAGATGATGTATAAACTATCTTTATGGTTGGTCTTTGTCGATACCGGTATAGATAGTCTACATGACTTCAGTAGGCGAAAGAATGAGCAGTGTGTAGTAGTAGTAGTAGTAGTAGTAGTAGTAGTAGTAGTAGTAGTAGTAGTAGTAGTAGTAGTAGTAGTAGTAGTAGTAGTAGTAGTAGTAGTAGTAGTAGTAGTAGTAGTAGTAGTAGTAGTAGTAGTAGTAGTAGTAGTAGTAGTAGTAGTAGTAGTAGTAGTAGTAGTAGTAGTAGTAGTAGTAGTAGTAGTAGTAGTAGTAGTAGTAGTAGTAGTAGTAGTAGTAGTAGTAGTAGTAGTAGTAGCAGCAGCAGTAGTAGTAGCAGCAGCAGTAGCAGCAGTAGTAGTAGTAGTAGTAGCAGCAGTAGCAGCAGCAGTAGCAGCAGCAGTAGTAGCAGCAGCAGTAGTAGCAGTAGCAGTAGCAGTAGTAGCAGTAGTAGTAGTAGCAGCAGCAGCAGCAGTAGCAGCAGCAGCAGCAGTAGCAGTAGCAGCAGCAGCAGCAGCAGCAGCAGCAGCAGCAGTAGTAGTAGTAGCAGCAGTAGTAGTAGTAGCAGCAGCAGTAGTAGCAGCAGTAGTAGTAGCAGTAGTAGTAGCAGTAGTAGTAGTAGTAGTAGTAGTAGTAGTAGCAGTAGTAGTAGTAGTAGCAGTGCAGCAGCAGTAGCAGCAGTAGTAGTAGTAGTAGTAGTAGTAGTAGTAGTAGTAGTAGTAGTAGTAGTAGTAGTAGTAGTAGTAGTAGTAGTAGTAGTAAGGGCTGGTGTCTGTGCTGGTGGAGCAAAACGTGATCTGATCATGGAATTTAACTCACCTAACTACTGTCCCTAAGCAGCTACTCGGTCATAATACCTATAAAAATCATCAGTTAATGGAATACGAGGCTGGCTGCCACTAGTACCTTCATCTTCGATGTTGCGTGAATCAGCCATCGGTGTCTACAAGTTGATAGCGAACACGAATCAACTACGACGTAGATAACACATAATACATATAAAAACTAACATGTACATATAAGATATTCACACTCACTTTCAATCACTTCCCAAGTAACGATTTCTAGGCAAGGATCATCTTGTTTCCACAACTAAAATCTATATCTTCTTATTTAAATTTTATTTGTTACTTATTAGAAAAAGTTGGCCTCTGATACCAACTGTAGCTTTGTTATCAAATTGTAGAATAACTACATTCCACTGCCTAAGCTCTATAAACTCAAGCTTTGATACCAACTGCGATGACCCCTTCTCAAATTAGGGCACCGCTTGGCCTAATCCCGTCATTAAGCCCTAATCTTACCACGTAGGACTTAACAAGGAATTAGTCGGCCTTTCCAAAACTCTTCTATTTACAAATCATTCTTTTCAAATAAGTGTTTTCTTATCTTATATCAATTAATCAATCAGAGTTAATTAAAATTTACCAATTTAAAATTTATTGAGTGGAAGTCTTAACAATTTAGCGAAAGCTTTTAACATGATACCTAGAATTGTGGAAAACCAGGAAGTAAATATCACATGCATATATAAAATGAAACGATGATGAAATATATCAACATGTATCTGGTCAGGGTACTATATCTCATCCTATAAATACAACCCCAAAAGTATGTGGAAGACACATAAAAGTCATACAACAAAAATAAAACCTACAAAATCCGTTGTAACAGCACTCCACTGGCTCAGAGGTAGTCGCCGATCTTCTCTTTGCCCAGTCTGCTACTCGATGGACATGCACCTACCATCATAAAAAGGATGGTGAGTACAGGAAAGAAAAAATAATACTGAGAGACATTTGTTCACATTTCCAAATATACAACAAGTATTTAAAAGCACAACAATAGCAACTATGCTCAAAAGAAATCATGCTATAAGATACTCGAGTCAAACAAAATGAAATTGACACTCGGCTTAATAGTAATGATCTAGGGTCGATCGATTGGGAGTCCTATCCACCAATGCCTTTTCCACTATATAAGGATGGAGTTGAACTTTACGTCTCAATGAAGGTCAGAGTTGAGCTATATGCCTTTGTAATCAATCAAAAGTGTCAGTCTCCTATGATATATGTGCTTGCCAATAACCTCATGTCTCATACTCCATGTGTTGCACAAGATAGTGGAGAGATATCAAACACCTCAAAAGTCTAGTGACCCCCGTGTCCCCACCACCTCTATCATATCATGGTCCTAGATACAAGAACTACTTTCATATTTCAAGGAATAACACGGTTTTGGATTTCAACAATGAAATTGCATACTAATGCACAAAGGAAATTACATTTACAATACCATTAAACATCTACCTAATAGCATGCTATTTCATTTGACTAAATATCTCAATAATAAAAAATGAAATAGCATATGATATGGAGTCAATGAAACTATTAAATCAAAAACTAATACCATGATATCAAACTCATGAAATGAGAAAGGAAATAAGTCATGGTATTTAGATTACAATAGGCAAATCTGTCCAAAATAACTATACATGAATGAAATGTAAATAAATATCTCGATCAGTTAAGACCTTATCCTAGGATATTAGAATTATTTATAGTGTTTAAGTTTACGTTAAGAAATTCAGATTTTTGGGTTGTCATAGCACCTAGTGAGCTAGTTAGCCTACCTAGCGCGCTAATAATCTCATTAGTGCGCTAGCTTATCACACCTAGCGCGCTATGTTCAGGAAAACCCAAAATTCTACACTTAGAATTTTGAGTTCTTTCCACTCATAGGCTACCCTAACACCTTGGGAACTCTTATTTACATCTCCAAAAACCCAAGACATCAATTCACATCATATAAATAGCTACACATTATATAACTCATGAATCCACCAAATTAATCTAAGTTGCTAGTGTAAGAGAATTACCTAGTTGATGATCACCTACACTTCATCACTCCTCATACACAAAATTCACCAAATCCTTACTGATCTCTTCTTCTCCAGTAAGCTTTCTTAGCTCACAAGTTTTTTTTTTAGAAATGAAAATGAGTTGGTTACATGTGTTGATCAATCCAATCTTATATATTTAGATAAGATTGATTCATAGCCATTGATCTTAATGTACATACGTATCTCGAGACTAATCTAATGGCTTACACTTTGCCACATTTCCCACTAACTGTCCACTAACTATATCTAAGTAACATCGATGTCAAACTCAATTGGTCTCTTGATGTGTCAATGCATATCTTGAGAATTATCACATGGCTATTGTTTTAATTTGCTAACTTAGGTACATTTAATATATAATCAACTATAGAAACATTATTTCAACTATATAAGCGATACTAAGCGTAAAATAACTCATCACTCTCTACCCCGGTCCCACACTGGCACATATCTCGTGGCGTGTACCCACTCACGTCTCGACATCTATACATAAGTAGGAGCGACTTAGTAGTCTACATATACACAATGCACTAGACACATACCATAAAAATATAACATATTCCTTGACCATATTGCCTCGGTCACGACATGAATCTCGATGCGGGTCTCGCGTCATGGGTCACTCATCCTGATTAAAGAATTAAACTAGGATTTAGAAATTCGGGCCATGGCAGTTATAAAAGACGGTGTCGGGGTGGTCTATGCAGGACGTCGAGTCTACAGAGAAGGGAAAATGCATATAAAGTGTCCAAAGCTGTGGTGACGTCGTAGCATTACACACAACACCGTATCACTTATGGACAACACCGAACGTAGAAAATAGAAATTTTAGAGTTCTAATTCTTATAGAATTGTCTATTAGGGTTTCTAATTATTTTTTAAAGCGTTTTAGGAGTATAAATAGATATTAGAACGTGGTAAACATAGACACCACCATCGATCACAACTAATTATCATAGTTTTACATAGTTTTACTTTGTTCTTGAGTATTAAGTAGAATTGTGGAAGAGAAGACATTAAAGACTCACGTATGGTTGTTTGGTATTATTTTCTTTGATTTAATTGAAGTTATTTCATTAAATCTCTTATTTCAACGAAAACCATTATATGCATGCTTATTTCAATATTGTGGGAGTAGTTCATTAATCTTAGGGATCCATGGATCATATGGTATGAATGATATGCTAAAGTAGTTTAAATGAATTATAAAGTTAAAAAGTGCAATAGTTAGAATTTGTATTGAGTCTAGACGTAATGTTAAGAACATCTTGATCACATGTTTGTTGATTATGGTTTTTAGGAGTTACCATGGCCATTAGAGCTTTTAAACCAGATATGAACAATACAACTATAAAATACATAACATTGATAGATAGTTATTGGTTAGGGACGCACGGATAGTAAACTTAATTGGTTATGAGTCTAAAGATTAGAAGCTTAAAGAAATGTGAAACTTACGTTATTCAAACCAATAGGTGGAGTTCTAATTTACAAATTAGAGTATTTTCCATTAAGACAGTAGGTTGAAGTAGATTTGAAGGAAATATGTCTATTCTAATTATGCATTGCACACTCATAATGAAGATGAAGTAAGTGAGTTGAAAAGCATAGTTATTTATTACCTATGTGAAGTTGTGAACTAAGATCTTCTTAATATAAGAGTACAAGTATTTATATTGTTTTTGTAAAATAGAAAAGTTTAGTTAAAAACAAATTAAGAAAGAATTTCATTAGCAATAGCGTAAACTTGACCAAGTATATTGAGTGCAACACACCTTTCCCTGAGGACGATATCCATAATCAACGTGAGTTGATCAAACTATTACTACAATCGAGCCGTTATACTTGCAGTCATGATCAAGTATTTGGCGCCATTGCCGAGGATTATTAGCCGCATTAACTTAGTTAGTTTACAAAATTGTTAAGTTTTAGTTTAAGTAATTTACTTTCTTGTTCATATAAAAAATATTTAAAAAAGATTTAAGTTTCAAGTTGATAATCTGCACTTGATCTTTTGTGTTTTCTTTTTAGGGAAAATCAGTGCATGCGTAATAAAAGAGATAAGGACTTAGTGCCTGTGACTACTTTAAGCAAGAATTTCAATAGACTTACAACGGAGTGATGAGGCTTTCAGCCAACACTGCCGAGTTCAAACTAAGATCGTCTCTAATCAACATGGTGCAAAATTCTTGTACAACAGGCTATCGAATAGAGATCCAGTTGCGCATGTAGATAATTTCTTAGAGAAGTGCGACACTATGCACATTAGCAGAGTTAGAAAAGAGGTGATTAGGACGATACTTTTACTATTCTCATTGGATGGAAAAGTCAAATCCTGGTTCCAAGGATTGAACGCAGGGAGTATGACTTCATGAGCAAAAATCAATGAAAGATTTCTAAACAAGTTCTTTCCCCCAATGAAGGTCAGTGAAAGAAAAATGGAAATCAATCAATTCAAGTAGGAGGTTGAGTCTCTTCGCGAGGCTTGGGAAGGATTTAAAAAGATGTTGAGTAGATGTTCAGGACATGGATACGTGAAATACCCACAACTACTGATTTTCTACTATGGGATGAATCACAACACCAGAACACTAGTAGATGCTGCAGCAGGTGGTTCTTTACTAACCAAGGATGAGGATGGAGCATTAGATCTCCTAGATCTTATGTCTTAAAACTCTACAGTAGCTACTCATTCCACAGCGAGGAAACTAGCAGGCGTATAGGAGATTGATTCGTAAGCTGCAATGCGTGAATGAAATAAAAATATACATTGGATGCACCTTGAGATACGCATAACATGAGTGTTGAGGAAGAGAAATGGTTGAACGTTGCTGTTGGTGAGATGATTTGTCCACGCCTTAAGATGCGTGACATTGAATCTCAATGAAAATCAAGGGTGTTTGGTTTTATATATAAAACCATTTGATCTACCTCGAGGAGATTAAAAATTTTATTTCTTAATGAGTCGTTCAAGAGGTGGTGCTTATCTAATTGATAGCCATTTTATCGACCTCGAGATACACAACACGTATCTGGAGGAAAATCAATATATATAAAAAAAGTGAATCATTATATTTGCCTCAAGATTTATGCGATACAAATCTCGAGAATTTTTTAATATATATCGTCAAATCACCACTGCCTTATTTAATGTTGCTTTGAAATAAAGATTGACCTCAAGATTTGAATTACGTATCTCGATGAAGATCAAATTTACATTATAAAAATGAATCATTATATTATCTCGAGATTCGTGTAATACAAATATCGAGGAAATCTAATATATGGTTTCAAAATAGATCACCTCCAGTGTGTTTGATTTAAATTTCGAAATCGAAAGAGAAAAATAGAGTGATCGAGAGAATGACTGAAAAGGGGACAGAGAAGAAGGAACGAGACTGTGTGAGAGGCGAGACGATGGTGGTGGGTAAGTTATTCGTTATTGTTGGGTTTGTTGTTGATGTTGGTTTTCATGTTGTTAATGGAGGTTGGAGCCTTGGGGAAGATGAACATGACGGGTGGGAGGCTCGGTTTATCCAAGGACAGAGACGACCTTGTCTCCCCTCCCAAAGAACCTTTAAACCCAACACCAATGAAAAATTAAATTAAGAAAAAAAATAGGGGTTTTTTCGTAAGGGAAAAGAAGATGGGGTTTGACCCTAGACCGGACCGAGCCGGGTCCGGTTCAATCGAACCAAATCGGTTCGATTAAAGGGTCAACCCCTAATTGAAAAGAAAATATGGGAAAATGCTAGAAATTCATAAAAAATCCAGAAAAAAATGAGAAAAATTTAGAAAAAATATATTTGAGCCAAGAAAATTGAAATTGTGGATTATTATGAAAAAAAAGGAATTTAGGATTTTCTCAAGGATTCATACCGAGGTTTTCCTTGTAATGCGTGCTACGATACTTGAAAATGTCTGACATTTAAAAAATTGTTTAAAAGCCTAATCAAGGGTAATTTTCGATTCCATATCACAATTTGGAGTTAAAATTGGGATCCGGACATCCGAGGATAAGATTTGAAGGTATTCTGGGGTTTTCAAGTCGAGGAGGACTAATAAAATATAATAAATTGAAAAAATTATATTTAAGCCTAGACAACGTAATTTTTGATGCCGAACAATAATGTTGAATTAAAAATGAAATCTTGGCATCGGATAATTTATTTTGGAAGTATTTAGGAGTTTCGTGACGCAATTGGGTTAATTAAATTGCAAATAATTTGAAAGATAGTGAAATTATTGTGGAGGCTTACAGGATGTATTAATGAATTGTAGGACCACGATTCGAGCCCCGTGTGGACTAGTTTACCAACTAGGAGCGCAAGGAAGTTGCGATATCGCGTTTGTAAGGTTAAGTAAATCACATAGTAACCTTACATTATATAATTATAATTTTGTATAAATTGCATTGATCCTTGATATTGCATTTTTATTGTACATGCATACACGGGTTGGGAGGATAAGGCAAGTCGAGTCCCCTTATAGTATCAACTATATCGTGGTTATAGAATACTATATTAAGTTTGAGGGGCTAGAGTCACTGATACTTTGCATCACGTGATAATCATGAGATCACATTGAACCAGATCATACTTAGATAGACTCGAGGAACGAGACTCTTTTAGTTATTCTTACTATACATTAGTCTTTATTATTGTTTACTTACGACTTTAAGAGAATATTATCTGATTGTGGTCGGATAACAAAAACGAGATTGATTCAAGGTTATATTTGAATTCTTTGGATTATATTCTTCGTTTAATTTCTTGGATTATTATGCTTTTGATTATTACAGGTGTACTGAATAGTGTGGGATTTACTTATCTGACATTATTAAATTTTTGTAATTAGATAATGACAGGTTCTAATGGCGACAAGGGAAAGGTAAAGCTTTCCAAATGTATGTGACTTGTTTAGTTCTTTTCTCTATGTATGTATTGGTTTTTGAATATATTATATTGTATAAATGGATTTATAGGTTCGAGTGTGATTAGGATCTCCTTTGGAATGGCTGGAACAGTTTAAGGATGAATTGAAATAATTTTGGAATTAAGGTAATGCTAGTTTAAGGATTTTGATACTATAAATCAAGTTAGAATGAATATATAATTTAGTTAGTGCAATGTATATTGCTATGGGTAGATTGTGAGTCCTTCGGCATTTCCACCAAAGCTGAGCAGGTTTTGTTAAAGATTTTTGAAAGCTGAGATTTTCAGTGTAGACTTAGAAATAGAGGAGATGCTGTCGAAAATTTTTTACGAAGTTTTAAGGATAATGTAATCAATCTAAATGAACTTTGAGGATTATATAATTAACTTTTACGAAACTTTAAGGTTTAAGATTCATTTTAGAATCCTTTATGGTTAATAAAGTTTTATAATTGAAGATCACAATATCTTATTCTTAATTGTTTATTGATGGAGAGGTTATGGCTACTAGATTATTAAAGGATTAAGGTAATTTAGGCCGGTCAGATGCCCTAAGTAGGTGGGGTTTGAAAATTTAACTGAAGAAAGTGTTATCAATTTTTGAAAAAAATGAGAAATGTAGCTAACAATAGTATAATTTCATGATTGAAAACCTAGAGTTGGGGAAGACCATGAACTTGAAACAAAAGCAAGAAGAATACTAGAACACTTCTTGTAGAAAATGTTAGATCTCTAAGGAATTCTATGGTAAGTATGAATTTTACTTGAGTATAAAAAGTATATAAAGACTTAATACCAAGAAGGAAAGAGATATGCATCCTGTTTAATGAAAAAATTTGAGTTAAAACTTGCTTTATAAAGTGAAAGTGAGAAGTGCTAATAAGAATTTTACATAAAAAAAATAGAGAGTCCTACAAGTTCTATAGTAAAAAAATGGTTAGCAAAAGAGAGAAAAACGAAATCCATAGGAAAAGGAGCAGGGACGGTGCAACTAAAATTTATAAGGAGAAAGAGAAAATAAGATAGATAAAAAATGAAGAAAAGAAAGGCAAAAATTAGATTAAAACATTTCAAATAAAAGATTTAGCTCGAGTACAAGTAACTTAATTGAGTTAATTTTCTTTCCAACTATATTAAGTCCTATTGACTATTGAAGTACTAAAGTCTACAAACTAATATGATATATGTTTATTTGTGAAATTCTGAGCTTAATGAGAAATCATGAGATTGTACACTTGCTACTTGAGTGTCGAGGTGAACTAAATATGTCTGTAGTGATGGTTTTGGTTGTGAACTACTTTGGTGTTTTGAAAGTGAATTGTATTTATTGTTAATGCTACAAGTTTTCAAAATATAAGTTTTTTGCAAAGAAAAGCTCTTGAGTAGATTATAAATTTGAACTCATTTGAATTAATGGAAACTCCATGAATTATGTGAAATGAATATGAATTTAAGTAGTAGTAGTAGTAGTAGTAGTAGTAGTAGTAGTAGTAGTAGTAGTAGTAGTAGTAGTAGTAGTAGTAGTAGTAGTAGTAGTAGTAGTAGTAGTAGTAGTAAGAATACTTAGTAAAATACACTTTTGCTCGGGACGTGCAAAATCTTAAATTTATGGGTATTTGATAATCGATTATTTAGACTTATATATTAGACTAGTTTAGTAAGTATATTTAGTGTAAATATCCAAGAATGAACTTTTATCACGGTATTTATGTATTTTCGGGTATACGAGTTATAAAGGAGACAATGGAGTGATTTCATGATGAAACGAGGATAAAATGCTGATACGTGTCGAACGTGCACAATAGCTTTCAGTATTCTCTTATTATTTGTAATAATGGTAAGTAGGATATCGTCTCCACAGAGATTTTGAAAACTTCTCAAGAAAGTGTTTTTTGTTTTGTTTTTCTTAATTTAGTTAATCTAATTAAATGAGAATTGAAATACTAAATAACTAAACATTATGACTACTAACTTAATTAACCAAACTAATTAAACTAATTCAAATAATTCAATGCAAACTTAATTAAACGAAATTCAAGTTCAATATAATATAAATATCTAAACAAACATCTAAACAAACCCCCACTAAATAATGTAATATACTGGATTGTATTTAAACATTAAAACATAACATTAACCTCATAACCTAGTTATAATTATGTCACATGGAATCTTGGAATCATTAAATCCTTATTCATAAAAGGTTGATAGCCTTTAGCAAGCCATCGATTTTCCTATATTTAATGGAAAATAGCCATATCATTATCATTATAAATCTACCTATTGGAAAAAACACAATAAAATAAAATTACGATAGCATTAACACTCAATAAAAATCATGCATAATCTAAACCAAGTATTAATCAGAATATTCCTATATCAATAAGTAACTTAGAACACAATCACCTAGAACATCCACTCAGGTAATTTGGCCCTATAAACTAATCATAGTTACTACTTCTATAATTGTTGTCAATAATCATAGACATAGATTTAGAAAATAGAATATCACAATACATATTTGCAACTATGCATGCAATACAAGAATCATTAGTTGTAATGCGCAAAAACAACGTATTAAAACCGTTATTGTTGTATATGAATTGATTTAATGCAATAAGTACATGATTACTTAATTATAACTATATAGCAATTCAAAGTATATACATGTCTAGGGTTTGTTTAGATTAATAAACTATTCACTCATGCTGGAAATAAATAATACAATAATATAATTGAAAGACATAATTAAATAAATACCTTTTATTGAAATAAACGAATCTCCAATGTTGCTTCAAACATAAACTCAATTTAAACTAACTTACGGCTTTCACAAAATTGTTAAGAGAAAATAGGGCTCTTAATTTCAAAGCCCTAGGGTCCTATTTATAGTTTCTTAAGCTATACAAATCAAGATGAACTTAAATTCTTTGTAATAATTTAAAAACTCGTCACTGACCTCAGCGATTTGACAACGAATCTTATGTTGTCCACAAATCGATAATTTAATCATTGAAAATATCTCTCTGTGCTCTACCAATTTATCCAACGATTCTTTTGTAAATCTCAATTTGTTGGCTAATCGCTGGCTCTTCTCTGCTTCCGATTTAAGCAACGATTCCTATCTAATCTCGTATCGCTGATGATTCGCTGGCTCTGTTCTTTAGTTGACTATTTTGCTCTTCTTCCTCTTTTTATTTCATTTCTTCATTTTTCCTAATTAAATCTTGAAATCACAAAAACAAGAGAATAATCAGTGTAATATCATCATTTATATCTAAAATCAACCTGAATTAGACTATAAAACATATCTAATTATTGACTTGTAAAATATCCTCAAACTTAGCACTTTGCTGTCCCGAGCAAAAGAATACTCTCAATCATATTCTCTTTTAAATCATTATGTATTGATTTCGATCTAATTCATCTTAACTTTAAATAATGAAAGTTTTTAAATAGAAGTAATCTTCAAATAGAAACATGTAACCCATAAGTAAATGAAAGTTATGATAGAATAGAATGATTTTTGAAAAAACGAACCATCCCTTAATGATAACTCAACCACCCAATGTAATACTCCATAGAACTTAAAGTTCAATCTATATCCAAGGCCAATACACAATATAAGTTTTCTCAATCTCAACTGACAAGCATCAAGCTTATGATGACTAGTGTAGAATTTCAAAATACAAAAACCACTAGATTAATCTCAATTTAAGAAAATACTTTATAATAGCACCACAATCTAAATCAATAGGAGCTTTGCCAAGACACCAATGAATATATCGTTTAAAATGTGTTAGATTCATAAATACTTCACTCAACCCTAGCTTCAAGCACTCAAGCTATTTTTTTTTTGAAGAGTTTAACAACATCCACCTTTTTCATCTCATTTTTTCTACTTCATCCTAATTATATATATTTGACTTTTGAGTCCCAGCTCCATTTCCTGTAGACATTCTCACATTTTTCCTACTATAAATCTATAGGACTCTTGATATATTTGCAAGCTCTCATTAGCACTTCTTACTATCCACTAAAGTTGAAGAAAGTATTCTTCTAACTTATAAAAATTCATTGGTTTCTACCCGTTTCTTCTTTCAATTGTGACATAATAACTTTCTATATATATACTATAAAAATATTTAACCGTTAGTCTTTGTATTACAAGATTTTTAGAGATCTGTCTTGTTCATCTTGCATTATTGTTTCGATCTTCTACCCATTCACATTACTAATACAAGAAAATCCAGTGCATACATTAACTAGTAAAGTTAATAAAAAAGGTATAAAAAATATTTTAATTCCTTCTATCATAAAATTCACTTGGGTAGTAGAAAATATCATTTCCATTCAAAAATATTATATATATATATATATATATATTCATTTTCATTCTTTTCCTAACAAAGAATAAAGTAAAACGAAATTCATACTTACTTGAATTCGGAAGAAATTTAAAAAATTTCATCAACTCACTTGAATATCAGATTAAAAGTTTGAACTTTGCATCAATTGTGAACTTAACTTCTACCTTTCTTTTCTTTTCTTACTTTCTTTGCTATCACTGTCATACTTAACCTAAATACCCCCAAACTCATTCCAAACCTTGTCCTCAAGGTTAAAAAAACTAGTCGGGTTTCCAACAAAACAAATATAATTCGTGAAGTATAAACAAATTGATATAATCATAAATTGGATAATCAATATTAAAGTCACTATAGAAATTTTCATCAAACAGAGTGCATTTAAAATATGAATAATCATCACCAATGGAAATCAAATGTAGCATCACCATCAAATGTATCACCACATCACCATATCAAATGTATCACATGAAATCACATCACTATGCATAGTATGAAAGATAGGATATCATCAGCACAGGTCACATAGTATCATCACCAGAGTTACATGTAAGACCTCACACATCATCACTCAGAGACAAAGGAGATAAAGTAGAGTAAAGAAATCAATGTCATCATTTTTAATTTGCATTATCATCCTCCACTGGATCATTCCTCTCAGACTGGTAACTCGCAGCGGGATCATAGAGGATGTAGTCCTGACCTAGCGGTAGTTGATCATCAAAAATACCATTAATCGGTAGCCTCATTTATGTATATGGTACAGGAACCTCTACGCTTCCTTGTCTTCTTTGTCTTCTTGACATTGTGTCTATGCTAGCTATCTCAGCATTCTCCCTCTTATCTTTAGAGTTTTTTTATCCATTAATCTTTCTATAACTCTCTATTACTCCATCCGTGATAGTCTTCTCCAGTAAAACATCCATCTCAAGTCCTACCATTTTCACTCGATCTTCTCTGCAAAAAGCCATAATCATCAAAGGAAATGGTAATCCGTCATTCTTTTTCGTTTTAATGGCACTCCTTATCGATTCATAGATAATCTTTTCAACATCTAAATATCCTAATTCCTTCATAATGTGGTAAAGCAAAGCAACTTTGTAGTTCACGATCTTGCAATATTGTAGACTTGGCTATACGATAGCGTTGATGAAATAACACCACGCTTTCGTTATCTTCCTAAAAAATTTGGTAGTGATATGATTCGGGTACCCATCAGTGTCTAAAATGAATCCATCACTATGGATTGCCTCCAATCCTCCCCTAATTTCCTCAGTAGGGTAATGGTAATTAATCGAATATTCAGGTTTTGGGTGATAGTCCCTAGTTAATAATCCCTAGTTTCTCGCATCAATGATATCTAAGATCCTAGGCCTATATCTTAACCCATTCTTCAAATTGAATTTTTTTCGTTAGGATTAACTTTCTTCATCTCTATATATATTTCTTAATCTTGGCAAAGGCCTTATCATTGACAAGACTTTCCTCCATAAATACATACTTTTTCACTCCCTTGGGTGTTTTTTTTTTCTACTCCCTCTTCCTCATCCTCATATTCTCCCTCAGAATCATTGCTAAACGATAAATGTGGAGTAGCTCTCTTTGTGGTCTAATATTAGGTGTATTGAAAAAATCCCCGTGGGTCTAATTAGGGGAACTTGGATTTATCCATGGGTTTCTCTACTAACTTTCCCTTTCATTTCTCCTCCCTCGAACTTTTATCCCTTCCACTTTCGTCCATTTCAATAGATACAAGAAAAAGAATGAGCTTGTAAAACCATTTAAAACCAAATTATTGGAAATGTATTTAGTAAAATTTAACTTATCTATTTAATAAGGACGAATTCATCGAAAAAAAAAACGTTTATAAATCGAGAGTTTGAAATTCATATGAAATTCATTGATAAACATCATTGATAAAAACAATCGTTCATAAGTAATTCAAGCTAGCAATAGATAAACACAAAAGACCCCAAACTCATTTGAAACTTAGTCTTAAATTAGATTGCGTATGAAATTTAGTTCATTCGGCATATACTAAAAATAGTTTGAAAATTTGATATCAATAAATAAATTATCACAACACTCCCATATAGTCTTAGAATTGAAAACATTCGACATCAAAACCAATTTTGAGCAAAAATTTCAAAATTTAGGCTCTAAACTAAATAAAAACCCAAAAATCCATGAAAAACTGAAAATATAATCAATAAAAGGCTAGGGTTCTCATTGATTACGTTCTTAAAATTGAATCTTTCAAGACTGTAACTCTAGCAGTCCTCTAGAACACTCTTCCAAGCTCCAATTTTGAATTCTCCTTGCTCAAGCCCTAACTGGCTCTACACTCTCAAAACTTACAAAATTTTAGGTTGAATGTGTGAAGATTGAGGTGGGAATCACTAAAATCACTAAAATCTAGTTTTGGAAGGTTGAATCTAGTCGAAACTTTGGTCTTTGAATCGAAAACGATTTGTGAGCATGAAGTGAGTAAATGTGGCAATTTCGGGTTTTTATTTTTAAAAATGCGTTTTCCTCCTTAGTGAATCATGGTTTAAATGGATTCACCAGGAAATCGCTGCCTAAATTGCAGAAAAATGAACCTCAATGGATTACCAACTAGTTTAGCGAATCCTAGTTATAAGTGAAAATTGCTAACAAATCGCTGACCTGAAATTACATTAAAAATTCTGTAAACAGAGACTGATTTTCTCAGTGAATTCTAGTACACATTGGAATTGTTGGCCTATTTTAATTTCTTTTTCAATTTAATTACTTTTTCCATATATTTATTACATATATGTCCAATAAAAAGGTAGATTATTAAAAATTATCAGAATTCGACTATGATTTATACTAAACAATAATTTCATTACTATAAATAACTAACTAAGAAAAAATAATGCATAAAGACAATATTATGGAAAGACATTGGCTCGATCACCCCCTTATATGAAATTATTTCGGAATTAAATTCCTAAAATATTCCCATTGTAAGAGTCAAAATTTGAGAGAAAATAAAAAGAACTAACTAATCCTAATATTAAAATTGAAAGTAAAAATAGAGTATAGGTTGTCTCCCATATAGCGCGTTTGTTTACTATTGTTGGCTCGACTGAACCACGCAGTTCTAAATTGGTTCTATAAACTTAAATGTAGGATTGTCTACTCTAGTGTCATTCCAGAAAGTAATTACTCGGCCATGCACCTTAAAAGTGATTGTCTTGTTAAGAGTATCCATGACACCTTGCAAAGTGGCTAAAGGTTGTCCTAAGATTAATGGAGGATCTTCATTAATGAAGTGTGGCATAACCAAAAATCTGTAGGAATAATTACTTGTCAATTTGAACTAGTACATTAGTAACCACTCCTATTAGTTTCACCGAATAACTGTTTGCAGAGGATCTTTTTTAAAAGCAAGTACATCCAACTCTTGTTAAGTATGAAAAAAGAAGTGAATTGGTATGTAGTTAGCATTAGAACCCGTACCACAAATAGCTTTAAAATACCAAGCTCATTTGTGGCGACCCCGTGCCTCAATGCCGCTAGGTGTCTGCTACGCCAGCCTCGCTGCCCTGCTGACGTCTGTCACCATGTCGACGATCCTCGATGTGCGTGTTATTCATTGTATTCTTTGTATTATTTGCTAATTGTTCGAAATATTCATTTAGTTACAAGTATTACTTGTGTTTTATAGAGTTGCATGTAGATAACTAGTAATTTAAAGTAGAAGTCTTTCAGTGAGAATAAACATGGATCTTTATTAACTTTCAAGACATATAGAGCATTGTTCCTACTGTGGAAAACCTAGAATAGAGTACACTATATATAAGGCGAGAAAAATAATTATATACAGGTATAGATGTTTCATAAGTCTCCCAAAAACCCAAAATATATAACTAAGTATGTAAATACAAGCACTTACAAGTAGGGTGCTGAACAGCGGGCGAGCTTAGAAATAGTCGCCGAAAATCCCTTTACCCTTACTCGTAGAAGGATCTGCACTCAACCATCACAACAAAACAAATGGCGAGTCAAGTGAGTAAAATCTCAAGGAAATTCACTAAGCATTCATAAGATAAAGTAAAGGAAATCTAATAAATACTATTTAATAAACATGCGGAATGTAAACATGCAACTGTAAATGGATCATCACATACGTAAATAACAATAAAGCGTAAACATGTGTGCCCGTTCTTGTCAGACTAGACCATACTTTGGATTCTCTCCCTAGGATGCCACCAGTGTGCGCACCCAACCGGACCATCATCTAGTCCTCTCAGTTGCCGGTGTAGACCCACGACGCATCAACATGTGTACCAACAAAGTAGCTCTGGTCGTCATTTATCGAGGACTCCTGATTCACATGTTATGGTCTAGCGTGCCATAGACACACAATGGAATACCCAAAAGGAGTAAACAATCCGTTTAAACAGTAACACATACATAGATAACTGAAGTACATTAGGAATAAAATCTGGAATACACTGAACAAGATAGACTAAAACATCAATGAAAGCAAGTAAATGCTCAAGTGATGTTCCATTGGGTTTTACAAACCTCACACATGCGATGCGACTTCCTCGGACTCCCGAATCTGACCCCGCCTAGCTCTCTGGCACCTGAGCTATGTTTTCTCAGTCCCCTGAAGTTAATTTTGTGTTTATTATATATTCAAATTTGCTGAATAGATTTTAAATTGATCTTCCAAAATCAGCCCCTAAAGACTAAATAAAGTCTTAATTTAAGTTTTGTGTTGCAACGCATTTTTATGCATGAAGTTACACAAATCTCAAAAGCTTCCCTTAGTACAAAGTTTTTGACTCTATTTTAGCTTTCTGAAAAGGTTTGGTTTGCGAAATTTCGATTTAAAATGAGAGAGATATCGCAATTCTGCCAAAAATGGCTCAAATTGGAATCTAATCCGACAAGCAGACTTAGAAATTTTTTTTCTCTCAATCTATAGTTTCAAAAATCATAAGTTTTGGTTACAAAGTAGTTAACATACCTAATAAAAACATACTAAAAGATCACCTCATATGGATAAGTAATTAGGGACTTATGTCTTTTTAAATTTAGTTTCAAAAATCTCGTAATGCATTCAACCACCTATTCGTATAACACTTTTGGACATGAAAACATTCGAATTGCAAAATTTTCATAAGGGAAAAGTTGTTTCCCTAGGTCTGTTTTGATTTAAAATGAGGAAGTTATGACCAAATTAAGAACTTCATAATAGCTAGATTATCAACTAGAAATGAGGAATCCATATATATAAATTAATTTCAAAGACTTAAACATCTACCCTCTAAAAATGACCAAAGCCTCGAACTGATTTCAAACTTGAAATAGAGAAATTGTACCTAGGTTTAATTTGAGCTCCAACTCTCTTTTATCTCCCTGAATTTTTTAGCCAAGATCATCCTCAATTCCTTTGATTTTTTAACTTAAATGTATATGTTAAGCTCCTCTACTAAGTATAGGCCTTATATACTTATATTTGTAAGTGGATTAGTTAGCTAAATCTTTGATTTACTATTAGTGAATTATGACATGTGTCCTCCTTCAATCCACTTGTCACCAAATGAAACCACTTGTCTTACATGAAGCCACTTGTCCCACATAAAAGCCACTCATATTACCTTGTTATATGTATTGTAGGATCATCACTAGGTTGATCAAAGGTTCAATTAATTCATTTCTAACTATTGGCATTTGTATTCAATTGATTCAATTAATTTAACTTATGAACTTTTATACATATGTAGCCTATTTAGGGTCTTAAATTAGTGTACTACCACTTTCCCTAGTACCCAATTACCCGGCACCCAGTGCCTTGCGTCTTGGCACGCGTCCTGAGGCACGCCAATCCTTGATGTACCCGATTATTATGACTTAGCCTAAAGTTTGGTTATCTATTTTATGCAATATTCACCCTTGTTATTGTCATTTTATTTAAATTAGCATTATAAGACTTAGTGTACCCATACTACGCCTACTCGGTACCCTCGTCGATACACTTTACGAGGCATTTACCCATCACACAATCTCACACTCTATGGAAATATAAATACACACATGCGATGAGTTATGAAATAAATAATAATTAACATCACAATTATGGAATCAACAGACACAAACAATGATTTAAACCTAGTTCAACGCGTTCTAGCCTATCTAGGGCGTCCACGTAAGCCTGACCTAGCGCTTGAGTCTGAAAATAAACTAAATAACGGTGTGATTAAATATTGGGTCGTTACAATTCTTTCCAACTAGGGGAAATTTCGTCCCGAAATTAGGATACACTACTATCTTGAATCATGGAGTCATATAAGGTATTAACGAGCCAATAAACCTCGGTCTTTTGTTCTTCTCTTCATGGAAATGAAACTGTGGTGGAATGACTGATGCCACCAACTCAACCTCGAGCCCTAATAGACCATACTTTAGTATGTTGGGATCCCTCCAGCGGGTTCTCCAACTCCTTGCACTGGTCCATGACCCAATAGCCCTCGCGGTGGTCGGCATTAACCCATGACTTACTGACATGTGCACCAAAGACAAATAGCTCAGGTCGCAATTCACTGAGGGCGCCCATGCCACATGCTATGACCTAGTGTATAGCACAACCATTGAGTCTTCATATACCAAGCTAGAAATCAACATACATATGTGCATAATTTAAATAAATAATGACAAAATGTGTTAGATGACTTACCCTCGACATGCTGTTTGGTCACCTCCATATTCGGCTTACCTACTATGTGAGCTCTCTCTTGGGTCTTGTCTGGCTCTAGTGATGGTGATGCCCTCTAGCAATCAACTCTAAGATGTCCAGCTTGACCATATCAGAAACATCGATGCCTGTTAGATCTCTACTTGTTTGTCCCTAGATCTTTGAAGCTAAACTCGATCTTTCTGACCCCTGTCATGGCCTCCCTGATCTTGATCATGTTGGTACGACTGTGTCTGATGTCTACACTACTCTGTAGGTGTATGTATCACGGCGTGAGCTCCGTCAATCTGTCGGTTATCGTATCGTACTGATTTGATTGATAGTCATCCCTGCTCTCCTGATCATCCCTATTGTCCTTCTCAGACTGGTGCCTCTGGAAGTAATGTAGCAGTGACCTGGATAGACGTCTGCGGTATCATCGGGGTGATGACTGCCTGAGTAATAGTACTCGATACTGTAGGTACTATAAGAGTTACTGCTACTACGGCTGCTGTTGTGGCCTACCCTGAGTAACTATAAAATCTCAGCCAACTGAGCGTTATGTGCTTCGAGTTGGTCATAAGCACTTGGTATAGTAATAGTGGTGGTGGCCCTATTCGGATCGTTAGTCTAACCAATCTTTGAAGGTGCAGAGGGTTGTTTGTCCATCGTAATCTGCATTGATAAGCGTGTGTTTCATCAACCTTGCTATATATACGCATATAATATATTATATACAGTAAAAACATAACACATATATAGCCAATAACTCAACCCGCCTCACAATCATTTCACAAATAGGGTTCTAAGGTAAGTACATCAGGTTTCCATATCTAAAGTTTGGTTCATTAAGTTTTATGCTCTTTCATAAATTCCCGAGGTTCCTCAAACCAATACTCTGATACCAAATGTAGCATTGGTATCATGTTAAAGAACAAATTATGCTTCATCCCCTAGGCTCCATCGACCTTGCTTTGATACCAACTGTGGCGGCCCCGAGCCTCGAGGCTGCCAAATGTGCTATTATGCGGGTCCCGCAGCCCTGCTGATGTATGTCGCCATGTTGATGCTCCTCGATATGCATGTTATTCATCTTATTCTTTATATTATATGCAAATTATCTGATATATTCATTTAGTTACAAGTATGGCTTGTGTTTTACGGAGTTGCATGTAGATTACTAGTAATTTATAGCGGAAGTCTTTAAGTGAGAATAAATATGGATTTTTATTAACTTTCAAGTGATATAGAGCATTGATCATACTGTGGAAAACCTGGATTAGAGTACACTATCTATAAGGAGACAAAAGTGAATATATACATGTAGAGAAGTTTCATAAGTTTCCCATAAACCTAAATTATATAATAAAGTATGTAAATACAAATACCTAAGAGTTGTGTGCCGAATAGTAGGTGTGCTTAGAGATAGACCCCGAAAATCCATTTACCCTTACTTGTAGAAGGATCTGCACTAAGTCATCAAAACAAAACAAATGACGATTCCAGTGAGTAAAATCCCAAGGAAATCCATTGAGCATTAATATGATAAAGTAAAGTAAAACAATAAATACTATTAAATAAACATGCGGAATGTAAACAAACAACTGTAAATGGATTATCGCATATTTGAATAACAATAAAACTCAAACGTGTGTGCTCGTCCCAGTCAGACTAGACCATACTTTATATTCTCTCCCCAAGATTCCACTAGTGGGCATACCTAACTAGTCCATCACTTGATCCTCTCGGTGGTCAATGTAGACCCATGACGCATCGACATATGTATCGAAAAAGTAGCTCGGGTCGTCATTCACCGAGGACTCCTGATACACATATTATGGTCTAGCGTGCCATAGACACATAACAGAATACTAGGAAGGCGTAGACTTAACCATCCGTTCAAACGATGACATATATGTAGATAATTGAATTAAATAAGGAATATAATCAAGAATACACTGAATAAGATAGAGTAAAACATTAATGAAAGGCATTAAATACTCAAGTGATGTTCCATTAGGTTTTACAAACCTCACATACGCGCCGCGACTTCCCCAAACTCCTGAATTCGACTCTACCTAGTTCTCTGATACCTAAGCTACATTCTCTCAGTCCCTTGAAGTCAATTAAGTATATTTATTTTGTGTTCAGATTGGTTGAATAGGTTTTAAATTGATCTTCATATTAGCCCCTAAAGACTAAATAAAGTCTCAATTTCGGTCTTGTGTTTCAACATATTTTTAGGCATAAAATTGTCTAAATCTCATACACTTACCTTAGTACAAAGTTTTGGTCTCTATCTTAGCTTTCTTAAAAGGTTTAGTTTGCGAAATTCTAATTTAAAACGAGAGAGATATCACAATTCTACCAAAAATGACTAAAATTGGAACCTAATCCGACTAGTAGACTTAAAAAAAATTATTTCTCCCAATCTATAGTTTCAAAAATTGTTATTTTTGGTCAAAAGGCAGCTAAAATACTAATAACATACTAAAAGAATATCTCATTTGGATAAGTAATTAGGGAGTTATGCCTTTTAAAAGTTTAGTTTCAAAATTCTCGCAATGCATTCAATCACCTATTTGTTGAGAACTTTTAGACATGAAAACATTTGAATTACAAAAATTTCATAGGGATAAAGTTGTTCCTCATTGAGTTATCTTTCCAATGCCGCTAGATTAGATCCATTTCAATTTGAAATAAGGAAGTTATAACCAAATTACATAGTTTGATTTATAATACAACATGCAGAAATTTTAATTTTGGTCTTACAACTTCAAAAATTCATATTTTTTATTTCAAAACCAAATTAAGAACTTCATAACAGCTGGATTATCAACTTGAATGAGGAATCCAAATATATAAATCAATTTCAAAAACTCAAGCATCTACCTTCTGAAAATGCCCAAAACCCAGAACTTATTTGAAACTTGAAATAGAAAGATGTATACCTAAGGTTGATGACACTTTGATTTGAGCTTCAACTCTCCTTGATCTCCCTGAGTTTTTCAGCCAAGACCCTCCTCAATTCCTTCAATTTTTCAGCTCAAGTGTGTATGTTGAGCTCCTCCACTAAGTATAGGCCTTATATACTTATATTAGTAAGTGGGTTAATTAGCCAAATCTATGATTTACTATTACTTAATTACTAGGACATGTGTCCTCCCTCAATGCCACTTGTCCCTAAATGAAACCACTTGTCCTACATGAAGCCACTTGTCCCATATGAAAGCCACTCATCTTGCCTTGTTATATATTCTAGGATCATCACTAGGTTTATTAAGGGTTCAATTAATTCCTTTCCAACTATAGGCATTTGTAATCAATTGATTCAATTAATTTAAGTTAGGCACCTTTATACATATGTAGGATTTTTAGGTTCTTAAATTGGTGTACTACCACTTCCCTTACTACGCAATTACCCGACACCCAGTGCCCCGCGTCTTGGCACTTATCTCGAGATGCGCCAATCCTTAATGTAACCAATTATTATGACTTAGCCTAAATTTTGGTTATCTATTTTATGCAATATTCACCCTTGTTATTTTCATTTTAAGTTAGCATCTTAAGATCATTCTTAACATTGTTCGGTTGTTTAACCCTCCATTATTGAGTTATTTTTTCATTTGAAGTATTTTCAACTCGCTCATTATTTGTCATAATATTTTTGTCTTCCACTGGTACTACATTAATAACACATACTTCACTTTTTAAATTATAATAATATAATTCTAAAGATTCATTATCATTAGTTTCTTCATAATTAGATTCATCCGAATTATCATAGACATATTCTTCATTAAAATGAAAAGTGACAATTTTGTTTTCAAATTTCATAGACTTTGTTCCTTCAAAGATATCTAACTTTGTTTTAGCTGTTTTAAGAAGTGTTCTTCCTAAAAGTATAGGTGAAGATTTAAATAATACTGATTCTTCTATTTCTACGACATAGAAATCAATTGAAAATACTTAGTCATTTATTTTACTAAAACATTTTCTAATAAATAATAAGATTTAATAACTTTGTTGTCAACTAAGGTAAGATTAATATGTGTATTAGTCAATGAACCTATTTTCAATGACTCGTATAGATTAAGTGACATAACATTAATTGATGCTCTAAGATCGCACATAGCAAAATATATAAAAGAAGTTCCTAATGTAATATGAATTACAAGCATTCCTGGATCGGAACATTTCTCAAGTATTTTCTTTTTAATTAAATCAGATACCTTTTGTCCTAAGTTTTTTTTAGATTCTTCGAAAAATTTATCCTTAGATTCAGAGAATTCTTTCAAAACTTCATCATAATTAGAAAATTACGTAATTGATTCCATCAATGGTTTATTTATTTCTATTTTCCTAAATGATTCAAGAATGTCTTCATTGTTTTCTTCCTTCCTATCATCAGCTAATCATTGTAGAACGATAGAATACGAATACATATCTTCATTCAAATTATCAAAAATCTTATCATTTTCATCCTTATCAGCTATTTAAGACTTTTGTAAAAAAAAATCATATGCTTCAACTCTTGCTAAATACCATAGGTATAGCCTTTAAGGAAAAAGTATATATTTTAATTGTTTAGCCATCCATTCTCTAGAAGGAATGGCAATAGCAATCATTTCTTCTTCTTCTTCTTCTTCTTCTTCTTCTTCTTTAATAGTTTTATGTGTTTTCTTTTTATTGCATTTTTTAAGTATCTTTCCACTTATAGGTGTGTTTTTCTCATCACTGAATAAACCATTAACTTCTATTTGATTAGTAGTTGCAGCACCAACTTGAGCAAGTGCTTTAGCTTGATTACTCTATTGGGTACTTAACCTATTTATTTGTAAATTCATTTGACTTAACTTATTTTTTAGTTGATTAATAGTAGTATCATGTTGAGGCATGTACCCTAGGTTAATTTAAAAACATTGTTTATCTTATAATTTAATTAATAAAATTAAGGTTATCATTTGTTGTTTAATTATAAGTGATTGCGTGATTACCTTATAGTAAGATCTATGGGTATTTATTGAAATTTCCTAAATGTCCCTAGTCGATCGATTATTATTCTGGGAACTATAATGAATTAAGGCTAGTGTGAATCTAGATTGATGGTCATGTGATGATGATGCGTATAGGGATACGAATCGAGATCATGAGTACTTGTTATAAGAATAAGGTACTAGACCAACCCGTTATGAGAACACCACATGGATTAAGTCATAGGTGTTGCTCATGATAGGTATATCATTAGCCCTTCGACTTGAGATTACCATAGACTTCAATATTAGGTGCATGGTAATTTGACACAATCAAATGTTGTCTTTAACCGGACAATTATAACGATTGTGATTGGTTACCATGTGAGTAATTTGTAGAGGTGTGTAATCAAGATAGAGTTTTTTACTCTCCGATGAAGAGAGTTATTAGTGGATCCCTCGATATGATAGATTGATAATGGCCAAGTCCATATGAATTGATATGATCAATGTCGCTTAGATATTTTCAGTTTCCCTAAAGATCGAGACTAGTACGATTGAACATTAAGGGTGACTTTCCATGCCTTATGTTTAATCAATGGATATCGCATTACAAAAAGGATATGCTTTATGTTATTCATTAGGTCGTATCGATTTTGATATTCATGCTACTTGGGTAGTCATAATATCTTGCTAGAGACCGCTTATGACTTGTGTACCAAAATAATTTTGGTTCACTGCCATCATCACATGAACCTATTGTGTCACACACAAAGAATATGGGCATATGTGTAATTTTATATGATAAAATTCATGAAATAAAAGCCCTTACAATTTGTTATATGATAACTTATTAATATGGGCATATGTGTAATTTTCTTAAACCGCTTAAATACAATAGCTGTATTATGAATAAGATTTTAAGTGAGGGCTTATCTACACATATAAATAGAGATTAAAACCATAAAATGAAATAAGATTTTTATTTTTACTATTTTTGAGTTCTCTAGATTTTGGGAGAGAAAAAAATCATTTTCAATCTCTCTTAGGGCTATTACTCCAAATTATAGTCACCGTTTGTGTATGGATTTCTGATAAAGGACACTCGCTTAAATATCTTGAAGATCGAACAATCAGATAAGGAAATCACGGATTAATGTATGGTTTACTTTTGTAGATCTAGTTTAATGGAACTTATTTTCGATCGTGTTGGGATTTTCCAAAATTGTTTTGAATTTTTCACTACGTATGAACCCCAAAATCCAACATATCAGTCTTAATCTGATTTTGAGAAATATGTGTAAAGTTTTGATGATTTTGGTTCATAAAATTATGCAAGCTCTGTATTGGATTTCTAGATTGAGCATTTTGTTGAGGTTATTGATTAGGTGCAGATTGCATCTGAGGTCTTGGTCTATAAGTAATATAATTTTGATTTTGAAGATCATAGCTAAGATTTGGGTGTTCTCTTCTAGGATAATAACTATTGTTATTATATTAATTTCCTGGAGGACCAAAAAATTGGTTCATCATTGCATTAACCTCTTCAGTATTCTCTTCATGTAAAGTAGGACACGCATCTATAGGATGTGTAACCTCATTACATAATCCACAAGCTTTAACCTGATTAGATTTATCTTTAATTAACAGCTTAACCATATTAGATAATTCATCAATTTTATAATCAAACGTATTATTTCTACTATTATCAACTTCATAAAGTTTCTTTCTTGTGGATTCAATTTTTTACCATATTGCTTAGATTGCTTAGCCATTTTACTAATTGCTTCTTTTGCTAAAGTAGGTGTTGTTTCAAATAAAGATCCACCACATAGTGTGTCTAATAACCTTTGTTCAAAGTGATTGAATCCGTTATAAAAATATTCTAATAAAGAGTATATCAATGTTGTGGATAAGAAAAAATTAATCTTTGGAATCTATCCCAGAATTCATCAAAATTTTTATCATATTTTATCTTTGCAACAGTTATTTGCTTTCTACATGAATTAATTTTTCTAGCATGCATACATTCATATAGGAAAGCTTCTAACATTTGAGTCCATGTAGTTATTGAATCTTGGGGAGATCGAACAACCAATCTTACGCTTGATTTATCAATGCAAAATGAAAAGCTTTAAGTTTAATTTGTTCTAGGGTATCTTTTTTCAATTTCATTTAGTTAACTTATATTGATACTCCCTTATGAATTTATGTGGTTCTTCATTGCCTTTACCATATAAGTTAGGTAATGCACTAATAAATCCATATCTAAGTTCGAATTCTAGAAATCCATTGGGGTATACTATGCACATAGGCTCATATGTTGTAACATTTTGATTGGCTTGTCTAAAAGTAAGTTCCCTATTATTGTTGTTATTATTATTGATAACTCTATTAGCATTATTATTATTATTAATGACACTGTCATTATTATTATTGTTGCTATCCTGCATCTTATTAGCTAAATTTTCCATATGTTGTTGTCTTAAATTTTGATTAAAAGTTATATCTATTTCAGGATCAAACAAATGTAAAGACCCTGGAGAATTAGAACGACGAAATGTGTAGACCATACAACATCTAAAATTCTAAGAAATTATTTAAAAATCTCGAGCAACAGCGCCAAAAATTGACACGTGTCGAGCATGCACAATAGTTTTTCGTATTTTTCTATTATTAGTAGTAATAATAAATAGGATATTGTGTCCACAGGGATTTTGAAAACTTCTGAAGATAGTGTTTCTTGTTTTGTTTTTCTTAATTTAGTTAATCTAATCAAACGAGAATTGAAATATTAAATAACTACGAACCATGACTAATAACTCAATTAACCAAACTAACTAAACTAATTCAAACAATTCAATGCAAACTTAATTAAACGAAATTCAAATTCAATATAAAATAAATATCTAAACAAACATTTAAACAATGCAATATACTTGGATTGCATTCAAGCACTAGAACATAATATTACCTCATAACGTAGTTATAATTATATCCCATGGAATCTTGGAATCATTAAGTCCTAATTCATAATAGGTTGATAGCCTTTAGCAAGCCATCGATTTTCCTATATTCAATGGAAAATAACCATATCCTTATCATTGTAAATCTACCTATTGGATAAATATAAAATAGAAATATGATACCATTAACACACAATGAAAATTATGCCTAATCCAAACCAAATATCAATCAGAATATGACAATCAATAACTAACTTATAACACAATCACCTATAACATCCACTCAAGTAATTTGGCCCAATAGATTAATGCTAGTTACTATTTCTATAATTGTTGTCAATAATCATAGACATAGATTCTTCTCTAACAAAATCATAGACATAGATTCAGAAAATCGAATATCATAATACATATTTGCAACTATGCATGCAATACAAGAATCATTAGTTGCAATGCTCAAAAACTACGTATTAAAACCATGATTGTTGTATATGAAAAGACTTAAAGCATTAAGTACATGATTCCTTAATTACAACTATATAGCAATCCAAAGTACATACAAGTCTAGGGTTGTTTGGATTAATAAACTACTCACTCATGCTAGAAATAAATAAAGGCAATAATATAATTAAAAGACAAAATTAAATAAATACCTCTTATTGAAATAAATGAATCTCCAATGTTGCTTCAAACATAAACTCAATAAAAACTAACTTACGCCTCTCACGAATTTGTTAAGAGAAAAGAGGATTCTTAATTTCGAAGCAATATGGTCCTATTTATAGTTTTCTAAGCTATAAAAATCATAGATGAACTCAAATTCTTTGTAGTAATCTACAAAACTCGTCACCAACCTCAGCGATTTGTCAGCAAATCATATGTTGTTCACAAATTTCTATGTTAATCACATGAAATATCTCTCTATGCTTCACTGATTCATCCAACGATTCCTTTGTAAATCTCAATTTAGTGGCTAATTCCTGGCTCTTCTCTACTTTCAATTAAGGCAGCGATTCCAGTGTAATCTCGTATCGCTAATGATTCGTTGGCTCTGTTTTTCAGTTGACTATTTTGCTTTGCTTCCTAAATTATACTATAAAACATGTACAATTATTGACTTTTCAAATGCACAAAAGTAGGGTTGACGCCGTGGCAAACATGCTAGACGCTATGGGAGTAGGCAAGGCATGGAGGACCAAGAAGACAAGAAAAAATAGACATCAATGACGACATAGTGGTGGCGTCGTGGGTCATAAGGGACGATGCCGGGGTGGTCTACACAGGGCACCAAGTCTATTGAGAAGGGAAAATTCATACAAAGTGTCTGAAGCTGTGGTGACACCGTGACTTTTCACACACAACACCAAATCACTTATGGACATTGCCAAGAGGTAGAAAATAGAAAGTTTAGAGTTCTAATTCATGTGGAATTGTCTATTAAGGTTTCTGATTATTTTCTAAAGTGTCTTAGGAGTATAAATAGGTATTAGAACGTGGTAAACAAAGACACCACCATAGATTGCAACTAATTATCATAGTTTTACATTGTTGAGTATTTAGAAGAATTGTGGAAGAGAAGACATTGAAGACTCACGTGTGGTTGTTCGGTATTATTTTTTTGGTTTAATTGAAGTTATTTTGTTTAATCTTTTATTTCAATGAATACCATTATGTGCTTCTTTATTTCAATAATGTGTGAGTAATTCAATAATCTTAGTGATAAATAGATCCTATGGTATGAATGCTATGCTATAGGAGTTTAAATGGATTAAAAAGTTAAAAAGTGCAATGGTTAGAATTTTTATTGATTTTAGACGTAATGTTACGAACATCTTGATCGCGTGTTTTTTATGATAGATTTTAGGAGTTACCACGGCCATTGGAGCTTTTCAGCCGGATATGGATGATGCAACCGTAAAATATATAACATCAATAGATAGTTATTGATTAGAGAGGTACATATAGTAAACTTAATTGGTTATGAATCTAAAGATTTGGAACTTAAAGCAATGTGGAACTTATGTTATTCACACCGATAGGTAGAGTTCTAGTTTGCAAATTAGAATCTTTTCCATCAAGACAGTGGGTTAAAGTGGATTTGAAGGAAATCTGTTTATTCTAATTAAGCATTGCACACACATAATGAAGAAAAAAAAGTGAGTTGACAAACATAGTTATTCATTGCCTAGATGAAGTTGTGATCTAAGATCTTCTTAATATAAGAGTACAAGTATTTATATTATTTTGTTAGAATAGAATAGTTTAGTTAAAAACCAATTAAAAAGAATCTCCTTAGCAATAGAGTAAACATGACTAAGTATACTGAGTGCAACACACCTTTCCCTGAGGACGATATCCGTATTTAACGTAAGTTGATCACACTATTACTATAATCGAGCTACCACTAATGCGACAACAACATTGATCCATAACCTAATAATTCATTAAAAAAATGAACAACTAATCTAAATCTCACTTCAAAGTGGATCAAGTAAGAAAGCGATCTCCAATGCACGAACAACTACCACCTCTCTTTCTTACGAAAAGATGATCGAACTTGAGTGTAAGGGTCGGTACGTGGAAGGAGATAAGGGTGTCATTGTAATAACCCTAAGAATATTTTACATTTGCATGATTATATGTATTATTTATTTATATTTTTGTGAAATTTTCTTAATTTTATTATCGATTTCGTGAGAAAATTACCTCGAGATGTCTGCGCACATGGCCATTTGAGTAGGTCGATGAGATCGATGAAGCTTAAGTTTGATGAAATTAATTAGTTGAAATACCTAAGTTAAGCTATGAGGGGTATTTTAGTTATTTCATAAATGAAGATTTATAAAAAAAGTAATCGGTGGCACATTTATGTGATTTATGGAGAGATAAGAACTAAGTTAAATAAAAACAAATTATGTGGTGGTAGATGTTTCCTTTTCAAACAGGCAAGTGAGTGTGAGAGAGGACAAAAACTTGGGAGTGATTGGTTTTTTGTTGTTGTAGAATATAGAATAGAAAGAAGAAAAGATGGAAGAAGAAAATGGAGGAGAAGCCAAGCTTAATGAGGATCTCCATTACCTAGGTAAGGTATTCTAAATCTTTGAATTCTTAGATCCAGGTAATCGTTTAGTGTTGTTAAATTTGAGGTTTATGGTCTTAATGTAGATTTGTAGATTAAATAGGAATAAAAAAATGAGGAAGCCCCTGCTTTGCGATTCACGCACAAACAGAGTTCTTGCTGTGCGTGAATGCATAATAGGGATGGCTAGCCATTCATGTGTGTGAGTGCACATAAATAGGCTAGGCCCAAGCCCATATAAAAACAAATAAAAAACAAAACATTATACATATAAATATATATTGTCACAAATATAAAGTATATATATATATATATGATGTGGTATGATATTCTTTTGAAAATATAAGTAAAACTAAATAATCAAATACTAATCAATTAATTTAGGAAAAACATAATAATGGACAAATTCAGGAAAATTATTCGTCTCAAGACACAGCCAGTGTGACCGCAACCCGAAAAATCTCATACTTTTAGAAATTGAGGTAAATGGAAAGAAAATAAAACCCGATAAATTATTATCTAAATTCCAAAGTTTATAAGGGTTCTCGGGTGAGGTTTTGAGATTTTGATTCTGGACGCGTTCTAACAAGTATAAAATATATAATTTAAGTACCAGGAAGGGCCATCCAATCAGAGTCAAGTACGCATTACAAGCATGTCAGAACCACTTTTGTGTTTATTTTCACACGTTAGAGGCAAGTAAACCAGTTTGAGCCTTAACATGATTTTATTTATGCATTTATTGGTTAATTATCTTGTTGAGTTGTATCCCTTGTGAATCGAATCAATTGAATTGTTCCTCTTACAACCAATTATGATATCTTTGTTAAATTATTTGTTGTGTATTCCTTTGGACTTCGTAATTAGTGGCCTACAGTCTAAACAGGCGAAATGGTAGTTATGGTGTAGTGGAAATGCTTTGTAATCTTTACCTCCATCGTGACTACATGGACTATTGGACTTACCTAAACCCGCAGTTTAGGATTGAGGAAAGTCAAGCTCGTAGAAGTAGCTGCGGTCTGCTATAATTTTTGGACCCGATCTAAATTGTTTGTTAAGTGACTTAACTAAGTACATATATCGTCTTGATAGTCAAGTTTTGGTGCTTTCTCGCACTTTATGAACTTGGAGCACTTATATGCATTTGCTTTGTGTACTCGGTACTCAATTATTCGTTGATATCTCTGTTAAATTGAAAATCATGCTTTATTCATTATTTCGTGGTAATTCTTATATGATTATTTGATTGACCTTTTATTTGACATTAGAAATACAATTAAGACTCCTTTGGATTTACTTATTGGATTTGTCTTCATTTTAGTGACAATTGCAGGTCCCTCTAGTAGCAATGCTAATAAACCGATACTTGGTGACTTTCTATGATCTTCCCTAAAAAATGGCTTCCATTTTTGCTACTCATGGGTATATTTTGTGTAGATGTGTGTCAGAACCCGTACCGTGAACTGGCAGTCAAACCAGCCCGAACCATCCCATAAGGTGTATGGTCACACCATCGACCCCAAAAGACGTTCTAAACATACTCGTTTGTTCTTTTTACTGTTGAAATTCATTTCTTTTCTCAGTTATAGATTTTTTTGAAATCATAAAGTTCCTTTTTCAACAATTAAGCTAAATTCAAATATGTGCGAAATTCGGTGAACATATAATAAAATATTGGAAAGTAAACGGGAACCTAAGTGGAAAAACACTTGTCATATCATAAGTACTATAATCCAAAGTCGAGGAACATGTCCAAAAATATCTTATAATCCATACATGAACATAAATGTAAGTTCGATACATAAAAAATAGATACACAAAAGAGATCATTCCTACAGTGAAGATCAGGATAGTCTGAAGTCATCGTCTCAATGGTGCGCGTTGTCTTTCCTCCGATCAAGGGAGGCCAGATCTGGGGTTCGAAAAGGCTACTAGTAAGTGAACAAGAAGGTTTTATCAAAGTTACAGCATAATGCAATTTGACAAGAAATGATACAAGTAAATTGCTAGAATTAAACATGATTCAATCCTCTTCTAGTATGAACAGGCGGTTCCCAAAAACCCCCATATGCATGGACCTAGCTTGAATCTCATCGGCCCAATGTTGTTCAGCATTGACGATCGGGAGAGGTCTCGTCACATGAGTTCATGAATTCGAGCGGCACTGACGTACTTTAACCATGTCATAGGAAAGGTCTGAAGGCGGAAAACATCCTCCAACTATCATACTGGCTGGAGGGTAGAAGACCATCGTATGGTCATCCCTTAAAGTTACCCGACTAGCAGGAGGGGGAGACTATTCGCCATCGAAAGTGCCCCATCTAATACTCGGAGATAACTCCTAATGGTCCAAGTGTCTAGATGCATGGCCACTGGTAGTTATGATACGATGCACATCTAACTATGCAATTACTAGTATGATGCGTGATAAAGCTTATAAATTCTCATTGTTCGCAAACTTCGTGTGTAGTGTGTCAAAATTCGACCGCGCATCTGGTACCTCATACTACGTGTCAAAAGTCCTGCCGAAGTGTCATCGTCGAGCCCTAGTTTGAAAGTTTAGTTTTAGACTAGAGATTGTTGATTTCATTTACCTAGTTACTCCTATGCATGTATCCCGAGGTTCTTAACCCAATTATGAAATTCTTTGAATTTATCAATATACTCTAAATACCAAATACGATGCATTGCCTTGATAGCTTATTTTTAACGATCAAAAACTTCTAATTTGGAGTTTACATGTAAACAAAGATTTAGTTATACTTTATACCTTTCCGAAAAGGTATGGTATGTGCAATTCTGATTAAGAACGAGGGAGATATCAAAGTTTTACGAACACTGCACACATTTGAGTTTCATTTCGACCAGTAAGGTTACAAATTCGATTTCTCCTACTGTATAGGTCCAAATACCATGAAATTTGATCACAAGGTTTTTAACATACCTAATAAAAAGATATCCAAAGTTCACTCCAATTGGAGTTAAATTGAGTGGGCTATGCTCATCGCAATGTTAGGTCTAATTCTTAAAGGTTGAATATGGTCATTTTATTTTTATTTTATTTTATTGGGTTGATTCATCTTGTTTTGACTTGGGGTCCTTTTAGAGACCCCTTGGTTGTTACTTGGGGTTCATTTAAATTAGTTAACAACAAGAATCTCATAATTTAACAACTTATAGCTAATTTTACTATTAAAAGGCCTTTAAAGCTCAAGTTATTCAATTTTTTGAACATGTCCACCTAAACTATCAGTAAAATTTGAGCATAAAATGAGTTGAAATTGAGTTTTAAAATATTCATATCAGTCCATGAAACCCCAATTTCGAAATCTTAGTTAAATCCCCAAATTCAAGCCAAAAATCAAAATTTCAAGTCATGCAAAGTTTTGATTCTCTATTCTCTTTTCATGTTTGTTTAGAGTCATCAAATTGGAGTTTAAATCTAAACACATGCATAATCTCCTTGTTATTAACTACATCTGGCCACATTCATGTTTGTGCCATCAAATCCATAAAATCAAAAAAGGGAAAAGAAAAGGGGTTACCTTAGGATTGTTGTAGATCTAATGTTTCTCCCTTCAAGACCAAAATCTCACTACAATTGCTCCTTGAATTCCCAATTTCCAGCAAGATTATACTTCATATTTTTTTCTCAAATTCTAAATTTTACATGATTTTTCCAACAAGAACAAGTGTGGATTATATACCATTCTTAAATTTAAAGATTGACCTTTAGATTTGTCTCGAGATGCGTGTTTTATGGCACATAAACAACTCCTACATTCCACCATTAACAAGGTAATTAATTAAAGTTAAGCCACAATGAAGCCTCTAATTAAGTTACTTAGTTAAACTAATCAAAAGACAAGGAGTGACTTGTTTTGCCAAATGTCCACATGTGCATGATTATGTCTCGAAACTAGATCTAGATCTTGACCCTTCAGCTAGATGTATTTACGAATCTCAAGATCAATTCCATGTACAACATAAAATCCATGCACCATAGTTTCTTGTTTGATTGATATGTGACATGTATGTTACATTTTACATAGGCTATGGTTTCTAATTTATAGCATATCCATTTAAATCTAATTAGCAACTTAGGCCACCCTAACTCAAGTTAGTGATTTACTTCATATTTTTGCCTATGTCATGTAATCCCTACTCAAATGCGTATCTCGAGGTGATACCTACACCTCGCATTGCCTCGTGTTACATGTAAACTTATATTTATTTATTTATTTATTAAATATTACATGCACACCAAAAATATTATTTTATTATTTATGGTACATAATCTTCGAGCATGGCCACATCAACCAGTTGAATCAAGTTCGGCCCTTCGATAAAGTCGGATCGAGCTGAGTCCGATCGCGTAAGTGACGGGATGTCACAATCTTCCCAACTCAGGGGATTTCATCCTTGAAATTTAAATTATACCTTAATCAAAGAACTCGGGAAGGTGTTCTCAGATGTTGGTCTCACGCTCCCACGTGAACTTCTGGTCGAAGTGGAACTACCACTTGACCTTCATAAGGAGAATCTCTTTGTGTCTCTGAGTCAGCACTTTCTGGTTAAGAATCTCAATTGGCCGCTACTCATAAGTCGTGTCTGGTTTGAGCACTAATCTATCCAAGTCCACTATATCTCGTGTCGTACCCTCACATTTCATCAACATAGAAAAATGAAATACTCGGTTCACCTTTGACATATGCAGCGACAGTGATAACCAGTAGACAACCTTCCCCAATCTCTCTATGATCTCAAATGGTCCCGTATAACACGATATGAACTTCCCTTTGAATCCAAATCTCTGGTGTCCATTAATAAGAGGCACATTCAAGTATGCAAAGTCCCTCTTCTTGAGCTCAACTGCGCGACGTTACAGATTGGCTTATTTCTCTTGTTGATCCTATGTTATCCATAATCTCTAACGAATCAGCCTCACCTTCTATGTAGGTTTTTGTACCACCTTTACCCATAATGACGTTGTCCTGCATGGTCTATTATATAAAGCCTCAAACAACGCCATCTCGATACTCGACTGCTAACTATTATTGTAAGAAAATTCACATAGGTGTAAATACTCCTCCTGGTTACCTCTGAACTTAAGCACACAAGCCCGTAACATGTCTTCTAGAACCTTCATCAACCTCTCTAACTGTTCGTCAGTCACCGGGTGATAAGCCGTACTATTGCGAATTCGAATGCCTAGCTGATCTTAGATATACAGCCATAAACCTGACATATACTGAGGATCCCCATCTAAAACTATACTCACCGGTGCCCTGTGATGACCTAATTCCCCAAACCAGGTATCGCCTGGCCTAATCCCATCACTAAGCCTTAATCACTCCACATAGGACTTAACAACATATTAGTCAGCCTTTTTTCTCTTTTACATCGTTATACGTGTTCAATAAAGGTATTATACATTTCTCATAATCATAATTTCCAGATTCAATTAAATTTTTTTAATCTTATCAGCGGAAGACTTAATAAATTTACTGAAGCATTTATAAAAACACTTACTGTGGAAACTAGGTAAATAGATGATTAGATGAAACCAATAAAGTAATACATGCATTAGTAGGGAAGTCTAGTCTCTCAACCCAATATACAACCCAAAACTACATAAAAAGATGATAATACATACACAAGATGATCACCTATAAAAGTAGCAAGAACTACTCACTAACGGCTCAAAGCTAATTGTTAATTTTCTCTTTCCCTGTCTGCTACTCAAAGTATCCACGACTATTTTTATAAAAATGACGGTGAGTATAGTAAAGTAGAAAGTAAAACTTGAAGGCTATTCATCCACATTTCCAAGATATACAAAGAACGGTAACTGAATGCATACAATAGCTATAAAGAAAGACAAGCTGAAAGAAAAATATGCAAATAGTTGCCAAGTTTCTACATTGAATAATAAACAGATAAAACATGCAAATCTAGGTTAAGGTTTGCCGACATCCCCAGGGAATTTTACCGTGTGTGTCACGCTAATAACGTCAATTGTAAGGAATACCAACATCCAAAGGAATTTAACCTCGTAAGCCTTGCATCTCATAAAATGGAACTATATCAGTTATGTAGAGCGCCAATAACTCCAAGGACTCTAACCCTAGGTATCGTGCAAGTCATAAGGTTAAGGCACCTACATAGGTGGGCTCCTTAGGTCATGCCTATTAAAATGTTCATGTTGTAAATTGTACAAACAAGTATCACATAATAAATATAATGACATAGGTGTGTATATACACCAATAAGAGAGTCAAACAAATCATAGCATGCTATTTCAAGGAAAATTCGATAGCTCAAAAATCAACAACACCAACGGATTCCAATCATAGAAGGAACTCGAAACAAGGAATGTCATGCGATGAATCATTACACAATGATTATAGCCTAATAAACCATAGACATGAAAACATATACAAGGCATGACATTAGGAATATAAAACCAATAGTAAAACAATCCAAATGACTGAATATCAACTCATTAATGGAATGAAATGGAGAGAATTGCCTCAACAGGTTTACTTACATAACACGTAAAGTTCAAAAGCTGATCCAGCCTCCCGACACCCCATAACGCATACTCGAATTACCAAAACTCTCCTATAAGTTTGTGAGGTCAATTAGGGTGCTTTAGGACTTGTACAAGCTATTAGAGTTAGTTTAAATGGTTGTAAATTCTAATTTTTAAAATCAACCTCATTGCTAATTTTGTTATGTACAAATCTATTTTACTAAAATAAAGACAGTTTTAGTGCAACAACTTGCAAGTTGATTTTAGCTACTAAAACGCTAAAATTATGTATTGAAGTACAGAGAGAAATTTTTAGAGCTATGTCTTTGTTTTCCATAACTATAAGATTTTTGCAATTTTGATAAGAATTGAAGAAGAATGAAAGTTCTACCACAATGGCTCAAAACCGTTTTTGTTTTCGACCAGCAATTTTGTAAAATTTATTTCTCCTAAACCATATCTTGAAAACTCATAATGTTTTTTACTTGAAGCCTACAAACAAATACTAGAACATCATACTAAAAGATGAGTTCAGTCCAATAAAAAATGAATGAGTTATGCTCAAAATAATAGTACATTTACAAAACTGTGAACCCAAAAATTTCAGATTCATCATTAAAGTTGCAACGGATTTTAAGACATAAAAACATTCGAATTTCAAAACCATTAACTCGGCAAAAGTTTTTCCCCTTTGAGTTAGCATTAAAATGCCACCCGGATGGGTCCATTTAGATTTAAAATGAGGAAGTTATGACCAAATTACACAAGCTAGTTCATAATACAACATGCAGAATTTCAATTTTAGTCTTACAACTTCAAAAACTCATAACTTTATGACAATTAATCATAATCCAAAAATTCTTTATAGTAGAATTAGTGGAATTTCACAAAGAATCCAAATTTGGAGTTAGATTTTGAAAACAAAGTCATTTGCCTACTGTAATTGATGAAAAACCAGAACTAAACCAAAACCCACATTTTACCAAAACATTGTTAAATAGTTGTGTAGATTGGTTTACGTAGTGGTGTGACTTCTTTAACTTCATTATCATCTTCTCAATTCTCTGAGTTTTCATCACATATATTGGGTCTCTCTCTCCAAAACTCTCTCTTTGTTGATCAAAATGAATATAATTTGCATGAAAAACCCATTCCTTCCTTTATATATACATGGAAGGTGAGTTTGTAGCCTTAATCAACTTGTGTACATGCATTTCTAGCTTAATGTAATGGCGTATAATGTGACCCCACAATCCATTATCCATCTACTTATTTTATAATGACCAGGAATCGTTCAGCCTGAAACCCTAATTAAGCCTCGGTACACCAGCCAACCTTAACTAGAGCCAACAGCCTCACCATTTGCACTTGATAAAACAATTTTATATCGAATATCAACAATAAAACAAATAATACACGTAACGAGAATTAAAAAAAAATCGCGATATTGAACATGATATACAAAACTGAATCAAACCAGAATAAACCTCGGTTATACAAAACCTCCAAACCCTTGCGATACTACAAGACTGTAATTCAATACGAATATATAAGACAAGGTAAGATTCAATACATCAAAGAGAATATCATGACTCCTAAATATTCTCTATCTTATAGTCATAGCACTCGTCGATATTCCTAAAATATTAATTGGGGTGAGTGCCCCAACTTGCTCAATAAGTAATGATTCACAAAGCCATCAATATTCCATATAATAATCAAGAACAATATGCACCATTGATAACTAATGGGATTATGAAAAACATATAATCCAATAAATAACAGATGCAAGTCAAACCATCAATGACTATTACACTGTGATTTCCATTTTATTTATAAAACTAAGGTTGATTATCCACTGACACCATTAATGCGATTGCTAGACCAACACATTGGTTGATGTGCTATCTAGCAAGTCCATTAATGTCCAATGGTTCTATCTCAAACCCTCTAGTGAATATGTAACACACGCAACCTATTTAACTGAGTAGGAGTCACATATAGGCTAAGAGATCATCCCCACATCCTATATAACTTGATCTCAGTTCTAGGAGTTACTCTCGCGGATCATAGTCCATAAACTATATGAACTACATATATTAACCCATCCAACCTATGTAACTGAGTAAGAGTTACACCATTTTTCATTTAGTAAAAACATCACAGTGTACATAGTCCCCTCATTCAATCCATAAACTATATGAACTACATATACTAACATATCTAGGCAACATTGATAAATAAGCTAATCCATACTTATCTCAATTTAGGTTTTTCGTTTCCTAATTCCCTAATTTTTGGGGTCACTCACGCTTTCTCAGTGTTCCAACACCTATCACCAATCATTTGAGGTCATTATAAGTCCAATACATCACATTTAAATCCCTAAACTGGTTCCAATTGAATTTGGAACCAATTTACCAATTTTTAGGGCAATATGACCATTTCATGTTTTTTAAGGTAAAAACCTCGTATAAAGTCCCGACAGACTTCCAAATTCTCCTGTTTTACGGAAATACCCAGATTCTATTTATTTGGTCCACAAATATATTATTTCCTACCTTTTTCATCAATTTCAAGGAATTTTTACTAAATTCCAACATTTTTTTTCTTTTTATTTAAGAATAGGGATTTGACCCCCGAACCAGACCGGTCAAATTCAGTTGAACTAGACCCAGTTCAGGCCGGTTCAGGGGATCATACCCCCTTCTTCTTCCTCTCGACTCTCAGTTCAACGAAATTAGTTTCTTTTTTTATTATTCATTTGACTCACTGGGGTTGGTTTGGGCCCAACCACATGGCTCTCTCGGAAAGAGAGACGGCACCTCAGCCATCTCCTTCCTCATACCCATCCTCATCTCCATCGTTGCCACGACACAACGCAACATCGACAATAACAAAACCAGCAACAATGTCAATAAAAACTACAACTCAACCAATAACACTTATCCATCTCATCAATTTTTCCTTTTTCTCTTGGTCTCGAGCTCACCCTGCCTCTCTTTCAATTTCGATACCTCTCACAAATCACTTATTTCAAAAACAATTTGAAAGTGAAACTGAGGCTCTAACCAGGCTCTGATACCAAATGTAGAATCCCCTATCCTAATTAGGGCAATACCCAGCCTGAAACCCTATTTAAGCCCTGACTCATATGATCGACTAACTTATGTGCAATTGCCGTTCACATGGAACCTTTCCCCTTGACGAGGTTACCTTGAAATCACAATAAAACAATTTATCACATCTTAAGTTTCTTCATAACTCGAGACAACTCTCAGATTTAGTAAACTTAGGATATGGTACCAAGGTATATCAGAGCCAGGAAACTTAAACTTCAATACCAACTATAACCAATAGTTTGGTATTGAAGTTTAAGTTTCTTGGATCTGATATACCTTGGTACCATAACCTACATTTACTGAATCTGAGAGTTGTCTCAAGTTATGAAAAAACTTAAGATGTGATAAATGGTTTTATAGTAATTTCGGGGTAACCCTGTCGAGGGGAAAGGTTCCATGTGAACTGCAATTGTACATAGGTTAGTCGATCCTACGAGTCGGGGATTAATTAAGGTTTCAGGCTGAGTATCGCCCTAATTGGGATAAGGGATGCTACATATTCATCCTTGATGATACACATGTGAACACAAGTTTCCTAGTGACGACATCCACACGTATCTCGAGGTACATCAATGGCTATTGTTTTATTTTTCTAATTTAGGTTACATTAATATCAATTCAACTATAGCCACATCAAATAAGCTATTTACGCCATACTAACTTAAATTAAGACTTACCACATCACTCCTAACATTGGTCCCAAATCGACACACATATCGAGGCATGTCTCGGTTCGCGTGTTGAATTAACAAACTATTCAAAATTAATAAAACATCCAAGTATAATGTACACACATACATTACACTAGGCATCCATCACTCAAAATTAATATATTTCTAGGTTTTCACATTGAGTATTGGGAGCATGTACTCGCTCTCAGGTCACGTCACAGGTCAGTAACCCTGATTAGGGACTAATTTGCTATTAGTAAATTTTGGATTGTTAAACGCCTCATGTAACATGATTATCTCCCGCTTATAAATCTGACTCAGGGGTAATCAGCAATCATGTCACCATATCCATCACAATGTGTTCTCATTTCCACTTAAGAATGGGTAATGTTTGGAGCAGTCCTTTAGGTCTCCAATATTCAGCCTTAAACTAATGACATATCTCACATCTCTTGATATATCTAGCTATATCTTCCTTCGTGCCTAACCACCAGTACAATCGACGTACGTCTTGGTACATCTTAAAGACACATGAGAAAATGTTATAGCTCGATCGATGTGACTCCCAGAGAATGTCCTCTCTCAACTATGGTATTGTTGGAATCTACCCTCTACTCATAAATCTCAAAATCTAATATGTTGCCACTGTCCAATCTCTAAAATCCAGACTGTCAACCAAACTGCGGTACTGGTAGTAGCTTGAATCTACTTTCTGCCTGTTGACAATTGCCTGGACTAGCATCGGCTACAACCCCAACTAGTGCATAAATCCTTATGTCTGTCAGAATATCTGAAATTCATATCACAAATGCGGCCTTTAACAACTCAAACTCTGGTCAAATCTACAGTGCTAACTATCTCCGGCTTAAGGCATCTGCAACAACGTTTGCCTTTCCGATGGGGAAGGGGTACTCGATCATGATGTCATAGTCTTTCAACAACTCGAGCCACCTCCGTTGTCTCATATTCAACTCAGACTGAGTAAAAAATATTTGAGACTCTGGTGATCCATGAACAACATAAACTTCTCTCAGTAAAGATAGCATTGCCACAACTTCAATGAAAAGACTATCACCGCCAACTCGAGGTTATCGACGGGGTAGTTCTTCTCGTGCACCTTCAGCTGGCGAGAGGTATATGCCATAACCTTGCCCTCCTACATCAATACTACTCCCTGTCATGTTCCCGAAGCATCTGTGTAGATTGTTAACTCCTTGTCATCCTCTAGTAATACATATACTGGTGTCATAGTTAGTCTCTCATTTAGCTCTCTAAAGGCATCCTTACACAGCTTAGTCGAATCAAACCCAACGTCTTTCCTGGTCAAAGTAGTCATTGGCACAACTATCTTAGAGAAATCCTAAATGAACCTCATGTATTAGCCCACCAATCAAAGGATACTCCAGACCACTATCGGTGTAGTATGCGCAGGCTAGTCAACAATCGCTCTTATCTTCTCTAGATCTACTGATATCCCGTCCACCCCAACAACGTGCCTCAAGAATCTAACTCTGACCATCTTAAACTCACCCTTGCTAAACTTTGCATATAGTCGATGTTCATGCAATGTTTGTAAGGTAATCCCCAAGTGACGTTCGTGGTCTTTAGTTGTCTGTCAGCATATGAGTATGTCGTCAATGAACATTATCAAGAACTGAACTAAATAGTCTTTAAACACCTGGTGCATTAAGTCCATAAACGTTATTTGCAATGTTATTTTTATCTGTTGGTTGCTTATTTGCAAATGTTAATTATTATTTTATTCATTATTACATCGCATGTGTGAGTTTATATTGACATATCGTGTGAGGACATGAGACAGGTATTTGCCTCATAAAGCTTGTCGGTGTGAGTTGTCGGATAAGGAACTACGGGTAAACTAGAAAACATGAATAATTTACGAAAAAGATAATTGTTTGATCATTTGAAATGAGAAATGTATATATAGGCTTAGTTGATTAGGCTAACTATGGCGCACCTCGAGATGCGTGCTGAGACGCGAGACCTCGGACTCCAGGTAACAAAAATGTTAAAAATGTACAACTAAAATTATTTGAGTGTTCCATGTGAGTCGTTATGCTGTGTTGAACAGTTTTAAAACAAGGCCCACTAGACTGTCTTCAAGATACGTGTGCACACTAGATTATAACACATAGTACAAAATGGGGACTTAGTGGGTTCTTATGTCAAAACAAACATTAAAACACATGCAAAACTTGATGTGTGCCGCAAGTATAATGACTAGCTTGTAATAATAGAGCAATCAACTTAAGTTGATCACATGTATCGTCCCCATGGAAAAGTTTTTGCACTAGTTGTATATTACCTACTTAACTTGAACTATTGCTAAAGGGTTCACTTTTTAAGTTATTTTATATCTAACTAAACTATTCTAACAAATCACTTTAAACTTTACTTGAACTCTTATATTAAGGATATCTTAGTTCACAACTTCACCTAGGTAATTTAATATTATGCTTTGTATTCACTTTTACATCTTAATATGTTGTGTGCAATGCTTAATTAGAATAGACGGATTTCCTTCAAATCCACTTCAACCCACTGCCGTGACGGATAAGATTCTAATGTGCAAACTAGAACTCCACATATCTGTGTGAATAACGTAAGCTCCACATTGCTTTAAGTCTTAAATCATTGGATTCATCACCAATTAAGTTTACTATATGCGCCTCCCTAATCAACAACTACCTATCGACGTTGTATATTTTACGATTGTACAGTTCATATCCCGATTAAAAGCTTCAATGGCCATGATAACTACTAAAGTGTAAGTTCATTAAACACGTAATCAAGATGTCTAAAGCATTACGCTAAGAAACAATACAAATTCTAATCATTGCACTTTTTATTGTAACTTTTTATTCTTATTCAAAGCATAACATTCATACCAAAGGATCCATTGACCCCCTAAGATAAATATATCACTCACACATCATTGAAACACACATATCACAATTCAATGTGGGATTCATTGCAAATCAGAGATGAATATAAATATTACCTTGAATTTAATCAACGAATCCAAATTTAGATTGCAAACGTGGAGTCTTCAATATTTTCTCCAACAAAAACTCCTTAATACTCAAACTCAATGCCAAATTACTCTAATGGCAGCTAATCCCCTTCTATGTGGTGATGTCTTATGATTTTACTACGTCCTACTACCTATTTATACTCCTTAATAACAATTAGAATCCCTAAATTACAATTTAACTCAAATTAAAGCTCTACTTTCTATTGCGTGGTTGGTGTTATCACTTACTGCCCTGGCGCCATGTATGTTAAGACATGGTGCCACCACTATGCCACTGCTTCATTGTTTATTTTGGAGTTTCGGGAGTCTTATCGTCATCCCTAGCTTGTCTTTGTGACGTCCCTTGTATGCTACGGCACAGCCATTTTGTCGTACCGCTAGAGTTGATTTTTTCATTTTTTTTCCCATGTCGTGCCTTTCATTCCCATGCCATGCCTTGTATTCCAACAATGTCAATACATGTACCTACGGCGCCAACTCTGATTTTGTGGGTTTTTACTCCGTTTCTTCTTGTTTTTCATCAATTCCTTCCATTTTACACCTTAATTCCTATAAAATGCAATAATACCATGAATTAGCACTCATTTAAGGATATTTATACTAAATATAGGACTAAACTAACCATATATATACGTATAAATAATCGTTTATCAAATACCCTCAAACTTAAGATTTTGCGCGTCCCGAGTAAAGGTAGATTTTACTAAGTCTCCTAGTAACTAGTTCTCATGAAATTCACATTGTTTATAGAATATCCTTCAAATTACTAAGTTTCAAGTTAATAATCCACTCAAGAGTTTTTCTTTTCTGACACTTATATTTGTAAGACATGTAGCTTTAACAACATATATAACTTCACTTTCAAAACACTAATGTAGATATCTACAAAAAACTATCACTACTCACAAGTTTGTTTCATCTTAACACTCAAGTAGCAAGTATACAATCTTATGATTTCTCATTAAGCTCAGAATTTCAGAAATAAGCATAGATCAAACTCATCCATGGTAGAGTTTAGCACCTCGAAAGTGACATAGTTGGAATGGAAACTTAACTCACTTAGCTACTCGTACTCGAGCTAAATCTTTTATTTGAAGAATTTTAGTTTACTTTCGCCTTCTTTTCCTTATTTTTATTGTCTCCTTTCTTTTTTTTACTTCTTTTCGTTTCATTTTTTAAGAGTCCATGCTCTTTTCCTATGGACTTTATTCTTCCTCTATTTTCCAACTATCAAGTTCTCTGCTCCTTTTCCTGTAGAACTTGTGTGATTCTCTCATTTTTTCTTTTATTTTAAAACTCTTGTTAGCACTTCTCACTATCACTAAATCAAGTAAGTTAACTCCAACTTTCACTATACAATCCATATTTCTTCCCCTCTTTGCACTAAGTCTTTATTGCTTTGTATTTGTAAGTAAGATTCAAACTTATTATAGAATCCTTGGAGATCTAATTTTTTCCACAAGTGTTCTAATTTCTTTTTTTGTTTCAAGTTCAAGGTATTTCCTGACGCGCGCCGAACGCTTCAATAAGGTAAAGTTTCCTAAATCAACTAATTTTTAGAGGTAAATGGTCGATCCCACAGAGATTGGTAGTCTTTCTTAGGTTAAAAACAACAAAAAAGGAAAATCGGGGGTTTTAAAATAAATATAAATTTAACTAACTAATCTAACTAAACTAAATAAATAAAATAACTAAACTAATTTTGAAAACAATTAATTAATACCTAAGTAACACCTAAGTCTACAGTTCCACAAATCAGGATCAAGATTCGATGGCATTCGTGGTCTTCAATCTTTCCCAAAAAGTCATTAATTTATATTCTCCTAGATTAGCTATAGAAAATTGACATCCGCCAGAAATTCCTCGTTCCCCTAATCTCGATAGCCAGGACGTCCGTCACTAACTACTTCCCTAATTAATGTATAACCCCAGACATCCGCCAATCGAGTTTAACACACTAACTGCAGTAATATGGATCTGTGGGAACACTAATCCTAAATAATTGGGTCGCATCCGCTTCCGATTTAACCTAGAATCAATTGTTACACACTCAAGAACCGAAAGGGTTTGACGGCAAACGGGTGAGTGTTTGTTACTTTATTGGTCCAAAAGCACAATTACACGGATACTAATAGTCCAATTAACTATATGTTGTCCACCTAAAAGCATGAACTAGCCACATACATACCCTAGATCTAAACCATAATCATTAAAAGCAACAACAATGAAATAGGAGAATTTAAACTAAATTAAATAATAAAATAAAAGATCTCACATAATATGTCATGAATCCATGATCCCGACTTGTTTCCCCTTCGACCTAGGCAAGGAGTTGATCAGCCGAACATCGTCGTCGAAGAAAGTCGATGCTTAAATAACAATAGTCGGTGTTCCAAAATAATAAAACCTAAGTTCATAATATATAAAACTACTAAAAATTGGTCTCGGGAGGTAAGAGAAACTAATTTAAGGGGTTGGAGAGGTGACTCGTGCGCCGAGGAGCACCATAGGGTTGTTTTGGCTAAAAAATAGGTGTCCGCCACGTGTCCGCAGCCTATTGGCTCGCTTCCTGCTGTCGCGCTGACGTGTCGTCACTTGATTGGCTGAGACGGCTTGTGATGACGATGTTGGCGTGGGTCGGAGCGCTGACGTGGCATCATCTGATTGGAGAAGACCCCTGCTGATGACATGCTAGCATGGTGAGCGAGCGCCACGTGGCGCACGAGTAGGCGGAGTGAAATCGCTCGAGTTTGTGCAAAAATCGAGGAGTTTGTGCGGACGCGTATCCCGAGGAAATCGAAGAGCAGTTATGCGAGGAGAAGAAATGGTTTTGCTGCTGCTCTGATATGTTGATGCTGACGTGGCGGTTCCTGATTGGAGGAAAGAATGAAACGCTGATGTGGCGAGATGTGATTGGTTGAGAACTAATGAGTGACGTGCTTGAACTTGTGGTCGCGTGACACTTGGCAGCTGCGGTGATGCGAACCGCTGACGTGGCAGCGTGTAATTGATTTATCATTTTTTCATTTTATTCAACTTTAAGCAAATTATTCTAACTAATTCAATAAATAACATCATAAAGCAAACAAACACAAATCGACACGCCCATATTGATTGAGATACACTAGGCTTAACCACGAGCTAAACTCAGGTTAATCAGGATTCGATTTAACACTAATCACCTAGTTAAAGTAACGGGTCGTTATAGAGAGAGAGAGAGACGTGGGGGTGGGGGTATGGTGTGGTGATGTGATGTGAAATGATGGGTTATGATGAGGTGTCAATATTAGATAGGTTAAGGTTAACATTTTTTTTTCTTTCGTTTTGAATTTTATGAGCACACATAACCTTTTAAACCACACCAACTTTTACACCACACCGCACCACGTAAACCTTGAATTATTTTAATTAGTTACTCTCTTTTTTTATTTACCTCTCTATTAGATTTTTCACTTTTCTCGACATGTTTTTCAAGAAGATTACGCGTCACCAAAATCTTGACTAATTCTTCATGTTCAACTCAAATCTGACCATTTACTTAAAATTTCTCTCTTTTATCAATTTCATAGATCACGTTATAAATATAAATAATAATATACACCATATCACACAAAAATATAAAACATATTATTTCCGAGTTGACTAATTCTTCCTGTTCAACTCAAATCTAACAATTTACTTTAAATTCCTCTCTTTTATCGGTTTCATCGATCATGCTACACATATAAATAATAATATACACCATATCACACAAAAATATAAAACATATTATTTTCGAGTTGACTAATTCTTCTTGTTCAACTCAAATCTGACCATTTACTTAAAATTTCTCTCTTTTATCGGTTTCATCGATCACGCTACACATATAAATAATAATTTACACCATATGACACTAAAATATAAAACATAGTATTTCTGAGTTGCATCTAATGTTTGACCAATAGCACCACATTGGATTGATCTCCATGTCACAGTCTCGTAAATGGGCATGACTAGGATCTCGAAATCTCGACCCTTTATAGTCTGCTACAATTGATCGACCCGATCTAAACTGTCAGTTAATTAACTTAGCTAATTCCATCGACGGTCTTGAAAGTCAAGTTATGGTACTTTATCACACTTGATGGACTTGGAGTGCTTAGAGGCCTTTGCTTTATGCACTCGGTACTCAATTATTCGTTGATATCTCTATTAAATTAGAAATCATGCTTTATTCATTATTTCGTGGTAATTCTTGCATGATTATTCGACTAACCATTTATTTGACATTTGAAATACTGTTAAGACTCCTCGCACTTTACTCACTAGAATTGCCTCTATTTTGGTGAAAATTGCAGGTCTCTCTAGTAGCAAGGCCAATGAGCCGATACTTGGTGACTTCCTCTGAGCTTCCCTCAGATACGGCTCCTACTTTTGCTACTTGTGGGTATATTTTATGTAAATGTGTATGTATCAGCGAACAATTGGATACATGTATATGCTATTTCCCTCATTTTTGTCACTTGATAGGCATGAGATCTACTTTGCAGGGTTCCCACACATAGGGTTGTCCCAACATTGTTAAACTAAATTATTATCGCTTTAATTTTTTTATTTTGCGTTGCGCAATTTTATTAAGACTTTTTAAACTTAATAACAATTATAATAAGTGACTAAACTGTAAATGAAATGGTAAAAGAGGCTGACTAGGCTTGTGTTGGCTCCGCGGAGGTTGATCAGTGGTCAACGCATGTCTAAGTCGGGCAGGGCCCAGTTTGTGGGGATTGAGGCCGTCATAGTTGGTCAAAAGGAAAGGAACACCTAGGGCTCGATTTGTTTATAAAAGGGGATGCAGATGAAGAAACGAGATTTTGGTTGGGGTGCCCTTCTCAACTAATGAGGGTAATTTGGGGTTTCAACTTTTGCATTGATGTGCCCTTATTAAAACAGTAGGTGCCCAAATCCAGTGGCTTACCCTTATAAAACTGTGGCGTACACATAAAATTACCCATCACTCTATCATTTTCCCAAATTAACAAAAGTAAAAAAAGAATTAAGAAAAATGCTGAGGTGGCCCAGGTAGGACACTACACTCGTTCAACCGCCCTTAATTCTCGAGATGTGCACACCTATCGAAGTGTATTGAGGGTGGACGATGCGTGTCCTACCTAAGCCACCCTAACACACTCCTATAACTTTTTTTGGTATAAACACGTACTTTTAGACTTTCAAGACTATAAAAAAAATTAGAGAAATTAAATACACTTAAACATTATACATCTTATTTTTGAAATTGAATACACTCCAGTTGTTATCTATACACTATATACTCCTTTGGCAAAAGTATCAATTATTGTAATTAAGTGCCCCATTAGTGGTCTTGGTCCGAGGGTACATTCTTTTGAGAGCCGTTATGGGCACCCCACCAATTCATGAAGGCACCCATGTTTTTTGTAATTCTCCCAACTAAAATGGAAATGACTATTTTGCCCCTTCATATATATTGACTCAAACCCCACAAACAATTTTCCAAGTAAAACTGGGGCACCCCACCACAACACTGATCACAAGTGAAACCTAAAGCCACAATTGTGTTTGTCGAGCGTGTATCGATTGTCGCGGCTTGACATCATTCGACAGCGAGGTAACAATGTTTGCCAACCTAATGATGCTTTGTAGGAACTGTATTTTGGGTCAAAAACTGAGAAATTGATGGTTTGGTTAGTCAACGTAGGGTTTGGTAAATTCGAGCAATCCGAGTTTGTTTGCACTATAAAATGGAAGATTGTACTGCATTGGTGCAAGAGGAGGTAGAACAAGAGGTAATTGTTGAAATTGAATGTGTTATATATGCGATTTCTAAAATTTTCGGTTGATTTTTTCACGGGCGCGATTGATTCGGCCTCGCAGGACCGAGAGTTATAGAAACGTCTCGGTCGACATCCACCGAGACTTCAACGTAGTTCACGTCATGCTGCGAACGAAACGAAGGCATAATCTCGGTATGGAACGACCGAGACAATGCTGTAGGTCTCGGTTGGACATGAACGAAACTATGCACAGATTCGCGGATCTGTACAACCGAAAACGTGGTTTTTTGGGTTTTTTGGTGAATTTTATGTGCATTTCGGTTGATCATAATGTTACAATGTTTGTATTGCAGGTAATGCCGGTCTCTACTTTATTCCAAGACAACAAGGATACGTTTACACCTTGTAGGCCATTCCCCTCTAGAGAAGCGGCAATTTCATGGCTTCAAATGATAGGCCGGGAGAACATGTTTATGTTAGTGACGAAACACTCTGATGTCGGGGGCATTAAGCGCAGGGGAAGGGTGAAACTTGCGTGTGAGAGGTCTGGTACATATAGGGGAATGTCACAAAGAGTTGGGAAGGGTAAAGCGACAAAAATTGCTTCGAAACCAAGAAATGAAGAAGAAGAGGAAACGGGGAGGACTCAAACCGGTACGAAGAAATGTGGATGCCCTTTCCTTATTAACATCAAGGAAAATGCTGACTCTTTGTGGTATGTCACTGTCATATGTGGGAGGCACAATCACGAGCCCGCGAAAAACTTGGACGGCCACTCATATGCCTAAGATTGGATAAGGGGAGCAGGGAGGTTGTGGTGCGGATGACAAAGGGTAATGTGAAGCCAAGAGACATCCTCAATACGTTGAAGCAAAGAGATGTTACAAACGTATCGACAATGCGGACAATATATAATGCAAGACAAAAAGTTCGAATTGAGGATGCGGGTGGGAGGACTCAAATGCAACAACTATTGCACATATTGGAGAAGAATAAGTGGATGTCGTGTCATAGGAAGCATCCCGATACGAATATCGTCACTGATTTGTTTTGTTCACATCCTGATTCAATCAAGTTGCTAAGGTGTTTCTCATCGGTAATTTTGATGGATTGCACTTATAAAACAAATAGGTATCGAATGCCTTTGTTGGAGATAGTTGGCATCACTTCAACGCATCTGACGTTCTCCGTTGGGTTTACTTTCATATCATCAGAGAGTCATGCAAATTATGCTTGGGCACTTGAGAACTTGAGATCCATACTGGATGGGTGGCCTAAACCTGACGTGTTTGTTACGGATCGGGACTTAGGCCTTATTAGTGCCATCAATGTAGTATTCCCATCATCCTCTCACCTTCTTTGCTATTGGCACATCAACAAAGTAATATTGGCCAAGACTAAGAAGATGTTTAGGGATAACGAAGGCTTCGCTCGTTTCATGGATAGGTGGATGAGTGTGATGTATGCTAAGTCTGAGGCCTTATTTGAAGTTAGGATGAATGACTTGCGTTCTGAGTTCGGGAATGTGAAGGGTCTTCTTGATTACTTGGAGAACACATGGGTAAAGACGTACAAGGAGAAATTCGTAACGGCTTGGACAAATCAAATTATGCATTTTGGGGAAACAACAACACAGAGGGTCGAGTCTGCGCATTCCACTCTGAAGCTACATCTTGGCAACATTCAGGAAAATTTTGAGACTTTGTGGAATGTGGTTGATGGCATCCTTAGAATTCAACACAACAACATCAAGGCTTCATTTGAGCTCAGTTTGAATGTGGTCCAACATGAATTTTTTGATGAGTTATATCGCCGATTGTGTGGTTATGTCTCTCAACGGGGGCTTAAGTTAATTCGAGATGAATTGGAACGTGGAGAGGACGTTGGACACGACTCAACTCATTATGGTTGTGAGATACGTACCACACACGACCTTCCTTGTGCCCACGAGCTAAATTTCCATAAATTTGCTAGGACACCCATCCCTCTCGAGGACATTCATGTGTACTGGCGAAAGTTGAGTATGATACCTGAGAATCATGTGGATCGGTCTGGGTACAATGTGCACGATGAGATTGAAAAAGTCATGCAAAAGTTTCATGCTTGCACTGAAGAGGACGGTCGCATCAGGATTATTCAACAGCTCAGGGAGATTAGTCGACCTTCATCCACACCGGGAGTGGTGCCAGCTACGAAGATAAAGACAAAGGGAAGTACACCGGGGTCTTTAATCGGGTGTATGTTGAAAAGGGGAAGTAAGACAGGATCAAAGAGAAAACACGATGAAGACGAATTTTCGACGACAAGATTGCCTAGTGGATTCGAGTACGTTCTATCAAAAGAAGAGGCTTCTAGTTCGAGGAACAAAAAAAGTAAAGTGGGGCCTAAAATGCGTTGTACTAGTCGACGCACCCAAAGTGCATCTAACATGGCTTACTCTCATTGCATAGAACCAGATTGGTTGCCATTTGTTGACAACACTATCGATGTGCTAGGAGATGGAAATTGTGGATATCGGTGTGTTGCCTCCGGGCTAGGTCTTCCCGATGTAGACGGTTGGAGGAAAGTTCGTAGAAGAATGTTTGATGAGTTAATCGGGTATGAAAGCCTTTGGCGGGAAGTACTTGGAACGAGTTACGAAAATGTCAAGACTGCCGTGGAATGTCCAGATAATCATGTTGGTGCCTCCTTCGAAGAATGGTTGACACTTCCAGACATAGGATTGCTAATATCAACGACCTTTAATGTCATTCTAGTCAACCTCTCGCATGGTAGTGCCTCGACATTTCTTCCTCTACGTAGTACTCCACCGGCGTCGTTACATAACAGACTTATCATTGGCATGATTAATGAAAGGAATATCCATTGGGTTAGGGTAAGTTCGTAGATTTTTTGTGAATTGGTATTTTCTCATCCATAATCGGGTATGTGACAATGGGTGATCTTTTGTACTTTTAACTTTGACATGTGAAGTTGACTGTTAATGCACCGCTGCCATCCTTATATCCCGCGTGGGAACGATATGTTGAGGAGTGCGCTAAAGGATGACGTGATGGATTTGTCGTTCGTGAAATCGTACCTTCTGAAGAAGGAGCTCTATCCGTGGTAGATTTAGATTCTCCATAGTTTGACATTCATGTTTGCCGAACCACCGATTTTTTGTAAATATTATTAACTCTGACAATGTAAAGTGATGTAAAGTGATGTTGTCAATAATATAAAGTGAGGTTATATGGACTCTTCGTTGTTAATATGTTATTGTATCTAAATTGATGTTGGTACTATGTTATGGTTTGTAGAGTGAGGTGGGTACAATGTTATGGTTGTCATTCGTGATGTTGTTACGGTGTTTTCGTTTGTAAACTGATGTTGTTATTGTGTTTTGCTTGGTTATTGCTCCTAAATAACCCATCTCGGCAATGACAGTCCGTCAGCCATGCACACCTTTCGGCCGAAATCAACCGAAAACCAAGACAATTATCGATATGATAAGACCGAAAAACATTGAAACATTTCGGTATGACAAAGCCGAAAGTGGTATCTGTTTGGGTCTACATCAATCTCGGCATGTCCCAACCGAAATACAATGATTAATCTTGGTATTATGAGACCGAAAACCATGAAAACTCCTCTGTAATAAAAGCCTAGATAAGTGGAGGTTTCGGGGACTACATCACTCTCGGTTATAAGTCAATTAGTACCAGGTGAATATGTCGGAGGGACATGGCCGAGACGTATCAGGATATCACTGCTGTGCAGTTTCGGGAACTGTACCCTGGTTTCGGTCCTGAACGACCGAGACCAATTTCATGGCACATTTTACACAATTCAAATGCACAAACATAACAAACATAGTTTAATAACTCAACAGTTCATTGTTTGTAAGTAAACGTATTGTACTTGACTAACACCATATCATGAAAACCAAAAAAGGGACATGGAACATGATTAAGTATTTAAGCCAAAAAAACCAAAAAAGGGACATGGAACATAATTTCGATACACAAACCTAACAAGTACAGTTTAATAACACCATTGAACAGAGAAACAATGTTAATTCCATATAAGTCTCATGCCACATGACCCGATCAAGAACCATTGAACAAAACATAAAGTAATTGTTCCTCAATTCAATAAAAACTCAGGCAACTATAGAAATGTCGATGTCGATGTGCCTTCATTCCTTTGGCTTCTTGACATTCCTTCGTTGGTATTCCTTGCCATGCATTCTCTTTGGGGGGCGAGCAGCGACCAACCCGGGTGGTACATTAGCCGGGGTGGAATGTGTAGAAGTGCTATCGCTGCTGGGACTGTCTACGGGATGCTTCTGTAGGGGCTGATGTGTCGGTTGCGCCGGTGGCGGTGATGGGTGTCGTAGTGGAGGTGGTGGGACCGAAACTCCTCCCCGAAAGGAAATTGACGACGTCACTCGCCATTTGCCTTGCTGACTCCAACGTACACAACTCCGGCGGCAATAATTTCCACCTTAACGCCGCGTCCAACGCCCGCCTATTACGCTGATCAAAAGAAAGTTAAATCGGTTAATGTAATACATATCGGCATTTAAAAGAATGGTTGGCAAACACTTCTACATAATAGTTATACCACATTCAATACCTCAAGTAGCTCATTGTCAGCGATAGTCGTCGCAACCAAGTCGTCATCGAAGTACCTCGGGTTGGTGACCAATGGGTGAGAGACTTTCAGGAACCAAGGTAGATAGTTCGGGTAGCTAGAAACTCAAACTCTGCCTTCTCACCGCGCACTTCGGGGGCCATCAAATGGTTGCGCCAACGTTCCCAATTGTCTGCTTGGAAACCATACTTGACCGAGTATTTTAGTGCAGAAAGGCCTCTATGTGCTTCCAATGGCCGGTACGGAGGATCTGGTATAGATTGCACATGCCCAAACTGCCTCAGAATCCTCTCCGGATGGTAGGGCTCCACCACATCCATGTACTTCAGTGTGCCACTGTAGAAGGCCATCGCGTGTACAACTCCATTCTCCCGGTGATTAACATATGGGTCCCAAGTAACCTATTGAAACGTATACAAACATGATTAATAACCATAAACTAAATGCAACATTTAGTTTCAAGAAGGGCGTAGAATCTCACCTTACTTGGGCGCAACCCGTCCAATGCTCGCCTAATGGACCCAACCTTGTCAAGATTCATCACGGTCTCGTGCCTTTGAACCCATCTGCAGACACGATGTTGCACGTAGTCCATGTATTTTGCATTAGGTGTGGCGAGCCCAAGCTTGAAATGCTCGTACACCCATCCCTGCGAATAGATATAACGCTAGTTAGAGAAAAAATGAAAAAATAAATAGTAATCACGGCGGCAATAATTCTAGTCGATTTAGTATAAAACCTCAAGTAATGTGAGGTATCCGGCAATTTGAGAAACTTGTACTTTGGTGGCCGACCCCAAGTGTCGGTACAAGTAGGCTAATGCAGCTGCGCCCCATGCGTACTTTCCCACGTCGTCCAAATCTTCTAGAAGCTTTAACAACGCGATAGATACCCGAGATCCACTCTGATCCGCAAACAGGGTGCAAGATAGTAGATACAATAAGTACGCTCGGGCTGTGCATTCTACAGGAGGATAAGTTGTGTTCCTCGCACCAGCTTTGGGGCACCATCGACTCTTCAACTAACATTTTCGGACTGTGAGCCCCTTGCTGATGTTCACTTCCTCCTCAGCATCTTCAATGCTCACCCCAAGTAGTTTCGACACCAGCTTAATTGCATCCGAGCGAGATTCGTCGGTGTACCTCGCAAAGTTCTCAACTGCCACCACCTTGCCCGTGACAGGAATCTTCAGAAGCATGCTCACATCCTTCAAGGAGATCGACATTTCACCGAATGGTAAGTGAAATGTGTTTGTCTCCGGCTGCCACCGCTCCACAAAGGCAGTGATAACCTCCTTGTTAGCCTTGCGGTATGAGCAGTCTATCAGCGTATTCAACCCAGAGCGCTGAATAATCCTCTGAAGGCCCGCGGTGTCAGGGTGGCACGACTGTAAGTCCCATTCTTGGATCTGAGCACCGTGATTGATACACTCGAGTGTCGGACGATCCTGCAACAACAAAAAACATTCCATCAACTAATTGAACACCCATAATTTTAAACTACTCCATACACGGAGAAATGTATGTACCTCATTGCTCCAAATCGCTAAGGTGACATGATCTTTAAAGCTTTTCAACAGCGATCCATCTTCGGGACCACCGGGGAAAGGAGCACACTTTTCCCCCTGCCCATGTGACTCTCCCTCATTATGGGCACCTCCACCACTAGTACTCCCACCCACATTACGATCACTACTAGTGGTGTCCGCCGATGCTGATGAGTCACTACTGCTAGACTCAGATGCATGCGCCTCATCTTCGCCTCGGGCAACGACAAGATCTGAGTGTCGCTGCGCGTCAATGTTTGAACCCTCATCGTGCAATTATAATTTCTTTGCACGTCCTCCACCAATCTTACCCTTACCCTTTCCCTTCAAATCCACCTTCTCTTGCTCTTTCTCTTTCCGATAAGATGTCGTCGGGGTCTCCGTCCGCCTCACCCACGGTTACCCCTCGACACCTCAATACCAACCTCCTCCCTAGTCACCGGGCTATCGAACGAGCCATACCTGAGAAGACTACAACATGTAAGCGTCTACCGCACAAACAGAAGAGGAATATAAAAAAAATCAAAATCATCCATTCCCATAGTCTCGGTCAAGCAGTAACGAGAAACAAATAACATTCTCGGTGACATGTGACCGAGACCTCAATATCAGTCTCGATCATGCACAACCGAGACAATTTCTAATGTCTCGGTTGTACATCACCGACATGACATCTACTACACACTTCGAATTACTCTCGTGCGATGGTACCCGAAAGCACTCACAACGTTACGCTATCTAACATAATAACACAATTACAATTTCGGCGACACGTGACCGATATACCAGACTCAGTCTCGGCCACTCATTGCCGAGACTATAGTGTCTCCTCTCTGGCCGAGAACCACGATTCCACAAAAAATTGCCCTACGTCTCGGCCATGCTTGGCCGAGACTAATCTAGTTTTTTCTGGCCTGTGTGGCCGACAACCACGAATTCTCGTTGCACCTACCATTGAATGCAACGCTACACAAACAAATAATCGACCAAATGCAACTTAATTAGACTGTCAACGTACCTCCAGTCGATCTATTTCACGGCTTCAGCCCGAGAACGACGACCAATCCTAGCCCTAATGTCGACACCAACTATATCAATTCGGTGAGCCTCCAAACTCGAACGGCACATCCAAAATCCGCCTACAACAGAGAGAGAAGAGAGGAACGAAGACAAATCCGTGGTTCGTAGGTTGCTTTCAATGGATTGATCTCAGTTTCTAGGGTTCATATGCACGGTGGTGGGCTGGTGGGGTGGTGGGGTGCCTCCACTTTGGTGGCAGGGGTATTTTCGGGATTTCGACCCTGAAATTTGGGTGCCCTTCGAAATTTCGTTTGTGCCCTTAATACATGGGTGCCTTCATGAATTGGTGGGGTGCCCATAGCGGGCCTCATTCTTTTCGCGGTGTACATATTTTATTTTTGAACAATAGAAACTCGTGGGGCGCCATCCTCATTCTCTAAAAAATGTTTAGAACACAATAACTTAATTTCTTTCAAAAATAAGGAAATAAACATTTAAGAGCTCACATTTTGCCTCATATATTCACAAATTCTAGTTTCACCTAAAATAATAAACCAAACAAGATAAATGTGATAACTACTTGGAGTGATCAGGGTTGGTTGGGGAAGTTGCAACTAATTTTGCTTGGTTAGCTTTTTAAACTCGACTTTCCTACAAATTATTTTCCTACTCATACCATACAATTACCACTCAATAATTACTTTTCTATTTCCCACATCCCTCTTTTTGGTTTGAAAAGTATTTATATCAAATTACATATTTTTAAATTATATATTTTATTGCTTTTAAAAATTTACAACTCCCTCTAAATTCAAAGTTGCACTAAAAATAAGAAGATGAACTACACTTGAGTTGACCCTCCTAAGAAAATATTCTTTAAGGTGGCCCAAAAAAAAAAAAAAAAAAAAAAAAAAAAAAAAAAAAAAAAAAAAAAAAAAAAAAGCTCTTTAACCAAAAATCGCTGGTGCTGGTTTGAAGATGCCGCAATGCCGTTAACACCGAGAACTACAATTTCTTCTCTCTCATTCGGTACGCTACTCTCACCTCGTCTTTTCTCTACTTTCATCGACAACAACAACAACTACAACAACGCCCACCAATTCGAGACTTTCGTCACCAATCAATGCCTATCACGCGAAATCCCCTACAAAGATGCGTGGAATTTCATCAATCAAATGTTGGGTTTGCGCCCAGCCCCCTCAATTTACGCTTTCAATCTTGCATTGAAGGCGATATATAGATCAAACCAATACTCATCTCTTATTTCATTGTACAGAAAGATGGGTTTGATTGGACTCGCTCCAGATAGATACACTCTCACGATTTTGCTTCACAGTTGTTGTCATTTGAGTTGTGTTGATTTGGGGTTTTGTGTTTTTGGGGAGACAATCAAAAGGGGTTTTCATCCAGACACTGTTGTGTTTACTTCCTTAGTAAAGGGTCTTTGTGTGGAAGGGAGAATCGCGGAAGCGAGCGAGTTGGTTGCGGTCATGGGCAAGTTTGGGTGCCCCCCGGATGCTATTACTTATGGCTTTCTTATTAATGCCCTTTGTAGAACGGGAAAGGTCATTGCTGCTGCTGGGATGCTCAAGGAAATGGCGCCGCGGAATTGTTATCCGAATGCGGTTGCATATAACATGGTTATTGATGGATTGTGCAAAGAGGGGTTGATGAATGAGGCCCTCGAGGTTTTCGAGGAAATGAAAAGGAAACATACTTTTCCTGATGTTGCTACTTACTCTTCGATCATCCACGGGTTCTGTTTAAAGTTTAACTTAGAGGAAGCAATTCGGGTTTTCCATGAAATGATTTTTTCTAGGGTTTTGCCTAATGTGATAACTTATAACACATTGATGAATGCCCTCTGCAAGGAAAATAGGCCAAAGGAAGCACATGGGTTATTGTTTTTGATGGTTAGGAGAGGTGAAGATCCTGATATAGATTCGTATAACATACTCATGGATGGGTATTGTTTGGTAGGAAAGGTTGATGATGCGGCAAGAGTTTTTAGTCTCGCAGTATTGAAGGGCCTTCATGTCGATGCCATTAGTTACAATATCTTGATAAATGGGTATTGCCAAAGTAGAAGAATAGATAAAGCTATGAAACTGTTCGAGGAAATGCCTTGCAAAGGAGTGGAGCCTACAACTGTTAATTTTACTACTCTTCTTGGTGGCTTGTGTCAAGTTGGAAGAATTACGGATGCGCAATGTTTGTTTAATGAGATGGCAAGGAAGAGCGTGCCTCTAGATGTTGTCAGTTACAACACTATGATTAGTGGTCTTTGTGATTCAGGTGATCTTAATGAAGCTGAAAATCTTTTGAATGACATGGAACAGAAGGGAATTTCACCAAACGTCATCACTTACAGCTCTTTGATTCATGGATATTGCAATTTCGGAATATTGGAAGAAGCCTGTCGTTTTCTCCCTGAGATGATGGTTAGAAGGATTGCGCCTGATGTTGTTACATTCAACATATTGATTGGTGCTCTTTGCAAGTTTGGGAAAACCAAAGATGCAAACCAACTACTGGTGATAATGATCCAGAGAGGCATTAAACCAGATGCAATCACGTATAAAGCAATGTTGGAAGGGTATTCCTTGGAAGAAAAAATGGACGAAACCATAAATTTATTTCACTCCATGTTCACTATAGGCATTGAAGCCAACTTTAGTTGCTACGCGACATTGATTAATGGATATTGCAAGAGTGGAAGAGTAGAAGAAGCAATGAAGGTTTTCAAGGAAATTCCTACGGGATTAAAACACACAGTGGTAGATGGTCTTTGCCAGACTGGTAGGGTTGACACTGCATTACATCTTTTGAAAGATATGATTAATCATGGTATCTCTCCAGATGTTTTCACTTATAATTCCATTATTTATGGACTTTGCAATTCAGGTCTTTGTAGGAAAGCTTTAGAATTTTTGAATGAGATGGTGGAAGGAGGAATTTCACCAAATGTTGTTAGTTACAATCATCTTATATATGGCCATTGCAAATTTTGCCAATGGGAAGAAGCCTTTGGATATTTCCTAAAAATGCAGCAGAGCAAGGAATCATTCCTAATGTCACATCATTCAATATAGTGATGAGTGCCCTTTGCAGAAAAGGAAACGTTAGAGAAGCACATTCATTGTTCATGAAGATGATTAGATTAGGATCATTAGGTGAAGAACCTGCCAGCGTGTCTTACAATACCTTGATGCATGGATATTTTCTAGTCGATAACATAGATCTTGCTGCAAAATAGTTCTACTTCATGCTTGTCAGCAGAACACTGCCAGATCTTGTTAGCTATAATGTTCTGATAAATGGGTATTGCAAATGTAGGAGAATAGATGAAGCTCTAGATTTCTTCCAAGAAATGCACGACAAGGGACTGGATTCCACTGTCAAATCATACAATATTCTACTCAGTGGACTTTGTCAAAATGGCAGGCTTGAGGTTGCAGAAGCACTCTTCAAACAAATGGTGCCTGATGTTGTATCATATAATACAATACAATAGTGCATGGCCTTTTCAAGGAAGGACAATTGCAAAAGGTTGTTGCACTTTTCCTGGAAATGGAAGATGGAGGTTATTCACCAAACACTATAATATTTAATATCATGACACATCGATATCAACAACAAAATGAAATAAAAAATGCAATGAGTTTTTTCGACAGAATGACCAAAAGAGATGTTCCACCAGATGCATGTAGTGCTCCTATTATAGCTAGCTTGTACAATAAGGGTGATCAAATACTGGGAACTTATGGAATTGCATCCCATAGTATCACTTAAATGATAAGGAAAAGCTGAAGTGGTTATGGTATTCTATAAAGTGCATTCTAATGCATGGTGAAGATTATTATTACAAATGAGAAACTTTTTGGGCAAATCAATTTAATCGGAGAAAGGATCAAGGAGAGTGCATGCTGAGGCAGAAATGCTTGCAAAGCGGAGATACAGTGAGTTGTTTGCTTAATTCTTGATTTCGTCTCTTAAGCAATTGTTGTTAATTGAATGTTGATCTTATGAATAGCAGATTTTCGGTCACTTAGGCTAAACTTATTTATCATTTGCTATGGCATGTGTTTTGCCGTGTCGAATTTATTTTATTCCCTTTTTCTTTCTGTCATTGCATTGACTTCCATTATTTCTAATCTTTAAGAAAGCTTGGTTTTGTTTCCATTGTAGTCCTTCCTTTGACCTTGTATGAACATTTCATGAGAAGAAATCTTTTTTTTTTTTTTTTTTTGGATATTCCTACCGTATTGTTATTATATTTTTTTCTAAAAGATTTTGTTTAATTATTTTTTTAAAATAAGATACTGTTTTTAAGAACTCGATATTACACTCTCACACAATGCCTTCAAATTTAGTTCTGTAAATAAAGATCAGCTTCTCCCCCTTTATTTTCTTCTTTCTTATACTTCTTTGTTTCTTTTTTGTTCTTATTTTCTAGGGAGAATAAATTATTTGGAAAGCACACCATCAATTGCACTAAATCAAGCGCATTGGAAGAGTTTGATCCATCTAGCCGTCCCCAACTAATTTGGGATTGAGGCTATGTCTAGGGAGAATAAACATTTGGTGAGTATCTGTGATGATACTGTGACGTTGATGTAATTGTTAAATAGTTGATACTTATGTTTGTATTTGTATAGATGCCCATATTCTGCAATGAGTGCATCTGGACAAGATATTTGACGACACGGAAAAAAAAAAAATTGCTCTTTATTGGAGAGAAATTTATGGTTCTATCATCATATTTTTCTGGGCTTTGACTGCACCATAACTTAAAAGGTAATCCACTACGTGTAACTGAGAGTGTATGCCCTTTCTCTGTTACGGCATAAAGCTAGTAACTAGTAAGTGTACATGGTTGGTTTTATTTTGAAGATGGAAATCTCTAAAATGTTTGGATCTGTGGCTTGGCTTTGGAGTGAATTTCATTGTTGATTCATGTGTGTCAATGGGAACCGGAATTGTTTTTAGGATGTTATCTTCTTATTATGTCATTATTTTACGTTTCTCTCTAACATTGATTCTATATTGTTGGTTTATTGTAGAACTCTACTTTTTCCTCCCTTACAAAATTGAATATCAAGATATTTACGGAGCATTCAAATGCCTTTAAAGCAGTTGAGCTAATGACAGATCTTGTTGAAGGAAGATTTTGGTTGTTTGGAGGTACTTGGACCTTTCGAGATCCATGTGAGTGAGCTCTTCTAAACATTGAGTGTTTGTGTGTGATAGTGAACTTCTCTTAGAGATGCTGCGCAATCGCGCTTTAAGTCTTTAACTTATAGAATTGTCAAGTGCATTGAGCATGCGAATATGTAACTGTAGTTGCTAATTGGAAAAAACTCAGTTGTAGCATAACAGTTCACATCTCTCTGCAACTTGCCTGCCCAGTTTGACCTCAAATATTGTTGTTCCATATTAGTAAATTGAGAGCATTGTGTATCTTCTTATCAAAAAAATGTAGTGTGTATCTACTGTCATCTTGAAGATTGTGCTGCTAAGTTGCTCACTTCTGTAAATCATGTTAGTGGAATTGCTTCACTAGCATCATTTATTTCTGAGGATAGAGTTTTTGCCTGTATGCCACACTAATTTTACTCTTCTTTTTTGATATTGTATTTGGAGCAGCGACAATTTAGGGATGTAAATGGGGCAGAGAATCCCTACCGAGAATGGGGAAGTCCTACAGGGAATGGTCATTCCCAAGATGGGGATGGGGACGGGAAAGAACGGAATTCCCACGAGGGGATGGGGATGAGGAGGAGGATGGAGAAAAGAATATCCTTGTGGATATCCCCATAGGCATTCCCCATATTCAAAAACCGCGTTGTCTCGCACTCTCTCGTTGCCTCTGATCTCTATGTGTATTCAAGATTCAACTCTACAAGGTTGGGGATATGAGATTGGGCACCTGAATTTAGGTTTGCGATTGGCGAATCTGAGATTGGGCACCTAAATTTGGGTTTGCGATGAAGGTCGTCGTGATTCAGAAGCAGATGTTTCTATGGATTCATTCAATGGATTACGATGTCGAGTTCAGATGCAGAAAGGAGGAGCGGTCGTGACAAAGGACCCTTGCTCTCTGTCATTGGATGGATGAAGGTCAATCCTCTGATCTTGCTTTATCCTCAATCATCATCTCTGTTTTGAATGTTTGTTTCTCTGTTTGGGAATTGAAAAATTTGGAACTGAGGTTATGTTGTTGTTGTTGTTAAAGTGATTGAAAAAGTTTTGTTTTTTACATGAATACCCTGATATAATGGTATTGGTACTCACATGGTGCAGATTCGAGGTGGTAATCCCCTGCTATTAAATTATTATTATTGTTATTGTTGTTATTATTATTATTATTATTATCGTTATTTTGAGAAAAGAGTTTGATCCATATAGCTGACCCCAATTAATTTGGGACTGAGAATATGTTGTTGAAATCACACCCAAGATGGGGGTGAATTGGGTGTACCGAGAGGTTATCGCCTTTTAAAACCTATCAATGGATGATGATGCTCTAGGCACACACAATCAACAATTATAGATGCAATGGTGAAGGAGATAGAAGAGATGGAAAACAGACACAAGATTTATAGTGGTTCGATCCAATCGACCTACATCCACTACCTAACCTCCCCGGTTAGGATTTTCAAACCCCCACTTATATTAATGATAAGTGTTACAACCTAAGCATACAAGCCTAGAATGTCTAATCACAAATTAAGACTTCCCACCTAGCCTCAACTAGGGTTTATGCCTAGCCTCAACTAGGTCTTCCCTTGACTTAGATCCCACTAAATCTTACAATCAGCCACTTACAAGAAATAGATGAATATAATGAAAATCGACTTTGTAAAGTGGTAATAAGTTCAATTACTAGCAAGCCACCTAGAGCCTAACAACTCTAATGCATGCAAGTATGAATATGAATGAGATATGAAAATTTATCACTGATGTTGCACTAATCTCAAACAAGAAACCGATTAAACCAAATTGATGAGAATAACTACGGTTTCAAATCCAATAAACAAGTAGTTTGATAAAAATTAAGTTTAATGCCTTACTCTTGTTCAAATCAGTCCAAGGGTTTATAAAACCAAGTTTAAGTGCAAAACCCAAGACAAATATGTTCAAGAACACAACAAATGATTTCCACACACCAAGCACAACAAAAGATGTAGTTTAAGCACAAAAGAGCTAGGAAATCAAACTTTCTTACAACCCTAAATGAGAAAGAATCAAATCAGTTCCGGAGAAGTGGTTGCAAGCCTTAGAACACCTCAGTTACACCAGTTTCGAGGATGATTAAGTAGCCTCAAAAGATTACAAGAGGTTGAACACAAAAATCAAGACTATTTGATGTGAAAACTTGGACACAAGTGAGTTTTTGAGCTTGAGAGGACAAAGGAATGTTCTAAGTGGTTTGTTAATGGTTTCCAAACCTATTTAAAAGTTTACGACTGTTTTCTTGATCCAAGGGCCCAAAATCAATCATCAATTCAAACTAAAGCAAAAGGTGTAAGTTTTTTAAAAAAGCTGTCAGGAGGCTGGTTAGCGCTCTAGGTGACTTCGGTAGCGCGCTAACTGCTGGTAGCATGCTAATGAGTCCTATTAGTGCGCTAACCAGCAGGGACCAGGGACCAAATAAGTTCTAGTCTCAAGTTAGCAACTCCCTGACATGCCTACGACTCAACTAAACCTCTAGGAACACATTGAACATGTTTAGTATGAGTCATTGGACCCGTTTGGACTGCCCGGATGATTTCACAAATCCCGGTTTCATGAAACATGCAGGGGCTTTTCTGCAAATATTTTGCTTACTTTTCAAAAACCATTCAAATTGAGTTTGGTGCATTCACACCAATCACAACTGTTTTTCCAAATCCAATGCATGTGTAAAAGCTCGTTTTCACAATGTGAAACCATTTCAAGTTATGAAACTTAGATAGTACTAAAATCGAAACTTGAAATTTTGGAAAAACGTGGAAAACGTGATATGCATGTATCTGATGCATTTGGCTTGCATAATTGGACTTACATACCTCACATGATTTGTACTAATTGTAGTGTGAGCTTTCTGGTCCTTGTTTCCTTGTGTGAGCCGAATCTTGAATTTCACCGACTTCATTTGACTTGAGCTTGTGAGAACTCAATCTTCCATTTGAACTTGTGATTCTTATCCAAGTTTGGTATTCTGAATACACTTAGTCCAACAGTTGTTGTCTTTTGAGGTAAGAAGAACCTGATTATATTGTGGATAGTGACACAAAGATGCAACACCCAAATGTTGAACTGTCTCATGTAAATCAGAGCCTGGCTTGCCTAAGTTTTAAAGTTTTGATAGGGTGGAATAAAATTTAGTAGGTACTAATACAAAACCTCTGTTAGTCAAGCTAATTATGGTGCCAATAAGTGTTACCACTGTCCAGTCATTCTAAATTTGAGTTCACAAAATTGGGATTTATTTTATCTTAATAGGTTGTGGGGGATGCATTAATTATGAGGGATTTGAATGGTTTGAAAAGCTCACCATCAATTGCACTTAATCGAGCACAATGGAAAAGTTTGATCCATGTAGCCGACCCCAGTTAATTTGGGACTGAGGCTATGTTGTTGTAATAGGTTGTGGGGGATTTTTTTTTTTTTTTTTTGGTCATCCGACTGGATATGTACTTTCCAATGTATGTTGCTTGAGTAAGAATAAGATGTATCCTTCTGAAGAAAGGGTTTATCTATTTGAAACTCAACTCCTTATCTCAAACCTAATAAAGCAAATAATCGTTTTTCTGATCGTCAAGAAACTAAGCTCCCTCTCATTACATGCTTTGATGTTCCTAATTAAGTAAATAGTCATTTTTCTATACTAAGCATCAGTGGATTTACTGTTCCAAAACTGCCCACCTGTGAAGCATTGTTATTTAGGTTTAAATATTGATTTGATTGTTGGTTCAGAATTTAAAGATATTTTCTTTGGGTCATCATCAATGTTTGGTTCACTGCTTTCTCTATGATTTTTGTAACGAGTTTTATTTTATGTTTTTAATATTGAGTTCTATCAATTCATTCTTACCAGAAAACTTGTGAAATTTGCCATGAATTGGACGAATGCAGTTGTTTGTTGATGTCTTAGTGAAATGATGAGCTATTTGGGAATCATAAATACAAATCCAGTGATAACTTTTTCCATGGAAAGGGAATGTTGCATAAACCTTAGACTGTTTCACATTCCAATAATACATATTAGACTTCAGTGGCCTATTAATGCATTCTTAATGTTGGAATTCACGAGCACTCTCTCCTCAATCCTCACAGATCTCTCTCATCTATTTATCACGTGGGCATCTGACTCTTCTCACATGTCTCTCTCCATCCTCGTAGGTGTCTTCTGACCTCCGAGAAAGGCATACTACACATATTTCTTTCGAGCATACTACGCATATTTATTTCGATTCATATCTTGTTTTTGATTGACTTTTCTTTTTAGCAATTCATTACTTTGAGATAGGTCTATGTTGATGGTTTCAACTTGGAGGGGTTTGATCAAATGCATCATGTTTCGGTTTTTTCACATGTCTTATCTCATTTCAAAAGGTTGCGATAGAGCTGGAAGACATCAATCAGTGAATTGTTATAAAGCTAGAAGACAACAGTCATCTCTTACTTTTCTTTTCTCATTTTATCAATAGTATGAGAATGTTACAATCAGAGCTATGAGGGATGTGCGAAACTTAATTTGAGGTTAAGTTTGTCTTTAGGAAACGATTTAGAGAGTATTTGAGCAGTAAATTGGATGATTGATTATGATTAAAAAAACTGTCTTGTTAATTATTCTAAATATTTCTTGAAGCACTCTATAATGATGATACTTGCCTGAAAACTAACAGTTAGATTGTTGTACTCGAGCATTACTTAAATAGTATATTAGATAACATCTCACTTCTTAGGAGTTCAAATTTCCATATATACTTTCCTTGTAGTCTTATACCGCTGTGGTGCAACAAATCTTTTATTTCTTTCTTTTATAGTCATGAGTTGGGAAGTGGGAACACCTATGGTCGTAGTGGTTGGGCTGTTGGATATTTTCATCTTTGATGGTTGTCTAGACAGTGACAATTTGCAAAATTGACTCAGATATGCAAATGCTCGAATGCTCTGCTTTCTAAATAACATATTGGACCTTTCAATTGTACTGATTTGGAAGTGAAAAAAAAATTGTTTTCAATAGTTCTTGATTATTTTGTTTATATATCAGTTGTATTATATTCCCAAAACTGGGAATAGGTTAGGTATCTCTGTTTTTGTCAGTATCGATGCTGACCAGTTACTCATCCATTTGTTTCTTCAAGCAAGGTGAACGGCTTTTTTAGCTATAGTTTCAATGTAACCGTTTAATCATATAGTCACAAAATTTGTGTTGGCAATCTATATGGACCAATTAGTAGTAGGCTGAGTTTTTTTTCTAGTAAGAAATACAAGACAATTGGATATAAACTGGTTTATGTTAATATTGCTTTATCTGATATAGCTCTGCTTATACTCTTGTTATTGTCTCATCATCAGTTGAAAGGATCACAAGTGTTGTGAATCGTGGACATGTGTTTCTACCTTTTGTTTTACTTTGTTTTGTCACCACTTGTAAATTCCTTCTTATTCGTTGAAGCTTGTCTGATTGATATAATGAGTTTGTTCTTAAGAATTTTTATGTTTGTCTTGCTTGATTCCTTGTTTATATTTTTGATGCATCAGACAGAATTGAACGGTTGTAATTCCTGACACAGACACCTTTTTTTTTTTTTTTTTTTTTTTTTTTTTTTTTTTTTGAGGAAACACTTATTTGTTAATTCTTGTAAAGTAGGTTATTGTTTTTGCAAGCGTCTTGTGTATATTTTACCAATGATATGAAAAAAAAGAAGTGCTAGGAAGAGGACCCTTTTTCTGATTTTGTGGTGGGAACTGCAACGATGGTGATTGGTTTTATGTTTTACAGGATTTTTAATATGGGCATTTGCTGCTGATTACTCGTGTTCTAGACTACTTGGCTTAAAGGATTGATGATGAGAGCTTATTGCTTCCTCTTTACACTAGAACAGAAAAGACTTTTTGTGACGGTTTTTAACCGTCACAAAAGGCTTTCGTAATGGTTTTAAACAGTTACAAGGTTCGTCATGTTATAAGATGTTATAAAAGCCCAAGGCCTTTCGTGACGGTTCAAAATCGTCATCTTATCTAAAATGTTGTATCAATTTTTGGGCTTTTGTAACGATTTTTAACCGTCACAAAAGGCTTTCAAAATTCTTTTAAAAAAAACGAACGTTGTTTTTTTTTGGTAGCGTGCCACATATAGCTTTTTTTACAAAATAAAAATAAAAAGTTATTATTAAAAATAAAATTCGATCTTGTCTTAGCAAATACTAGTTTTAAGAAGAGAGAGTCGCATATAATTACTTTTAGTAGTGATCATAACAAGAGTCAAATAAATTTTTTTTTAACAAGAAAAATAGATAGAAAAATATGTAGAGACTGCAAAGTAATACCTGGTGAAGCACTTACTACCCAACATAAGTTAGTAGTACTCGATATTAAGCTAACACGACGACATAATATAAATAAAAGAGTTAACGACCCTAGAATAAAGTGGTGTAACCTAAAACATAGTAAACAAGTAAAGTTTAAAGAAAAATTATTAAAGGAAAATATTTGGAATCTTGACTTAGATGTTACTACAATGTGGCTAGAAATGAGTAGTTGCATAAGGAGAGTGAGATCAAACGTATTACGTATATCTAAAGGCTTGTGACCACCAAAGAAGGAAACATCGTGATGGAACGAGGATGTCCAACGAGCAATTAAGACTAAAAGAGAGATGTATAGAAAAATATCTAAGTGTGAAGATGAAGATGTGTACAATCAATATAGAGAAGCTAGAAAACAAGCTAAAAAAGTAGTTAGTTAAGCTAAAACAAATTTCATGGAAGATCTATATACAAGGTTAAGTAATAGAGATAGCGAAAAATATATATAAAGGCTAGTCAAATTAAGAGATAAAAAGAAACAAGACATAAGTCATGTAAGATGTATTAAGGACGAAAATCAAAATGTTTTAACACGCGAGGAGGATATTAAGGAGAGATGGAGAAGTTACTTCGATAGAGTCGATACTATGATAAATAAAAATCCACACCAAGAAAGAAATGTAAACTATACACGCAATATTAGAATTGTAGAAGTTAAAGAGGCATTGAAAAGAATGAAAATAGGGAAAGCATGTGGCCCAGATGAAATACTCATAGAGGTTTGAAAATGCTTAAGAGAAATTGGATTGACTTGGTTAACAAAACTTTTCAATAAAATTTTAAAATCAAAACGGATGCCAATGAATTGGAGAATAAGCACGCTTGTGTCAATCTTCAAAAACAAATGAGACATTCAAAGTTGCTCAAACTATCGGGGAATTAAACTTATGAGTCACACTATGAAACTTTGGGAGAGGATAATTGATAATAGACTAAGGAGAGAAACAACAATATCAGATAACCAATTTGGTTTCATGTTTGGAAGATCAACTATAGAGGCGATTTTCCTTGTAAGATGATTGTTAAAAAAATATAAAGAAAAGAAAAAAGATCTTCATATGGTATTCGTAGATTTAGTAGAGATGTTCTATGGTGGGTTCTAGAAAGAAAAAGAGTGCACATTAAATACATAGGCACTATTAAAGATATGTATGATGGAGTAGTAACGAATATAAAGACATTTGGAGGAGCTACAAAAAAAATTTCCATTACGATAGAACTACATCAAGGATCGGCTTTAAATCCATATCTATTTACTTTAGTTATAGATGAACTAACTATACATATTCAAGATAATATATCATGATGTATGCTATTTGCAGATGATATTGTCTTAGTGGATGAAATTAAAGATGGAGTGAATAGGAAATTACAACTCTGATGAATACATTAGAATCTAAAGGCTTTAAGTTGAGTATGACGAAAATCGAATACATGCACTGTGAGTTTAGAAACACTACATATCGAGATGACGGAGTGGTAAAATTAGGGGAAGTAAAAGTTCTTAAAGTAAACCACTTTAGATACCTAGGATCAATCATACAAAATGATGGTAACATTGAGAATAATGTCACACATAGAATTTAAGCTGGATGGAAGAAATGGTGAAGTGCAATAGGCGTAATTTGTGATCGAAATGTTTCTACAAAGTTTTTATAGGACTGCAATTAGGCCAGCTATGCTATATGGAAGTGAATGTTTGGCGGTAAAGCAACAACAATTATATAAAATGAACGTAGCAGAAATGAAGATGCTTAGGTGGATATGTGGTAAAATTCGTAAAGATAGAATAAGAAATATAGAAATTCAAAGACAAGTAGGAGTAGCAACAATTGATACAAAGATTAGGGAAGGGCGGTTGCGATGGTTTGGTCACTTGCAAAAACAGACTACAAATGCCCCAACTAGAAAACTTGACTCAATAGAAACTGTAAAAATTCGACGAGGTAAGGGAAAACCAAAGTTAACATGAAATGCATTAATTAAGAGGGATTTGAATTGTTTGAAAAGCTCACCATCAATTGCACTTAATCGAGCACAATGAAAAAGTTTGATCCATGTAACCGACCCCAGTTAATTTAAGACTGAGGCTATGTTGTTGTTGCTGTTGTTGTTATTAAAAATAAAATTAATCTTCTCAAAATCAAGTTTTAACAAACATGCCCACCTTTCCTCCATACAAACTAAAACTTGAACGAACAAATGAACATGCCCTTAATTATAGCTAGGATTCCCAAGCTATATCTATTAGAGCACCTTCTGGAGTGCATCAGACGTGAGAGGTATGTAGAGGCAATCTTAGCCATCACAGTGCCTTCTCCGGGTCTTAACCAACTCATGGTTTTTGAACTCTGTCAAGTGGGAAGAACATTCCTTCAACCTTGCAAGGCATGAAAGTTGACACATGGTACCAGCACTAGTTGAACTGGGTGTGAACCATCTTCTTGTCCCACACTAGCACCAATCGAAAACCTATAAGATCCAGTTGCAAATTGAAGCCCATCTGAACTAAGGCGGTAGTCAAATTTGTCAACAATTGAATCATTGTTATATAGAAACACTTGCAGTCAAATAATTGGTAAGCTCCCATTGGATAGGGGTTCAAGCCAATTCTTCAAACGGGTAAAGGTCCCATGATATAGAAACACTTGCTGCAGTTGTCGCCTGCGATAAAAGCATATATGAGTGGCTAAAAAACCATTTGACGAATCATAGCAGCAACATATACATTAGGAATCAACATACATTAGGAAATTTTGTCACCAGGGAATTTTGTCATTCTTCTTTATTTTTCTTCAACTTTTGTGCTTATCTACTCATGTCATTCTTTTTTACTACAATTAAGACTAATAGCACTTAATAGATAGAGGTTTTAATTAACCCCCATGAATTAGACAATTTGAGCTTTTAATAGCACTTAATAGATAGAGGTTTTAATTAACCCCTATGAATTAGACAATTAGGCTTTTAATAGCACTAATTCATAGAGGTTAAAAAAACCTCTATGGAAACTCTGGCCCAAGAACAACAAATGCCCTGAACACTCTCGCACTTGCTCGTCTCACTCGCTCGCCTCACTCGCTCGCACTCGCACTCGCGTTCGTCATCGTCATCGTCAACACTCACTCGCAATCGCCATTGTTGGGGTGGCTGAGCTCGGATTCAAACCATTTCTCTCTCTCGTAGTCTCCACACTCTAACACTACGACCTCGCCTCCTCCCCCAACTCTGTCGTCCTCACCTTCATCGCCTCATCGACTGTCTCTCGCAGGGACGAAGACCACGATTAGGGCGGCTGGAGAACCAGTTGTATCTTCTATGGATTTCACTCCTCTTCACTCGATTTGGCGATTAGGCTGCTATAGGTTTCACATCTAGGGTTTGGTCCGCCTCCACCTTGCCTCTTCTTCACCGCTCTCGGACCTTCTTCGATTTCAAGACCAGTTGTCCAATCTGCAAGGTTAGACTCGATCGATCTCAAACCCTAACGATTCGATTTGATGAAGATGTGAATCTTTGGTTCTGTTGTTTAATTATGATCATCTAAACTGATTTACTGATCTCATTTGTGTTGGTTAGGTTAGCTTGAGATTGTTTCTATGGTTCTATGGTTCGTGTTGAATTGGTTGTGGTAAATGGTTACTGATTTACAGTCTCTCTAACTCTCTATATTGATTAGGTTAACTGAATTTTGTTTTTAATGGTTTTGTGACTTAAATTAGCGATGAATGTAGTTGATTTCATAGGTTTTATGTTGAATTGGCTTTGGTGATTGATTTTCTCTAGATCGAAAGTCCAAGCAAATTTCTTGCTCTATAGATTGAACTGTGATTGATTATTGAACTACAATGATAGGTGCCTACAACTAATTGATTATTGAGTTTGAATATTTCTGTTGGGATAGATTTGCATATTTTAATAAGATTATATCCGTCGGCATAGAGACCTTAATTTGGAGCAAGAGTTTTCCCTGAAACACATGATGTGTAATGTGCTCGACAGACATTTTTTGAAAGTGAGAATTGTTCGCAGTTAGTGCAGAGTAGGTTATAGTATATAAATAAGAAATGCAGTAAAAGCAAAACTTTAATGGAAAAAAAGTTCACCAACTCGATGATTAAACGACCATAACAACCAAGCTTCACAATCCAAATTAATTAGGGTAGGTTACATGGACCAAAAGTTTCTAGTCCGCTCGACTTAAGTAGTTGGATGATGTGCACAAATTCACATGATAAATTGAACCTTCCATCTTATATCAAGTAATTCAGAAAAATCACCTCTACACGCGACATGTCTTTATCATAGAAGTGATTCTGATCCTAACTCGATTGCGGTTTCTTTTCTTTTCATTTTCTTAGTTTTATGCTACCACACCTCACTCGGTCAAAATCGACTGGTTCATTGTTACCTTTCGATCCTGAACCAGAGAGAAAATTTCATAGGTGGATTAGAGAGACCCAACTTAGGCAACAAGAAGGCCAAAATCCTCTGAACATGGCTGCAAATCGCCAAATCACTATGGGTCATGCCAATCAAGAGCTTCAAGCTCTTTTGGCGCAACAACCCCTCTGCATAAACTATTCGGATAATGCCGGAGACTTTGAGTTGAGGTATGGGTTCATTCATCTCCTACCATCCTTCCATGGTGGCGAGAATGAATATCTTGTCACTTTCCTGAAGAAGTTTCATACTAACTGCAAGTCAATGAAACCCTCTAATGCGGACGAGGAAACGATTAAGATCAAATCTTTTCCGTTTTACCTTAAAGACAAAGCCAAAAAATGGCTTTTCTACCTTCCACATGGCTGCATTAACTCCTGGAATGAAATGGCAACCGCATTTTTGAATGAATATTTCCCTGAAGATAGAGTTGCTCAGCTCATCAAGGATATATGCAGCTTCAAAATGAGGTCGGGCGAATCATTTGGAGCATATTTGGATCGCTATAAGCTATTGATTGCTAGTTGCCCGCAACATGGCCAGTCTGAGAAGGCCATAGTTCGGTTCTTCTATGTTGGCATGTCGCCCATAGAACGACGAATGATTGATTATGTATGTCGGGGTCACATTCGAGACAAAACTCCAGCCCAAATGAAACAATTATATGAGGACATCGCACAATAGTCACGCATTTATGGTGATCTTGATGCTACTGCTTACCGAAGCCTGACTGTAGGGAGTGTCTCGAGTTTCACTGACCAGAAAATTGACCAACTAAACTCCATGATGGAAAGTCTCCTCTCCTCTGGAAAAGTGCAAGTCAAAGCTTGTGGCTTCTGTACTGCCACAAATCATGCAACTGATGAATGTCCTACTCTCTTTGAGGACAATCAACAGGCCAATGCCATGGGTAATCAGCTCCAGGGACCATCTAGAGTCCCATTTGGGAATACATATAATCATGCAACGAAGAGGAACAACCCGAACTTCAGTTACGGGCCTCAAAATCAAAACTATCAGACTTTCATCCTTAGAGGTCAACCGTAGCCTACACCCTCAAATAATTCCTATTCACTTGAGGATATGTTCAAAGCCTTTATGGGCCAACATAGCCAATTTATGAGTTAAATGGCCCAATTCAAGGCTACTATCGAGAAATCCATCAGCGAAACCAAATCGGCGGTCCAAACTCTTCAAGTTCAAGTGGACCAAATGACACAGCAGAATGGACATCTCGATAAGGGAAAGTTTCCTTCGCAATCTTACCCGAATCCTAACGCGAGTGCTAACGCAGTTACACTCCGAAGTGGTAAATAGCTGGAGGGACCCAAAAGGAACAATGGGTCATTTGATGCCAAAGACCAGATAAATGAGGAAGAACACGAGTTAGTAGTGACTCAGTTTGTCCCTAAACAAATGGTAACTACTCAAAAGGAAGCACCACCCACATTTAAGGTCAAACCTCATTTTCCACAACGACTCATCTTAGATAAGAAAAAGGAGGAGGAGAAAGAAATTCTCGAGACCTTTCGACTAGTGGAAATCAATATTCTACTCCTCGACGCTCTGAAGCAAGTCCCTAGGTATGCAAATTTTCTTAAGGAACTATGCACTAACAAAGGGAAACTGAAAGGCAACGAAAAAGTCCAAATGGGAGAAACCGTTACGGCTATCCTACAGAAGAAGTTGCCTCCTAAATGCAAGGATCCTAGGATGTTCTCAGTACCTTGTGTTATAGGTGATGTAATCATTCAGAGGGCTATGTGCGACCTTGGCACTTCCATTAATGTCATGCCATTGTCTATTTATGAGACATTGCATGCAGGCCCATTAGAGGAGACTAGTATTGTCATTCAGTTAGCAGACCGTTCAGTTGTCAGACCCGTTGGTGTTCTCGAGGACGTTCTAGTTAGAGTGAACGAGTTCGTGTTTCCTGCTGACTTCTACGTGGTAGATACGAAGGAGGAGCCATTCTCCAATGCTTCGTTAGTACTCCTTGAACGTCCATTTTTGAAAATGACGAAGATGAAGATAGATGTTGATGATGGATCTCTTACCATGGAGTTTAACGATGAAGTCATCAAGTTTAACATCTATGACGCGATGCGATACCCCAGTGATGTGCCATCTGTGGTGTGTACCATGTACTGTGTGGATCCACTCGTTGAGCAGACCTTGCTCACGAGTAGCGATGATGAAGTTAAAGTAGTGTTAAAGCATCATCTCGACACTACTCAAATCCACGAGAGTGTTCTGACCTTCGATACTGATGTCGAGGATGTTGTTTTCGAGTTGGATTCATTCCAACCCCTACCCTCAAGTGTCTATCATTTGGAGTTGCCTACTTCTGACTTCGAACTTTCTCCCTCCTTGGTTTAAGCTCCCACACTTGAGCTGAAGCCATTACCTAAGCACCTAAAGTATATGTTTTTGGGTGAGAATGACACACTCCCTGTGATCATCTCAGCCAAACTTACACATTTGGAGGAAGAGAGGCTCATTCGAGTACTCCGGGAGTTTAAACAGGCTATTAGGTGGACCATAGTGGATATCAAAGGTTTGAGCCCTTCCACTTGCATGCATCATATATATATGGAAGAAGAGTCAAAACCTATAAGAGAAACCCAGAGGAGGCTCAATCCGCTCATGATGGATGTCGTGAAGAATGAGATACTGAAGCTCCTTGATGCTAGCATGATTTACCCCATCTCTGATAGTAAATGGGTAAGCCCTATCCAGGTGGTCCCTAAGAAAACGGGAGTCACCAACTCACATGGTGAGTTGGTTCCAACCCGCATTCAAAATGGATGGCGGGTATGCATTGACTATAGGAAGTTAAACGCTTCCACCATGAAGGATCACTTCCCCTACCATTCATTGATCAGATGTTGGAGAGACTAACCGGTCGTTCTCATTACTGTTGTCTTGACGGTTATTTCAGTTTTCATCAAATACCGGTAGCGTCTGAAGACCATGAAAAGACGACATTTACTTGTCCGTTTGGCACTTTTGTCTATCGACGCATGCCCTTTGTGTTATGTAATGCACCTGCCACCTTTCAAAGGTGCATGGTGAGTATCTTTTCAGATTTTTTTGAGCATTTCATTGAGGTCTTCATGGATGACTTTACTATTTACGGTGATTCATTCGATAGTTGTCTCATCAATCTGACAAAGGTACTCAGCAGGTGTATCGAGAAGAACCTGGTTCTGAACTATGAAAAGTGTCATTTTATGGTGGACCAAGGTCTTATTTTAGGACACATTGTCCCAGCCAGGGGCGTAGAGGTAGACCAAGCTAAAATTGATGTTATCAAGAAACTTCCCTACCATACGAATGTGCGGGAGATTAGATCTTTCCTTAGACACGCCGGTTTTTACCGTCGTTTCATCAAGGAATTCTCAAAAATTGCACAACTCCTATGCCATCTACTTCAAAAGGACGTACCTTTTGAGTTTGATAGTATGTAAGAGTGCATTTGATGCACTGAAAGACTCACTTATTAGCACATTAGTGATTTAGGCCCCTAATTGGGAGCTTCCATTTGAAAAGAGAGTCGGGAGAGCTTCACATGTCATTTACTATGCTTCTCGTACTCTAGATGCGGCTCAGATGAACTACACCACTATTGAGAATGAGTTCCTTGCCGTTATCTTCACACTTGCAAAAATTTTGGCCTTATCTCTTGGGAACTAAGGTTATCATTTACTCTGATCATGCTGCCTTGAAGTACCTGATGAGTAAAAAAGATGCCAAACCTAGGCTCATTAGATGGATACTCCTACTACAGGAGTTTGACATCACAATCAAAGATAAAAGTGGTGCAGAGAATCTAGTCGCATACCATCTCAACAGAATTGAGAATGGTGAGAGTCCTACCCCTCTTATGGATGATTTCCTTAACGAGTACATCTATGTCATTATGGAAGATCTCCCCTGGTACGCCGATTTGGTGAACTATATCACCTCGAGCGAGCTATTTCCCCACCTTTCGAAGGCTCTGAAGAATAAAGTAAGGAGCGATGCTAAGTACTATGTATAGGATGACCCATACTTATGGAAATTCTGCTCTGACCAGGTTATCAGGCGCTGTGTTCCTCAGACTGAGAGTCACTCCATATTTACGCATGCGGTGGCCACTTCGGTCCCCGTCGGACAACTAGGAAAGTTCTTGAGAGTGGGTTTTATTGGCTCACCATTTTCCATGATTCATACATGTTTACCAAGACTTATCCTAACTGTCAGAAAACTGGTAACCTTAGTCATCGGGACCAAATGCCACTTACCCCAATTCATATTTATGAGATATTTGAAGTTTGGGTATAGACTTTATGGGACCATTTTCAGTGTCATTTGGTAATGTTTACATACACTTGGCAGTGGACTACGTGTCTAAGTGGGTGGAAGCTAAGGCTACATGCGCTAACGACTTTAAAGTGGTATGTGAATTCCTCAAATCTAGGATTTTCACAACATTTGGTACCCCACGTGCCCTGATCAATGATAGAGGCACTTACTTCTTCAACCGTACGGTTGAAAGTCTTCTGAAGAGGTACAATGTCACTCATCGAACGTCTACAGCGTATCATCCCAAAATGAGTGGTCGGGCAGAGGTCTCTAATAGAGAGATCAAATCCATCTTAGAAAAGACGGTGAATCCTACTCGTAAAGATTGGAGTTCACGTCTTGATGATGCGGTTTGGGCTTACCGAACGACGTTTAAAATGCCAATTAGGATGTCCCCATATCACCTTGTGTTTGGTAAAACTTGCCACCTGCCAGTCGAGCTCGAGCATAAGTCCTACTGGGCTGTGACACATCTTAATATGAAGCTCGATGAGGCAGGAAAAGAGAGAAAGCTCACTCTCCAAGAATTAGAGGAAATCAGGAACGACGCGTATGAAAATGCGTGGATTTATAAAGAAAATCAAAAGCGTTCCATGATAGCAATCTCTCTAGGAAATCTTTTCGTGTTGGTCAGAAAGTGTTTTTATTTCAGTTACGTCTTAAGATTTTTGCAGGTTGGTTGAAATCGAGGTGGACAAGACCATATGTTGTGACTGCGGTGTATGATCGGAGCAGTGGAGATTCAGAGTTTGGAGACTGGTAATGCGTTTAAAGTGAACGGCCACAGATTGAAGATATTCTATGAAGACGAGCCATGATGTGGAGGTCGTCTCATTTGCAACGCCAGTCTATACTGATTGACAGACTCAGACCAAGTCAAGCCAACGACTTTTACCAAAAGCGCTATTGGGAGGCAACCCAAACTTTGATAAGTATCATTGGGTTTATTTATTTTCATATTTTTTATCATTTTGCATGAATTTGTATCATTTCCTTTATCTTACATTTATCATGTTCTTTCACCATCTTGTTTGTTTTCTATGTGTGGACCTCTCGACTTGCTTTGAACCTTGAGGATAAGGTCCTGAATAAGTTTGGGGGTGTTTTAGGGATTGTGGATTATTTTGGATGGATTCTTTAGCGAAACACCGCATGTGAGATCGTTTATTTTTTTATGCGGTTATATGCAGATATTGGATGGTAACGGTGGTGTTTTATATAATTTCTTCCATTTCTTTCATTTATTGTCTATTCATATTCCTTTCTCATTTCATTAGAATTTGATACACTTTCATGCATATATGTATTTAGTATATTTTTATTTTTTTATTTTTTATTAGTTATTTAGAGTCACCCGAAACTTTGTTCATGCCTTTGGTTGTGGATGAGTAAATTACAGTTGCCTTTTTGACTTAAAACTTAGAGAAAACTAGGAGAAACAATCAATCTAGTCCGTAGCTCAACATTTTTATGATTTCATGATTAGAGATGTAACGACCCGAAAATTTGACTTGTGCCACATGTCATGTCAGGGTCGTTTGTGTGATTCACTTGTCGAAATGCGTATGTCCAAATCTCGAGTGGAGATGCTAATTGTTGAGAAAAGTATATGCGGGGAATGCGGAGAATCGAAACACGAACGGGGACGCGCCTCGAGTCGCGTGCCGACGTGGGACCGAAATGTGGCTATAGTGGATTTATGTGGTTTTAAGGTGGACATTGGATACGCCTCGTGATTTGTGAAGCGCGAGTATCGAGATTTTGAAAGGAGGCGGGTTGGTGCCTCGAGATGCGCGATGCTCGATTTTCGAGGACACTTTTGATTTGAAATCAAAAGGGAAATAAAAAGAAAATGTGTATATATATATATAAAAGAATGAGATAAGATTGAAAAAAAAAGGGAGAAAGAGAGGAGAGATAGAGAGAGATCGGTTGCAAGAGAGGAAAAAATGGCAGAGAGGGAGAGATCGAGCCGGGGAAGAAGAAGAAGAAGAAGAAGGGGTGGCGCATCCGGCGGCGAACCAGCGGATCCGGCGGCTAACCGGCGGTTCCAGGCGGCGGCTCGTAGCGACGAGGGGCCGCGGACGGTGGCTCCAGCGAGGCGGGAGTCCAGCCGGGCGAGCGACACTGCAGCATCGGACTCGCGGCAGCATCGGCGCACAGCAGCAGTGGCGGACGGCTGGTGTGGACGGACCGGCGAGACGGCGAGGAGCAGCGACATGGCAGCAGCGCCTGCGCGGACCAGCTGCGGCGCGGCGGAGCATCGGTTCGGCTGTCGCGACGCGGCGACGCCGGCAGTAACTCCAGCAGCGCGACACCGGCGAGGTGGCAGTAACGCCTGCGCGACTCCGGCGTGCGCCGGCGACCGGCGAGCTGCAGCGGCGGCGACGGCTGCGCGGCAGCGACAGCGACGACTGTGACGCGGTGAACGACGCGGTGGCGCGGTGTCGACCGGTCGGATTCGCGATTTCGACGAAATCGCGACGATGCGATGGAGGGACTTAGGAGTCGGGTGTCGGGTGCGCAAATCGAGACGCGAGCGACGTTTTGAGGTTCGCGATTTCTCGAGGTAAGTAAACCAGTTAGGGACTAATACAATATTTCATTTCTCTCCATTGGTTGTTGTTGTTTACTGTTTTGTGATAGCTTTATTGTTGTTCACTGCTTTGTGATGCTAGCTATCGTTGAAAATTGTTATCGATTGAGTGAGTCCATTGGCAAGTGAGTCATGGTTACTGTTTATCTGCGATATGAGAGGGTTAGGGCTGGAAGGCAGGGGCCTCGTCCTAAATCTGATGTCTTTCATGGTCGTCCGTCGATATTCACCGGGTCTATGGATGGTTCATAGTCATCCCGGGCTAGGGCTGGGAGGCAGGGGTCTCGTCCTAGATCCGGGTCTATGGATGGCTCATAGTCGCAAGGGTTAGGGTTGGAAGGCATGGGGCTCGTCCTAACCCGAGTCTGCTGGGATTTTTCTGCGACTCAACGACTTTTTGGTCGGGACTCCTTGTTCTTTGGCCTTACTCATTGATGGATTGTTTACAGTCTTGTATATTCATGCGTTCTTTATTCCTTTCGTTCTATTTGCATGAATTCGACTGCTTTGGATATCGTGAACTGTTGTTTTGGATATCGTGAAATGTTGTGTATATGTCCTACTGGATTTACTTACCTGGGCTCGTCATTCTTATGTTTGATGAGTGCGAGCCGCGACGAGTAGCGAGAGGAAGGCTTCATAGCTAGGTGAATTTTTGTATATTTTGTATTTACTCTCTCTCTGATGATATTTACTGGGTTTCACAATTAGGTTGCCTAACTCCCTGATTTTTTTGTTGAGTTATTTAATGTATTAGTTGCTTCCGCTAAATTTTTAAATCTTGAAAAATATTAATAACTCAACTGTTAAATTTTGAAATTACTTGTAATAATGGATTGGAAGGCTGACTAGGCCTGCGTTGACCTTGCGAGACTGACTCGGGGGTCCACGTGGGCTTAGGCCGGGCGGGGCCCAATTTTATGGAAAATTGGGGCCGTCACAAGAGACTTAGTTGATGGTTGGATTTTGTGCTAGATAACGAAAGGGAGTAGACGGTCTGAGTTACGCATGTATTGATATTTTGACCTACATTGGGGGATTTTGCTTGATTATAGTGAAAGTGAGAAGGGCTAACATGAGTTTTTCTAAAAAGAAATAGAGAGTCCCACAGGTTTCCACAGGAAATGGAGCAGGAAATCTTGTGGTGGAAAAAGTGAGAAAAACGGTCCACAGGAAATGTAGCAGGGATCGTACTACTTGAAAGAAAAATTTGAGGAAAAAATAAATAAAATAAGATGAATAAAGGAGGAAGTTGTGAAAACTCCTCAAATAAAAGATTTAGCTCGAGTGCTTTCACTTGATTAAGTGAGATTTTAAACTTGCGTGTTTGAATGTATAGACCAAGAAAACTTGTGAGTAGTTGATGGCCTTTGTCTTGACCGGATCTATGTCTTTAAAGTGTGATCTTAATTGTGTTTGAGTTGCAAGTCTTGACATATCATAACTCTGAAATTTTTTGAGTTACTTGTTAATTTGGTGACTATGTAAATCAAAGGGACTTCATGAATTTTGAATCGGGTGTAGGTGTAGGTATAGGTATAGGTATATGCATAGTCTAGTTTAGTTTGTGTTGTCATTTACACATTTGCTCGGGACGTCTGAAGTCTTAAGTTTGGGGTATTTGATAAGTCAGTATTTATATATATATTTAGTATATTTTAGTATATTTAATTATGCAAAGTCTCTAAAATATATATTTAATTATATTTTGTGGCCGTTTTAAGGTGAAATGGAGTTTATTCTAGGCATTCCATAGTCCATATATGAAGACAACGACTCGGGTGCATAAGGATCAAAATGGTGACGAGGAAGATTCATGATCGGCGGCCTAGGTGCAAACATTTGAGGTTCTGGTTGCATTGGGGACAATGTAAGAATGTACCCATGAGAAGAATGACGTGGTGGGGATGAACATTGGCTACTCTCACCAATAGTCTCTGTTCTTTCGCTCTTGGACGAGATAAACGTGGTGGAGGAGAATGTCTGCTACTCTCAGCAGCAGTCTCTGTCCGACGAGATGGACGTGGTGGACGAGGACGTATGGTGCTTTCACCCGGTCTATGTTTGTGTTGTTCTTCTTCTCACTTCTCTATTTGATTCGCCCGATCATCTTCTTCTTCATTCTCCTTATTTATGACATGTTTGACATCAATTCCATCATTGCATAAAATAGACATTTGCCTTTCATCTCATCTAAAATTTTGATGTCTTCATCAAGCGCAACAAGACCTTGCTCGTACACATCCTCAATAAACACTCGTCACAGTCGATGCACCGAGTTACACTGATATAAAAAACATGAGTTTAATAAACGCAATTTAAGATGTAACTCGTTAGGAAAACAAAATAATAGTTTAAAGGTTACCGAATAGTCACGTAAAGCCCCATCGTGTTCAATGAATCATCTAGTAACTGATCGATACCAAGTCATGTAGTCTCGTTGATCATGTCTTTCTTCTTGTTCTGCTGTGACTATGTTGTCATCACGATTTTTCCATATTTGTATAAAGTTTGCGTGAAAAGCCACCCAATTTTCTTGAGTGCGTCCTCGTAATTCGATGCGGTGCAGTCGGGTGTCGTAATTATAGTTTGGTGGCACGACTTGTATCATTCTGAATTGTCTCATAACCCTTTCTGGTCGATGTCACTCGAATATGTGGAAACAAATTAGAGGACACGTCGATAGCCAACTACCGTGACCGTCAATACAGTATTCGGGAAGAGACCCGATGACTTCATCATAAGGTTGCCACACCACTTCATCCTCATTCTACGAGTCGAGTGCATTACGGTAAGCTGATAAAACTTGTGTCGCACTCTGTGTAACCAAAAATGCATCGATCCATCTGTATAGAAAACAATAAATTAGTAAAACAAAAGTGAAGTTAATTTTATAGAACTTATAAAATAACATTTGTATTACCTGTATCCCAATGGAACGTCAATAAGCATGGGTTCTCCATCAATTGTTCGAGGTTGAACTCTAGGAACACCCAGACGCCTTGGCGCTATACATGGAAATCTATTCCATGCCCACAGTTGTACAAGAATTGACACGCCTGCAACCTCATGTGTACCTGCGCGAGATCAGCACACAACTCCCTGTACAAATAAGCCAAACAGGCACTCCCCCAACTATATTGTCCAGCTGTTTGAAAATCCTCGAGCAACGGTAGAAACATTAAATGTACATATCGATTTGACTTGTTGGCGAATTGACAACCACCGATAAGTTGCAGTATGTACAATCGAACGTAACATCGCACTAATTCCTCATGGCTGTCGTCATGTATAGTCTGGTACGTTACGTTTAAACCATTCGACTATAAGTTTATTTCCATGAAAGTCATCTCCAACATGAATTCCACCTAGTAGCCTTTCATCGACCTCAGCATAGTCTGTATCGGTGGTTCCTGTCACAGGCATACCTTCGATAGGTAAGTCGAGCTGTACCTGCACATCCTGGAGTGTAATTGTGCACTCGCCACATTGCATGTGAAATGTATATGTCTCTAGGCGCCATCTCTCAACGAATGCAATAATCAAAGCCCAATCAACGTTGAAAAATGATACGCGTGAAATCCCATAGAACCCACTGGAACGTTGATATGGGATCATTCGAGAATGATACTACACCGTTTGATCAACGAGACCACGTCTTCGGCGCAAGCGCAATGTTTCGTACACCTTATAATTGAAAATATTTTAGTCGATATATATGTATATTATACGTTTATGCATGAACATTGGACGTATCTATATTAAAAAGTTTACCTGACCCCTCAAAGCTCGCGAGGATCTGTGTGTAGATTTGAGATGTAACGGTGAAGGATCTGATGGACCTGGATCCATTGGTGTACAAACTACAATTTGGGGATTTCAAAAAATTAGTCGTGTTGTTCGAAAAGTCACCACAATTCATTATTATAGGTTCAAACAATAACGATTACCTAAACATTTCATGATGGAAAAGTTTAGGATACTTCAAAAAAAGGTCAATAATCAAATTACCAACTTAAGCCAATTACAAATGATATACAAAAATGGCATATTGGTTTTGTTTGGAAGTTTGAGCTCTGGCTGGACAATTTTCTTTGTTATGTCCCTCTGCACGACAAATGCCGCATCGGTTCTTCATAGTAGGGACTCGATCACGGTCTTTATTAGGACATGTTCTTTTATGTCTTTTTGATGATAAATGCCACATCGCAAGGCTCTAGAAACAATAGGAAGATTCATCTCGTTTTCCCTTCGCGTTCCCTTTGGTTTCCCTCGGCCAAGTATGCACCTTGGGTCTGGTATGATCTTCGTCACAAAAGTCTGCCAATATTTCTCATCTGGAATGGCTTTGAAATTAGAGGAGTAACATTGTGCGTACACATCTATCCTGTAGTATGGCTCAATAAATTGCGCGTAGCTCACTCGAATAAAGGAACATGTAGCTAACACGTGTGAGCAAGGGAAACCAAACGATTGCCATTTATTGCAACTGCACACGCGGTCCTTCAGGATGACGACTTGTGTATTGTTGCCTTTATGCATGCGATCTCCATACCGTCCAGTCAGCACTTCAAACTCACCTATGTCACGATTTATCAAATTGACTTGATGCCTCCTTGCAGATCGTTCGTAATGTGTAAGTTTATCCGTCACATATTTTGTGTACGATTGGCCGTTTGAAATTGTTTCATTGATTTCATGTTTACGTCGATCGTGGTATGTCACCAATCTATAGTAAATCATTTGAGTCATCGCTGTTATTGGCAAAAATCGAGCCCCCTTCAATACACCGTTAAAACACTCTATAGTTGAAAAATAAATTTGTGTAAGTAATATTACTTCAGCGATAACTAAATCGTTGAATGCAAAACAAAATTTCTATTTCATACATACCAACACCATTAGAAGTCATATATCCGTACCGCATGCCTCTGTCATGCGATTGAGTTTATAGTTCTTAAGGGATGGCGTTGACATATTGCACACATTGAGGGGTTCGCGATGATAAGTATGCAAAACGCTCCATGCACGCATTAAATTTTTGAACTTGATGTTGACCAGCTGCTCGAGAAAGTAGTTTTTTCAAGGGTTCATTTTTGAATTGAGTGTTGAAATTACTGATCAAGTGTCGCAGACAATAATGGTGGTATCATTTTTGGGGCAAAAATCATTGCTCGGTGTGTTGACCACCTCCAGAATGCTTGGGTGACGATCAGAAATAAGGCAAATATCATATCTATCCGTCACGTGTTTGCGCAACATCCTCAAAACCCATCCCCACAAATCCATAGATTTGGTTTCTGCAACAGCAAATGCTACCGGTAGTATGTGTCCATTACCATCAATAGAGATGACAATCATTAGCTTACCATTATATTTGTCATATAAAAAAGTCGCGTCAATTTGAAGAAGAGGCCTGCAAAACCTGAAAGCTTGTATTGATGCTTCGAATGCTAAAATTACACGACGAAATTGAGGATACTCAGTCCTTATCTCATCAGAAGCTCATTGTCTATGTGACCACTCAATTGTTGTCCCCGGACTCTTAATCTTCACAGCCACCAACCAACTTGGCAATCTAGCGTATGACTCATCCCAATATCTAAATGCATTTGCAACTGCCTTCCTTTTGGCATCCCACATTCGCTTGTAGTTTACTTCGTGTCCATATTTTCCCTTAATTATTTGTATTAATGTCTTGATAGTTATTGTTTGATCTATATGGAAAATGTTTTGGATCTCTCGCACAATCCTGTTAGCGTCGAGTTGGGCATGACCGCGTTCTACGTCGAGATTTATACAGGTGTGCGGCACGTCTAATTGTGTGATATCCCATAATTGTGTTTTCTTTCACAAACAAGCACGAAGACATCACATGCACCCGTCTTGGGCACTTCTGCACTTGATCGCCCAAAACGTAGTAGTCGATTCAATCACATGATATTGAAAATGTCTGTTAACATGCCACACTTTGACGGCATGTTGTAAGTCTTTCTTGTTGTCAAAGCACATCCCTATTTCCAAATCAAAATTAGACATGTCCCCCCCAGTCTGTTGATGAGAATGTTGGGTCACAGGGGAGTTAGCCACCTCCCAATCGATTTCATTATACACCGACAATGGTTGGTGAACTTCATCATCAATTGCTTCCTCTATGAAATTCTCTTCATCGATAGCAAACTGCTCATAATCTTGCACGTTTTCCGCCCCTAGAGGCTTATACATTGGGTCATCCGTAAAAACATTTAGGTTTTCCTAAATGGACAGATGATGCAGCATCCTCGGGGGGACGCACGTCCTCGTCCACGTCATTAATGTCATCATCGTCGTTGGGTTCATCATCACCTTGTAGTGATTACATATGCAATCTTTCCATAATCGATCTAGTGTCTGACATGCTGACATCTTCATCTACTAGTTGCGAATGAAATGTATGATTGAAAATAGTCGATTGGCTCAAATGTTAAATAAATATCTACCCTTGAAGTTAATGGTAGATTGGTCACTGTCACCCACATCAAGTCGAAGTGCGTCGCGTCTTCCAGCAATACGGGGTCAAAATACTGTGAACCCTCGGGGAGGATTATCGCGTGACGATAAGTCATCCTTACTATAGTTTCCGTAGATGAGATATTGAATGCGTTACGCACGTGATCCATCAATTGTTGACTACTCTTCCCAAACTTAAACATCAACACTGCTGATGGGGGTGCGTTGTACCTAATGTCATTCCTACCATTTACAATTTCACTATTCGCATAAAAGAGAAATGAGATGTTCCTATGTTCCATGACCTACATAATTTATTGAACGATGATAATGTAAAAAAAAACTCATATATATCAAACGCCAATCATTGATCAAATTGAGGATTTAAATCACAATCAAACTTTTTAATGTAGAAGATCGCCTTAATAGCGCAACTACAGAGCTTACTCATTCGTCTGCATGAAGTACCAATTAATAACTCATTCAAATCGCAATCAAACTTTTTTTTAATTAGGGCATATGTTAAAAAAAAACCAACTAAGCGTAAAATTATTTTGTTTTAACAAACAAACTCCACATAAAATTATTTTCTTTAACAAACAAACTCCACATAAAATTATATTTTTTACTAAAATACCAAGTCAAACATAATGAAACTTAAATAAATAAATTTTTGTACTTACTAATTTCCCTCTTTTTTTTTCTTTATCTTCAATTTGATAATCCTTGAAAAAATAATAAGTTAGCTTTATTTATATAAATATTACTACCTACAATGCTATTCTTTAAAAATAAAATAAAACAATCCGAACCTCTTAATTTTTAACAACCTCTTCAATCACAAAAAACCCAATTATCTTGATCTTCTATTTGATATTCCCTGAAAAAAGAATTAGAGTTAGCTTTTATTTAAATAAATATTACTAACTACAATGTTATTCTTTAATAATAAAATAAAAAAATCCGAACCTCTTCAGTTTTAACAACCTCTTTAGCCACAAAAAACTCCAACAAAAAATCCCAACAAATCCAACTCTCTCACAACTCAACTCAACCCACAACTCAACCGACCCAGCTCTATCACTACCCAACCCACAACTCAACCAACTCTATTACTACCCAACTCAATTAACTCTATCGGTATTTGACAAAAAAAAAACCGACCCAACCCACAACCCAACCCCCTCTCTCTCTCTCCTCTCGCTTACGGTCTACCCACAACCACCAAGCCTCCCTCTTTTCTTTCTCTCACAAACCACTCTCTCTCTCGGCTCACGGTCACCCACAACCACCAAGCCTCTCTCTTTTTTCTTTCTCTCACCACTTTCTCTCTCTCTCTCTCTCTCTCTCTCTCTCTCTCTCTCTCTCTCTCTCTCTCTTCCCTCTCGGTCTCTCGAGATCTTCTCTCTCTCTCTTTCGCACAGTCTCCCTTCCCCCATCTCGGTCTCTCGAGATCTGCTCTCTCTCGCATGGTCTCCCTCGTCCCCCCTCTTGGTCTCTCAAGTTCCTCTCTCTCTCGTTCTGCAACTCGCTCGGTCTCTCTGCAGCTCTCTCTGCTGCTATCTCTTTTTGCTTCTACACCCACCAACAACACCCTACTAACAACCACCATGAAATAAACCCCATTCAATCCCTCTGACGGTCTGACCCCCTACCTATACCCCTAAACACTAGCTTGTATTCTCGAGAACGCAGGGAATATATTCCCGGCATTCTCGAGGAAGAGGACGGTCATGGACGAAACATAAAACGAATGGCGCATTCGGAGAATGCATCATTCGTGTATTTTCAACAATGTGAAGTTTCTCCAACTAATAACGCATTTCCAAAAGACGTTTTACCTTAACTTATTTTACTCATTTAAATTAATTTTTGTAGTTCATTTGTAATTTTTCCAATAAGATTCGCTACGATTCGAGGAAAGTGGGGAGCTTGCTCAATTGTCAAATATGACTTGATATTAGTTATGTTAGGATGTACGTTTTTAATTAAAGACTTGAGAAATGGGTTGAATCATGTTATTGACTTGATTCTACTTATCTATGGGATGTATATGTGTTGCACCAAGCTTAAGATTACCTACTCATAGGTAAGGAGTTGTATTACCCTTTTTTGGGTAAGGAGTTGGGGTTACCATCTCTTGGATAAGGAGTTGAGATTACCCTCTTCCGAGTAATGAGCTAGGATTACTTTCTTATAGAAATCCTTGTGGTTGGTTAATAGGGACATGAGCAGTGGCTAACTTCTCATGGAAACCTTAAGTGATTTTAGTGCACATATTGGTGATGGCTTTGGAAAAACCTAGTATTGGTTTGACGGGACTAACGAGAAGGCACGTAAGGCCTGTTTGTCATCTAGTGGTTGCCATCACCTCGAGGGTAGGGGAATCAGTCACCAAATTCTTGTTGATTACTAGTATGCATTGAATGAGACACTGACTTTAATGATTACTATTTTCTATGGTATCTCTCTTTTGTGAACCCTGTGCATGATGATGAGTTTTCACTTGAATATGTTATTATCAATCTTGTTGACATGATTTATGAATGCTTTACAAATCTACACGATGTCTTGTTTCAAATGATTCTTTATTCAATTTCAATTCATGCTAGCCTTGCATGTTTATTAGGTATTACTTGCGTATTTGATGATTGAGCGGGTTTTATGTATTACTGAGCTCTATTGTCCCTTTTAGCTCACCCCACTTACATCTCAGGACCTTCCACATAGGCGCTAGATCGAGGCAAGAGAAAGGAGATAGACTGGAACCTTCTCTTTCGATGTGAGTGTCACGGCCCAAATCTCTAATCCCGTTTTAATTCCTTAATCAGGATCACCGACCCTTGACGTGGGACCTACACTGTGATACGTACACCGACCGAGGCACGTGGCCGAGGTATATGATATTTTTGTATTGATGTATGCCTAGTGTTATGTATTGTGTAGACTTACTAAGTCATTTTGTACGGTTGTAGGCGTCGAGACGAGAGCGGGGGACACTCCTCGAGTAGCGTGCGAGCCGGGGGAACCGGGTAGTTAGCATTTTGGTAAGTCTTATTTAATACTAATATGAAATAATGAATTACTTATAAGGCTATATAGTCAAGTAAATAATATGGAATATATATTGGGTGACTAACGACGCGACGGTACGCGGATATCACGTTTCGGACTCGAAACCGGGCGTCGAAACGCCCGAAAACGCAGGCGAGTGTCTTAATGGTGTCACCATTAGGTGTCAACACACAACAACACACACTTGTCAAAAAATACATACACTTGTTTAATTTTCCAGCAAGTGTCATCACCCCCACCTACCCACTTATATCACACGCACACACTCACGCACACACTGTACACACACACACAGAGAACCGGGAGGCCGAGAGCGAGGAAGAAGAAGAGAGAGGAGGAGGAGAAGAAATGATGCGCCGGGAAGGAGAGTGAAGAGATCACAATTGAGGTGAGTTGATTGAGTTGATGTTGTTGATTTCGCGTTGTTATTGTTGTCGGTTGTATCGTTGAAGTAGTTCGAGGTGACGAACTCGACGAACCGCCATGGCGATTCGTCCGAGCTCGAGGAAGCGGGGAGTAGTCTCCCCTGCATGCGAAACTCCACTGGGTTGGGGATGGAAGCCCAACCCCAGCGAAGAAGATATGAAAAAAAAAAAAAAAATGAAACAGAGCATCGGCTCTGTTTCGTGAAAGAAGAAGAAGAAAGCGGGTCGGGACCCGACCCCGACCCGAATGGGCCGGCCGGCAGACCCCCCGACCGACTGGAACGGGTCATACCGACCCGGATCCGGCTGGACCGGGTCGGGTCGACCCGGATCCACAAAAAATAATAAATAAATAAAAATAAAATAAAATAAAATAAATATATATTTAAGTAGTTAAATAAATTAAACTGATTTTTAATAAATAAATTCCAGAAAATAGGGAAAAATATATTTGTGACCCAAATCAATAGAAATTCAAGATTTCCATAAAAAGTGAAGAATTCGGAAGTCGGTCGAGACGTTATATTGGGTTTTACCTTGAAAAACGCAAAATGGGCCGAATGGCCGAAAATAAATAAGAAAAGTGAAATTTGTCTCGACTTTGATTTGGCCTAAGTGAGACATTATTGAATGTTAGGGAAATACGGGGGAACTCAGGCGTTTGGGCACGCACTTCGATTCGTCGAGGAATCGGCTAGACTAGGACAAGCGTGTGACTGTAAGTACAACTGTGAGAATTTTATATTTCATTTCATTCTCTTATTGCTTTATTGGTCTATTGGTAGACATTACTACTTGTCATCTCACATCATGTTGTTCTTGTATCTATTCATGGATGAATATTGTGACATGATGCCTTGTGAATTATTTTATTGCCTCTAATTCCTACACTTGATGTCGTTCTTGAATATAATTGATGAAAAGCATGCTAATGGACTACTTTGGATTTAAATAGCCTTGTATTCGATTTTCTTTGGGCTTTGCAGCCTAACTTGTCTTGGAATTCTAGAATTTTGGAATTATTTGTTTTTGAAACGAAAGTAGGGATTATCTAGTGTCCATTGCACGAGAGATGCGCGGTTCACGGGGACATAGGTCTACCGGGGTTCCGACATTCACCACTACACTTGCGCGGCACATGAGGTATGGGACTCGGGGTGGTCGGCAAGTATTAGATTGATGTTGTAAAGCGTAGAGCGCGGCTCCGCTATTTATGTGAGAAATGTTGAGCGCAGCTCCATATCGTAGTTGAAAAAGGTAGGTGATAGGTCTCACCGCCGACCGGACGTAGATCATCTCGACTTAGCCTTGTCTCTGTCTCTACATCTTTAATCGTGGTATTTACTTGCATTACTTGTTTCAGCAATTTATTTCGCTCATTTATGCTTTTAAATACCATTTGTTTAATTGGAAATGTGACATGAAATTCTCCAGTTAGTACTTAAATATCACTATAATCACCGTCTAGTTTGTGACGGTGGGTGTAGGTCCGTCGAGCAGTAGCAGACCGGGGAAGGAGAAGATCGACGATTATTCTTGAGCCCGCGGCGCGTCACTGCATCGATTGTAGGTCTTATTTTGATATTTTGATTATATGTTATATACGTCTTTCAGATACTATTTGGGGTTGTATATTGGGTTGAGTGTTAGTTCCCCGACTTGACTTAGACTATTTTACTGTTTAAATGCATTTTGAGGACTTTATATATGTGATGTCATTTCCTGGTTTTCCACACTTATGATTTTATAAATGGCTTCCGCATAAGTTACTAATTGCTTCCGCATAATCAATAAGACTTCCGCTAATTAATTAAGTGTATTACTTATCCTGAGCACGAGAAAAAAAAGAAGTTTAGGTTGTAAAGGCTGACTAATACGTAGTTAAGTCCTGCGAGGACATGATTAGGGCTTAATTACGGGATTAGGCCGGACGGTGCCCTAGATTAGGAGAGGGGTCGTCACAGTGAGCCTTATATTTTATTAATCTATTTAATTGTTTTTGAAACTATTGAAATAAAATGATACTAAAATGGGTATTTTCAAGTAGATTGAATCTTACTTTCATTTGGTTTAAACTTCTTATTAGTGATTGAATGACGTTAAATCAATTTAAGAATTGAGAACCCATATATAGTTTCGTGCTTAGTCATATGGATCTTGTTTACTTTATTTTCGTACATTTGGTCCATATGAACTTGTTGTATTATTCCGCAAGTTTTTTTAGGCATGCAAAGCTGCTTACTTAGGCTCGATTCGAGTATTGAGCTTGGGTGCCAGTCTGGGTTGGGCGACTCGACCCTAAACCAGGTAAGGGTCGTCACAATTTATGCAAATGTTAGGAGCGATGGAAGGTTGGATTGTGCAGATTTGGTGTTTCAGAGATAAGAAACTTTCACCTCTCTTTTTGCACAAATATCCATCCCTAATGGGTTAGTTAAGATAGTTATTGGTTGCTTGGTTGTGGACCATAGATAGAGACAAAAATATTAAGTGGGACCCATTTATTGGTTTGATTAATGCGCTAATAGTGGATTATGGATTTAGATGGGGCTTGCAAAATGCACACACACCTAATGCCCTTACACACCAAATTTTAAAATTTAACACATTTACCCTTAATACAAACGTATACACACAGGCTTAAAAAATGAGTGGTCCTTCCAACGTCATTTATTGGTGGACCTAGAGATATGAAAAAAAGATATATCGACTCAGTCTTTGGTGCAAAAGTTCGGAAAGCCTAATATTTTTTTGACTGTAACGTGTAATCTAATTGGCCTGATATTAAAAATGAGTTGAGATTTAATGATAAAGTACAAAACAAGCCTGACGTTGTTGCACGTGTTTATAAAACGAAATTAGAATACTAAAAAATGATTTATTTTAAAAAAAATTGGTCATGTTGCTGCTTATGTATATGTTATAAAATTTCAAAAAAAAAGTCTTCCACATGCTCATTATTTACTTATTTTGAAATCTAATTTAAAAATCATGAAACAACCCAATTTGATAAATATGTTTGTGCTCAACTCCCTGATGCTGAAAAATATTTCTACTTATATAAACTTGTAGTAAAACATATGTTGCATGGACCTTGTCGAACTTTCAACCCAAAAAATGTGTGCATGACATCTAAAAATACATGCAAAAATCATTTTCCTAAACAATTTACTCCTTTTACATATCATATAAAAATTTCTTATCCAAGATATAGGAGGCGAAATGATGGGAAGAGTGTTAAAGTTAGAAAATCATATTTAGATAATCGTTGGGTCAAACCATATAATCCTTATTTACCCTCAAAATTTGATTGTCATTTGAATGTTGAAATATGCTCCACTATAAAAAGCAGTGAAATATTTATATAAATATATATAAGAGCCACGATAGAATTGTATTACAAAAAAAATCTACTGATTGTAATAATGAGATTGATGAAATCAGTAATTCTTAATCAGCACGTTGGGTTTCTTCTCAAGAAGCAATGTGGCATATATATGCATTTCCATTGAATGAAATACATCCAACAGTAATTGCACTACAATTACATCTCGAAAGAAAACAATTAGTAAGGTTCAAAAAAGACAGATTTGTTAGAAGATATCATTGAAGATGAAACAAATAAAGTTGATGAATTTGCTCGCACACTGTTATACAAAGAATTCCCAGAACATTATGTATAGAATAAAAAAATAAAGAAATGGACAAAAAAACACGTACAATTATTAATAGAATTGTTGTAGCTAATCAAATTGAAGTTGAAAGATTTTACTTACGTTTATTATTAAATCATATAAAAAGCTCCAAATCTTTTAATGAATTAAAAGTTGTTAATGGAGTATATGTATCTACTTTTCATGAAGCAGCTATATTACATGGGTTCTTAGAAAGAGATAATAGTTTAGAATTATATTTAGAAGAAGCATCATCATATCAAATGTCATATACATTACGAAGGTTATTTGCAACGATTTTATTTCGTTGCAACCCAGTAAACCCAAAACAATTATGGGAAACATTTAAGTACAAGATGTGTGAAGATTTGTCCAAATTATATGAAAATTCTTCTACTATTGAAATAAAATCATTACAACATATTAATCAGATTTTACAATCAATGGGTAATAATATTAGTAACTACAACTTATGCCAATATTCAATTGACTTTTCTCAAGATGAAATGGCAAATGTTGAAATCAACGAAGGGTTAAATATAGATATTGCTGAAAGTGATCTTAAACTTGTACTAATTTTAAATGATGGAAAAAATATGCATAGGATACAATTATGAAAAAAGTTATCGATAATGAGAATGAAGTGTTCTTTATTGATGGCCCTGAAGGTACTGAAAAAACCTTTTTATATAGAGCTATACTTGCTACAATTAGAAGTAAAAAATTAATTGTTTTAGCAACTGCAATGTCTGGAGCATCAGCATCTGTTTTACCAAGAGGTTGAACAGCAAATTTAAGATTTAAAATCCCAATACATATAGATACTGAAAGTACATGTAATGTAAGGAAGCAATCTGGTTTATGGATGTTATTAAAAATGACTTCACTAATTATATGGGATGAAGCAACTATGTCGAATAAACAAACTATTGAGACATTTGATTCCATGATGAGAGATATTTGTGATAATGATATGCTTTTTGGAGGAAAAGTTTTCATTTTTTGTGGTGATTTTCGACAAGTGTTACATGTTATTCGGAAAGGCACAAGACAACAAATAATTGATTCAAGTTTATCTATGTCGTACTTGTAGCCATTGTTTACAAAAATCAAATTGATTGAAAAATATGCGTGCACAACTCCATAGAAAATTCATTGATTATTAATTATAAATTAGGAATGGTACAAATAAAGAAGATAAACATCATCTCATCAAAATACCATCGAATATGATTGAACCATATAATAACCTAAAAGAATCGTTGAAAAAATTAGTAGCTCATATATTTCCAAATATGGATATGTTTGTTAATCGTTTTGATAAGATTGTCAATCGAGCAATATTAACGACAAAAAATAAACTTGTTGATGAAATTAATGATTTAGTTATTCAACAATTTCTAGGAGATGTTATGAAATACTATAGTTTTGATGAAATGATTGATAATAATGATTGCAATGCTTCTAAAGAATTTCTTAACACATTAGTGATTAATGGTATTTCTCCACATGAATTGATATTGAAAAAAAAATTTGATGTAATATTGTTACGAAATATAAACCCATCAGAAGGATTATGTAATGAAACTAGATTAATTTGTCGGCAATTTGGGAAAAATGTTATTGATGTAGAGATTGTCAATAGAGATTATATAGGAAAAAGAGTTTTTCTACCAAGAATTCCTTTCATCCCAAATGAAGGAGATAATTGTCCATTTCGATTTAAAAGAACTCAATTTCCAATTCAGTTATGTCTTGCTATGACAATTAATAAAGCTCGAGGACATTTTCACCCATATGTAAAAAATTTTACTTGTATTCATCAAATTTCTTACCATATAAATAGTCATCACATTTAATTATGTTATTTTTTACTCATCATTAAGGACATTTTCACCCATGGGATGTTCGACCATGCTTAACAATGACAAACTTTTTTCATATCTACATTAAAGTTGATAATGCAGATCATAAACATGGGACAATCAATTATGTCTTGATCTCAATCATACCTTTCAAGCAAAGTCATTCAACTGATGGTGAATATTTCAAACATCAAATGCAGTTTGCAACATATACATGTCACAAATGAACAAAAATGATATTCTTCACCCTTTTTTGTACTTTTTTTACTTTATTTTACTTGTGTTTCAAAAATGCTACAAATGTAATATGAAGTAATTAACTTCAAATTATCACTTCATAATGTTTCCTTTCTGGCTACGCCATTTATGTATGGATTGATATTATATTATTTTGTTATGTTACTTAAATATGATATTGGGATGCTCATGTTGTTAAAATTATTTCATTTCATTTTATAGTGATCAATGATAGCTTTAATTTGCTATCTTTGGTAATATTGCGGTTCTTCATTGTGTTGTTGCTAGATTTTCTACATATTTCATGTTATAAACTGCTACCTGATTTAACGTGCATATATGGACTATGTTCAGATCTCCTCATGCATAGGTGTAGCTACATATGCATCACCAATATTAAATCTCTTTTTTGATAAAAAAACATTTTTAATCTATTTTTAATTTTGGGAGAGGATAATTGACAATAGGCTAAGGAGAGAAACAACAATATCAGAGAACCAATTTGGTTTCATGCCTGGGAGGTCAACTATGGAGGCGATTTTCCTTGTAAGACGATTGTTAGAAAAAACTAGAGAAAAGAAAAAAGATCTTTATATGGTATTCGTAGATTTAGAAAAAGCATATGATAGGGTCCCTAGATGTTCTTTGGTGGAATCTAGAAAGAAAAAGAGTGCATGCTAGATACATAGACACTATTAAGGATATGTATGATGGAGTAGTAACGAGTATAAAGACATTTGGAGGAGCTACAAAAGAATTTCTCATTACGATAGGACTACATCAAGGATCGGCTTTAAGCCCATATCTATTTACTTTAGTTATGGATGAACTAACTAGACAAATCCAAGAGGATATACCATGGTGTATGCTATTTGCAGATGATATTGTCTTAGTGGATCAAACAAAAGATGGAGTGAATATGAAATTAGAACTCTGGAGGAATACATTAGAATCTAAAGGCTTTAAGTTGAGTAGGACGAAACGGAATACATGCAATGTGAGTTTAGAAACACTAGACATCAAGATGACAGAGTGATAAAATTAGGGGAAGTAGAAGTTCCTAAGGTAAACCACTTTAGATACCTAGGATCAATCATACAAAATGATGGTAACATTGAGAATGATGTCACGCATAGAATTCAAGCTGGATGGAAGAAATGGCGAAGTGCAACAAGGGTGATTTGTGATCGAAATGTTCCTACTAAGTTAAAAGGAAAATTTTATAGGACCGCAATTAGGTCAGCTATGCTCTATGGAAGTGAATGTTGTGCGCTAAAGCAACAACAATTACATAAAATGAACATAGCAGAAATGAGGATGCTTAGGTGGATATGTGGTAAAACTCGTAAAAATAGAATAAGAAATATAGAAACTCAAAGACAAGTAGGAGTAGCACCAATTGATATGGGCGGTTGCGGTGGTTTGGTCACCTGCAAAGACGGCCTACAAATGCCCCAACTAGAAAACTTGACTCAATAGAAACTGTAGAAATTCGACGAGGTAGGGGCAGACCAAAGTTAACATGGGATGCATTAATTAGGACGGATTTGAATGGTTTGAAAAGCTCACCATCAATTGCACTTAATCGAGCACAATGAAAAAGTTTGATCCATGTAGCCGACCCCAGTTAATTTGGGACTGAGGCTATGTTGTGTTGTTGTTGTTGTATGCAAAACACGAGAAAAGGAAATTCACTTGTGCAACGTGTGAAGCACGTCACAGAACCTAGTAATGATAAAATAAGAAAGAAATGAATTCATTCATTTCATTTCAATAGAGAGCGTTCTGTAAACCTTTCAATTTGTTATTTCGCTCCGCGAGCTCTCAATGTCCGATTTTCATCCAATTTCTTTCCGTAAAACTGTAAAGCATCATGAGACGGTCAGTTCGAGCTAGGTTTCTATGGTGAAAATGAGGTATTTGGTACCGCAATTTGGTAACTACTCAATTTAGGGCATTTTCTTTAATTCAATTTGAATTCTCACGATTTCTCGATTTCTTTTACAGGTTTTTAATAGAAATTGGTAGAATTTATTGTGAATTAATGTATCGGGTTGATTTGCATCAATTTGGGACAAATTTCACCGTCGTAGGTTAGGGTTTATGTTATTTGAATTGATGCGACTCAGTTAATAACTATTTCAAAGATGTTTTATAGTTGATATTGATTTACATTGGGATTTTGGATAAATTGAATTATTGGCTTGTGTCCAAATTGACTCCACGGGTTGTGAAAATAATTCGAATGTGATATTGAGCGATTTCTCGGTATTGATATCGAGTTGTGATTATATAATCGCAAAAATGTTGATTTGGAGAAGTTTTGTTAGTTCTAAATTAATAAAGTTTGTCTATTCAACAAGCTGTATTGGAAAATTCATAACTTTTCCGCTTATGATTCGATTTGAGTGTTCTTGGAGTTTATGAAAAGTAAGACATGAGTACTACAACTTCTTTTTCAATCATCATGACAAATATTTAGGTATTCAAAGTTAAAAAGTTAACCCTATGTGGCTAGTTGATAGCACTTTGAAATTGTTATTATTTTTTTGTAAATAGCTCTCGAACATACTTTGGTCATAGTTTTTGTATGGTCCCGGGATTCCGGACTTAAATGAGAGTAGTTTAGGGGTTCAAACTAATGAGTATTAGACTCAAGTTGATGATGATCAATATATTTTAAGTCTTGGCCGATGGGGAAAGGTCTATGGGTTTCGGGAGTTGTGTAAGTTGGTATAAAGTTAGGAAAGCTAGTCACAGGTAAGTGGGACTCAATTACATTTATCATTTATGCTATATATCCTAGTATATCTAATTCACGTAGTTATGGACTGGGAATGTGAGCACTGCACAGTAACAAACACAACACACTAAAAATAAATGAGGAAATGAGTAGACTTATGTCTCTGGGTATAGGTCAACACGACAGGTGATCCAGGATGGAACTTCTCCCTGTGATGACAAGTGGTGGCTAGGCCATGCCTTCCATGTCTCCTCATATGGTCGTCAATCGATATATATTACTCATTGTCTTAAGAGTGCAGAGCCTCAATTATTTTTTAATACACTAACAAAATCACACATTTGGCTAGTGTGTGGATTTCGGTAGTGATATTCTTGGACAACTGAGAGAAGACTCATATATATCGAAATGTAATTAAAATCACTTGTACAGGGGCTATGGAACTATGGCTTTGCATTTGTTTATCTATTGATTATATTATTTATCATGCCTTGATAGATATTGTTGGATTCATATTTTTATTCATATTCTTTGATTATTAGATAGACACTAGATATTGTAATTGTGAGTCACTTACTGAGCAAGTTGGAGCACTCATCCCAATTAACATTTCAGGAATACTGACTTGCACTTCAACTCTGGAACAAAGAAGATTAAGAGTTTATAATATTCTCTAAGTCGAATTGATTTCTCTATTGTCTTATATATTTGAGTTGAAATACATTTTATATTAACAAACACTACAAAAAAATAGCTGATCAAAAATGGAAATTTTCGTTGTTGATTAGCATAAATTTCATCTCTAATTCAATTCTGCAACGAAACAGAGACGGAATCTATTCCGTCTCTAAAATTATCGACGCTAATTTAGTCAGCAACGGAAAGGTGTTTTCGTTGCTGATTAGAGACGAATTAGAGACGGATTTGAGACGAATTTAGAAACGAAATAGAGACGGAACAACAATGGACATTCTTCCAAAGTGAATGGTTTTACTTGCATTCCATTGCAAATTAGCAACGGATCAGCAACGGAATGCATGTAGTCCATTTTTTATCTGTTGCTAGTTTGCAACGGATCAGAAATGGACTACATGCATTTCGTTGTTGATCCGTCTCCATTTCGTGTCTAAATTGAGTATTACCTAGTTTTTCCCATATATTTCTTCGCAAATTAGAGACGGAATAGCAACGGCAACTTTGAATTCCATTGTTAATCCGTCTCAATTCTGTTTCTACGCCTATTTTTTTTTTACTACTAACAAGAATCCAATTGGTTCTCCAAAACCTCTAAACCTGAAAATATAACAACAGGACCTGCTCCATCACCTGCACCCCTTCCAACAACTCCTTAGGGGTGCTAACATCCAAAAAAAATAGAATTTGACATACATACATCAACAATATATATCAACAACAAAGATTCAAATGAGAAAAAATGCACAATTCGACATTAAAAAGATTTATATATCCACGAAAGGTAGTCAAGTATAATAAATGTCTAAAATACCTAAGTATCCACAAAAACCACCAATCCGATTATTCTACAACAACCACAAAAAACCACTAATCCTCTAAATATGCACAAAAAGAACTATCAATCTAAATATTCTATAAACAACCATAAAAGATATATAAGTATCATCAAATTGTTTACCTTTTACCCTAGTCCTCTAAATATCCACAAAAGAAGAATTACCATCTTAAAAGTTACACAAACTACCATAAAAAATACTTAAGTATCCCCAAGCTGCTCATCTCTCGTCAGCCAATCTTGCATCTCCCAATCAACATTATCCTGTTACTATGGTGGATCAGCGGGATCTGTTTACGCATGCTGCTGCTCATGAGGTGGTGGTGGTGGTGGTGACTGAGATAGGCCCGCTCCGCCCATGGTCATCCCGAATTGCCTCTGCATAAACACCACAACATGTCGTAATTGCTCGGCAACACTATCGAACTCTGAGCGTGGCACCATCTCTAGCATCTGGGATGTGCTAGCACCAGATCTACATATCTTCTCTTCTTTCTCCCTAACGACCCGAGACTGTAGACAAGTCCTCAGGGACACTCACCCGCCACATTGTACTACACCACCTCATCATCCATCGATTGGTCCGGTGTAGCCTGGGTCAACTCTTGATGTTTCCTCTAGAGCTTAGCCAGCATGGATCAACAATAAACAACTTAAATAATATGTTTTTAAGTAAAGTTACTACTATTTAGCTCTTATTTCTATACTTACATAGAACCACTCCAATCTAGTATCGATGAATGTCACCCCTATTACGGTATGAAGATGCAAATACGATTCATTCACAGCAGGTGGCGTCTAGGATGTATTAGTCTGGACACAAAAGTTATAAAAATGTAAAAAAAAAAACAAGATTAAAAGCAAACACAAGCATAGTGAACAAGTGTAGAAATGAAAAAAATAAAAAAGAGTATAAAAACACTTACCAATTCTTCATTGGTAGTCACAAAAGACACCGAGCCACCACCGTGCTTCGAGGGTCCAGTCTCAGGTCCTTCAACCCCAGTGTTCCTATTCACATACGCCCGCCTACACCTGGCAAGAAATTCTTCGCTCTCACAGTACTTCAAGTATCTCTTCCACGCCTCATCTATAACAAAGTTTGGCTTGACACAATTCTTCTTTAACTTATGCATCAATGCAGTGTACCTAGTGCTTGCATGTGTGTCGTACACCGCACGAATGAGATCCTCGTGAATCGTGTCATCCTATCTAAAAAATACCTATAAATGGCAAGTGCAATTGTTACGAGACATTGGAAAACTTGTATAAATCCTAAGACATTTATTTATCCTGCATACCTCCCATTGGCGCCAGTAGTGGTCCTTATGATGATTCGCTACCGACTTCCAATAATACCCTTCTAGAATCATCCATATCTTGAAAACTTTTGTCATCCTCCGTGCACAAGAATGAGAAGGATGCAATTCCCTGTGTTTCATTAAAATGCATAACATCTTAAAAACATATTTAATAGTTTACATGGATAATTAGAAATACGTTAATTAATCAAATACAAACTTACGTATTATTCGCAATCAGTGTGATCGAGATCATATGCACGTGAGGGGGGTTGGCCCTTGTCCTTTGAGGTGCTCGCGGAGCGCCTGTAACCTGCAAGCCTACTCGGCCCTCATAGGATGGGGATGTTACTAGTGATGCGGTGGCTGGAGGCGTAGGCATCGTCGGTATAGGAGTGTCATGTCTCGATGTCACTGATGGTGACTGCAATGGGCGATTTAGTATGGTTTTCAGACGACGATGTTGATGGTACAAGCGATGCAAACGGTATGGAAGGGGAAGGTGACGCTAACTATAACTCATGATCAAGTGAACAAGAAGTCGAAATCGATAGGATAGGAACCAGGAACCGATCGACGACCTCGACCGCCACGACCTCCTCGACCCCCTCGTGTGGCCGGTCCATGAGGTCCAGTTGGTATATCACTTCCTGGGGTATGTGCTGCACTTCTTCCGACTAGACGATGATGCCCTAAAGGTATCCCTCGACTGCCCTGAGGTAGTGTGCGACCTCAAAGTGGGGGCTGATCACTGCGAGCCATAAAACCTAAAAAAACACCAATCATAAACAATCGTTAAAGGTTTAGAAAGTTCACATAACGTCGATCAAACATTGACATAACATAGACATACATTACTGGATGTCATCCATTTCAAATTCATTCTCATGACTAGAAGTTGATGATTCTACTTTTGAATCGTCTCCACTATCGATAATTAAGTCATTGTTTTCTTGACTTGGACCCGCTTCAACAATGACGCGGGTCCCATCTGGATCATTCAAATTGTTGAAATCGTGAATTGCATCGTCGACTATGCACGTTGTGGGTTCACCATCTTGGAATGCAATCTTTACCGAGCCTTGGTCATTATCGTCTTTGCTCATTTCCTCGTCGGTGAATTTTGGTTGACAGCAACAAACTGCTAGCCATTCTTGTCACTCGTTCCTCAAATAAGGGTACGAAAGGTAGTACACTTGAGTAGCTTGCATTGCAAGGACAAATGGCTCGTAGTTGTTATATCGTCGACTTTGGTGAACCTCTACCAATTTAAGTGTTGGGTGAGTCCTCACACCATGATTCGGTGTAGGGCCATACCATTCACACTTAAACAACACCACATGCTTGAGGCCAGTATATTCAATCTCTATAACCTCTTTTAGTAGTCCATAGTAGTCGTGGGAAACATCGGCGTAGTTGGAACCCTTCATCAAAGCACCGTTGTTTTGCGTCGATTTATTAAAGTCGTATGTTTCAGTGTGGAACTTATACTCATTCACTAGGTAACCAGGGTACACATTACAAGATCGACTAGGACCAACCGAAAGATCAACAAGCGTCTCATCTATGATGGAATTCCGAGCCTATTCATGAAAATTTAGAAAGTTAAGGCACATTATTTATTAAAGAAATAAACAAAGCAATAACGTACAATCATAATAACATTACATATGTTTGAAACCAAATGGGGAAGTTGCGCTCTAGACTAGTATCGACTTCTGACTCCCTCATTCCTTGAGTGATTTCATCGATAAAGATCCTACAAGAAATGAACATGTAAATATCATGTCTTGGTAAAAGATGAATAATGAATGTACTGCATTCTTAAATGAAAGTGACCGACATATTGGATGTAAGTAGCGATCTCTGGACAATTGAGCGGTATGTACGAATGAGCAACATTATACTCCTGCTCTGTTAAGTACTGCTCCTTTGACTTGCCTAAAGGTCATCCAAGATAAGTAAAAATTGAGAAATTGCCCACAAAATGCGGTGTGGGTCTGATACCACCATCGTCTTTTCATTGCACTTTAGCATGCAACATAAAGACGTGATCTTCGAAGTAGTAAGAACAAAATGATGTGACTTCTTTGACCAAATAAGCATTACACATCGATCCCTCAACCTTCGTTTAGTTCCGAACGTTATTTTTCAAATGTTTAAGGAACCTATCGAAGTTTAGTTAATGTAAATTTAAAACTTTATCGAAAGGAAAAACAATTTCAGGAACTCAAGATATTACCTCTCAAATGGATACATCCACCAAAATTAAACTGGACCGGCCTGATGGGCCTCGTAAGCCAACAGGATTGGTAGGTGTTCCATAGAGTCGAAAAAGCTTGGAGTGAATATTTTCTCCAACTTGCAAATGATTTTTGGTATTTCAGACTCTAAAACCTTCATATCTTTGAGACTAACACTTTTCGCAGTCAGGGATAAAAAAAAGGCTCAGCTCGCTAATTGCAACTCAAACCGCGTTTAGGAGGAGTTCTCTGAATGCAATTGGTATCAAATGTTGCATGAAAATATGACAATCATGACTATTCATGCTGAACAGTTGCAACTTCTTTGGACCCACACATCGACCAAGATTCGAAGCATAACCATCAATAAAACACAACTTTTCAACCCACTTGCAAATTTTTTGCTTTTTTGAGTTATCGAGAGCATAGCATCCAAGGATGTAAGTATTTATCGTCGAATCAATGCGTAGAGAAGGTCGGTGACAATATTCACGAATATCTTGTCTCGATTTTGCATTGTCCTTACTTTAGCCCGGTACACTCATAATAGTGTTGAATATGTTCGTCGTTTAGTACGATTTTGCCTATAAGAAAAAAAAATTTGTCTTTCATGAATGGTGAGTTCTTCGACAAGTAACGACGGTGACAGTCGAACCACGATGTCTTTCCACCACTTCGCAATTGAAAGGCATTTGTATCCTCCATACATTATGGACAAGCCATCTTACCGTATGTGCTCCAACCGGACAACATGCTATACGCAGGGAAATCACTTACATTCCATAAAAGGGCGACTCGCATACAAAAATTCGTCTTTGTGGAAACGTCATAAGTAATCACCCCATTGTTCCATAAATCTTGCAACTCATTCATAGGCGGCTGAAGGAACACGTCAGTTTTTTGTTTTAGGCTGGTCGGCTCAGAAATGATAACCGTTAAGAACATAAACTCAGATTTCATGCACATTGACGGTGAAAGATTGTACGGAGTCGAAATTATGGGCCATGAAGAGTACAATTTACCTGAAATCCCAAAAACTTGAAAGTCATCAGTGCAAAACCCTAAACGAACATTCCGAACCTCGGCAGCGAAGTCTCTATTGACATCATTAAAATGCCTCCAAGCAATCGAATCAGAACAGTGTTGCATAACATCTTCTAGCGAGGAATGCTCTCCATGCCATCGCATATGTTTTTTCGTTGACTCAAACGCATACAATCGTTGCAATTTAGGGCTTAAAGGGAAGTAGTACATTTTTTTTTGCAAGGCCCTTTTTTGGTGTTCCTTCCATGACCTCGTCGCTGTGCAATGTAGCATGATTTTCCACAAAATTTGTGTGATGTCAATTCAAAGACTAGTCCCCAATAAATCATACGTTGGTCCTCACAACAATATATTTTCTCAACTGGAAGACCTAGACCTCACATTAGTATTTTAGTGGCATAAAAATTTTCAACCAATGAATTGTCGGTTGGCAAATAATCCTTCATGAATTTTACGATTTCATTATACCTTCGTTCAGAGATATGGTGTTCTGATTTGATCACAAGTAATCTTGCCATTGCGGAAAACTATGTTGTGGTTTCGCACCCCGTCCACAATTGTTCGCTACTAGCCTCAATCATGTCATATAGTTGGCGTGCTTGAGGATTTGGTGATTCTTCCACGTGATTCCAATTAAAACTTGGACCTGCCACGTTGTATAGCATCTCGTGGTAAGTTGTCGTATCAAAACCTCCCCCATCAGCATCATCAATATGGTTATCAAATTGGTAGAAGTTTGGCGACTCTTGACCTCCATTCTCACCGTGTTTGTACCAACAGTAATATCCCGGAACAAAAAACACACAAACACACATAATGGTATAAGCAATTACTTGCAAAGTGGATTAGAAGTACCTGAAGCTTAAATTAGTTTTCTTAAAAGGGGTACCTTAAGCTTAACTGCTCCTTTTCGTGATTTCAAGACTCTACTTTCGATATATGTCTTCCTGCATAGAAAGATCAAAGGTATAAGCAATTACTTGCAAAGTGGATTAGTAGGTAGGTAGGATGTAAGGACGCTCTTTCAGGGTGAGGAATTATAACTTTCATGTTTCCTACATTCCACACTAGCTAGGACTTGATTATGTATCTAGCTGATACAATCAGCTTATATAATTTGTTACTTTCACCAACAAGTGGACAACTAGATTATCAGTTTGGTATGAAGTTAATTACTTGAGCTAGATAACGAGTAAGCAACCAAGTCACCAACAAAAATAGAGTTTGGAATCAAGAACAACAACAACTACATAAGGGATTGACGAGTAAGCAACCAAGTCACCAGTACCCACAATGTCCTTATCCATGTTAATGCATGTCATGAAGTAACTAGATTAAAGACTATGATACTTAGTTTAACTTGTAGATATTCTAAATTAATGCTCTTAATTGTTTTATGTCCTTTGTTCACATTCAACTATCATTGACAAGCTAGTATTGACCATGTCTATTTGTTTTTATTCTTAACCACATATGTAGTTATCTTAATGAAGATTATTGCCTATTTTAAAAGAGCAACCTCTCATGGAGGGAGGAAATATTCAAGAATAGAATGATAGTATTCCAAGTGAACTTTTTGGCAACGAACATTGAAGGAATATTGAATTAATGATAGTATTCCAAGTTAACTTTTTGGCAATGAAGATCATTCAAAATTAAGCTCTTGCTTTTCAAAGCACTATAGTTTGGGTGGGGGAGTGGGATTGATTATTGTTTAGTTATTTCTACAAGCCTCATAACTTCTTTAAGTATATATGCATTTATTTATACTTAACATCTATGACTTGATCAGCAGAAGTGTTGCATAAATCATAGAATATGTCAATGAACCTTGAAGGAACTGGAAATGGAACATCAATAGTATTTTCAAATAGTACTTAAAATCATAAGAGAATTAGCTAATTAGGCTTTACTTCTTACATGGTGGCAATAGAAAATGGATTTCAGCTTGATGAAAGTAAATCCAACAAATTTAAAAGCATCGAGATACATGCAAGTATAATTAACAAAGATTGCAGATAACTAATGTTTTGCTAATGGAAATGGCAACTTAACATTAATTCCAAATCTCTCATCTCAAGTCACTGATTCCAATTGAAATCAAATTGTTATAGTTGTCATTGAGTTATCGTGTCAAATAAATAATTTCCTACTAAATATTAATTGGATTGAGTTTCATCTATAAGTTTCTTGGATTGAGTTTATAAGTTTATGAGTAATTCTCATAAGCTTTAATTCAACCATCAATATCAATCGATAATGCCCTTTGAGTAATCTCCAAGTTCATCCACCATAACAAACCCTAAACATTAAATCAAGTACAATAAAGTAAATGAACCTAAACCTGATCACAGTGGTCGTCTTATGAGAGACTACGAAGAGAGACTCGAGCAGACGATGGCAAGGGACAGAGCAGATGACGACGAGACACAATGGCGAGGGACAGAGCAGACGACGGCGATGCACAGAGCGAATGACAGAGTAGACGACGGCGATAAACAGAGCAGACTGCAGCGAGGCGAGGGACATAGCAGACAACGACGACGGACAAAGTAGACGACGGCGACGACAGAGCAGAAGACAGAGAGGGCTTCTGCGGCAGCGACGGCAGAAAGCACGAGCTCCGGCAGAGAGAAAATCTAACTCCGAACACCATCGCCAAAAACCACCAAATCTAAACCCCTATTTTCAAATCTCTTCAAACAACACCAAATCTCCCAAACTAGCTCTCCAATCTCTAACCAACAAAGTCGTGACGGCCCTCGACGGTGAAGAGATCAAATTTGGAGAGCGCCGATGAACAATGGTTGTAGCAGTGAATATTGAGAAGAGATTTAGGGCTTGGGAGAGAGAGTTTGAGGAGAGAGAGAGTTGAGGAGTTGCAGAGCCGGTGAAGAGAGGAGTTACTAAGCCACCGATGAAGAGAGGAGTTGCTAAGCCGCCGGTGAGAGAGAGGTCGTTCAAGGAGAGAAAAAAAAAGAGTTCAAGGAGAGAGAGGGTTTGAAACACTTAAATCTTTCATTGATTGATGCATGAATCTCAAGACGTGATGGGCGGTTATAAACTACTGAATCTTTGGTGGGAAAGTTGGTGCCACTTTTTTAGAAACTGGTTTTAATTCCGTCTCTATTTCCGTCTGTAATATGTTTTTATTTCGTCTCTGACTATTTCCGTCTCAATTCCATCTCTCACCATTTCTAATTAGCAACGGAATTAAATTATGTTGCTATATCTGTTTCTAATTTACATTTTTTTTTGTAGTGATAGGGTTCAGGGTTGTTTTGTAAATCGAGGTTGATACCGACTTTGGACTTTGATTAGTATTATTTAGTACATCATTTATATTATCAAAAAAATTTTAATTCTGCTGCATTTTCAATTATTTATTTGATATACGATATATTGTATTATGATTATTAGGTATGTAGGACTGCTGTAGTGTTACTCTGATTGAGTCCGACTGGTGTACCGGGGCTTAATTAAGATTTCAAGCCGAGCATTCTCTTAATTAGGATAGGGAATGTTACACTCTTACTTCCTAGATAATAGGGAGCTGGTGGTGGAACTATCATTATCCCTGGTGGTCGGGTTAATATGGCTACTTCCACCTCCAACACACTCTAAAAAATAAATGCGTAATTGGTGCGAGGATGAGATGAAACTACAACATGTATCTTGTAGTTTAGCCCATTGAGAAACATATATATCTTGCTATCCTCCAATTCCATCATATTTGGAGTGAACTTGCTCAGCTCAGTGAACCTCCGCCCCTATTCCCTCCTAAACATATCTCCCTGTCTGAACTATATGAACTCAGTCTTCTTCTTGTTTCTGACTGACTTCGAAAAATATTGTCTATAAAAGATAGTCATGAACTGAGGCCAAGTAGTCATAGTCTTCTGATATGTGTCAAGCGTGTATAATAAATTTCCCTCCTTTATTATACTTTTAAATTTGTAGTAGTGGTAAGTGGGGTTGTCTCCACAGGGATTGTGTAACTTTTTTTAGTCAAAAAAGTTTTGTTTTTGTCACTAATTGCTAATTGCTAATTAACTTAAATATTAAGAAAGCAATAAATAAATAAATAAATAAAAACATGGATAATAATTAAAGGAATTCAATGCAAATAAAATTAACCTAGATAAGAATAATAAATAAAAGAATTAATGCAAATAAAAATAACCTAGACCAAAGGTAATTATTAAATCAGTTGTAGTCGATTAGTTATTGATCATGAAAGATAAGTTCAAACGATTCAATAAGCAAGTAGATAGTCTTTATCAAACCAGCAGTTTTCCTTATATCAATGTAAAAGCCACATCCCAATTTATTAAATTAATCCTTTGAAAGCTCAAAGAAATTAATTAGACAATAAAATAGCATTAAGTTCCGTAAAAACATTGAACTACTAAGTCGAATACCTTCGGACATATAAATGGTAAAATACCTCTTTGAACAATCCTAGTTACTACTTTAATTTAAATATATAATCCAAATATCACTATACACATTTGCAACTATGCATGCAATACAAAGATTCATGATTGTAATCTGTAAATAAAAACCTATTAAATCAGTGAATTAAAGAATACGAAATAATGAAATAACTATTAAAATAAAGATCTCATAAAAGACTTACAACCATAGTAGCAATCCTTTAGTCTAGAAACAAACTTAGCTAATAATAACTATGAAAAACTTCATTAAAAATATAGAAGAAAATATGAGAATGAAAGAAAAAGAGGAAAGAAGTTGGAGAGAGAGAGAGAGAAGCTACCTTTTATTTCTCCTTTATTTTCTCAATTGTCTTGGATTGATATATATCTATAATGCTTCAGTCTCACTTCAAGAAGGACTTGTAGCTCAGTTGGTAAGGAACTCCAATGACTTGGATGACTTTGGATTGATTCCCATCTCCTATAAAATCTCCTTATAATTCATGCTTTCTCTCTCTTCATCAATCCACTACGCGCACATCTCGAGGAATATCGGACGGCTCCTGATTTACAACAAATGGACATAAATTGTGTACACCAATATGTAACAAAATCATCATGAGTCAATAGATTTTCATCAGCTCTTTAATACGGATCTCGAGACTAATCTCATAGTTTTCTTCACATATGCTCATTGGCTTATCATGCACTCTGCCACACTTGATCACTATATTTGCCAACTTTGCATTTACACATCACTTCACTAATCAACAAATGCCACATCATCACACGTCCAACCAAATTTTGCAAAATCATCATCACGTTACATCACATCACATCAGCCATGTGGGCCCCACTTCATTACCTCGAGATTCGTGCAACATATTTTTCAATGTAAACCCAACATAGGACTATAATATGTGCATTTTACATCATTTTTCACCTCATTTCCAATAATGCACCTTAAAAACCTAAAATAGACAAATATAAGCTATTATGACCATATTTAAGAGACTTTACCTTATAAAACGTACTAAAATGTACTATAAAAATGTATAATTTATGACTTATCATCTTTCCCTCTCTCTAAGGAATTCCACCACTTACGAGCATATTCAATCAACAAAAATATGACAAGTTTGACCTTAAACTGGTCCTCCACATCAACAGTAAAAAGCATTGCTCCATCTCAAGTATCCAGGTATCAGCTACTCCATCAACCTTAGTTCCATTGAATCTCATGATATCGTATTTCATGAATTCCTACATGTTTTGAGAAATGCAGCCTTCTCATAATCAATTGGAATTACGTCAACTATCTCCGACACCTGAATTTGCGCTACCACTGTTGTGTTGGAGCTGCTACTGTCTTATCTCCACCCTCAATCATGCTAGCCTCGGGACTGGCTGCAGGCTGGATCTTAGGTTATTGAGCTAGTGGTCCCATCTATGCCATCACCATTGTTATGAGTTTAGCATGAGATTCCATCAGTTCTCTCATTTGCGGCGCAATTCTAGACTACCGATAAGCTTCACTTTCCAGTTACCATGAGGTCCAGGTCTTTGGGAACCCTCTCTCTAATCAGCCATTAGATTCTAAAAATCAAATGAAAGATCAGACCATTAGGATAACATTCAAAGAAGACAGGGAAATCATATATATACATTAGATAACAATAAATGCAGCAAATAACGTATAATAATGTTTTCATTAGCATTTTCCTTCGAAAACCGCGATAAAAATTGTTTATCACATCATATGCTTCTTCATAACTCGAGACAACTCTCGAGTTAATAAACTTAGGTTCTGGTACCAAGGTGCATCAAAGCTTGAGTTTGAAAGACAAATAAATAATATAAAGCCAGTCTTTTATTCTAAACTGAATCTGAGCTATTCCTTAATTTAAAACTAAGGAAAACCTCAAACCAAAGCTTTGATACCAAAACTATAGCAACCCATATCCCGATTAGGGCGATATCTGACTTGAAGCCCTAATTAAGCTCGGTACACCAGGCAAACTTAACTAAAGCCAACAGCCTCTTCTTCTGTACCTGATAAACTCAACATGTATATCAAAATATAAATCAAAGTATATGCAGCAAAAAAATTTAAAACCTTTGATAATACAAATGATATACGGAAATCCATAGTTTATCAAAACCAAAACACAGCTATAAAACCACCCAACCCTGTCATATGACAACAATTTAATTCAAATAATTTATATACAAGGAAGGCTCATTACATCGTGGAGAAGACAATAAAACTCATAAGCCTTCATTTTCCCTTTCGCTGAAGCGCCAACTTGCGAACCTAAAATGTTAGGGGATATGAGCTCTCCAACTTGCTCGGTAAATGATGCTCATAAACATATCAACCATCAACTAATATTAATGAGTCAATGAATAGAAATATGAATCTAAAACATATTTATTCAAGAATTGAAATTGATATAAAAAATAATTAACTGAATGCAAATCGAATAGGTAATATGCAGACAAACTCATGATTTATAATTTGAGTTTAATTACTTAGTCATACTCTCACGTCACTCGAGAATACAACCACAGAATCCACATGTTGGCTGATAAAGGATTATGTTGGTTTATTCAAGTTTGACTAAGCTACCAACTCCAATTGGAGAATGATGACTAAGTTAAAACTCCGACTAACTGAGGATAAAAAGACGCAATCCATTTCTAGGCTAACCTTTTTCCATTCATTAGGATAAAAGGCGGGATCCATTTCTAGGCTAACCTTTTCAATCCTCAGTCTTGGTCTTCCTTATCAACCATTTCCAAAATTTTCACATATAAAATAGTCAAACCACAGTACGTCGCCCCATTCCCAATCCATAATGATATATGAACTAAATATACTTAATTACAAATCATAATTGATAAGAATATGAGTCTCACTTACCTTGATTAGGTTTAGTTTTCAAATTCCTAACTTAATTTTAGGTCACTTGACCGTTCCTAGTGTTTCAAAACCTATCACAAACCATTTGAGGTCAATATATCTCTAGTTATGACTACCCTAAAGTTCTAACATGTGCCACATGGCATTTCAGGACAGTGACCTAGATCTTGCGTGACATGGTGTATTCGGTCAACCCTTGTGAGTCGACACCGAAGTATATTGTTTTTCTTTGGTGATTGTATTATCTAGCTAAATATAAAATTCTCAGTTTAAAAAATTGAAAACATTTATTTATTTGGATTGTCAGTTTGCGAGTGAGGTTCGCCTAGGCATGCATGTACGATAGGTATATGGTAAGTGATAAATTAATAGAACCTAGGTTAATGTGAATCTTCATTTTCAATTCATAGTTTATGTTATGAAAAACCTTTCTTGGTTTAGTGTAAAAGGTTGGATAGACTATATGGTTAATAGCCTAAACTTAGAAATTTAATGAGATATCTTATGCGTGCCGCAAGTATAACGTACGGCTAGCTTGTAGTAATAGCGCAAACAACTTAAATTGATCATGGATATCGTCCGCAAGGAAAGGTTTTTGCACTAGTCGTTAATTACCAATTTAATTTGAACTATTGATAAAGGATTCACTTTTAATTGGTTTGATGTTAACTAAACTACTCTAACAAATCAATTTAAACTTTACTTGAACTCTTATATTAAGGATACCTTAGTTCATAACTTCACCTAGGTAATTTAATACTGCGTCACATCCGAGAATTTTATAAACTTGATTAGACAACTAATTAAGAATTTTTGAATTTAAATTGGGATTTAGGTATCCAAGGTGGGACCCATGTGTTATAGATCGGATATCATAAGTTTAATATTATTTTTGTATCTCGTGTGCCTATTTGATGTATTATATATTATTTTGATGCAAAATATGGTCAAGTAGAGTGTACACATAGTGTCCGTGAGTTCCGAAGTGCGTTGAGAATATTTCCCAATTCTTGGTGAAGTTTGGGTATTTTTTGAAATTTAATTTGGATATAAATGGAAGAGATAATCACGAAATTTAATAAAATAATTAATGAATTAGTGGGTGCCTAATGACATGCAGAGTCGAGGGTGACACGCATGGGATGTGCGATAATGTGCGCGCCTGAGGATGGTCGTTGGCGTGCGTGGTGAATTTATAGCCGCGAATATATAGGTGTATATATATATATATGTGTGTGTGTGTGTGTTTTATATATATATAATTCAATCCTATAGTTTGAATTAAATAAAAATATACATTGGATGCGCCTCGAGATATGCGTAGCATGAGTTTCGAAGAAGAGAAATGGTTGAACGTTATTGTTGCTAAGATGATATATCAATGCCTCGATATGCGTGCTATTCAATCTCAGTGAAAATCAAGGGTGGTTATTTATATATAAAACATTTGATTTACCTCGAGATATGCGATACGTATCTTGTGGAAATCAAAATAATTTGATTTCACAGTGAGTCAATCAAGAGGTGGTGCTTATCTAGTTGATAGCCACTTGATTGACTTTGAGATACACAACATGTACCTCGAAGAAGATCAATATATATATATAAAATAAGTGAATATTTGCCTCGAGATTCACGTGATGCGAATCTTGAGGAATTTTAATATATTGTTTGCAAAGCAAATAGAAGCTACTCATCCCCATTTTCATTTTCACGCATAAAGAGAGATCGGCAGTGAGGGAGGGAGAGCAAACGAGAGGGAGATCGAGAGGAAGAGTGAGAGAGATTATGTAAGACCGAGAGATTGCGAGGGGATGAAGATGAATCAAGGTGAGTCATTGGTTGTGGCATTGTTGTATGTTGTTGGTTTGGTTGTTGTAGTTAATGGAGATGAGATGGGACGAGATCAAGGAGGGAGATGGCAAGGGGTCATCTCCCCGGCCCAAACTCATCGTGGGGTTAGGTGTAATGATTAAAAAAAATGCAACAAAGGAATGCATGAGGAAGAAGAAGATAAAAAGAGGGGTTGGGTCCCCAGACTGAACCAGGTCCAGTTCGATTGAACCGGACCGATCCGATTTCGGTTCAAGGGTTCAAACCTTTCCCCATTTAAAAAAATGTATTTTTAAAATAGAAAAAGTTAAAATAAATCCCTAAAAGTTAGGGAAAATCATAAAAATAGAATTTTCGATAAATTAATGGAAATCGAGAGTTTTTACAAAAATAAGGATTTTGAGATTTTATCAAGGATTTATACCGGGTATTTTTCTCGCAGTGCGTGCTACGATTCCCGAAAACATCCAAAATTTAAAAAATTGTTTAAAAACCTAGTCAATGGTAATTTTTGATTCTGAACCATAATTTTGAGTCCAAATTGGGATATTGGAGGGATTCGAGGTTTTCGAGTTAACGAAAGACCGATAAAAATATAAAAAATTGAAAATTTTATATTTAAGCCTAGACAACATAATTTTTTATGACGAACAATAATTTTGAGTTAAAAATGAAATTTGAGTATCGGATAATTTATTTTGGAAGCATTTTAGGAGTTTTGGGACGCAATTTGGTCAATTAAATTGCAAACAATTGAAAAAATGGTGAAGTTGTGGAGGCTTACATGACGTATTAATAAATTGTAACACCGCAATTGGAACCCCGTGTGGACTAGTTTACCGACTCAAAGCATAAGGGAGTTGCGATATCGCGTTTGTAAGGTTAAGTAAATCTCATAGTAACATTTACATTGTATGACTATAATTTCATATAAATTGCATTGATCATTGATATTGCATTTTTGTTGTACATGCATACATGAGTTGGGAGGATAAGGTGATTCAAGTCTCCTTATAGTGTCTACCTGACTGTATTATAGGGTAGAACAATTTAATGTCTACCTGACTGTGTATACAGGGTATATTAAGCTACATGACTGTGTATATAGGATAGAACTTATGGTGTCTACATGACTGTGAACAGGGTAGAACTATATTATGCTTAAGGGGTTAGAGTCATTGATACTTTGCATCACGTGATTATCATGAGATCACATTGAACCAGATCATACTTTGATAGACTCGAGGAATGAGACTATTTTGGTTATTGTCCCCGAGCATGAGTCCTTATTATTATTTACTTATCACTTTCGGAGAACGTTTTCTTATTGTGGTCAGAGAACAAAAACGGGATGAATTCACGGTTGCATTTAAATTCCTTGGATTATATTTCTTGTTTAATCTATTAGATATGCATTTGATTATTACAAGTGTACTGGATAGTATGGGATTTACTTATCTAACATTATCAAGTTTTTATAATTGGATAATGACAGTTCTAGTAAGGACAAGGGAAAGGAAAAGCTTTTCGAATGTATGTGACTTGCTAAGTTCTTTTTTCTATGTATGTATTGGTTTTTGAATATATTATACTGTATAAATGGGTTTGTGGGTTCGAGTATGATTAGGATCTCCTTTGGAATGGCTGGTAATGTTTTAGGATGAATTGAAATAATTTTGGAATTAAGGTAATGCTAGTTTAAGAATTTTGATACTTTAAATCAAGTTAAAATGAATATATAATTTAGATGGTACAATATATATTGTTATGGGTAGATTATGAGTCCCTTGGCATTTCCACCAAAGCTTAGCAGGTTTTGTTGAAGATTTTTGAAGGCCAAAATTTTCGGTTTAGGCTTAAAAATAGAGGAAATGATGTCGAAATTTTTTTACGATATTTTAAGAATTATATAATTATTTTTTTACGAAACTTTAAGGTTTAAGATTCACTTTAGATACCTTTGTGGTTAATAAAGTTTTATAGCTAAAGATTACAAGATATATTTTTAGTTGTTTATTGATGGAGAGGTTAAGGCTGCTAGATTATCAAGGGATTAAGGTAATATAGGTTGGTCAGATGCCATAATTATGTGAGGTCTGACACTATGCTTTGTATTCATGTTTACATCTCAATATGTTGTGTGCAATGCCTAATTAGAATAGACAGATTTCCTTCGAGTCTACTTCAACCCACTATCGTGACGGAGAAGATTCTAATGCACAAACTAGAACTCCACCTATCAGTATGAATAACGTAAGCTCCACATTGCTTTAAGTCTCAAATCATTGGATTCATAACCAACTAAGTTTACTATCCACGCCTCCCTAATCAACAACTATCTATCAATGTTGTGTATTTTACGGTTGTACCGTTCATGTCCGGATTAAAAGCTTCAATAGCCTTGATAACTCATAAAGCCTAAGTTCATTAAACACGTGATTAAGATGTCTAAATCATTACACTTAGAATCAATACAAATTCTAACCATTGCACTTTTTATTTTTACTTTTTATTCATATTCAAAGTATAGTATTCATACCATAGGATCTATAAATCTCTTAGATAAATAGACTATTCGCATTTCATTGAAACACACGTATCACAATCCATAATGGAAATCATTGCAAATCAAAGATTAATATAAATATTACTTTGAATTTAATAAACGAAACCAAACTTGAATTGTAAACGTGAAGTCTTTAATGTTTTCTTCACATAAACTTCTTAATACTCAAACTCAATGTAAAACCTATGCTAAATTACTCTAATGGTGGCTAATAGTTGGTATGTGGTATATTTACCACGTCCTAATACCTATTACAGCCCACTGCGCTAACACTGCACACATGTTTTTCACTCCTTGGTGTCTCGTCGTTGTCACCTACATACCCGACGCCGTCCCCTATGCTCCACAGCACGCCACTGCGCTTAACATCCAGAGTTTTTTTTCCTCAATTTTTCTTCCCTCCCATGCTGCGCCTTTCTTTCTCACGTCGTGCCTTATTTCGCCCACAACGTCAAAACCTATAGCCATGGCGCCAAGTGTGTTTTGTGGATTTTTACTATGTTTCTTCCCATTTTTCATCAATTCCTTCCCTTACACCTTAATTCCTTGAAAATGTAATAATATCATGATTTAAAACTCATTTAAGGATATTTATACTAAATATACAACTAAACTAACCATTTATATAAGTATAATTAATCACTTATTAAATAACCCTAAACTTAGAATTTTGCACGTCCCGAGCAAAGGTGTATTCTACTAAGTCACCTAATAACTAGTTCTCATTCAATTTACATTGTTCATCGTGCATCCTCTAATTTACTAAGTTTCAAGTTAACAATCCACTCAATAGTTTTTTTTTTTGCAAAAACTTGATATTTTTAAGAAATGTAGCTTTAACATGTATAACTCCACTTTCAAAACACTAAAGTAGATCACAACTAAAAACCATCACTACTCACAAGTTTCTTTCATCTCAACACTCAAGTAGCAAGTATGCAATCTCATGATTTCTCATTAAGTACAGGAATCCACAAATAAGCATAGGTCATACTCATCTTTGGTAGACTTTAGCACTACAAGAGTCTACAGGACTTTACACAGTTGGAATGGAAACTTATCTCAATTAGCTACTCGTACTCGAACTAATTTTTTATTTGAAGAGTTTTATAATACTTCCACCTTCTTTTCTTTGCTTTTATTCTCATTATTCTTCGTCTTTTCATTTTTTATTTTACAGTCCCTACTCCTTTTCCTATGGACTTTATTTTTCCTCACTTTTTCCAACCATCAAGTTATCTGCTCCATTTCCTGTAGAATTGTGGGATTTTCTTTTTTCTTTATTTTCTTTATTTCTAAAACTCTTATTACCACTTCTCATTTTCACTAAATCAAGTAAGATTCACACTTATTATAGAATCCTTAGGGATCTAACTTTTTCCACAAGAAGTGTTCTAATTTTTTGTTTTTGTTTCAAGTTCAAGGTTTTTCCAACTCTAGGTTTCTAATCATGAAATCACACTGTTGTTTGCAATATTTTATTGTTTCTTCTTCAAAAAATAAAAAAATTCCCTTGAGTTTCATATAAACAAGATATTTGTAATATAGTCATCCACAATTAAAGGCATGAACATGCAAATAAACAACTTATTCATTACATAGTATTGTACGTAACATAATCTATACTACTTAAACATTCGTATAGTAAGAAAAATGAAAAATTTATACACTTCCACGCTTTCCTCCTTAACTGTTTCAAATTAAAATTTAAGCAATCATACTTGCGTGTTTATCCTTATTTTTCAGCCTATCTTACCACTTCTCATAGTTTAATGTAGTGTCGATGCCCCAAACTTAAACCAAACCTTGTCCTCAAGGTTTAAAAGTAAGCCTGAAAAATTAAAACATTAAAACACATAAACATCTATAATAATACATGTTATAATAAATTAGACTAAACATGGAATTAAAATAAGTAATAATTAACAAAATATCCCAAATGTTAAAAATTAAATGGTATTAAAGTCACTCTCAACTCCGCAAGTCTAAAAGATTCCTATTGCACTGACTTTAAGACTGCGCATCATCATCGTCATTTGTATCATCAGTTCCAGTTTGGGATGGTATCAATGGATGCTCCACCCTCCTGCTCTACACCAAATCATGATCAAACACGTATGCTGGTGCTACTGGAAAACTAATTGACCCATCAGTAGGTCTCAACCGTGTTCTCCTATCATATCTAGCTATGTCTCTATGATGATCAACAAACAACATGAAATTATGTCACTCGTTCCATCGGTGTTGCTCAATATGGCTACCTAGTATTGTGCTTTATCCTCTGTTGGGTTTTGGGGTTCATACGCAGCTGAAATTACAAAACAATTTTGACAAAAACCCCAACAGGATCCGAATCTAATTCCATTAAAAACGTTTAAACCATGAAAATTTAATCATACCTCGATCGCAATATACCTTTATGAAGGTTGATCGATCTCTAAGGCGCTTCCAACCGACGAAGGCCCTCTACCAGCAGTCCACACACGAACGGCGGTCGAGATTCAAAGTGCTAGCTTCGAGAGAATACCAAACCTTTTTGTTTCTCTCCAAAACGATCCAGAGCGTACCGAAAAACCCTAATTCGTTTCTGAAATGAAAATAGAGTTTCGCCCCTTAATCTTTCATCCATGTGTTCTAACTTTAAGCGTCTATTTAGACAACCCTTGTATATATACGATTAAGTAAATTACACATATACCCTTACTTAAAGAAGTATAAGTGTAATACACCACAAGGACGTTTCTGTCATGAATTTTATCATATAAAATTCGTTTTTCTGAACCATCTTAAAATCTCGCAAAACCATTCTTAGTGTGCGACCCAATAGGCTCATACAACGTTGGCAGTGTACCAAAACACATTTTGGTATACAAGTCATAAGCGGCCTCTAGCGAGACATTATGACTACCCAAGTTGTACGAATATCAAATCGATACAATCTAATCAATAATGATATAACATCATTTTGTCACACGATATCCTTTTGATCAAACATAAGGCATGGAATTGTCATCCAACATGTTCAATCGTACTAGTCTCAATCTCTAGGTAGACTGAAAACATCCAAGTGACATTGATCAATATCAATTCACTTAGACTAGGCCTTTTAATAGTCTAACATATCGAGGGATCCACTGGATATCTCTCTTTATATTAGAGGGACAAATTCTATCTTGATTACACAACTTCATCACATTGCTCACACAGTAACCAATCACGACCTTTATAATCGTCTGGTTAAAGACAACGTTTGATTGTGTCAAATCATTGTGTTCCTAATGTTGAAGTCTCTGGTAATCTCAAGTCGAGGACCGAAAAATATACCTATCATGAGAAACAACTATGACTTAATCCATGTGATGTTCTCATAGCGGGTCTGGCCCAATTTTGTTCCCTAACAAGTACTCGTGATCTTGATTCGTATCCCTTTACGTATAATCATCATATGATCATCAATCAAGACTCACACTAGTCTTAATTCATTATAGTTCCCAGTATAATGATCGACTAGGGACATTTAGGATATTTCTATAAATACCCATGGATCTTATTATAATGTAAACATGCAAATTAATTATAATAAACAGCAAATAAAATCCTCTATTTTATTAACTAAAAGTATTCATAAAGATAGTTAATGGATTGACCTAGGGCACATGCCCCAACATCCTCTTGGTACTATCTCCTCATCTCTGCTATCCACAGCCTCTGCTGTCGTGGAGTTAAGTCCACTGGTGGTGGTACGAGTGCCTGCGGTGGAGGAAGTGGTGGAAAGACTTAAGAACTGTCCAAGTCTTGCTCCCCTATCTCTCGGTCTACAAACTCGTAGCCCTTAGCAAATCCTTGCTTTTGTTGCTCCTCCTCTTCTTCATTTTCCTCATCTTCTAGCTTTTTGGGCTAATTCTGCTATTGTTGCTTTTGTTGTTGCTGTTTGATCCTCTTGTCTTTAGGCTAGCAACTTGACCTCAAGTCTAGCTCCCTCGGCCTTCTCTCTCTCTCTCATCCATGGAGTCTTAGTAACTAGGTGGTGATTTCAATATGAGCATGAAAGCTTCATTCATGGTTGGTTGGGCCTTTATATCAAATTTTTAATCGTCTTTCAACCTTACTTCGGCCTTTAAGCACATCCAAGTAATCAATATAAAACAACAACTTGGTTTCCCTTTTCGACAAGATGGATTTCCTCAGACTTATATGTATGATCTTCCCGATGTTGATCTCCTCGTAATGTGTAATCTTATAAAGGCAAGTCCCTTTCAGCTTGTTGATCTCACCCTGCTGAAAAGTGGGGTATAGCGATGTAACACGAAAATGTTGCCACATTCTATAAAAATTTTCTAACCCTCCCCTTCTTGATTTGCTTCGGCACATTCTCAGCTCCCATAACCTAACCTTGTTGTCCTGGGACAACCAATGCATTTTCAAAGGCTCTAAAATGGTATATGTTATAGGGTATCTCATATAATCTAACCGGGAAAGTTGGTTCGGATTCATACAAGCTTAATTACTCCAACCCATATAAATTATTGATCCCACGCCCGTTAAAGGGAACTAAAACCACTTTCACCTTTACCGGCTCATCCTTAGCCGTGAGCTTCGCATTAGCATAGAATTCAAAAACAATCTCACTCACTCCTTTAACTTTATTCTCCCTATAATCTTGAGTGAGTTGCTCCCAATTTTGATGTCTAATGAAATTGTTCACCTTTTATCATATTTGGCCGGCAAATTAATTCCTTTTCCTTAAATGAACTCCTTATGTAAAATTTTCTCATATCGTTCATTAACCTCTCTACAAATGAAAATTTTGGATTTAAAAGGTCTAGGCTTTTCGTCATTGAGGTTTTTAGAGGTAGATGCCTCAAAATCATTTGCTCTAGTTTGACTAACTTGTTTCCTTATTCTTGCCATTTTTTTCAATTTCAAGCAACTAACAACAATGCAATGCAACTCGGTCTTCAAATCACCTAAAAAAACCAAAATTCATATAGCATGGATCATGCATACGCCAAATAATGCAAAGACATCAACTAAGTCTCCATGGGTAATATTAATGCTCACATTCACACAATCTTGCAAAATCTATCCTACAACCTCAAATCTATAATTTCATACAATATCATCAAAATTCAAAGCATAACTAGATGAAATTGTAAATGTACCTTAATGCTGGATTAATTTTTGATGTAGAACACTTTTCGAAGTCTTTTTAAATCCAAGCCCTCTAGTTTTTCTCAACAACTAGAACCCTATCTTTCCTTGGAACCTAAATCCAAAAATCCAAACCTTAGCTTTTCAAATTGTGCAAATCCACAATGCACTTGTTTCTTCACTCTCAATCACTAGGAACTCACTAATCTCTCTTTAAAATTATTAAACTTTGGTTGTAGAGGGATGTATGCTTGGGGGTTTTGGTAGGGTTTTAGTTGCATTTGTATAATAAGCAAATCCCATAGTAATATTTACATTTTATGATTATAATCTCATATAAATTGCATTGATTCTTGTTATTGCATTGTTTATTGTATATACATACATGGGGGAGGATAGGGTCGATTCGAGTCTCCTTAAAGTGTTACTATATCAGGGTTATAAGGGAGAACACTATATTATGCTTGAGGGGCTGGAGTCATTGATTCTTTGCATCACGTGGTTATCATGAGATCATGTTGAACCAAATCATATTCCTATAGTCTAGAGGAATGAGACTTGTTTGGCTATCCTCTCATGACATGAGTCCTTATTTTTGCTTACTTACCACTTTTAGATGATATCTACTTATTATGGTTGGATAATAGAAATGGGATGGATTTACGATTATAATTAAATTTCCTTAGAATATAATATTTCATTTAATCACATGAATTATGATGCATTTGATTATTACAAGTGTACTAGATAGTGTGAGATTTACTTATCTAAACTCGCTTTACTTTCTGGTTGGCGATTACAGGCTCTAGCAACGACAAAGGAAAGGGAAATCTTTTAGACTTTTTGTGACTTGCCCAGTTTATTTTTCTTTATATATGTACTATTTTTTATAATATATTGTATAAAAGGGTTTTTGGTTCCTTGTGTGGTTAGAATCACTTTTGAATTGTCATAACAGTTTTAGGTTGGATTGGGATGATTATTGGAGTTAAGTTTGCATTGGTTTAAAGATAGAAATGATTTTGATCTTTTAAAATAGATTAGAATCAATATACATCTTGTCGATGAAATATATTGTTATGGGGTGGATTGTGAGTCTTTAAGCATTTCCACCAAGTTGAGCAAGTTTTGGTTTCAAGATTTTTGAAGGCCGAATTTTTCAGTTTAGGCTTATAAACAGAAGAGGTGCTGCCAAAAATCTTTAAGAAATTTTGAGGTTAATTTAATCAATCTAAAAAAACTTTGTGGTTCAAATTAACTTATAGGAATCCTACAAGCTTGATAAAGTTTATTATTGGATGACTTTGAGGCTTAGGATTTGTTTATTTATTATGGAAAGGTTAAGGCTGACTACATTATTCGGAGATTAAGGTAATCTAGGTCAGTCAAATGCTCAAATTAGGTGGGGTCTGAAACTTCCTCAATTCTAACCACCCTAAAAAGTTTGCTCTTCTTTCCCCAATTTCTTTGTCCTAGAATATTTAGGTTGAAATGAAAACTAAATGTTCTTTTATATTGGTTGGTCTAAAGAATTTCTAGCCACTAGATTCGCCTAGCCATCTAACTTCTAAGACCATTTAAAGTGATCTCTACACTACTCCATGCAACCCTTAGATCCCATTAGTCAAGTCTAGGATCTTGACAATTTGGCTATCTCCATAAGTATCAAAGCCCCAAATAAGATATCAAGTCAAAAGTTACCTTTTATTTATTCATGTATATTACTTAGCATAATCCTATTATTAAATTTATTTCATACTGAGCAAAGATAATAGGGTTTCGTAACCTTAGACTATCAAATAGCATCAACATAAGTTGATCCATTGATGTTTCAACCTATTTATACCTGATAATTCAATAATTAGATATTGTTTTATAGTATGTTTCAGGGTGGTTTTAGATATAAAAGGTTATATTACACTGGGTTTTCTCTTGTTTTTGTGATTTCAAAATATATTAAGTTTATATGAAGAAATGGAAGAAAAATAAAGAATTCACTCAAGTAGAGAAAATGCACAGTGAATCATTGGCGAATCAATAATGAACTAGGATTCACTGCTAGTGAATCAGCAGTGAATTAGAGAAAATACAGGAATTGCTACTCAAATCGACGAACCACAGAGATAGCTTTCCATTAATTTTCACAGCGAATTAGGAATAATATAGGATTCAGTCAGGAATCGCTAGTGTCTCTGTTTCGAGAATTTTAGAAGAAATCAAGGAATCTCGATTTTAATTGATATGTACTACATAGAATACTATATATATGAGCCTTCGGCTACAAGATTAAGTACTCTCGAGTATCTTAGATCATATTTCATTGCTCTTGGAGCCATCTTTTTAGTTTATTATATTTTCAATTAGTTTAGATTTATATTTTGTTCCTTCCTTTTAGAGACGATTTGAAGATTCAAGTATTCAAATAAAGAGGTATTTATCAATGCCTTTTATTTATTTTATTGTGATGTTTATTATGAAGATGTATGAGTAGTTTATTAATTTAAACAAAGTCTGAACATGAATTTAATATGTCTTGTGATGTACTCATAATAAAGAATGATTTATATTTAATGCTTTAAACTTAATCGTATACGTCAATTCACGGTTTTAATAGATTTATTTTTGTGTATTACAATCATAAAACTTTGTATTGCATGCATAGTCTAGAATGTATATTGTGATATTTAGGTTATATATCTAATTTAAAGTAGTGACTATGATTAATTTAATAGGTCCATTACCATTAGATGTCCTAGGTGAATTGTGTTCTAAGTTTGAGATTGATACGACTTTCTGATAATATTAGCTAGTAGTAAGAAGTTTTCACATAGTTTAATATTTTTTTATTTCTATTAATTATTTTTGAGATTTTGAATGATTAATGTAATAAAATTAGGATGGGGATTTTCCATTGATATAAGAAAAATTGGTGGCTTGATAAAAGATATTAAGTAACTTATGATTTGAGTTTAATGATCCAAGAATACTTTATAATAAGATGAAAATATGATTATGACTATGATTTAAGTAATATATTTAAATTCAAAATGGATTAATGATTCATTGTTCTGAATACTTGTTTAGATTGTTTAATTTATATTGAATTGAATTAATTTGATTTGATTTGAATTTAGTGAGTTTGAATTATTTTAGTTAAGTTAATTTAAGTTAGTTTAATTAGTTTAATTGATTGCTATAGTTTAATTCGATTATTTTATTTCTCGTTTTAATTAAATTAACTAAAGTAAAGAAAAATAAAAATAAAAACCATTGAAATCATTTTTCTTAAGAAGTTTGTAAAATCCATGTAGATACAATCCCACTTATCACTACTACAAATAATAAATATATACGGGAAACTTATTGTACACGCTCGACAAGTGTCAATTATTTGCACCATTGCTAGGGATTCATACATAATTTTTTAGGAGTTTTAGACATTGTATGGTCTACAAAACTTCATCATTCTAATTCCACACGATCTTTACATTTGTTTGACACTAAGGTAGATAGGATATTCAATCATAATTTAAGACAACAACAAAGTAGGGAACACTAAGATAATGATAATAGAGAACTTATTTTTACGAAAGCTAATCAGAATGTCACAGCTTACGAGCCAATGTATATTTCCTATCCTGAAGGATTTTCTAAATTTGAACTAAGATCTGGAATTATCAGTGCCTTATCTAACTTCTATGATAAAGATAATGAAGACCACCAGAAATTTATAAGGGAATGCTAATAGAAAGTCAATGGGATGAAACCTAAAGACCGTACTTTAGAACAAGTCAAACTTAAGGCTTTTCCTTTCGCAATGAAAGATCAAGCACAAGATTAGTTGTTCTATCTTCCTCAAGATTCAATAACTATATGGGCTCAAATGTTAGAAGTTTTCCAAGATTAATAAATGCATGCAAGAAAAACTAGTTCATATAGAAGACAAATCACTGTTGCAAAGATGAAAGATGATGAAAACTTTAACGAATTTTGGGATAGATTTCAAAGATTAATTTCTTCTTGTCTATAAGATGGATATATACAAAAAGCTTTATTAGAGTACTTCTATGAAAGACTTAATCATTTTAAACAAAGATTATTAGACACCATATGTGGTTGATCTTTATTCAATGTAACACCAACTTTAGCAAAAATGGCTATTAATAAAATGGCTAAACAATCAAAACAATATTGTGAAAAGAATGAGACATCAAGGAAGAAACTTTATGAAGTTAGTAATAAAAGAAGAAGTATATTTGACAAAAAATTTGATGAGTTATCTAGCATGGTTAAGTTATTATTAAAAGATCTAACCAAGTAAAACCATGTGGATTTTGTAGTGTAGTTACACATCATACAGATGCATGTCCAACTTTACATCAAGATAATACTGAAGAAGTTAATGCAGTTATAAACCAATTTCTAGTCCTCCCAGGAATCAATATAATAAAAATAGTTACTATACTGGAAAACCACATTCAAATCTTAGCTATGGTCCTCAAAATCAAAAATTATACAACTTATAGACCAAGAGCACAAATATAATATGCACCAATTCAGCAATCTCAACAAATAGCTCAACCTATGCAACCAAATTTAGAGCAAATATTGCATGATTTTATGACTCTAAGTCATCAAAACTTCACACATATTTTTAAAAATCAAGTAAAAGCTGATACATCTATTAATGAGTTGAAAAATTAATTAAGTTAGATAAACCTACAAATTAATAGGTTAAGTAATCAAACTGAAGTGTCTACTCAGACTACTATTCCTTCTAGTTAAGCATAGTTAGTGTTTTATTTTGTGATAGTGAAAAAGAGACACATACTAGAAAAGATATCGAATAGGGGTATAAAGAAAAGAAAATGAAGAAAACTATAGGAAAAGAAGAAATGATGACCAATGTCATTCCCACTAGAGAATAGATGGATGAACAATTGAAATCTACATTTTTTCTTGAAAGATTATACCCATGGTATTTAGCCAGAGTTGAAGCTTATGAAAAATCTTTACAAAATTCTGAAATAACTAATGAAGAGAGAGATGATAAAATTACTGATAAATTAAATGAAGACATGTATTCTATTTCTCCCGTTCCACAAGGATTAACGAATGCTAGAAAGGAAAAAATTAAAGAAGACATATTTGAAGCATTTAGGAAAATAGAAATTAATAAACCTTCGATGGAATTGATTATGCAATTATCAAATTATGATGAAGTTTCAAAAGAGTTCTCTGAATCTAAAGATAAATTTTTAGATAAATATAAAGAAAACTTAAGACAAAAGGTGTCATTTTTAATAAAATAAGAAAATACCTGAAAAATATTTTGATCCAGGAATGTTTGGAATACCTACCACGATAGGAACTTCTTCTATTGAATTTGTTATGTGTGATGTCAGAGCATCAATTAATGTAATGTCACTTAAATTATATGAATCATTGAAAATAGGATCGTTGACTAATACACCTATTAATCTTACTTTAGCTGACAATATAGGTACTAAACCATATAGATTACTACAAGAGATTTTAGTGAAACTAAATAACTTAGTATTTCTAGTTATGTCATGGAAATGGATGATTCATATCACCTAGTTCCCCACTTATATTAAGTAGACCTTTTCTTAAAACAACTAAAACTAAGTTAGATATTTTTGAAGGGATAATATCTATGGAATTTGAAAATAAAATTGTTACGTTCAAAATCAATGATATAGATAATAATGATGATTCTAATAAATTACTTGATAAAGAAACTAACGATAATATTTTTTAGAATTAAATTATTGTGATAATCTTAATACTGAAATATATGCAATTAATGCAGTAACAATGGAAACTGAAAATGAAGTTTCAAAGAAAGAACAAGTTGAAGACACTCCAAATGAAAAGAAAGTAACTCAAGAATGGAGAGTTAAGCGACCAGAGAATGGGAAGAGTATTAATAAGCCGAGAGATTTTAAAGTTAAGAAGAATAAGAAGAAGCAAAAGCGGAGTTTAAGTCTTGTAAAGCTGAATGATCTTGAAGATATACATTGGAATACAAAAATCAAATGGGCTTGGTACTTTAAAGCTCAGTGTCATACAGGTTCAAATGCGAATCTCATGCTCATACACTTCTTTCTACATACTCAATTGGAGTTGGATGAACTTGCTTCTGGAATAGTCCATTTACCAAATGGTTGTTCAATTAAACCAATAGAAGTTGTTACAAATGTACCAATTTAAGTAGACAAATACATTTTACCCATGGACTTTTTGGTTATGCCATATTTTGTTAATGAAGATCCTCATTTAATTTTAGGTCGCCCTTTCTAAGCCACTTCTCAAGCTATCATGGATATTCTGAATAAAACTATCACTTTAACTGTGAATGGCCAATCAAATACTTTCTGGAATGGCAATAGAGTGGACAATTATATACTCAAGTTTACATATCTGGTATAGCACTGGAATGGTTCTGTATTGCAAACGATAGTAAACAAAAGCACTTTATGGAAGGCAGCTCATATTATATTTTTATTTATGCTTTAGTTTTAGTATAGGTTTGGCATTAGTCTAGTATGTTTTTAATCTCTCGCCTTTTGACTATTGTTTTGGAAATATATTCAGAATTTAAACTCCAAAATACTTTCAAATAAGGGAGGATGATCGAGTTGTTATGTTATTTAATATTATGGCCTTTCTGCAAATTTACATTATTGTATATTTATTTAATTAATAAAGTAATATATTTATTAGTTAGTTACATATCATATTCAGATTTTTTGAATTTCCAATCAGTTATATCTTTATATTGATTATTATGAGCGATATATATGATAAATATGGACTAAATTGGAAAAATTGTAATTTATGTCCAGTGAATCCTCGGCGATTTAATTTAACACTATAAATCGCTGGGAAAATTGATGACAATTAACAAAAATCTAAGTTAAATTCAAGTGTAGTGATTCAGCAGTGAATCGGCCTTAAAAGTCGAATCATTGGGAAAATCATCGAGGCACACTACTTCAATCCCACCGATTTAAGTAGAGAATCACTAGCTAATCCACTTATAACCTTGATTCGCTAGGACAGATTCAAGTTTTAAAAATAAAACCCCAATTCGCCATACCATAACGCATTTCGTGCATAACAATCATTACATTCATTCTATCCAAAGACCAAATTATTGCTAGATTAAAAAACCTAAGCTAGATTTTAGTGTATTTAAGCGATTCCCACCTTAATCTTATTTCGTTCAACCCAAAATATAGCAAATTTGAGAGTATAAAGTCATACTATGGCTTGAGTAAGGAATTTTTAGTAGAAGCTTGAAAGTGAGATTTAGAGGAGTTCAAAAGATTATATCTTGAGGGATTCAATCTCAAAAAGGTTCACGGATAAACCATAACTTTTTAAATTGAGAATTTTTTTGTTTTTGATGAATCTTTGCAAAAAAATTTATCAATTTCAAAAATTGTTTTATTCGAATTCATTTTACTATTATTGGCATATGATTTTATTGATCTCAATAGAATAGAAATAGTGTATATGGTGATTTTTGGTTTACAAAGCAAAATTTTTGAAATTTTTAGTTTTTTCTATGCAATTAGTTTGAAATTAAGTTTCAAATGAGTTTGGGGGTATATTTTGTTTTAGAAAGACTTGAATTTATTGCTAGATTGTTTTATGATTATGAAAGTTTTGGAAAACTGATTATAAGTTTATATTGAGTAAAAACTTCGATGTCGATCCTTTTATTTAAGTTTTTGATAAAATCTTCAAACTAGCTTTTCAAATGAATTTCCCATTATAAGTAGAGTTTTGAACTCTACCAAATTGTTTCTGATGATTGGTTTTGAATGAATTACAAGTTTAAATTCAATTTGACTTTGTGATCATTTGAATTAAGACAAATGGCCGGAAGTGGAAGAGGTAGAAGTTCAAGAGAGGAGAAAGAAAATTCAGTAATAGTAGAAAAATCCAAAACAAAATCCAAAGTTCCACCCACACCTATTAGGCCAACGGGTATTTCAATTAATAATCCTAGAGTTAGATCACAAAGAGAATCTACTCCACCAATTGATTATAGTGATGATTCGAAAAGAGAAGAAGTTAAGGAGAATCCATAAATTACCTATAATGTGGAGAATTTCATCAATGTTAAAGCTCTTACTAGAATGAAGAGTGATATTAAAAAAAATAGAAAGGTGATCTCAGGGAGGGGATTCAATGTCAAGAATGAATTGAAGTACGGGCCTTGGATTTTAAACATAATAAGGGAGAGGAATTGAGGTTTATTGACTAGGGATTATAATCTTGATGATTATGCAGATATTCATAGGGAAATGGGGTGTGAGATTTTAGTTAGAGAATTCTATGCTAATGGGCATGGAAATGACAATAAAAATGTATCCATGGTTAGTTGAAGACAATGGATTACTCACCTGAAAGAATAAACTGATACTTCAGATTACCAAAAATTCATAGAAGAGATAATAATGATTACCTAAAACTAAAATATGGATATAAACATGGATTTCTCTAAAAAACTATTAGGAGTGGATTAGAAGCAATCCTATGGAATGGACTCATTTTGGAAAAAAATGGGTATCCCAAGCAAATCTAAACAAAGAATTTTAGGAAAATCACGAAAGCATGGAATTATTTCAACAATTCAAGCCTACTGTCGAGTTTTCAATACTACGAAATTGTAAATTACAAAGCAATTTTGTTGTATCACATTGTTTAAGGGTTAGGTTATATTAATGTTGGCAAGGTTATTTATGATTCAATCAGAAATGTCATGACCACAAAGAAGAACGAAGGATTACCTTTTTCCCTTGATGATCACGGAATTTAGTAGACAACACCAAGTTCCAATAATAGGTCTTGAGATGGATTTTTTCTGACAAGACTATCACTAATGCCTACATAGAGAGCATCAAATAGATGAAAAACTATATAGATTCAGAGGATGAGAGAGAGACACAAGAGAAAACAAATACGAGTAGAGAATAGAAAAGTTTTGGAAGAAATGCAAGCCGCTGCATATAATGCAAAAAGGAATCAAAGTTCGGAACTACCTACTGAGGATTACACTAGCATGTACACAAATGAAACAGAGTCGGCCATGATAGGATCAATTCTGCATAACCATATGCGAACTCTGAGGAGTCAAGAATATATATGTTTCAGAACTAGAGAGAAATAGCAAGGAGTTTGCACGATTTTGAAAGAAAAATGGCCAGAAGAATGCAAAAAAGTGGAGTAGAAATTCCTATACCATCTACTCAACTGAGATTACTAAATGAAGGAGTTTTTTTCGACAGAGTTCCAAATATTGGAGTGGACTATAGACTCCATGATCCTACAACAAGTTATCTATCTCAACAACAAGATCAAGGGGATGGTGGTAATGATGCAACTTATGGACGACATTTATGATCTATTTTCTTTTCTCCTTCATTTATCTCTAAGTGATCTTGTGTGAGTTCTTGATCTGTAATATGATACTTTACTATGTGATGTGATATTGTGAGCTGTGATACTATGATATTGTGGCTTGTACTTGATTGTGATTGAAATACGTTAATTTTATTGATGATACTTGAAAATTTTAAATTTGTCATATTTTCTTTATTTATGACAATTTATTCATATGACAATTTGTTAATTTTTTTTATATTATATAGTTCATTTATGCTTCACAAGCTATATTTGTTTTTGTTGAAAATCTGACTTAATTTTTAAACTTGGAGGACAAGGTTTGGAATGAGGCTAGGGGTATTAGGTGAAGTGGAGTATAAAGAAGTGAAGTATGGAAGATTCGAGAGGTAGAATCTATTTATTTAAAGTTAAAGTTGACTGAGATTTTTAAATTTTTGAAGATACATGTAATATTTCTTCATTTCATTTTATTTAGTTAGGAAAATATGGAATTGAAAATAATTTGGAATTGAATAGAAGTGATATTTTTATTACCCATGAAAATAAAAGTTTTATGATAAAAATAAATTATTATACCATATTCGACTTACCTAAATAGTGTATGCACTAGAGGAGTTTAAAGTGATTGATTACTTTGTGTTAGACATCATAATGGGTAGAAGATTGAAACAAAAGTGCAAGATGAATGTCAAATCTCAAAAATTTTAAATCGGTAATTACGGTTAATCCAGGATTAAGGAAGCTTAATTATGGTCTTGGCTGCAAGTCGGGAATTAAACACTGGTGAATTTGATATTTATGATTAATTTTATTAATCTGTGATGTTTGCCTAGTGTTGTGTATTATATATTATTTTATTTTGCGAAATTTAGGTGATTGAGTAAATTTGAGATTCGTAGGGTTGTCTCGAGATACCTGTCGAAACAAGTGTCGAGATAGTCAAAATATTGACATAAATATTAGTTTCGAATTTCATGACGATTAATTGAATTTAAATTGAAAATTCAAAATTTGGACCTTAAATTGATTTAACGAGTTGATGTAGGGATTTGCCTCGGTTTGCGTGTAATTCGTGATTGAAGGTAGTGTGAAACGAGATAAAGTTGTGTGAGATCTTGTTTCGAGTTTGTTGTCGGTTGACAATAGTCGAGATTGAGATTTGGTCCAAACTGGTGCAAGTTTGGATAAGTATGGCAAGAGGATTGGTCCATAAAGGTTCCGTATGTCATGGACAGAGTTAAGATTTTTGGGGTTTTAGTGTGACCAAAACCAGTGCTATGGACATTTAATAACGATGGATTGCTTTGTCAAGATTTTTGTTCAATTTGGTGAAAAGTTGAAGAGAAAACGGGCACCGGAAGTCAAAACACGTCAAAATAGAGATTTCAGGAATTAATAATTAAAAAGAAATTAAGCTGCTCAATCAAGCAGCTTATGGTTATATATAAAAAGAAAAAAAAACAAATGAGAATCGATTCTTTCATCAGAACGTTAAAAACGTTCTAAACGTAACATTTCTCTGTTCGGTTCATCGCACGCGACACTCTCGACGTTCAATTTTCGTTCAGTTTCTTTTCGCAAAATCGTCGAGCATCGCGAAACAATCTGTTCAAGCTAAGTTTTTATGGTAGAAATGAGGTATTCGGCCTACAATTTGGTAAATTCTTAAAGCCAATCATTTTCTTCAATTTAATTTGAATTCTCACGATTTTTCGATTTCTTTCGCAGGGTTTTAATAGAAATTGGTTGGAATTGTTGTTAATTGGTATATTGGATTGATTTACGTCAATATGGGATAACTTCCACCGGCGTGGGTTAGGGTTTTGATGAGGTGAACTAATGCAATTCAGTTGATAACTATTTTGGAAATGTTTTAATAGTTGATATTGATTATTGGTTTTAATCCAATTTGACTCCACGGGCTGTAGAAATATTTTGATGTTCGTATCGAGTGGTTTCGGAGTGTTTATTGTCGAGTTTACAGGATTTAATTGTGAAAATATTAATTTGGAGAAGTTTTTTTAGTTCAAAATATATAAAGTTGCCAAGTCGACAGGCAATATGGGAAATTCATAAACTTCTCCGTTGGTTATCCGATTTAGGTGTTCTTGGAGTCTATGGAAAGTATGACATGAGAACTACAAGTTTCTTTAAGGTCATCATGACAAATATTGAGTTTTTCAAGGTTAAAAAGTTACCTTAATTTGGCTAGTTGAAAGCTAGTTGAAATAGTTATATAAATTACTATATTTGGAAATTGTTCTCAAGCGTACTTTGATGGCGGTTTTCATTGGGCTTCGTGATATTATTTCACTTGAAGCTTGACCCATAATAAAATTGGGTATGCAGGGAAGCTATTGGAACCATTTTCAAGGTGATCCGACACTCCGGAAACCTCTAAAATTAAGCTTGAAGTTGGTTGTTTTTAAGGTTGAGTAAATCCCATGGTAACCTTTACATTGTATGATTATATTTTGTATAAATTGCATTAATCCTTGAATTGCATTTTTATGGTACATGCATACACGGTTTGGGAGGGTAAGGCGTTACTAGTCTCCTTATAGTGTATATATCGGGTTTATTGAACATCATATTATGCTTGATGGGCTGGAGTCACTAATACTTTGCATCACGTGTTTATCATGAGATCACGTTGAATCAGATCATACTTTTATAGTCTAGAGGAACAAGACTCGTTTGGTTATCCTCCCTGTGCATGAGTCCTTATTACTGTTTACTTGCCACTTTCGGAGACTGGTCGTCTGATTGTGGTCGGATAATAGACACAGGATGGATTCACTGCTGTATTTAAATTCCTCTGATTATATTGTCCGTTTAAATTCCTTGGATTCTTATGCATTTGGTTACTACAAGTGTATTGGATAGTGTGGGATTTACTTATCTGACATTTTCAAATTTTTATAATTGGATAATGACAGGTTTTAGCGGCGACAAAGGAAAGGAAAAGCTTTTCGATTATTGGTGACTTGCTCAATTTCTTTCTCTCTATGTCTGTATTACTTTTGAATATAAAATACTGTATAAACGGGTTCATGTGAGGTTAGGATATTTTTTGAAAGTGTTGAAATGGTTTTGAGAATGATTGGAATTGTTTAATGGTTTTAGGATGGATTGGAATACCGAGAAAATAAGGTATTAATGATTTAATAATGTTGAAAGTCTGAGATAGGTTAGAATGAATAAATAATCATTATTAACACGATATATTTTGTTATGAGGTGGATTGTGAGTCCTTCGGCATTTCCACTAAACTGAGCAGGTTTGTTAAAGATTTATAAAGGTCGGGATTTCCGGTGTAGGCTTAGAAATAGAGGAGATGCTGGCAAAAAAAATTTACAAATATTTAAGGATTATATAATTAATCTTTTATTGATTTTGAGGTATAAGATTCGTTTTAGAATCCCTTTGTGGTTGATAAAGAATCATATTTGATAATTACTCTAATAGATTTTTATTTATTTATTAGATGAGAGGTTAAGGCTCTAGATTATCAGTAGATTAAGGTAATCTAGGTCGGTCAGATGCCCTAATTAAGTGGGGTCTGACAATGTTAGTATCAGAGCCTAGGATTCTAAAACAATCTTGCTGATTGAGGCTTAGTGAGTTATTAGTTGGGATGTAACGCGATGGAACGGGGTTAAAAAGTTTAAAAACTTTATGATTGTGTTATGTGTGTTTTATATTATCGAGATATCAATGGATATGGGCTTGTTGAACCACTTTTCTTGCAATTTTATTGTGGAAAACAATTAGTGGATAGCAAGAGCTGGATTAGGGATCTGACGAGGATAATAGGGATCCACAATGTATGGATTCAAATACATTTGAGAACTTGGCTGTGAAAATGTTAGAGTCGATAAATACCTGAGCTACCTACCCAGGTATTTGTGGTTGTGTGGCCCAAGAAGTTCCTAGTGTAACTTCAGTCGCTCAAGAAGAGCAGACTACCATTGCAGTTCATCCGAGAGTTAAATCGGTTGTTGTAGTTTCCGGTTCATACTGATACATTCGTTGATAGTGGAATGTCACGGGAGGAAAAGTAGGAAGAGTTTGGTACTATTATATTAAGGATTAAACTGAACATTCTGCAAGAGGTTCGAGATAGGGCCAATACCAATGTGATTATACAAGTTTTCAGCACGAATCACGATGATATTAGGGCGTTGTGGAGTCAGGACAAGAATCAGATTTTGTGGGTAAGAAAAATTTTCCTTTCAGGTATAACCCTAAGTTCTGAGAGAAAATGAAAGATTTGAGGATTAGTTGAGATGACATAAACATACTTTTCAGTCTTCAAGTCGAAAAGGTATACCTTAGTTGCAGAGGAATGAAGGTAAAGGTCAAGGATCTCAGGGGGGTAGGCCTCGAATCAGAGATCGACACCTATTCAGGAATCTTTTGTAAGTAATAAACCTATAGTGACATGTTTTAGGTATGAAAAAAGGGTCACATCAGCCGAGACTATTCTCAGAACTTGAGTGTGATTATGTGTTTTGGGTATGGAAATGAAAGACATTACAAGAAACGTGTCCATACCTTTTAAGAGCGTCTTTTTGTGTGTCACAGACTCAACAATATATCAGGGAATGTTTTCAGGTGGTGACTGAAATAGATTCAAGTACAAATTGTAATCTTATTAAATGTTTGATTTTAGTTTGTGGTCGTGAGGTGATTGAGTTAGGGTTAACTCTGGTGTGAGTCCCTATTCATCTTGTACTTAACACTGTAATTAGGGATAGGGTGGATCCTCACTTAATGTATGAGAAATATGTTTTTGAGATCTCCAGACACGAGATGGTTATTGATTTTGTGTATTATAGTTATTAGAGTTCGAGGTGTTGTTGATAATGGATTAGCTAGTCATTAGGAAGAAATTGAGATTCTTACCTGAACTATAGTAAAGAGGCAAGATTTAAAATTAAATTGGAGGAGATTCATGTGGTTGGGGATTCGTGGACATGTATTTTGATGAATTAACTAGAAAACCATCTCTAATATAGGTTAATTTTGTGATTGATTTAGTTTTGGAACTATGCTATCATATAGGATATCTCCGAAAGAATTGCATGAGTTGTTGTATCAGTTAATGGAGTTGATGGATGAAGCAGTTTATTCATTGAGGTAAGTCTCTGTGGGGTGCAATAGTCATTTTTGTGAAAAAGAAGAATGGTAATTCGAGTCTCTACATTGATTATAAACAATGAAACATAGTAACTATTCGGAATAAATATCTATTGCCTCGAATTAATGATTTGTTTGATCAATTGAATAGATCAACACTCTTTTCAAAGATTTATTTTCGTTAAGGTTACTATCACTCAAGATTTTGGGAAGATTATGTACAGAAAACTGAATTTAGTATCAGATATGGTTACTTTGGGTTTATTGTTATGTCATTTGGGTTGACTGTTGTTCCGACAATGGTTGTAGATATGATGCAGGGAGTGTTGAGGTTTTGTTTGGGTCACTTTGTGATAGTGTTCAATGATGATATCGAGATATACTTTAAAACTCACAAGGATCATGAATAATATCTTAGAGTCAATATCTAAAATTTTAGAAATCATAAGCTGCATGTTAAGTTTAGCCAATGCGAGTTTTGGTTGTCTGAGGTGAAGTTGTTGGGTGATGTGGTTTGTATGAAATGAGTTTTAGTGGATACAGCTAAGAATAAGGCTATCATTGGTTAGTCTGAACCTATCAAAGTGACGGAGATACGGAGTTTTCTGGGTTTGGCTGGCGATTATTGTCTATTTGTGAAAGATTTTCAAAGATAGTTGCACCAGTTACTAAATTAACTCATAAAAATATTCCAATTGTTTGTTCAAATGAATGCTATGATGTATTTTAAGAAATTGAAGAAGTATTTGACTTCAGCACCAGTTCTTATATTGCCTAAAGCGAGGAAAAGGCTTACCTTTTAGACTGATGCATCGAAAGTGGGTTTGAGTTGTGTGTTAATGCAAAATAAAAGGGTGATTGTTTAGGCTTCTTGTTAATTAAATATTCATGAGAAGAATTATTCCGTTTATGATTTGATATTAGCGGTGATTGTGTTTGTTTTGAAGCTGTGGAGATATGAGGGGAAGTTTTATGCTATTTTCAAATCATAAGAGTTTGAATTATTTGTTCTCTCAAACAAAATTGAATGTGAAACAATAATAATATTTGAACGTTAGAAAGACTTTAATTTTAGTCTTAAATACCATTTGGGTGAAGTTAATGTTGTTACTGACGTATTGAGCATAAGGAGTGCTGAAACATTACGTGCCACTAGTCGATTGACTTGCGAATATGAGTTGCTCGAAAAAGTCATTGTTATGATTTTGTCGGAGGTTCTTGAGGTTGATGATGAACCGACTTGTGCTTAGTTTAGAGTATAATTCATCTCTATTCAGGAGGTGAGTGTCAGCAAAGTGATGTGGATTATGAAAGTTTTAAGGGATTTTCTGATAATAATAATAATTCAGATTGAGTTGAGTTTGTGGATTAAAGTTTGAGGTTTAAAGGCAGACTGTAGATTTCATCGGTGGCTGAGATTCGAGAGGAGATATTGTAACGGCCCAAATTAATTAAACTAGAATTAGAATTAATCTTAGGATTAACGGTCATAATTCGGGCGTTACGTGGACAACTCGGTTGGCTCTAACACAAGAATCGAGGAAATATGTTATTTATGAATGGTGGTTGTATATATGTGGTGTTTAAATTTATTTTATTATATTGCATCGCATATGTGTATGTTGCTATTGGGCGAGTTTGTGTGACGGCTGTTTGCCTCGAAAGGCGTGTCAACGTGGGTGTCGAGTATGCGAACTACGGATACACTAGGAAACTTGACGAATTCACATTAGAATGACTAGTTAATCAATTTAAAATAGGTAATGTAACCATAGGCTAAAATTGTTTCAATTAAAATAATAGGCTATGACGTACCTTGAAATGCGTGCCGAGACGCGGGGCACTAAGTGCCGAGTAGTTGAGAGTTAGTGGGACAACAAGTTGATAATTTATGGTCACTAAAAACAACATTAATCATAGGCATTATGATGGGTCTAAGCTAAGGTGAATAAATGCAATAAATCAAGGCCTATAGTTGAGTAAATTAAATGGAAAGCATAGGATTGGTCTAGAGATACACATTGGCACATCTAGGAACTAGGTGAGTAATAAAATGGTGTCACTTGAGGTTGAGTTAGTGGGAGTTAGTGGGATACATGACAAGAGGAGGACCATTAGATAGTCCTCGGGATACAAAAATTCATGGAGATCAAGGGCTAGGAAGGAACATCACCTTAATATATAACATTAGTGATCAAACAACATGCAAACCAAATCACTCATTCATTTTTACTGGAGAAGAAAAAGGAATTGTTGGAGAGGAGTGAATCATCAAGTTGTTGAAGGAATCCATGGGAGTTTATGAGAAATTCTTAAGCTAGGGTGCTACATCAACTAGGTACACATCTTTTTAGTTTAAATTAGAACAAGTTCAGGTTTTAGGCTAATTTCATAGGGTAGATGATTGAGTATTTGCAATTGATTTATATATTTGGATTCCTCATTTCAAGACGATAATCCATCTATATTGAAGTTCTTAATTTGGTTTTGAAATCATAAAGATATGAATTTTTGAAGTTGCAACACCAAAACTAAAATTCTGCATATTGTATTAGGAATCAACCCGGGTAATTTGATCATAACCTGCTCATTTTAGATCCAAATTGATCCAAACTAGTGGCATTTGAAAGCTTATTTAAAAGTTAATAACTTCTCCTAACTTAAGGTATTTTTATTTAAATGTTTTTATGTCCAAAAATGCTCTATAATTAGGTGCTGGAATTCAAAAAGAAAGTTTTGAAACTAAATTTATTAAGAGTATAACTCCCTAACTACTTATCCAAATGAGCTGATCTTTTAGTATGTTGTATTTGGGTATGTTTTCTGCCTTGTGACCAAAATTTGCATTTTTGGGAACCATAGATTGTGAAAAATAGATTTTCTAAGTCCGCTGGTCGGATTAGATTCCGATTAGACCTATGTTTAGTAAAATCATGATATCTCTTTCATTTTAAATCAGAATTTTGCAAACTAAACCTTTCCGAAAGGCTAAGGGAGAGATCAACAATAATTGTATTGATGGAGGATTTCGATATTAGGACCATTTCATGCCTAAAAGTGCGTTAAAATATAGGACTGAAATTGAGACTTAATTTAGTCTTCAGAGGCTGATTTAGGAAGATTGATTTAAAGTCTATTGAGCCAATTTGAATACCCAATAAACACACTTAATTGACTTCAGGGAATTAGGGGACCATAGCTTAGTGTCAGGGAGCTTGTCGAGTCGGATACGATAGTCCGGAGAAGTTGGAGCGCGGATTGAGGTGCGTAAACCCAATGAGAATGCTTCACAGAATTCATGGTTTTGGTTTTATCGATATCGCGTTTCATGTGTGACTGCTGGTGGGCACACATGGGATCTCACTCCTATTTAGGTTTGCGTATATATTGGTTGTGGCTAAATCGCTTGCACGGGTTACTTGTAACAGTGCACGTGTCGATGGCGGTAGAATATATCTACGAGCGTTGGGAAGGATTAGGGTGGTCCTGATGTGTAACAGCGTCGGGAAGGGACCATGTCGTTTACTGAAGTTGGGGTTTAGTCATTGTAAGCATGTAAGTATATACGCGGTTCCTATTTGATTTATCGATTACTGGCTGGTGTAGGTTAGGGTTTTCTTGTGATTAGACGGATGTTTTCTTATTATTGTTTTATTTCCAAGCTTATTTAATTGGTACATGCTGCTTATTTACTTCACTCTATTGATTTTGTTTGTCGTATGTTACCTACATTTATGGGAATATAACGTATTGTTGCCATGAGTTATATTTGCATCTCCCATAGTTTATCAGTTTTATTTCATGAATATTATGTGGACTTCTCTTGGGATTTTACTCACTGGACTCGTCACTGTATTTGTTAGGTGACTGAGTGTAGATCCTTCGACGAGCAAGGGCAAGGAGGTACTGGGCGATTACCTCTGAGATTGCAGAGCCAGCTCGTGTGTGACTACAGTATGTATTGATTTTACTTTTGTCGGGTTTCGGGGACTGTAGAACAGTGATTACATGTATATGAAACTTTTGTTATACTTATTTCGCCTTGATATATACATGGTATCTTTTGCCGGGTTTTCCACTACTTAGGATTGTTAAATATAGCATACGTTACTCATTAAAAGACTTCCGCTGTAAAATTGTAACATAACTTGATAAATCGAGTAACTGGCTAACTAAATAATTAATACTTGTGTAAAGGTTAGTTAGCATAACTAGGGTTAGCTGGAAAAGTGTAAGCAACTAGTTAGGTCGCGAGGCGTCAAGGATAAGCGGGCCATGACGTGGCACGGCTTGGTGATGTGGGACGTGACGTGGAGAGATCTCAAGGCGGCCTGGAATTTGGGGCCGCTACAGATATTGAGAGAATCTCATCGGTTTAGATTTAGTATTCATTCTGGCAGAAACGGAATATGTTATTATATGGGGCTATTGTATTGGTGGCGAGGGATGAAGCTGACATGGGTGATTATGTGAGGAAATGTGAGATTTGTCAACAGGTTAAGGCCGATAGGAGGAAACCTGGAGATACGTTGCAGCTACTTCCCATATTGTAATGAAAATGAGAATATATCGTGATAAAATTTGTTATTCATCTACCTATTTCTTGGGAGAAACATGATGTAGTGTGAATTATTGTTGATGGACTGGCGAAGTCTGCTCATGTTTTTTCTATGTACATTTCGGATACCTTTACACAGTTGAGCTTGTTGTGTAGGCGAGAGGTGGCTCGCTTGTTTGGATTTCCGCTGATGATTTTTTCTTATCTTGATGCTCGGTACACATCGGGATGTGGCAAGGCATACAAAAGTTATTTTGACATTCAGTTTTATTTCAGTTATGTATTTCATCCTCGGGTGGATGGTCAGATTGAAAGGTGGATTTATGTGTTAGAGGACATGCTCAGGGCTTGTGTACTGGTATTTGGAGGTGCATTGGAAGAATACATACCTTTGTGTGAGTTCTTCTATAATAATTGTTGTTAATTGTGTATTGAAATGACTCCATTTTAGGCATGGTATGGGATACCTAGTCAATCTCCTGTCGGTGGGGTTGAACCGGAGGATTAGGTGGAGTTGGAGTCATAGATGGTCGGAGATCATGCTGAGGTTGTGCAACATATTTGTCTAGGATTGAAAACGGTTTAGAAAAGATACAAAAGTTATTATGATCTCTATCACCGATTTGTGATATATAGTGAAAGAAATTGGGTGTATCTGAAAGTCTCCTTCACAAAAGGCTATTACAAGTTTGGACTGAAATGAAAACTCTTTTTTTTTATTTATATGATCGTTTGAGATTGTGAAATGGGTTGAGAAGTTTGTGTATGGATTGGTAGTACCGCCTCAGTGAGCCGAAATTGATTACGTATTTCACTCGTTTATGATCAGGAAGAAAGAATCTGATTGGCATCATATAGTTGAATGAAATCAGTTTGATTTGTAGAGTAATGTGTTATATGAAGAGATAACATGAAAATGAAACGTATGTATGAGAGAGCATTTTCCGAATCTCTTTGAGTTCAAGTAGTTAATTTTGATGATTAAATTCTTATTAGTTGGGAAGATTGTCAAATCCCAAAAATTTAAATCGGTAATTACGATTAATTCGATATTAAGGAAGCTTAATTATGGTTTTGCCCGCGAGTCGGGGGTTAAATACCAGTGAATTTGAGATTTATAATTATTTTTATTAATATGTGATGTTTGCCTAGTGTTATGTATTATATATATATTTTATTTTGTAAAATTCGGGGATTGAGTAAATTTGATATTTGTGGGTTTTGTCTCGAGATACGTGTCGAGACGGGGTGCCGAGATAGTCAAAATATTGACATAAATATTAGTTTCGAATTTTGTGATGAATAATTGAATTTAAATTAAAAATTTGAAATTTGGACCTCAAACGGATTTAACAAGCTGATGTGGGGATTTCTCTCGATTTGCGTGTAAGTCAGGATTGGAGGTAGTGTGAAATGAGACAAAGTTGTGTGAGATCTTGTTTAGAGTTTGGTTTCAGTTGACAGTAGTCAAGGTTGAGATTTGGTCCAAACTAGTGCAAGTTTGGATAAGTATAGCAAGATGATTAGTCCATAAGGGTTCCGTATGTCATGGACAAAGTTAAGATTTTTGAGGTTTTGGTATGACTAAAAGCAGTGTTATGGACATTTCATGAAGATGGACTGTTTTATCAAGAGTTTTGTTCAATTTGGTGAAAAGTCGAATGGAAAATGAGGGTTGAAAGTCAAAACACGTCAAAATAAGGATTTCATAAATAAATAATTAAAAAGAAATTAAGTTTGCAAGCAAGCAAAAATTGAGGGTTATATATATAAAAAAAAAAATCAAAAATGAAACAATCGATCGATTCCTTTTATATTCAACAAAACGTTTTCTAAACCTAACCCTCTCAATTCAATCTTTCGCTCGCGACTCGAGATATCGATTTTCACTCGGTTTCTTTCAGCAAAATTGTAGAGCATCGCGAGATGATCAGTTCGAGCTATGTTTCTACGGTAGAAACGAGATATTCAGCCTGCAATTTGGTAAATTCTTAATGCCATGCATTTTTCCTCAATTTAATTTGAGTTCTTGTGATTTTTTTATTTCTTTCGCAGGGTTTTGATAGAAATTGGTTGGAATTGATGTTAATTGGTATATTTGATTGATTTGCATCAATTTAAGATAAATTCCACCGACGTGGGTTAGGGTTTTGATGAGGTGAACTAATGCAATTCAGTTGATAACTATTTTGGAGATGTTTTAATAGTTGATATTGATTATTGGTTTTAATCTAATTTGACTCCACGGGTTGTGAAAATATTTTGATGTTGGTATCGGGTGGTTTTGGGCATTTATTACCGAGTTTTGAGGATTTAATTACTGAAATATTAATTTGGAGAAGTTATTTTTAGTTCAAAATATATAAAGTTGCCAAGTCGATAGGCCATATGAGAAAATTCATAACTTCTCTGTCGCTGATTCGATTTGTGTGTTCTTGGAGTCTATGGAAAGTGGGACATGAGTACTACAAGTTTCTTTAATGTCATCATTACAAATATAAAGGTTTTCAAGGTTAAAAAGTTACCCCAAGTTGGTTAGTTGAAAAGCTAGTTGAAATAATTATTTAAATTAATATTTTTTGGAAAATGTTCTCAAGCGTACTTTGATCGCGGTTTTCATTGGGCTTCGTGATATCCTTTCACTTGAAGCTTGACCCATAATATAAATGGGTATGCAGGGAAGCTATTGGAACCATTTTCAAGGTGATCCGACGCTCCGGGACCTCGAAAATTAAGCTTGAAGTTGGTTGTTTGTAAGGTTAAGTAAATCTCATGGTAACCTATGCATTGTATGATTATATTTCTTATAAATCGCATTTATCCTTAAATTGCATTTTTGTTGTATATGTATACACAGTTTGGGAGGGTAAGGCGTTACGAGTCTCCTTATAGTGTCTATATCGGGTTTATTAAACACTATATTATGCTTGAGGGGCTAGGGTCACTGATACTTTGTATCACGTAGTTATCATGTGATCAAGTTGAATCATATCATATTCACATAGTCTAGAGGAACGAGACTCGTTTGGTTACTTTCCCCGCGCATGAGTCCTTATTACTGTTTACTTACCACTTTCGAAGACCGATCGTCTGATTGTGGTTAGATAACAGAAACGGGATGGATTCATGATTGTATTTAAATTTCTTGGATTATATTGTTCATTTAAATTCATTGGATTATTATGCATTTGATTACTACAAGTATCCTGGATAGTGTGGGATTTACTTATCTGACATTATTGAATTTTTATAATTGGATAATGATAGGTTTTAGCGACGACAAAGAAAAGGAAAAGCTTTCTGATTATTGGTGACTTGCTCAGTTTCTTTCTCTATGTTTGTGTTACTTTTGAATATAAAATTTTTTATAAACGGGTTTTTGTGTTCGTGTGAGATTATGATATCTTTTGAAAGTGTTGTAATGGTTTTGAGAAGGATTGGAATTGTTTTAATGGCTTTAGGATGGATTAAAATACCGAGAAGTTTAGGCATTAATGATTTAATAATGTTGAAAGTCTGAGATAGGTTAAAATGAATAAATAATCATTATTAATGCGATATATTTTGTTATGAGGTAAATTGTGAGTCCTTCGGCATTTCCACTAAGCTGAGCAGGTTTGTTGAAGATTTATGAAGGCTGGAATTTCTGGTGTAGGCTTAGAAATATAGGATATGCTGGCGAAAAAGTTTTACAAATATTTAAGGATTATATAATTAATCTTTACTGATTTTGAGGTACAAGATTCGTTTTAGAATTCATTTGTGGTTGATAAAGAATCATATTTGATAATTACTCTGATAGATTTTTATTTATTTATTGGAGGAGAGGTTGAGGCTGCTAGATTATCAGTGGATTAAAGTAATCTAGGCCGGTCAGATGCCATAATTAAGTGGGGTCTGACAATAAACAAGATAGATTTCTAAAAATCTTGTTATAAAAAGATTATTGGTTGAGTATTATATATATATATATATATATATATATATATATATATATATATGAAAATAACTTATGCCACAATGAGGGAAGGGATAAAAAATTAGCCAATAAACATTTAATTAGTTGGAAAGAATATTTTCTTAACTATAGTAAAAGTGAGAAGTGCTAACAAAAGTTTTGAAGAAAAACAAAATAGAGAGACCCACATACTCAAAAGGAAATGGAGCAAGGAATCTAGTAGTGGGAAAAAAGAGAAAGAATTCTTATAAAAAGAATAACGGTATCTAAAGGAAATGGAGCAGGGAACCGTATGAATGAAAAAGAAGAAAAAAATATGGAAGAAATGAGAAAAGAAATAGAAAAAGATATATATATATATATATATATATAGCAAAAGCAAATGGAATAAAGTTTATAAAAACTTTTTTGAAGTAAAATATTTAGCTCCATTGCTTATAGCTAAGTTAAGTAAAGTATATCTTTTTCCAACATTCCAACAAATGAACACGATAACAATATTTATTGATATCTTAAAAATTCTCTATCGACTTTGATTATGGTGGTATTTTAAATAGTGTTTTAAATTGAGATTGATTTAGCGATTTTTTATCTTGAGATTCTATATTAGTTATCGTAAGCCTAATGCTTGTAAGTGGATATTGAGAAAACTTATATAGCGGCTTGGCTTTAATACTGATTGAACTTTGAATTCTGAGGTGTATTGCATAACTAGGGGTTGAGTTGTCAAATAAGAAGTTGTTATTTAAATCTTTCTATTATATCATTATTTTTATTTTTATGAAGGTAATATGTTTCTATTTAATGTTCACTTCTGTTTAAGTATAAGAGTAAATAATTATGAAATCATAATAAGGAATGAAAAGAGAATATAATTGAGAGTATTCTTTTACTCGGGAGAGCAAAGTGCTGAGTTTAGGGGTATTTGCTAAGTCAATAATTAGATAATGTTTTATAGTATATTTTAGAGTGATTTTATATGTAAAAGGCTATATTACACTTGGTTTTCTCTTATTTTGTGACTTCATGATATATTAAGATTATGTAAAGAAATGAAAGTAAAAGGAAGAAAAATAAAGAATTCAGTCAAGTGGAGTAAATGCACAACGAATCATTGGAGAATCAACAATGAACTAGGATTCACTGCTAGCAGTGAATCAGGGAAAATACAAGAATCGCTACTTAAATCGCTACAAAGACAGTTTTTAGTGATTTTCATAGCGAATCAGGAATTATAGAGGATTTGGTCAAGAATCGATGATGTCGGTTTCGAGAATTTTGGAAGAAATCAATGAATTCTGATTTCATTGGACATGTACTACATAGAATACTATATAAGAAAAACTGGTGGCTTGATAAACGCTATCAACTTACTTATAATTTGGGTTTAATGATCCAAGAATAATTTATAGTACGATGAAAGTATGATTATGACTATAATTTAAGTAATATGTTTGGATTCAAAATGGATTAATGTTTCATAGTTCTGGATATTTGCTTAGATATTTAATTTATATTGGATTGAATTGATTTTATTTTATTTGAATTTAGTGAATTTGAATTGTGTTAGTTAAGTTAATTTAAGTTAGTTTAATTAGTTTAATTGATTGCTATAGTTTAATTCGATTATTTTATTTGCCATTTTAATTAAATTAACTAAATTAAAGAAAAAAAACCATTGAAACCTTTTTTCTTATGAAATTTGCAAAATCCTCGTGGAGACGATCTCACTTATTATTACTACAAATAATAAGGATATACGAAAAACTTATTGTACACGTTCGACACGTATCAATACTCATAGCACAACACATCTAGTAGAGTACCTCACTCATGAACTCAGTAATTTAAATAGAATAATTTGTACATTTATGGAATAAATAAATAATACATATATTACAAAAAATATAAAATACCTCGATATCGACTCCCGAGGGATGACCGAGTATGCCATGTCACGTCTGGTCCAGGTCACAGTTCTGAGATGTCACGTGGCATAGGCTAAAATTTTAGGGTCGCTACTGTTAGTCTGAGAGAGAATACGAAAATAATTTTTTGTTCTCCCTAAAACTCCAGAATGGCTGAAAAGCTAACTCGTTTCTCAAAATGAAAATTAGATTCCAACCCTAACATCTCCCATAATGTAAATTCACTTGACAAGCCTATTTATATAACCCTTGTGTAAAATCGAGTAAGCGAATTACCATTATACCCCTACTTAAAGTAGTATTAATATGACACATCATAGAGACTTTTATGTTACGAGATTTATCATATAAAATTATTTGTTCCAAGTCATTTAAAATCTTGCAAAAACATTCTTTATGTGTGACCCAATAGATTCATGCAATGTTGAGAGTGAACCAAAACCATTTTGATACGCAAGTTATAAGCGGTCTCTAGCAACGCATTATGACTACCCAAGTTGCACAAAGACCAAAATCGATACAACCTAATCAATATTGCATATCGTATCCTTTTGTCGTGCGAAATCCTTTAATTAAACATGAGGCACGGAAAAGTCACCCTTAATGTTCAATCGTACTAGTCTTGATTTCTAGCTAGACTAAAAACATCCAAGTGGCATTGATCATATCAATTCACTTGGACTTGACCATTTTTTAGTTTAACATATTAAGGGTGACATCTCTCTAAACGAGAGGGACAAGTTCTATCTCGATTACTCATCTCCACATATTATTCACATAGTAACAAATCATAACCAATAGAATCATCTGGTTAAAGACAACATTTGATTGTGTCAAATCACTATGATCATAATGTTGAAGTCTCTAGTAATCCCAATTCAGATGACTAAATGATATACCTATCATGAGTAACACCTATGACTTAGTTCATATGATGTTCTTCCCTAACATGTACTTATGATCATGATTCGTATCCTTATACGCATGATCATCACATGACCATCAATCAAGACCTATAATAGTCTTAATTAATTATAGTTCCCAGTATAATGACTGACTAGAGACATTTAAAATGTTTCAATAAACACATGAATTCTATTATAATGTAAACATGGAAATCAATTATAATAATGAACATCGCAAATGAAATCATATGTTTTAGTAATTAAAATAATATTCATAAGATTGACCTAGAGCATATGCCCCAACAGCAAGTACCTCAGATCTTTTGTGGACTTTAGTGCGACCAAGCGCGACTTGACAAACACGATTGAGGACCCCATTAATAGCAAGATTGAAGGGTGAGCAGAACCTTTTTTGTCCTAAGCTAGAAAAACGACTCCCATTAGTTCAATGGCTCTATTTGCACCAATCTACCAGATGTCATGCTTTAAAGTTTATAAGATTTTATGCAAAATGGTTCACACGTCATTGACCTGGTATTGTAATCTTGGCATCTTGGGGGGAAAAGAACTTGTGGACTAATAAGTGATTCCATGCTTCATTAGTGTGGATATAGGGATACAGGTAGGACGGGGAATCCTCATTCCCAACGGGGATTCACCCCAATAGAGTGGGGATTCCCCGCTAACTAACCCACATAGGATAGGGAATGAAGGGAATTTCATCCCTGCTATCAGGGTGGGGCGGAGGCGTTATTACTCCTCCCCACCCCACAGGGATTCCCCGCCTCGCCCTATGAGGATTCCCCACAGGGATCCTGAATATTCCCTGTGGGAATCGCATCAAAATCATTAAACCTTATATTTCCCTTTTTCATATGGTGAATGCTTCACATAAAACTTAAAACCGACTTAGAGTTGCGAAGAAAAATCTTTTAATGATTTTAATTTTGAAAATATAATTTATTTGATCTATTTTTTAGATGTTATGTGAAAAAGTGATGGGGTGAGGAATCTCCGCGGGGTGAAAAATAGGGGTCAAGATTTCTTCAGTATGGAATTTTAAGCGGGGAATCCCCGCCCCTACATAATTAGGGATGGGGATAGGAATGGGGATGGAGATTACATACTTCGTCCCAAACCCGCCCCATGCATTCCTATGTGGCTAATGAGATGACAAATATGTTTTGGGCACCCTTGGGAGATAGATATAGGTTTTAAAAAAAGGCCTTATTTGTTCGATCCCAATCCAACACTCACATGTGTAGGATAAACTTCTTTAATAAGCTTCTTTAGCACTACTCGTTAACAAGAATGTACACGGTTAAGTCTGGCTATAAGCTTGCCAGCAACTTGGAATGGGCTAAGAGCATCTCCAATGGGGTTGTGGATTGGGGTGAATGTGGAACACGTACGTAGGATAGAATAGACATCCCAACCAAAAAAATACTCTCTCCAATGGTAATGTAGATTCACATCGTGGAGATGATGTGGCACAAATAACTGTCCATAATGTGGATCACACCCTCTATTTCTAGAGGGTACAATTAACAATGTGCAACATGCCACATCATCAAAAAAACCGAAAAAAGAGGCGCACGAAAAAAAAAAAAAAACCGAAAAAATATTATGAGATTACATTTTTCTTGTTTTGGATTTTTTTTGGTAACTTAAATCTATATATATATATATATCGTATCATATATAATATATACAATAATTTATATATATATTGATACATACTATATATACATGTAACGCTCTTGAACAAAAAAATGCCGATAAGAAATGATATACCGATACAAATCAAACAAAAAATGATATACCGATAAAAAATCAAAGGAAAAGAATAATGGAGAGGCACACACACATATATATTCCAAAAAAATAAATATAATTTTTGTTAAATTTTATTTAGCAATTTTTTTGAGAAAAAAAAAAGTCTTCACATGGGCAATCCACATTGTGCATTGGAGAAGATTTTGAAACTTCAATGTCTATCTAGTCCACGTAGGATAGACATTCCCTCCATAGTGATGATGTGGCATGAATCCACAGCCACAATCCACATTTACCATTGGAGATGCTCTAAGCGTGTGGAGTCCTCTACTGCAGCCAAACAGGAAGTCCAAAAGAACTAGAAGAAGCAATAGGAACAAGTGTGGAAGCTTTCATGTTCATTGGAAGTAAAATTATTTATGTTGGCCACATTTTACATATTTGTAAAACATATAATATTTCGATAACTAACAATATCTCAAGGATCTAATATTAATTTGATCTCTTAGGAAGTCCCAAGATTGATAGGATAATAAAATTACATAGTGTGATTTGATTTTAAGGCTTTTGGCATTTTTGCGTGGTTGTAAGAGTTCTCAAGAAGTGTTTTCCAAACTCTTGGGCTGTGGAAAAGACCGGAGTTCCACACAAACGAAATAGGACAAAAGTACGCTTTTGTTAATATTTTTAATTCTTATTTTGATCAAAACATTCATTAGTATTAGAGAAACTAGGTGATTAGTATCTTGCACACCTAGATGATTTTGGGGGTTTTTCGCTGAGTTGGGTTGGAAACTTCGTAAATCTATTTTGTAAAAGTTATTTATTTAATTACGTTTTTTATAAATAAAAAAAAAAAGAAATTGGGGTTTCACATATTCCGACAATGTCGCTAGAATCTGATCGTGATCGAAGTCGGCACACCCACTGGAGTGCTCGCCTTTGTGGTCCGATCTCGATGAACCCATTAGTCGGTGGTTTTTTATTTTAGAAAGCCGAGAAAAATCAAGAAAACCACTACGCATAGTGGCGGTTTTATGGATTTTTCGTCAGAATCCAGCAACGGCCAAAGTCGGCGCACTCATCGGGGTGCTCACTGGAGGATTATGGTCGCGTATATGCTTTTGCTTAGTAGATTGGGTTGCCAGTGGGTGAAGACAGAAAGCAATGAAGGTTTCTGTTCATTCTAGATCTGGTCAACTTAAAGTTAGCTATCGATCAAATCTGGTCAAGGAAGGTGGGTGACGTAACTCATTACTTGGGCCACTATTTTGAAAGAACATCTTTTCTCCTTAAAACATGTGACGTGCTTTAAATCATGTGACCTTGGTCAACTTTTGTTTAAAAAGGTGACGTTTTCTCCTTAATCTCTTAATGAGATTAGTTAACAATTTTTTTATGGACCGTTTAAAGACTTTACAAAAACATTTTGAAAGTACACATTTTCTCCTTAGTATATCAATGAGATCAATAAACAATTTCTTTTAAATGGACCGTTTAAAGACTTGGTCAAATTTTTTAATATATTTTTTTGCAAACTAAGAAACATGTAGGCATATATTTTTTTTGTGATATGTGGCTAATTTTTCAGTAAACTTGTAATAAAATCAATTTTTTTTATATCATACCTTTTTTAAAATAAAAGAAATCAGTAGTACATAATATAACCAAAACATTTTTTTTAGAAATGGCTCGCGAATGTAAGTGACGGGATATAAGTGATTATTTAGACTTATATATAGGGTTAGTTTAGTAGTATATTTAATATAAATATCATTAAATGAGCTCTAATTAATGGTGTTATTGCATTTTCAGGTAATTAAGGTGTAAAGGAATGAAATGAGCAAAAATGAGAAGAAATGAAGCAAAAACCTACAAAGGTGTGGTTGGCGCCGTGACTACACAAGGTGGCGCTGTGAAGTGCTAAGGCATAGCGTTGGAAGGAAAGGTACAGCGTAGTGGAGCAAAGCAAGTGGAGAAAACATTGAAGACTCCACTTTTGCAATTCAAGTTTGGATTCATTGGTTTCATTGAAGGTAATATATTTATATTCATCTCTGATTTTTACGATTGCAATTATGAATTGTAATATATGTGTTTCAATGAAATGTGAGTAGTCTATTAATCTTAGGGATTAATGGATCTTATGGTATGAATGTTATGCTATGAACATGAATAGAAAGTTAATATTAAATGTGTAATGGTTAGAATTTATATTGATTTTGAGTGTAATGCTTTAGACATCTTGATCACGTATTTAATGATATTAGGTTTTAGAAATTATCATGGTCATTGAAGCTTTTAAGCCGAACATGAACGCTACAACCATAAGACTAGATAATATCGAGCGATAGTTGTTGATTAGGGAGGCAAGGATAGTAAACTTAATTGGTTATGTATCTAAAGAATTGAGACATTAAAGCAATGTGGAGCTTATGCTATTCACACCGATAGGTGGAGTTTTAGTTTGCACATTAGAATTTTTTTCGTCACGATAGTGGGTTAAAGTGGATTTGAAGGAAATATGTTTATTCTAATTAGGCATTGCACACAACATATTGAGATGTAAAAGTGGTTGAAAAGCATAGTATTATATTACTATTTGAAGTTGTGAACTAAGATATCCTTAATATAAGAGTTAAAGTAAAGTTTATATTGTTTTGTTAGATACAGTAATTTAGTATAAAATCATTAAAAAGGGGAATTTCCTTAGCAATAGTTCAAAGTTAAATAGGTATTCAACTAGTGCAAAAACATTTCTCTAAGGACGATATCCGTAGTCAACGTAAATTGATTACACTATTACTACAAGCGAGCTGTTATACTTGCGACACGCACATCAAGTTTTTGGCGTCGTTGCCAGGGAATGGTAGCCTTTTAGTATTACTTATTTAGTTTGAAAAGTTGCTGAGTTTTATTTTCAGTACTTTACATTAAAGTTCATAAAAACAAAAATAAAAAATAGGCTTAAGTTTTGAGTTGACTTTCTGCACTTGATCTTTTGTGTTTTTTTTCAGGGATAATTAGTGCATGCGTCGCAAAGGAGAGAATGACCTAGTACCTTACGACCTTGAGATTGACAGCACGGACAAAGGGAAAAAAGAAAGGAATCAAGATGGTTGAGGAGCAAGCAAGAAACCAACAACAGAGCCGCGGAAATAACTAACTCGAAGGTGATCTAGTAGTGCAGGATAGAGTGCGAGGACAAAGATGCCTTCGTGACTACTTCAAGCCAGAAGTTCAAGAGACTTACAACTGAGTGATGAGGCTTCTAGCCAAACGTCTCTTATAAACATGATGCAAAATAGCTTGTTCAACAGGCTATCCAATGAAGATAAAGTCACAAATGTTGAGAATTTCTAGGAGAAGTGCAACACCGTGCACATTACCGTAGTTATAAAAGAGGTGATTAAGATGGGACTTTTTCCATTCGCATTGGGTGAAAAAGCCAAATCCTGATTTGAAAGGCTGAATGCAAGGAGTATGACCTCATGGGTGGAAATCAACAAAAGATTTTTAGACAAGTTCTTTCCCCAGTGAAGGTCAGCGAAAGGAAACTAGAGGTCAATCAGTTCAAGCAAGAAAACACTGAGTCTTTTGGCGAGACTTGAGAAAGATTCAAAGAGATGCTGAGGAGATGTCCAGGACACAGATACGTGAAACGGGCACAACTCCAGATTTTCTACTATGGGATGAATCACAGCACGAGAACACTAGTAGATGTCGCAACAAGTGGCTCTCTACTTACCAAGGGTGAGGATGGAGCATTGGATCTCCTTGATCTTATGTTTCAAAATTCTACAGCTAGCACTCGTTCCACAGTAAGGAGACCAGCAGGGGTGTATGATATTGATTCGCAAGCTGCAATTATGGCACAACTGTCAAATTTGAGCAATCAAATGGTAAAATGTCGAATGGGACACCGAGGTCCACAAGTAGCACAGCAATTCATCAATCACCCTGGCATGGTGGTTAACCAAATGAACATACGGCAAGGAATGGAGAATAAGGACATCAACTTTATGAACAACCAAGGCTACAAGAACAACTTTAGGCCGAGAGGAATGGCTCCTCAATGATTTTATCAAGGATACAACAACAATAACCCGAACTTCTCTAACAGAAATCCTTATTATGCACTGAAGTTACCTCAAGGCTTCGATCGAAAAGTCCAATAGGGGAAGCTAGGGCAAAGCGAATAGATGACTTCATTGAAGTCAATTGAGAAGTACTTGCATGTCATGTACATGATCAATAGGGAGTGTTATTAGAAGCACGAGAAATAGATGGAAGGAGTGAATCAAGCCATGAAGAAGATGGATGATGAGCGATCACAATCCATCAAGAATCTAGAAAAACAAATCGGTCAGCTTGTTATATCTTTGAACTCGAGGAAAGAATGACAATTTCCTAACAAAAATGTCACCAATCCCAAGGAGAACGTGAGTGTTATTCACATGATGAGCACTATGACAACAAAGGAGCCAAGACAAGAGCAAGTGATGTACAAGCCAGAAAAAGTCAATACTTTGGCTATGAGGAAGCAAAAAAAGATGCATGAGCATAATACGGAAGTGAGGCAAGATGAACTCGAAAGATTTTGACAGCAAAGAATTAATGCCTTGAATAAAAAAGAAGGGGAAGCAACAATGGAAAGCCAAGCAAAAAGATGAAAAACCTTCCGAAGAATCCCCACAAAACAATGATGTAAATGTTGTCTCGAATAAGCCGAAATCAAAGTTCAAGTTCATCCCGATTCCCGAGACTTCAACCTATCAAAAGGAGAGATCCATGAGAGATAAGCATACCAATAAACATTGACAGGCACCGATTTAGAAATGTCTTATGTGATACGGGAGCCTCAGTCAATGTCATGCTACTAATGGATATTTTGCATGCCAATTTGAAGATCAATTGTCCCGATACGACAAATTTGCAAGTAGTTGATGGCAATTTGACACCTACTATAGGGAGAGTCTTGAATTTGCATGTGAAAGTTGGTAGATTCATATTCATCGCGGGTTTTGAGGTTATGAATCACAACATGAAAGATGATGTGTGTATGATACTTGGGCGGCCATTCTTGAACACTGCCAATGCAAATTTGTACATAAGAGAGAAAAAAATCACAATAAGTATTGATGATGGCAATGATGCTAAGAATGTTGTCTTTGTCGATGGTGAAGTACATCTGAACGGGAATGACATCATAATTAGCAATCTACAATTGGAGTTTCTCGATTAAGACTCAGACTAAACGAGTTAAAAATGCGTCGGGCTAATGACGTTAAATTAAGCGCTACTGAGAGGCAGCCCAAGTTTTTTAAAAAAAAGCAAGTTTTTTAAAATTTCAGTTAGTAGTTAGTTATTTAGTAATTACAATTAACACGTTTTAGTTCTGACTTTCGAAAATTTGTGTCGAATGTGCAGGAAAAACCATTTGTCGGGTGATAATTCATTGGAATGGAAATGTCTCGCTAACTCATTCAAAAGCGTAAAAGAACGAAGGAGTTCAAAGTGGTGAAAGTAAGGTTCATGAGAAAATAAAAGGTAAAATTTATTAATTTTATATTTACATGGATTTCATGCGATCACGACAACTTGTGCGAGTGATACATAGTGTCATTATAAAGGGGTTTAAACCCTATGCTCACCCCATTCTTCACACTTGCACCAAAACCTCGCCACAACCACCAAGCATACATTCCTCTAGAGCTAAAGGTTGATCATTTCTAAGTGAGATAAGAGAGTTCCTAGTGATTGAGAGTGAAAGAAGAGAGTGCATTGTAGATCTGCAAAAGTTGAAGAGCTAGGGCTTGATTTGAGGATTTTTGTTTCAAGGAGAAATATGGTTCTAGTGTGTGAGAAAATTGACAGGGCTTGGATTGATAAAGACTTAGAGGAGTATTCTACACCGAAATTAATCCGGCATTGAAGTAAAATTTACAATTTAATCTAGTTATGCTTTGAATTTTGAAAATTTTAATATAATGGTTTGAATTGTGGATTTGAGGTTGTAGGATTGGTTTTGCAAGATTGTGTAAATGTTGAGCATTAATGCTACCCATGGAGACTTAGTTGATGTCTTTGCATAATTTGGTATATGAATGATTCGTGTGATATAAATTTTGATTTTTAGGTGATTTGAAGATCCAAGTTGTTAGTTGCGTTGTTGGGTTGTTTGAATTTGAAAAAATGGCAAGAACATGGAAACAAGTTAGCCAAGCTAGAACAAATGATTTTGAGGCATCTACCTTAAGAGATCCCAATGAAGAGGAGCCTAAACCATTTAAATCTAAAGTTTTCATTAGTAGATAGGCCAATTACTTATATGAGAATATCCAACATAGGGAGTTCATTTGTCAAAGAGGAATTAATTTGTCTGCCAAGTATGATAAAAGAGTGAATAATTTCATTAGGCAACAAAATTGGGAGCAACTCACTCAAGACTATAAAAAGAATGAAGTTAAAGGAATGAGTGAGATTGTTTATGAATGTTATGCTAATGCGAAGTTCACTAACAAGGATGAGGCAGTGAAAGTGAGAAGGGTTTTTGTTCCCTTTAACAGACGTGAAATTAATACCATCTATAAATCAGAGCACTTAAGTTAGTTTGGAGCTGAACCAAGTTTCCCGAATAAGTAATACGAGAAACCCTATAACCTATACCTTTTTTAGCCATAAAAAGAGCATTGGTTGTGTAAGGACAACAAGGTTGGATCATAAAAGCTGAGAATGTGCCAAAGCATATAAAGAAGGGGAGTGTTAGGAAAGTCTACCGAATGTGGCAACATTTTCTTGTTGCATCGTTATACCCCACCTCTCAGTAGGGTAAGATCAAAAACCTGAAAGCGGCTTGTCTTTTTGAGATTACAAAAAATGGGGAAATAAACATTGGCAAGATTATTTACAACAATCTGAGGGAGTCTATCATGTCAGAATGAGACAACAAATTGTTGTTTCCTATCTTTGATTACTATGATGGGCTTAAAGGCCGAAGCGTGATTGAGAAATGAAGAAGAATTCCATATCAATGCCCAAGCAACCATGGATGAAGCTTTCATGCTCACACTGAAATCACCACCTGGTTATCAAGACTCCGAGGATGAGAATGAGAGAGAGAAAGAGGGAGCCGAGGGAGCTAGACTTGAGGCCGAGTTGTTGGCCAAATGGCAAGAGGATCGGGCAACAGCAGCAGCAACAGAATTAGCCCAAGAGTTAAAAGAGAAAGGATATGGAGAAGAGGAAGAGCAACAACAGCAAGGATTTACTGAGGGCAATTAGTTTGTAGACCTAAAGATTGGAGAGTAGGACTTGGACGGTCCTGAGGTATTTCCACCACCTCTTCCACCATATGCACCAGAACCACCACCAAAGGACTTGACTCCACGACAACAAAGGTTGTGGATAACCGAGATGAGGAGACAGTACTAAGAGGACAAGGCGCGGTATCAGGTAGTCGTATTACGATATGAGCAGGATATGGAGATGAGAGAACAATACCGACGGAACAGGCAGCGTAATTTTATGTTGTTTGTTAATCACTAGAGGAACATAACTAGATATGAGAGGAGCAGACGAATGAGACCTACTGATAGGTCATTTGGTTTTCCAACAGCACCAGCTTATGTGTTCGATTCAGATTTGGGAGCGTCCATTAATACCATCCTACATTGGAGCTGATGATGCAAATGATGATGATGTTGATGATGATGATGATGATGATGATGATGATGATGATGATGATGATGATAATGATGCGATGTCCTGATGTCAGTGTATTAAGAGTCCTTTAGACTTGGGGAGATAAGAGTTACATTGATACCATTTATTTTAACTATGGGATATTTTGTTAACTATTTAGTTGTTTAAATTCTATGTTTAATTTAGTTTATGCTTATATAACTTGTGTTATTATATGTGTTTGTGTGTTTTAGTATTTTCATGTTTCAAGCATATTTTTAACCTTGAGGACAAGGTTTGGTTTAAGTTTGGGGGCATCAACACTACACTACACTATGGGAAGTGATAAGGCAGGTTAAGAAATAAGGATAAACACTACAGGCACGATCGTTTAAATTTTATTTTGCATCAGTTAAGGAGGAAAGCATGGTAGTGTACAAATTTTTCATTTTATTTACTATTTGAGTGTTTAAGTAGTATAGATTAGGTTATATATTACTAATATGTTATGAATAAGTAGTTCATTTGCATGTTCATGCCTTTATTTGTAGATGAGTAGATTACAAGTATCTCGTTGATATGAAACTTGAGAGAGTGTTTTAAATTTTGAAGAAGAAATAATGAAATTTAACAACCACGGTATGATTTCATGATTAGAAACCTAGAGTTAGGGAAGACCTTGAACTTGAAACAAAAGCAAGAAACTAGAACACTTCTCGTGGAAAAAGTTAGATCTTTAAGGATTCTATAATAAGTGTGGATCTTACTTGATAATATAAAGCAAATAAAGACTTAGTGGAAAGTGGTGAAAAATAGGCATTATAAATGAAAAGTTGGAGTTAACTTACTTGATTTAGTGAAAATGAGAAGTGCTAACAAGAGTTTTAGAAATAAAAGAAAAAATGAGAGAATCCCACAAGTTCTACAGGAAATGAAGCGTAGAACTTGATGGTTGGAAAAAGTGAGAAAAAATGGAGTCCATAGGAAAAAGAGTAGGGACCGTGAAAAATAAAAAAGGAGAAAAAAAAAAAGAAGAAATAAAGAAAAGAAGGCGGAAGTAAAATAAAACTCAAATAAAATATTTAGCTCGAGTACGAGTAGCTAGTTAAGTTAAGTTTCTTTTACAACTATGTTAAGTCCTATGGACTCTTGAAGTACTAAAGTCTATTAAAGATGAGTTTAATCTATGATTATTTGTGAATTCTTGAGCTTAATGAGAAATCATGAGATTGCATACTTGCTACTTGAGTGTTGAGGTGAAACAAACTTGTGAGTAGTGATGGTTTTGGTTGTGATCTACTTTGGTATTTCAAAAGTTAAGTTATATGTGTTGTTAAAGCTATGTGTCTTAAAATAACAAGTTTTTGCTAGGAAAAACTTTAGAGTGGGTTATTAAATGGAAACTTAGTGAATTAAAGGATATTCCATGAACAATCTATATTGAACGAGAACTAGTTATTAAGAGACTTGGTAAAATACACTTTTGCTCGGGACGCGCAAACTGTAAAGTTTAGGGGTAGTTGATAAGTGATTATTTAAACTTATATATAGGGTTAATTTAGTAGTATATTTAGTATAAATATCCCTATATGAGCTCTAATTAATGGTATTATTGCATTTTCAGGTACTTAATGTAACTGCCAAAATTAATTAAACTAGGATTAGCGTTAATCTCGGGGATTAATGATCGTAATTCAGGCATTGCGTGGTAAACTCCGTTGGTTCGGACACGAGAACCGAGGGAGTATATTATTTGTGGATGATGGTTGTATATATGTGGTGTTTAAAATTATTATTATTATATTGCACCACATGTGTATACGTTGTTATCGGGCGAGTTAGTGTGATGGGTGTTCGCCTTGAAAAGCGTGTCAATCCGGGTATTGAGTAGGCGAACTACAGGTACACTAGGAAACTCGACTAATTCACATTATGATAACTAATTAAGCAGTTGTAATGGGTAATGTAACCATAGGCTAAGTAAAATCAAATTTGAACAATATGTTATGGCGCGCCTCGAAATGCGTGTCGAGACGCAGGGCACCGGATATTGGGTAGCCGAAGGTTAATGGGACCACAAGTTGGTTAATTTTGATAAATAAAACATTAACTATATTGCTTGTTAAGGCATAATGTAAGATTAGTTAATCAACTAAATCAAGGCCTATGGTTTGTGGTTTAAATTAGAAACCATAGGAATTCCCTAGAGATACACATTGGCACATCTAGGAGCTATGGGAGTATCATTTGATATCACTTGAGTTTGGTTAGTGAAAGTTAGTGGGCTAAGTGGCAAGAGATGGGCCAGTAGATGAACTTCGAGATACGTAAACAAATTAAGATCAAGGGCTAGAAATATATCACCTTAATATATAAGATGGTTGGATCAAAATCATGCAAATGAAGCCAATTTGATTTCAACTTGCTGGAGAGAAGAGATGGAGATTGGAAAGCAATAATTCAATCATTTTGGAGTTCAATTTGAGGATTTAAATTAAGGTAATAATCATCTTCATCATCTACCATATCTAATGAACCCATTTTTATATGTTTTATATGAAATGCAAGTTAGAGGGTTAGATCCCTGGTTTTGATGAGAAAACTGATAAAATATAGGTTTTATGATTATATAAATGGAAGAGTTACAACTGGTTTTGAAGAATTAAGTTTTATTAAAGAATTTCAAAAAATTTGAGGATTCATGTGATTTTGTGAATTTTGATCAAATTGTTGTTCTGAGGTTGGTTTGTTGCTGTTTTGGGGTTAATTACATGTGAAGAGTGTGTAAAACATACTTAGATAGCAAATTTGAAAGGAAAAATAGAATTCTCGACTTGAGAATTCTATCCCAGAAGCCAGATAGCACTACCTGGAACGGTAACCGCGTTAATCGTTCATGGGTTTCCAACTGTTTTTCAAAACGAAGAACAGTAGAGTGTTAGACAGATCCCCTAGTACTTTAACTTCACCTTACGCGTTAAGTAGACCTATTAGCACTCTAATGCCTGATAAAAATTGAATTTAAGGGACTGTTTTGGGATTTTAGACTTAACACGTATCCCAAACACCTATAAACATACTAAATATGTAAAATTGGACTTCAGGGACTTAGGGGACCGTAGCTCAGGTATCGGGGAGCTAGTCGGGTCGGATTTCGAGAGTCTGGGGAAGTCGAAGCGCGGATTGAGGTGCGTAAACACATTGGAATGCCTCACAGAATTCATGATTTGTTTTATCGGTGTCGGATTACATGTGTGACTTCTGGTGGGCACATATGTGGTTTTATTCCTATTTCAGTTTGCATATATATTGGTTGTGGCTAAATCGCTCGCACGGGTTACTTGTGATAGTGCTCGTGTCGACGGTAATAGGATATACTTGCAACCTTCGAGAGGGATTAGGGTGGTCCTAATATGTAATAGCATCGGGAAAAGACCATGTCGTTTACTGAAGTTGAGATTTAGCCACTGTAAGCCTGTAAGTATATACGTAGTTCTTATTCGATTTTATCGATTACTTGCTGGTTTGGGTCAAGGTTTTCTCGTGATTATACGGTTGTTTATTTAATCTTACTCTATTTTCGAGCACGTTTAATTGGTATATGTTGTTTATTTATTTCACGCTACTGATTTTGCTTGTCATGTGCTACCTACATTCATAGGAATATGATGTATTGTTGCCAGGTGTTATATTCGCATGTCTCGTAGATTATTAGTTTTATTTCATGAATATTATGTGGACTTCTCTTGGGATTTTACTCACTGAACTCGTCACTGTATTTGTTGGATGACCGAGTGTAGATCCTTCGACGAGCAAGGGCAAGGGCAAGGGCAATGAGGTATTGGGCGACTACCTCTGAGATTATGGAGCCAGCTCGTGTATGACTACATTATGTACGTATTTATATTTTGGTCGGGTTTTTGGGACTGTAGAACACTAATTACATGTATATGGACCTTTGTTATACTTATCTCACCTTGATATATACATGGTATCTTTTGCCGAGTGTTCTACTACTTAGAATTGTTAAATGTTGCATAATTTACTCGTTTAAGACTTTCGTTGTAAAATTTCATCATAACTTGATAAATCGATTAACTGGCTAATAAAATCATTAATATTTATATGGAGATTAATTAGCTAAGTTAGGGTTAAATGGAAAAGTGTAAGCAACCAGTTAGGTTGCGGGGCGTCAAGGATAAGCGGGGCCATGACGTGGCAGGGCTTGGTGACGTAGAATGCGACGTGGCGGGTCCCAAAGCGGCCTGAAATTTGGGGTCGCCACACTTAAGGTGTAAAAGAAGAAAATGAGGAAAAACGAGAAGAAACAAAGCAAAAACTCACAAAAGTATGGTTGAAATCGTGGCTACGCATGATGGCACTGTGGAGTGCTAAGGCACAGCATGGGAATGAAAGGCACGACATGGGACAGCAAAACAAGTGGAGAAAACATTGAAGATTCCAATTTTGCAATTCAAGTTTGGATTCATTGGTTTCATTGAAGGTAATATATTTATATTCATCTCTGATTTACAATTATTTCAATTATGAATTATAATATGTGTGTTTCAATGAAGCGTGAGCAGTCTATTAATCTTAGAGATCAATGGATCCTATAGTATGAATGTTATGCTATGAACATGAGTAGAAAGTGAATATTAAAAGTGCAATGGTTAGAATTTGTATTGATTCTTGAGTGTAATGCATTAGACATCTTGATCACGTGTTTAATGATATTAGGTTTTAGAAGTTATCATGGCCATTAAAGCTTTTAACCATAACATGAACGATACAACCGTAAAATACATAACATCGAGTGATAGTTGTTGATTAGGGAGGCACGGATTGTAAACTTAATTGGTTATGAATCTAAAGATTTGGCCGATAGGTGGAGTTCTAGTTTACACATTAGAATTTTTTTCGTAACGACAATGGGTTAAAGTGGATTTGAAGGAAATATGTCTATTTTAATTAGGCATTGCACACAAAATATGGAGATTTAAAAATGGTCGAAAAACATAGTATTATATTATCTAGGTGAAGTTGTGAACTAAGATATCATTAATATAAGAGTTAAAGTAAAGTTTATATTGTTTTGTTAGATAAAGTAGTTTAGTATAAAATTATTAAAAAAGGGAATTTTCTTAGCAATAGTTCAAAGTTAAATAGGTATTCAACTAGTGCAAAAACTTTTTCTCGTGGACGATATCCGTAGTCAACGTAAGTTGATTACACTAATACTACAAGCGAGCCGTTATACTTACAGCATGTGTATCAGCGAGATTCTAGAAGTGACAATCCATATGAGGCATTTCAACATTACAAAAAGATCATACGCACTCAATCATTCAACATATAGGTACATTTAATAAAATTTACAACCTAGTCAAGGATAATAGGTTTATGTAAGCCACGAGAATTGAGGTTTGATGCTTCTTGGCTCCCTCGATATTTCTTGGAAACCCATGGTGGAGTTCACCAAAAAGGAAATTTCTTTCAATAATTTTTGAGAAATTTCTTAGGAACTAATAAAGGCAGAGCAACGCCAAATTTTCAAAGGAATTCAGATGAGCGCAATCTTATCTTATTTTCCACTTAAAAGGAGTGTATGCATTTCTTATTTATGTTATGGTTATATTATGCTACCCTTTGATTAATTTTTATAATTCATTTTAAGTGGGAAATTAATTATGTGAATTATTTTGAATAATAATAATATTTTTTGGGCTTATAAGTGATGATTGTAAGTATAACGAACTCTTGATCTTATACCCATAAATAATTATTAATTATTTTAAATGAATTCAGCGGCAAATAAATTAAAGATTATTTTTTGAATTATCAATATAATGAATGTTTTTTGTCATTAGAATCTATAGCTTCAGTGATAAAAGTATCATTGCTGAGCTGAATAAGCGCAAAAAGCCTAATGGGGACATTTTTTATTTGGCATCGAAAGGTGCAATCTTAGAAGAGCAAGAAGTCTTGGAGACTCTTGAGAATGTGATCATGGAACCTGAAGAGGGTACAACAGCTCAACATCGTAGAAATATATATTAGATTTTCTCGAGATTCGCATCGCATGAATCTCGAGACAAATATAATGGTTCCATTTTTATTAAATAATTTGATCTTCCTCGATATACATGTTGCGTATCTCGAGGTCGGTCTAGCAGCAATTAACAAGATAATCACCACCACTAACCAACTTACATGAAATCAATTATATTGAACTCTTCGAGATACATATCGCGCATCTTGAGGTAGATCAAATGGCTTTTTAATCAACCACACAATCACATATATGCACCGCTTGATTTTCCTTGAGATATGGTTGCACGTATCTCGATGCATGAATAAAATTTCCAACATTATCAACGATGAACCATTTCCTTTCTTTATGCTCACGCTACGCGTATTTTGAGGCGAATCCAATGTATACTTTTATTTAATTCAAACTATAGGATTTGTTTTTATATATTTATATATAAACTATATATAAATATATATATATATATATATATGCAAATATGAAATTTTGCAGCTATAAATTCACCACGCGCGCCCACGACCAGCCACGGGCTTGCGCACTATTGTACATCTCACACGTGTCACCCTTGACCCCTTGTATCACTAAACGCCCACAATTTATTATTATTATATTTAATTTCGTGATTAACTCTTCAATTTATGTCTGAACTAAATTTTGAGAAATACTCAAATTTCACCAAAAATTGAGAAATATACCCAACGCGCTCCAAAACTTAAGGACACCGTGTATACACTCAACTTGACCTTATTTAGAGTCGAAATAGTGTATAATACATCAATTAGGCACACGGCATATAAAAATAATATTAATTTTATGATCTCTGATCTATAACGCGTGAGTCCCACCTTAGATACCTAAATTCTAAATTAAATTAGAAAAATACTTAATTAACTGTCTAATCAAGTTTATAAAATTCTCGGGTGTCGTAGTCAAAATTAGTAGCTTCCACACCATATACCCTATGAACTGAAAAAAAATCTCAATCTTACAAATTTGCGCCCTTGGGGTTGCGCAGCATATATTCACTCTCCATCCAATAAATATGGAAAAACTGGGACCAAGGGGAAAGTAATCTATTTTTGTTAGATATTCTGAACATTTAAAAGGGTTTATGTCCATTGGTGAACAACCAGATGGTAGTTTTATTGAATTTGAATCAAGAGATGCCACATTTTTAGAAAATGAGTTTCCTAGCAAAAATGAAGCAATAAGAGATCTCACTTTTTATGAAGTTGATGATTCTTTAAAGAATGTAGTCCCAGAACTAGATTCAAATGCAGTTGAGACTAATCGAAATTTGGCTCCTATTATTGATTCTAGTGAGAGTGGCATTCCAATAAATGCTTCAAATACATAAGAATTACGTAGAAGCAACCGTAAAAGTGTGCATCAAAAACGTTTTGAAATTGAGTTTCAGGCTTTTATGATCGCTCTGCATGATGAAAATGAGCCGCGTAATGTTAATGAGGTTTTATCATCATCAGCTAAGGAACAATGGCTAAAAGCTATGGATGAAGAAATTGTGTCTGTGAAATCTAACCATGTCTAGGACTTAGTTGATCTACCTCTTGGACGTATAGATCAATTGGGAACAAATGAGTTCTCAATATCAAACGTCAGGTAGATGGATCAATTGAAAGATTTAAAGCACGTTTAGTGGCTAAAAAATTACACAACAAGAAAGAATACATTATGAGGAAACTTTTTCACTAGTTGTAAGGTTTGCCACTATTTTTCTATTGCTTGCTATTGCTGCACATATGGAATTAAAATTATATCAAATGGATGTAAGAACTGCTTCTCTAAATGGAGAATTGAATGAAGACATATATATGCAACAACCAATAGGTTTTGTTGTAAAATGACAAGAGCACAAAGTGTGCAAGCTCAAAAATTCAATATATGGTCTTAAACAATCTTCAAAACAATGTTATTTAAGATTTCATCAATTCATAACTTCTTTTGGATTTAATATGATTGATGAAGATCATTAGGTATATATCAAGCATTCAGATCAACAGTTTGTGATATTATCCTTATATGTGGACAATATACTTTTAGCTAAAAATAATATTAACTATGTTGTCGCCATTAAATAATGGTTGTCCTCTAATTTTGATATGAAGGACATGGGCGAAGCAAACTTTATACTGGTGTAAAGATTCATAGGAATCGTTCTAAAAGAATTCTTGCTTTATCACAAGAACAATATAATAAAAATATTCTTGAACGATTCAAAATGACAAATTGTAACCTCATTGACACTCCAATTGCTAAAGATGAAGTCATAAGCACGGAAATGTACCCAAAGAATCTAATTGAGAAAGACAAGAAGTACAATGTCTCATATGCAAGTGCAATTGAAAGTTTAATATACGCAATGATGTGTACACGTCCCGATATACGTTGTGTTTTTAGTTTTGTTAGCAAATATCAATCAAATCTTAGTCAAGCTCATTGGAAAGCGGTGAAATGGATCTTGAGGTATTTGAAAGGCACTATGGATTTGTGTTTGTGTTGCCAAAGTAATGATTTGCAGTTACTTGGATACTCTGATGTTGATTGAAGCAAAGATCCAGATGAACGCAAATCAACTTCAGGATATGTTTTCTATTGAATAATGGTGTAAATTATGGAGTAGTTAAAAGCAAACATGCATTACTTTGTCAACCATGGAGGCAGAATTTGTTGCTTGCGTTGCTTTAGTTCAAGAGGCAATATGGCTTAGGCGTTTCATTATGCACTTGCAAGTCATCAAAAGTGCATCGAAACCAGTGACTATATATAGTGATAGTAAAGCAGTCATTGCCTATATGAAGGATCTGAAGTATCATGGAAAGGCAAAACACATCGACACAAAGTATAACTTTATGAGAGACATCATAACAAGAAAAGAAGTTCTCATACAACACATCCCTACGCAAAGGACGACAACATATCCAATGACGAAATCTATCGCTAGGGATATTTTTCTAAGTCATGTAAAATCCTTAGGATTGTGTAGACTGTAAATTGTTTGTTGTAACTTCTTATATCGATTCAATAAATAAGCTTTATTGAAATTTGTTATTTATTTCTCTGATATAAGTCATTATTAACTGGAAATATGCAATAGGCACCGATTGGTTTTCTCATACAAGCAACCGTCTTTGGCGCTAGTAGTAGTGAGCAGAGACGAGACATTAAAACTTATTTGATAAACTCCGCCTTGATAGGAGTCAAGATGAGGTCATTTTGCAACACCGTAATAGACTTTCCACTATCTATTAAGCCTGTGAATAAAAACCAGATGCGAGATCTAGTGATTGGCGCCTCATTATGGCGAGCTACACAGATTTCGGGTTAGGCACTTTGGGTGTGATTGAACTTAGATCAGCACTGTGTATTAGAGAATTGCATACACTCTTATTAAGAGTTAATCCACTGTGACATGTAAAATAATTACATGTGTTTTGCTACCACTTAGAGGTGAGTAGATGGTAAATCCTTGTATCCTCACTGTGTGAGTCTAATTGAATAAAGTTCTTACATAGTTGAGACTTCTTGGATTGCCCTTATGACTTTTGACTATATTATGAAGTAAGGAATTAGTGCTTGCTACTTTAGTGAGTAACCTATGGTCAAGTATGATTTGATCTAAAGGTGCTAAATTATGAAAGCAGCTGATTCTAAACTAAGTAGTGGGAGGGCAAAAGAAGATCATATGACATCATGTCATTTCATTTTATATTATATATCGCGACACTGGTGTTGCATCAATTGGATGACAATATTAGTTAGAATATAATGTTATGAATTTAATGTTCAAATATTGCTCTTGAAGGGGTTAGAGAATGTTTTGAACAGACATTATATGGATCTAGGGAAAAATGAGATATATATATATATATATATATATATATATATATATATATATATATATGTCATTAGGCTAACTCTAATTGAGTTGCTAGTGTAGAGCTCCCGCTTTTAGGTTAATCTTACGGTCGCACGGCCCATTAGTTACAATGAAACACTGTCAATTGATAACTGAATGTTCTTTCCACACACAATGTACGAATGTGAAATATTTATGTTATCAAAACACGAGGCGCCCATGTGTGTGATCGACCCGATCCCACAAGAAAGTCTGCACACGATGTGCGAGTGGGAGATGTTTTCCACGTTTTACATATTTGTGATACAGATAATGTTTTGATAACTAACAATATCTCAACAGATAATGTTTTGATAACTAACAATATCTCAAGGATCTACTATTTATCTAATCTCTCGGGAAGTCCCAAGATTGATGAGATAATAAAATCACCTAGTGTGATTTTTTTAAGGTTTTTGGCATTTTTGTGTGGTTGTAAGAGTTCTCTAGAAGTGTTTTCCAAACTCTTTAGCTGTGAAAAAGATCAGAGTTCTTCACAAACGAAATAAGAGAAAGGTACGCTTCCGCCAATACTTTTAAATTCTTATTTTGATCAAAACCTTTAGTTTCTTTGGAAGTGTTCCATAATTAAGTCCCGACAATTAAAGTTCAACACCGAAGGAAGTTGGCCACAAGTTCAGCATGCCCAATATGCAACGAAGGAGACGATTGTTGGTTTTTGTGTGGGCCCCACACAAAATGGAAAAGTCCAACACATAAAGCAACGAATTGGTTGTGGAATAGGAATCTTGGAGAGAAAAAATAGGAAAGAAAATTGGAGTTAATTAACGAATTGGGGGATTTCTTCTAATCAGCCAGCTTTTATTTTTTTTGGTAATTTTCCTTCTATCTTCTAGATTGTGCATTCAAGGCGGTGAATGCAACAACAATTTTCTCTACATTGAAGATACATCAAGATCTTGAATATGAAGACTCGCGGCGAAGTCTTTGGTGGTTTCTTGGTGATCAAGAAAGGGTACAATTTGAGGGTGGAGTTCTTCAAGATCTTGGTGTGACCATTTAAGTTCTTTGAAGGAGTTATATTGTATTTTCCTCAATTGAGATTCTTGTACTCTTTATTCATATAGTGGATTTATTCGGAGTTTGGCCCGTGGTTTTTTCCTCTGATTTGGAGGGTTTTCCACGTTAAATCTTGTGTTCTTTGTGGTGTGATTGATTTGGTGCATTGTTCGTGGCTTAGTGGATTTTATTCATCTGTCTCTCGAGTTGAAGGGGTTACTTTCTTGTTGAGTAACCCCAACAAGTGGTATCAGAGCCGCGGTTAGTTCGTGTTCCGGGAATCTTTGTGGGAATCAAGATGGTGGATGATGATGATAAATCAAGCAATATGGTCAAGTTGACGGCTACGAATTATTCAATTTGGCAACCGATGATGGAAGATCATCTTTATTGCAAGGATTTATTTGATCCAATTGAATTTGGACAAAACAAGCCGAGAAAATATCGATGTTAATTGGAGGAAGTTGCACCGAAAAAAACTGCTGGGACTATTCGAAAGTGGATCGATCTCAGTATTTATCACCATGTCAGCAAAGAGGTTGATGCACAGGAGTTGTGGAGAAAATTGCAGAATATGTGTGAGAGGAAGGGGGCTCGAACAAGGCTTCTCTAATTAGAAGGCTTGTTAATATGAAGTACAAAGATGGGCGGTCGATGATAGAGCACTTGAATGATTTCGAAGCATTGATCAATCAATTAAGTGCTATGAAGATTGTGCTTGAGGATGAGTTACAAGCACTTTTACTCTTGAGCTCGTTGCCGAAAAATCGGGAAACCTTGGTGGTGTCTCTAAGTAATTCTGCTCCAGTGCGGTGTCTTGTCTTCATCCATAGTGCGGGATAGTCTCTTTGACGAGGAGACTAGGAGAAAGGATAAAGGCATTGAAACTTCACAAGCTCTTGTTACTACTTTGCATAACATAGAGGCGAAGTCGATCTAGAGGTCCGAGGGGCGGAGTAAATCTAGAGGCAAGTCTCAAGGAAAAGGAAAATTCTCTTGTTATCATTGTGGCAAGGAAGGACACATAAAGAAAAATTGTAAAGTGTGGAAAAGAGAACAGAATGATGAGAAAAATCAAAATAAAGCGAATGATCAGAATACTACGGCTGCTATATCGATGCAATTGAAGACTTGGTTGTGCTTTCTTTAGTTGAGGATCAAGGTCATGTCACTAATACAGATAGTGAATGGGTTGTTGATTCCGCAGCATCCTTCCATGCTACTCCGAGGAAGGATTTCTTCTTTGTTTATCGAGCAGGGAATTTTGGTAAGGCAAAGATGGGGAACAACAGTTTTGCAGATATAGTTGGCATTGGAGATGTCTGTGTGCAGACAAACATGGGTTGCACGGTAATTCTGAAAGATGTGTGACATGTTCCGGATCTGCGTCTGAATTTGATTTCTACTCATGCTTTGGACCTAGATGGTTACTACAACATCTTTGGGGGCAAGGAGTGGAAACTCACCAAAGGCTCAATTGTTGTTGCTAGAGGAAAATTGAGCTATACACTTTACAAGACTCAATTGAAGACCGTCAGAGGTGACCTGAACGCAATTGAAGATGATTCTTCACCAGATCTGTGGCATAGGCGGCTAGGTCACTTGAGTGAGAAAGGGTTGCGGTGTTGGCAAAGAAGTCTCACATTCCCTTTGCCAAAGTAAATATTTGAACCCTTGTGATGATTGCTTATTCGGTAAGCAACATAGAGTTTCTTTTTCTTCATCATCCGAAAGAAAAAGAAATTTACTTGAGTTAGTATACTCGATGTTTGTGGTCCCATTGATGTGGAAACTATGGGAGGTGGCGATACTTTGTTACTTTTATTGATGATGCTTCACGGAAGGTTTGGGTGTTTGTGTTGAGAACAAAATGTCGGGTTCTTGAGTACCTCAAGAAGTTTCATATGATGGTGGAACGAGAAAAAGGCGTATCTTTGAAGTGCCTTCGTAGTGATAACAGGGGAGAATACACTTCAAATGAGTTCGAGAATTATTGCTCAGAACATGGAATCAGACATGAGAAGACTGTTCAGGGTACTCCTCAACATAATGGTGTTGTTGAAAGAACAAACGGAACCATCCTTGATAAAGTCAGATGTATGTTAAAAATGGCTAAGTTGCCCAAGTCGTTTTGGGGTGAGGCTCTCAGTACTGCTTGCTACTTGATGAATCGCTCTCCTTCAGCACCATTGGAGTTTGATGTTCCAGAGAGAGTTTGGTCTGGGAAAGATGTTACTTACTCTTACTTGAAAGTGTTTGGATGCAAGGCATTTATGCATGTGCCTAAGGAGCGGAGACAGAAACTTGATGATAGAACTGTTCCGTGTATCCTCTTGGGATTTGGAGATGCAGAGTTTGGTTATAGGTTATGGGATCCAGAGAAGAAAAAGATTGTCGAGTCCGGGGATGTGGCCTTTCATGAATATGAGACCATAGCGAGTTCGAAGACATCAAAGAAAATCATAGTTGATGATGATGATGTTTCGGATTGGAGTCTTCTTCCATTAACGATGCCACACATGAGGGAGACTCATTTGAAGAACATGGGGTTGATGTGCCGAACCAGTTGATGATGCTGAGCAGGGGGAGCAAACTCCTCCACCAACAGCTTTAGTTGAACCTTCACTTAGAAGGTCTGAGAGGGTTGCTTCCTTCTAATAGGTACCCTAGTTCTAATTATGTTACAATTACAGAAGAGTGGGAGCCAGTGAGCTTCCAGGGAGTTCAGATTCACAAAGACAAAGCTCAATGGATGAAAGCAATGCAGGAGGAGATGAGTTCTTTGAAGAAGAACAATACTTATGAGCTGGTGGAACTTCCAAAAGGTAGAAAACCTTTGAAGAATAAATGGGTGTACAAGTTGAAGACAGATGGAGATAATCTAGTAAAACATAAAGCTCGTTTGGTAGTGAAGGGGTTCAATCAGAAGAAAGGAATTGACTTTGATGAGATTTTTTCCCCTGTTGTGAAGATGAGTTATATTCGAGTGATTTTGGGTCCGATCGCTAGCTTGGATCTTGAGCTTGAGCGCTTAGATGTGAAGACCGCATTCCTCCATGGTGATTTGGAGGAAGAGATTTATATGGATCAACTTTGAAGGATTTGAAGTAACAGGAAAAACACATTTGGTTTGCAAGTTGAAGAAGAGCTTGTATGGATGACCGAAACAAGCTCCAAGGCGATGGTGGTATAAGAAATTTGACTCTTTCACGATGGGTCAAGAGTACACTAGAACATATGCGAGATCATTGTGTCTACTTCAAGAAATTTTCGGATGGGAAGCTTGTGATCTTGTTGCTCTATGTTGATGATATGTTGATAGTGGGGCATGATGTTTCCTTGATTGGAAACTTGAAGAAAGAATTATCTAGTTCTTTTGATATGAAAGACCAGGGCCGTAAGAAAAAAGCATTCTTGGCATGCGAGATCATTCGTGACGGGAGATCCAAAAAGTTATGGGTGTCACGAAAAAGTATGTTGAGCGGTATTGAGCGAGATTCAATATGAACAACGCTAAGCCGATTAGCACACCTCTTGCTAATCACTTCACACTTAGCAAGAAATCATGTCCCTCTACTTCTATAGATATAGCGGAGATGACAGATATTCCTTACTCCTCTGCAGTTGGGAGTTTGATGTATGCGATGGTTTGCACCCGACCAGATATTGCTCACGCAGTTGGTGTGGTCAGCAGATTTCTCTCAAATCTGGAAAAGTTCATTGGGAAGCGGTGAAATGGATTTTGAGATATTTGAGAGGTACTTCGAAGATGTCTTTATGTTTTGGGGGCTCGAAACCTACTTTGGAGGGATATACAGATTCATATATGGCAGGTGACCTTGATGGCAGAAAATCTACTTCAGGGTATGTGTTCACTTTTGCAGGGGGAGCTGTATCTTGGCAGTCAAAATTGCAAAAGTGTGTTGCTTTGTCCACGACAGAGGCAGAATATATTGCTATAACTGAAGCGAGCAAAGAAATGCTTTGGTTGAAGAGATTCCTTCAAGAGTTGGGGTTGAAGCAAGAAGATGGGTATGCAGTGAACTGTGATAGTCAGAATGCTCTAGATTTCAGCAAGAATGCTACTTATCATTGCCGCACTAAGCACATTGATATCCGATACCATTGGATTCGAGAAGTTGTGAATGATCATGAGATGAGTCTGAAGAAGATTCACACTGATAAGAATCCAGCTAATATGTTGATGAAGGTGGTGACTCGTGAGAAGCATCAGTCCTGCACCAAGTTGGTGGGGCTGAGTTGTTATTGAGCATCAAATATGATTGAGATCTCCCCATGTGTTGGAGGGGGAGATTGTTGGTTTTTGTGTGGGCCCCACACAAAATGGAAAAGTCCAACACATAAAGCAACGAATTGGTTGTGGAATAGGAATCTTGGAGAGAAAAAATAGGAAAGAAGATTGGAGTTAATTAACGAATTGGGGGATTTCTTCTAATCAGTCGGCTTTTGTGTTTTTTGGTAATTTTCCTTCTCTCTTCTAGATTGTGCGTTTAAGGCGGTGAATGCAACAACAATTTTCTGTACATTGAAGATACATCAAGATCTTGAATCTGAAGACTCGCGGCGAAGTCTTTGGTGGTTTCTTGGTGATCAAGAAAGGGTACAATTTGAGGGTGGAGTTCTTCAAGATCTTGGTGTGACCATTTAAGTTCTTTGAAGGAGTTATATTGTATTTTCCTCAATTGAGATTCTTGTACTCTTTATTCATATAGTGGATTTATTCGGAGTTTGGCCCGTGGTTTTTTCCTCTGATTTGGAGGGTTTTCCACGTTAAATCTTGTGTTCTTTGTGGTGTGATTGATTTGGTGCATTGTTCGTGGCTTAGTGGATTTTATTCATCTGTCTCTCGAGTTGAAGGGGTTACTTTCTTGTTGAGTAACCCCAACAACGAAGACCTCTTCCATCTCTTTCGCTATCCTCATGCCCGTTGGGACTAAATCCACTTGAATTGCCAATGGAGAACTTCTGTGAAGCTTGGGAAGAAATTGGGGGACATCTTCGAAGGGCAAAGGTCGAACAATTTTTCTGGGCATGGTTGATCATGGGTATTTGGCTATTGTGGAAAAGAAGAAACAAAGAAGTGTTCCAAGACACTACATATCAGATTTTTTTACAAAAGTACTAATGTTTTTAGTTTAAATCCGAAAAATAGGGTGGTGTTTTTTTTTCCCAGAATAGGCAATAGCGCATTTTCAAAAGGCGTTATCAAAGTGGGTAAATTTGGTTGCTGACGTGGACGATCCACGTAGGACCGCCCTTACACAGATAGCGCCTTTTGAAAAGGCGCTATCTGTGTAAGGTCGTCCACGTGGACCAGGTTACACGGATAGCGCCTTTTGAAAAGGCGATATCCGTGTAACCCTTGCTGACGTGGACACTCCACGTGGACATCGATGGGTCGAATATCACCTATGGGTTGTACGGGTTGTCCGCCTCGCAATACGCGCACTACGTGTAACCCGGTCCACGTGGACATCGGCCATTTCGGTCGGAGCCTATGGGTTGTGCGGGTTGTCCGCCTCGCAATACGCGCACTACGTGTAACCCGGTCCACGTGGACATCGGCCGTTTCGGTCGGCGCCTATGGGTTGTGCGGGTTGTCCGCCTCGCAATACGCGCACTACGTGTAACCATGTCCACGTGGACATCGGCCGTTTCGGTCGGCGCCTATGGGTTGTGCGGGTTGTCCGCTCGCAATACGCGCACTACGTGTAACCGGGCCCACGTGGACATCGGCCGTTTCGGTCGGTGCACATGGGTTGTGCGGGTTGTCCGCCTCGCAATACGCGCACTACGTGTAACCATGTCCACGTGGACATCGGCCGCTTTCGGTCGGCGCTATGGATTGTGCGGGTTGTCCGCCTCGCAATACGCGCACTACGTGTAACCCGGTCCACGTGGACATCGGCCGTTTCGGCCATGGGTTGTGCGGGTTGTCGCGCTATACGGGTTGTGCGGGTTGTCGCCTTCGCAATTGTCGCGCAATACGCGCACTACGTGTAACCCGGTCCACGTGGACATCGGCCGTTTCGGTCGGCGCACATGGGTTGTGCGGGTTGTCGCAATACGCGCACTCGCACTTGGACATACGCGCACTACGTGTAACCTACGGTCCCACGCGGACATCGGCCGTTTCGGTCGGCGCCATGGGTTGTGCGGGTTGTCCGCCTCGCAATACGCGCACTACGTGTAACCATGTCCACGTGGACATCGGCCGCTTTTCGGCGCGCTTATGGTTGTGCGGGTTGTCCGCCTCGCAATGCGCGACGACGGCCAGCGGCGAGGGACGGAGCGGCCGAGTACAACGCAGCCAGCAGCAACGTCCGCGGGGACGTCGCGGACCAGCGGCAACGGCGGTGGCGGAAAGATCGGCGAGTCCATTTGGTGATGTGGCGGTGACGTGGCGGCAGGCGTGTACAGATAGCGCCTTTTCAAAAGGCGCTATCTGTACATGTGGCCGCCACGTAACCGCCACCTCACCGCCATGACTTCCTACTGATAACGCCTTCTCAAAAGGCGTTATCAGATGTTGGTGAGTTGGCGGTGAGGTGGCGGTTACGTGGCGGCCACATGTACAGATAGCGCCTTTTGAAAAGTGATATCTGTACAAATTGTCTTCACGTCATCGCCACCTCACCGCCACCCAAACCAACCACACCCAATAGCGCCTTTTGAAAAGGCGCTATTGCTTACTTCAGTAATAAAAAAAAAAATCTCTATTTTGAGAAATTAATTGTAAACTAACCCTACTTTTGGAAAAACACCCTACATATCATGTTAGCAACACACTTAACGCATGTAAGCTGTAATGAGTGGAATAGTACTGAGTCCCTTACAGGTTCCCACCCCCCGGACATCAACCTGGACCTAGCACATCAATTCTGTAATGGGTCTATACTTTGTGTGGATGCAAAGCGAGATCCTATATCAGGTGCTACGAGGCTTAGGTGGATGATTCGCAATCATCAAGGTGCAATTCAGATGGTCGGCTGCAGGTTTGAACATTACTCTATGGATGTCGATTGGGCATAATTATTGGCAATCAAGTTTTCCATGGTAGCAATCGAAGAACATCCGCCAGATGAGAGATATTTCAACGTGTTCTCAGACTCCACGAATGCCATCTCTGTAATTAATGAAGGCTCCAATCACAGACCATGAGCTCCTTGCAGAGGAAATTCGTCAAAAAAGACTTAGGCTACCCAAACTTTCACCACATACTTCGGTCCTTTTAATTTTGTTGCTCCTGTAATGGCCAAGAAGGCCCAGAATTCCCAACTATCAAAGTTGTGGACTGATTGTATGCCATTTGACATTGGCAATCTTGTTCTAAATGCATTCGGCTAATGAAGCTATTTGAACAAAAAAAAAAAAAAAAACACATGAATGAGAGAACACTAACTATTTGTCTTTGCTGGGCATTTTCTATCTTTACATATGTAATAATTTCGTTGCAGCATTAATTCTTCTTTCGCCCTTGTTTATTTTGTTGTATTTGGTCCTAACCTTGATTTCAAGATGGAATTTTTAGTTTTTTTTTTTTTTTTTGGTCAAAAGATGGGATTATTAGTTACTTCTCTGTCAACTTAAATTTACTGTTGATTGCTCACTGACCAACTGAGAAACTTATTGTTGTGCAAAAATAATTCTTTGGATAGGCTCAAATTAATTCTATGTGAAGAACCCAACATTTAGATGGTGGAAATCCTACAATTTAGTTTGGCATGAGAGAGTCAGGGCATTACAAGTAGATGTGCATTTGAATTGTTTGGAGATGTGCACTACACATATCGTAAGTCTAATTCAAATCGAAAACTGCTTTGTTTTTTTAAGTTTGAAAACATGCCTTCCAGAACCTTAATCTTGCGGTATGCATCATATTTTTCTAGTAGTCATTTTTTTGAAGTGAAATAGAAATTTCATTAATCATTAATGGCTCAATACATGACTAGACATGAAATCAATTGCCCTAATAAAAGCAAGGACGAAACCAGACATTGATGGGAGGGGGACATTGATGGGAGGGGGGGCAACTTATGAAGTCAAGTTTGAGTTTATTTTCTTTTTTTTTTGGATGTTCAAAGTTTGAGTTTATTTAGATCCAACATCAAACTAAAAAGAACATTTAACGAGTTACTAAGCGTGACATTAAAAAGAAATCCAATTAGTATAGTCAAATAATGTATGTGAACATGGTTTATTATTCTAGATGTGCCCATTTGGACTAGATTAGTGATCAATAAGGATATTATATAAATATAGTAGTTTAATATACCAGCTTAAAAAGTTTAATGGCCCGTTCCGTTCACATGTAAAATAATCTCATGATCATGGGATTATTTTACACTATGATTATAATATGGGTTTGAGTATTAGTGTCAATAGAGGGACTTGTTTAGTTGGGGGTATAGAGGGTGGGATTATACATGATTTCAATAGGTGAAGTTACTAAAGTGCCCTTTTATATCAACAACAAAAAACATTCGTTCAAACCCTAAACCAAAACTCCCTGGATCCAAAGTTCGTCGCGTTTCATCTTCTTCGTGCCTTCTTTGTGTGGAATCCTCGAAACCAAGTTTCAAAACACAAGGTCCCACCAATCAGGCCCCATCACCATTTTGATATGAAACAACACAGAGAATGTATAAACAACATTATTTCACTTCCAACTATTACTCGCACTGCATTGCGCATAATTCCACTGACAATGTTAGCTCGCCTCTTCCTAGTTTTTCTTCCCTCCATCCTAATGGTTGATTAAATCAGTGCATAACTAATAATAGCAACTGACAATTCCATCTAAGCTTCATTCAGCCGGCCGCATCGCCACCAACAACCAATAAGAACCCAAAAACAATTGACGCACCGGCTATTTCGGCGCACCCGCAACGAGAACACTTCCCAAATTCCTATATAAAAGCCACACCAAGCCTAGGACATCACCAGAAAACAACTCCAGAATGTCTTCTCTAGCAAAAATTTTCCAAATTTACAAAAAACATGAATTTTTATACAAAGATGAACAATCACAATACAGAGAGAGAGAGAGAGTGTGTGTGACGGCCCCAATTTTCCACAAATTGGACCCCGCCCGGCCTAAGCCCACGTGGACCACCGAGCCAGTCTCACAAGGTCAACGCAGGCCTAGTCAGCCTTCAAATCCATCATTACAAGTAAAGTCAAAAGTTTAAGTTGAGTTATTAGTATTTTTGCAAGTTTTATGATTTAGCGGAAGAAATTACTAAAAATAAATAACTCAACAGTATTTGAAAAGAGTTAGGCAACCTATTTGTGGAACCCAGCATAAATATATCATCATTGGAGGAGAGTAAATAAAAGATGTACAAAAATTTCACCTAGCTATAGAGCCTTCTCCTCGCTGTACCGTAGATCTGCACTCAAATGACGAGCCCAGGTAAGTAAAGCCAGTAGGACATATACAGCATTTCAAAATACAACTAGAACGGTCGAATTCATGCAAATAGAAAGAAAGGAACATATAACGCATGAATATAAAAGACTGTAAACAAATCAATCGATGAATGAGGCCAAATAGCAAGGAGTCCCGACCAAAAGGTCGTTGAGTCGCGACAAAATCCCAGCAGACTCGGGTTTAGGACGAGACCCCTGCTAGCCCTAACCCTTGCGACTATGAGATATCCACAGACCCGGATAAGAGCCCCCAACGTACACTCAATTGGGAGATATCGACGGCGTCCAGATAAGAGCTCATATCGTAGATAAACAGTAACCATGACTCGCTTGCCAATGGACCAACTCAATCAATAACAATTCCAAAGATAGCTATCATCACAAAGCAGTGAACAACAATAATTAATAGAGTGAAATGAAATACTGTACAAGTCCTCACTGGTTTACTTACATTTTCCGCGAATAATCCAATTCGTCCTTAAAACGTCTGCTCACACCTCGATTTGCGCACCCGACACCCGACTCCTACGTCCCTGGTGTCCATTTATACCATTTAGGCCTAATTTACTAACTCATTCAAATCACGGCCAAATTACTTAGCATACAACTCACCATGGCTTTCAACCTCATTTGAATCCCTCGCGTCGTCAAACTTCGTTGAAGTCACGCCTCCGATCGGTCCGACAACGCCATCGAGTCGTTCACCCCGCCGACGTCAAAGCCGCGCCACCGCCGCTGCCGCCGTCGCTGCCGCACCACCGTCGCGCCACCGCTGCCATCGCCGGAGTCACGCTGCTGTTGCACCGCTGCCGGCCAGCTCCGCCGTCCGCGCCACACCGATGCAGTGCCGTCGGCTCTCCGTGCCGCTGCACCTCCTGGCGTCGCGCCGCTGTCCGCGCTACCTTGCCAGCGTCCCGATCTGCCGATCTCCGCGTCGGAGCTGCTGTGCCGCCTCTGGTCCGTCTGCAAGCTCCCCCTCTTCTCCGCCACCACTTTCTCTTTCTCTCTCTCTCTCTTCTCTCTCTCTTATCCTCCTCTTTTCCCCTTATCCGATCTCTCACTCTCTTTTTGTTTCTTCCTCAAGAAGAAATCAAGTGTCCTCGAGATTCGTGCGGAGCGAAACTCGAGGCACATAAAAAAACATAATTATTTAACTGTTTTCCTTAAAAATCGGGCAGCGCGCATCTCGAGACACCATAAAATATTCACACTACTATCTGCCTCATTTCATAATCTCGACACTCGCGCCACACACATTATGAAGCGCGTCCATTTTATATTGTTTTAATGTGACCACATTTAAACCATTATAGCCACTATAGTCACATTAAGCCGCTACATCGGTCCCACGTCGGCACGCGAATCGAGACGCATTCCCGTTCGCGTTTCGGCTCAACAAATTCCTCGCGTATACCAACTCGTAAAACGGCTCAATAATTTGCATTATAATCTCAAATTGGATATTACACATTACCTCGGAGTCTCCACCCAAGATTCGGACATACGCATTTCGACGAGTGGATCCCATAAACGACCCTGACCTGACACATGGCACAAGTCAAATTTTTGGGCCGTTACAGTCTTCCCAACGAATTAAGAATTTCGTCCTCGAAATTGCCGCAATTCCCAAATGAAGATAGTGTGTTATGAATGAAGACCCAATGCCATACCCGCCCAAGGCCATACTCGCCCAAGGCCATACCCTCATCTTACTCTGTAGGGCTGGGCTCCTCCGCGACAAGCTGGGCTCCTCCGTGACGAGCTGGGCTCCTCTGAGACCTCCAAGCAAAGAACACACCATCTGTCTCTTCTCATCAATATATGTCAGGGCAACATCCTCGCAACATATATTGGAATACAAATGAACATGTTAATCTTATGATCCACTGTCACTAACATACGTATATCCGATGTATGTCCGCGAGAATGTAAATCAGTCTCTTTGACTGTCCGTTAGTCTCCCTGATCGAGTGAGTCTCAACCCAACTCGTACCCTCTATCAGGTTACGATGGATAGTAGTCGGACCTGACGTGGCAATAGCACGAATCTGTTCCTGGCTGTCCACACGCCCATACAGGTACGTTGAAATCCCGATCCAACTGGAACATGTCCATGTCCTTGCCCCTGTGCATGACTAGATTGATGTCCCTGTCTGTGCACTCGACTGGATCTTTAACCCTGTCTCTGCCCACTGCCTCCTTTTGCTAAGGATCTGACGGTGCTAGCTGTTGTAATACATTTGCGTAACTCTGCGTTGGACCATCTAACACTGGCGCCATATACGCCGCATATGGTGGCAACGCAATACGCTCTGAGATTGATCTCTTTGCCACGACCGTCTAACCCTCGTTTTCCTCTGATCATCTCCAGACTCTCGCACTGAATGTGACGATGCCGAGAATGCGACTGGTACTCCGATGTGTGTACTCTCAAGCTCTCATTAACCATAACCGTCTCATAGGCCTCCTATAAACCGTGTACAAAGTAGTAAACCTGGTCGGCGTCGGTATCGACTGCACCCCAGAGTGTCCACATCGACGCCACCGTAGTGCACAACCAGACATCGACCTCACCGTACAACGAAACTGATACGATGCTCGACCTCATATGATCTGGTGTGGCCAAAACGTCATGAATCTTTGCTGCTCCGCGATCCGTACCACCGTGAAACTGTCGCTGAACTCGCGAGACTGCCTCGCCTTAGCCGTCACTCTAACACCCGTATCAGTCAGCGCGCTCAGCATCTCCTCATGTAGTGTCTCATGTATAGGAAGTATTATCTTGGCCTGGACATGTGTCTCCTCGGCCACTGCAGGTCCAACTAGCGCTGCTGACGACAACGGTGTAGCATGTGCTCTTAACAATCAAAGAATCTCATGCAGTTGTTGGTCATGCGATGTATGCAGCTCATCAGCACTCGCAAACCGCGAACCTGCAGCCTCACGATCATTCCTAAACCCCGTCCGAAACGTCGTCGCATTTCTCATAGCCACGAATCCTCGATATCGTATATATTACAACACAACAAATATACCATATCGGATACATTTTAATTCTCCTCACTTCCCAACGAAGACTTAAGTCAGGATCATAGGGTTCCACTCTAAGTTCAACCATTCCTAACTTCCGCTGATTTACGTCTCTATGGCTTATGATTTAAATCAAAAGTCGAGTATTTAAAACCTCGGCTCTGATACCAACTGTGATGTTGGTATCACAATGTCTTAAGCCATGAAATTCTCAAAAACTAGTCTCTGATACCAACTGTGACGACCCCAATTTTCCACAAATTGGACCCCGTCCGGCCTAAGCCCACGTGGACCCCCGAGCCAGTCTCGCAAGGTCAACGCAAGCCTAGTCAGCCTTCCAATCCATCATTACAAGTAAATTCAAAAGTTTAAGTTGAGTTATTAGTATTTTTGCAAGTTTTATGATTTAGCGGAAGCAATTACTAAAAATAAATAACTCAACAGTATTTGAAAAGAGTTAGGCAACCTATTTGTGGAACCCAGCATAAATATATCATCATTGGAGGAGAGTAAATAAAAGATGTACAAAAATTTCACCTAGCTATAGAGCCTTCTCCTCGTTGTACCGTAGATCTGCACTCAAATGACGAGCCCAGGTAAGTAAAGCCAGTAGGACATATACAACATTTCAAAATACAACTAGAACAGTTGAATTCATGCAAATAGAAAGAAAGGAACATATAACGCATGAATATAAAAGACTGTAAACAAATCAATCGATGAATGAGGCCAAATAGCAAGGAGTCCCGACCAAAAGGTCGTTGAGTCGCGACAAAATCCCAGCAGACTTGGGTTTAGGACGAGACCCCTGCCTCTCCGCCCTAACCCTTGCGACTATGAGATATCCACAGACCCGGATAAGAGCCCCCAACGTACACTCAATTGGGAGATATCGACGGCGTCCAGATAAGAGCTCATATCGCAGATAAACAGTAACCATGACTCGCTTGCCAATGGACCCACTCAATCAATAACAATTCCAAAGATAGCTATCATCACAAAGCGGTGAACAACAATAATTAATAGAGTGAAATGAAATAATGTACAAGTCCTCACTGGTTTACTTACATTTTCCGCGAACAATCCAATTCGTCCTTAAAACGTCTGCTCACACCTCGATTTGTGCACCCGACCGACACCCGACTCCTATGTCCCTGGTGTCCATTTATACCATTTAGGCCTAATTCACTAACTCATTCAAATCACGACCAAATTACTTAGCATACAACTCACCATGGCCTTCGACCTCATTTGAATCCCTCGCGTCGTCGAACTTCGTTGAAGTCACGCCTCCGATCGGTCCGACAACGCCATCGCGTCGTTCACCCCGCCGACGTCGAAGTCGCGCCACCGCCGTCGCTGCCGCACCACCGTCGCGCCACCGCTGCCATCGGCGGAGTCACGCCGCTGTTGCACCGCTGCCGGCCAGCTCCGCCGTGCGCGCCACGCCGATGCAGTGACGTCGGCTCTCCGTGTCGCTGCACCTCCTGGCGTCGCGTCGATGTCCGCGCTACCTTGCCAGCGTCCCGATCTGCTGATCTCCGCGTCGGAGCTACTGTGCCGCCGCTGGTCCGTCCGCAAGCTCCCCCTCTTCTCCGCCACCACTTTCTCTCTCTCTCTCTCTCTTCTCCCCCTCTTTTCCCCTTATCCGATCTCTCACTCTCTTTTTGTTTCTTCCTCAAGAAGAAATCAAGTGTCCTCGAGATTCGTGCGGAGCGAAACTCGAGGCACATAAAAAAACATAATTATTCAACTGTTTTCCTTAAAAATTGGGCAGCGCGCATCTCGAGACACCATAAAATATTCACACTACTACCTGCCTCATTTCACAATCTCGACACTCGCGCCACACGCATTACGAGGCGTGTCCATTTTATATTGTTTTAATGTCACCACATTAAAACCACTATAGCCACTATAGTCACATTAAGTCGCTACATCGGTCCCACGTCGGCACGCGAATCGAGACGCATCCCCGTTCGTGTTTCGGCTCAACAAATTCCTCGCGTATACCAACTTGTAAAACGGCTCAATAATTTCCATTATAATCTCAAATTGGATATTACACATTACCTCGGAGTCTCCACCCGAGATTCGGACATACGCATTTCGACGAGTGGATCCTACAAACGACCCTGACCTGACACGTGGCACAAGTCAAAATTTCGAGTCGTTACAGAGAGAGAGATATTACCTAGAGAAAGTGAGATTGCACAGAGGAGAGAGTGCGGCTGGAGGAAGAGGATTTTTTCTAGGGTTTTTGAGTTTGGTGAGTTGAGGGTCGAGAAAAAAAAAAGATTTGATGCGTGTTTTGGGTTGTTTTCATTAGGGTACTTTGGTCATTTCGAAGTCACCAACATTGGGATAAAATTATATCATCGATTTCATGGTTTTAAATTGTCCCACTCATGTAGGTTAAAATAATCCTACGAACAATTTAATACTTGAACCGAACACCAGTATTATTTAGTACCACCACTTATCCCCCCTATCCTATGAACTGAATAAGCCATTTTATTAAAAAAAAGAAAAGAAAATTAGAACTTAGAGGGGGCCAAGTTAGATATTAAGTTCAATTTTTGAAACATACATACTACATTACTCTCACGGCCAACGTGCCTTCGTCCCTGAATAAAAGTACATCGATTCGCTAATCCTAATTGCTCAAAAGATATCCACCATGAATTTGGTTGTGAATGTGACTGTAACAATAAAACAGTGTGACAATTAGGAACTGCTCTACAAACATCTGGAACACAAAACAGTACACAAACACCACTAGAACCACATAAATGACAAACAAAACTTCCAACAAAGGAAGAAAAACCAAAGACTTCCAACAAAATCAAATCTTTTATTACTTCAGCAAGTTTCATAAACTCTAGTGAGATTAGGGCTGGCAATTTGGGTCATGAAACGATTAACACGACACGACAAGTAATAAACATGTCGTGGGTTTGACTTAAGTGGGTCTGGGTCATAAACATGTTAACACATTTATACACGGTTAATAAACGAGTCATTAACATGTCAACCTGCTTAACTCCTTTATGACTCACTTAACACGACTAAAAGAATAATGTATAAATAATAAATATGGTATAATAAATAGATTGGTACAAAATTCACCCATTTGAATGCATGTTAATAGCATGATTTATTTATTTTATTTATAGACATCTTTTATCATATTTTATTTTATATTTGAGAGGAAATATTCATTTTACTTTTAATATATTATTTATGTTTTAGATTTTATTAATAATTATTTATTAAGAAAAAATAAAAATTTTCACCAAAGTAAAATTTAGATATTTTTTTAGATGATTATTATAATTTTGTTTATGTTATTATTACGAGTCATTTTTGCTTTATTATTAAGAGTAATAAAGACTTGAATGAAAAAATAAAGTAAAACTAACGACTATATACAACCACATTATATTTTATTGGCTATTTTAGTATGTTTGTTCGAATTTAATCATTTATATATATTTTAAAAAGTAGTAACAAAATTATAAAAGTTTAAATAAAATAAAAATTTTAAATATAATATTTAATAAATGGGTGACACGAATACACGACATGTTTAACACGACCCACTTAGACATGAAAACGATTAACACGATTAATAAACATGTCATGTAATGGGTTTGCATTATATGGGTCATGACATGTTTATGACACGACACATTTACGACTCACCGACACGAATTGCCACCCCTAAGTGAGATCTTTCTTGTCCTTCGAAAGAGTTTACATTAAGGTCCCGTGGGGCAGTGTCGCTCTTTTGACAAGGTTCTTAATTGGAACGTTGTAAAATGCATCTTAATTAATTTCCTCTTTGAAGGAAATCAATTAATAGAGTCTGTATGAGGATGATGAATGGATAATCAATCATCCTTGCACATAGGGGTGACATAAAAAATGAGTACGGAAGGGTACGGGTCCAGGCACACCTTCCTAATAATGACTTAAAATAGTGTCCGGACTCGTAACCGTTTTTAAAACGAACAATTTTTTTTTTTTTTGTCCGGGCCCGTATTTTTTCAAAACATACGGAACTCATTTTGTTCGTTTTAAACATAATGAAACCAAAGTTTTTATACAATTGTTCACAACACCACTAACAACCATACATTATACATCCAAATTATGAACCGACTTACTAATTAGAGAACTAAATTGCCGAAACAGAGTAATTAAGCCCATAGTTAATAGGGCAGATAGTTGTAAATATTTACATAAGGTACTGATATAATTAAGTCACATATTAGTTAGAAAATCATGGTACTAATAGTTGTAAATATTGTTGTCGATAGTTGATAGGGTTGTTAATTAGACAGTCTTATTTAATTATATATACTTAGGGTTTGTTAATTAGCTTTATAGTTTAAGTAAAACTACAAATATAACCTTAAAATTAATCGCTAAACGGGTACCCATTTTTTTAAATTTTTTGTTCAGACCCGAACCCCCTTTTTTAAAATAGATATAAAAGTTCGTTCGATCCTGTATTTTTTTAAGAAAAATCATGTCCAGGCCTATTTAAAGCTGGTACGGACAAATAGATCCGAACACTTTTTGCCGGCCCTACTCGCAAATGGATTCACTTAAACTAATTCTATTTAGATCGATGTGTAGTGTTTGATAAACATGCAGCAGATGCAGAGAAATAACATTGTTATTTGTAAGGACCCCCGAAACTTGATTTTTTTTTACTCATGATGCACACATTTGTGTTATCTGGGGTTAGATTGTCCTCCGAGCTGTTTATGGATCTTGGTTTAAAAAATAATATTTTATAAAATAAAGGAAAATGCTCCAATGAGACCTCAACGTCATACACGTTGACGTGGCCTGTAGACTCGCATTCTTGAGAGTCGTTTGTGCATGCCTTGAGATACACACCCCAACGTATTATGGATTGAAAATTATGTATGCACACCCCAAAATCACACCTATTTTCACAGCATGCACGCTAATTCATCATCCAACTTGGGAAAGTTATTGTAACAACTAACATTTTCCTAAAATAAAAATAAAATAAATACGTTGGAAATACCAAATTATAGGGTAAGTACTTAAAAAAAAAAAAAAAAGGAATAGGGTACCTGTGTTACCATTAAAGAAGTTAAGGTACAGTGTGATTTCTTTGCAGCTGTTTCTTTATGTCCATGGACTAGTCCTTGAACGGTAATAATTCAATCTAATCTTGCCCTTATATTTCCTTCATTCAATATCATCAATCCTTTTTTTCTCCAAAATTCTTGTTGTCAATCTTAACCTCTCTTGTCTTCATTCATCACACAAATATTTATTTTTCTCTTATTAATATAATACACACATCAAAAGTGGTTTTGGGTCTACACAAGGTGGTTTCGTTTTCCGACTCATGGTTTTAGGGGCACCCATAAAACCACTTTTTATGCAAAAAGCGGTTTTGATGGGTGCCGTAGTTTGACACCCGATTCAGGGCTAGATCTGCTAAGTCCCTCAATCGGACGGTCGTGCCTTTCCATCAGATCGTTTAAATCTTACTTTTTTTGGTGAAAAAATGTTCTGATTGATTGTGATTTGGGGTCAGGTTTTTGGATCTTCTGGAGGTGTTTGTGATTGAGGTGATTTTATTTTAATGTTTATCCTTTTTTTTTTGCCTTATTGATTTCCCAGATTTTTAATTGCTTAATTGACAAATATAACTTTTTAGGGTTTTTAGAGATGAAAAATTTGATATGAAGATCAAAATTGTTTAGGGTTTTTAAGATATTTGAATTGAAGATCTAGAAATTAGGAGTAGCTGTACTTTGATGGATAATCAGTAACTGAAAAAGAAGAGCTATTAAAAAAATTAGGGTTTTTGAGATATTTGGGTTTTTATGAAAATCGCGGTTTTTTCGGTTGTAATCTGACCTTTTCATATTGATTACTGTGGTTCATTGCATGTAAACTGTTTAATTTTAATTTTCACCGACCCTGATCATGCATTTTGACCATTCTTCATGCAAGTTTCATGATTTTTGTGCTTTTGATTTTAGAATCACATGTATTGGTTCATATGTTTGAAGCGTTTCGTCGTTTTCGATTAATTTTAGACTTAATGAGACAGAACATTTATTTTAATTTCTAGGGATGGAAAGAATCACTGCTCTTTAAAAGACATTGACTCTGTTCGTTGCATTAGCCTCAAAATATGGACTGATCTTGTGTGCCGAAACTGTTGAAATGTAACTTCATTCAAAGATTTGGGTTTCTCTTCTAGCATCGCTTCCAAAACAGTTCATTCGAATATGTTTTCTGTGATCGTTTTGATTAATGCATGATTGAAATGGTTATCATAAGTTGATACCTTGAACTAGTTGAAGGTTCTACAACAGCATATTTTTTGGACAGTTCTTCCATTCTCAGAATTCTTGCTGTAAAACACTGTAGACAAACATCAATTATTCTTTGTTGTGACATCCTTAGGGTTTTTTGGGGTATTCTTATTGGTTCATTCTTCTCCAGTGACAAATTGTATGTTTCTTCTATTTAGAGTTATAAATTTTTTGTTCATAAGTTGCTTAGCAAACCTTTCTTTTTCAGGGTTGATGAGGTCAAAATTCTTAGAAGCGCATGCAAAAGAACGGAAGTGTAGATTCTCTGTTCGACCTGGCTTAATCAAGTAAATTATTCTGAAAAAAATGGATGCTGGCGACGTATTGATATCTAGTGTGACATCTGCTGCTGTTCCCAAATCACATCCCGTTGAGATGGATACTAATTGTGAATTTACTAACCATGCAAAATATATGAGATCCCTTCGACGCAGACGAGGGATAAACTACAGTCAATTTAATTATAGTTCTGAGGAGGAATCTGAATTTGAAAAGCTCAATCAGGTTAAATACTTTTGCCGTTGCTGCCTCACTGTGACACTTTCCTTTTTATTCTTTTTGCGTACGGCTATTCCCTTTTTTAGCTATACGCTGTATATTGACTTTGAGAGTTACTGTGTATTGTGGTTTTCATCTACTATATAATTCATTGACAGGATTTATCTTCAAAGCCTAAACTTCCAAAGGGTGTTATTAGAGGTTGTTTAGATTGTAGTACTTGTCAAAAGGTTAGATATTTTTCTTAGATATAAAATTTTAATGAACGTGTTTTAAATTTTCAATCCTGTTGACTAGCTTTCCATTTCATATATTCATGTGTACACGGTGCATGAACAGGTCAAAGCAAGGTGGCGTCCAGAAGATGCATGCAAGCCCATTATTGGGGATGCTCCTGTGTTTTACCCAACCGAAGAGGTTGTTATTATGCTATTCCTTTAACTGCTTCAATATAGGCATTTCAAATCAGATAAGTTCATGATACTTAAAGTTTAATAAATTAACAGGAGTTCAAAGATACATTAAAGTATATTTCCAGCATACGTCCGATAGCTGAGAGATATGGAATTTGTCGCATTGTTCCTCCCTCTTCTTGGAATCCTCCTTGCCCTCTAAAAGAAAAACAGGTGTGGGAAAATTCTAAATTTCCAACTCGGATCCAACAACTAGACAAGCTTCAAAATAGGGATTCAATGAGAACAAATTCTAGGAATTATGGCAAGATGAGGAAGAAAAGGAGAAGATGCCTTGATATGGGGGTTGATTGTGGGCTTGATGGGAATTCCATGAAACAAAATGGAGCTAAGAACTCCAATGAAAACGAGAGGTTCGGTTTTGAACCAGGCATGGAGTTCACTTTGGATTCTTTTCAGAAGTATGCTGATGATTTTAAGAGACAGTACTTTTCGAGGGATGACAATGTCACAGATACAGTAGGGGATCGTGGGTTCCGCCGAAAGCAGTGGGAACCATCAGTTGAAAATTTGGAGGGTGAATACTGGCGGATGGTTGAAAAGCCAACTGAGGAGGTTGAGGTATGGTGGCAGAAGTAGTAATCTTTACATCTCTTTTTTTATTTATCAGTCTTGTTTCTTTCTAGCTTATGCATGCCACTTTATTTTTTGTAGGTGCTTTATGGAGCTGATATAGAAACTGGAAAATTTGGCAGTGGATTTCCAAAAGTTTCCTTCCAAACTGAAGCTTCTAAATATGATGATAAGTATTTGAAATCAGGTTGGAATTTAAATAATTTCCCCAGACTTCCAGGCTCTGTGCTTGCCTTTGAAAGCAGTGATATCTCTGGTGTTGTGGTCCCATGGTTGTATGTAGGAATGTGCTTCTCTTCATTTTGTTGGGTAAGCTTCAAAATCATCGTTTCCTTTCCATTAGATCCTACCATTGTTCTTGGTGCTGTTCTATGACAATAAATACTTCGTTGATATTTCACATTGGAGTCTCTTTTTGTGTATTTGATTTTTCTGTTATGTTTTAACGATTTTTCCAATATTGAAAAACAGCATGTCGAGGATCATCACTTGTACTCATTGAATTACATGCATTGGGGTGCTCCCAAAGTGTGGTATGGTGTACCAGGGAAAGATGCTGTGAAGTTGGAGGCAGCCATGAAGAAGCATTTGCCAGATTTGTTTGAAGAACAACCTGATTTGCTTCATAAGCTTGTGAGTGATTCTGCTTCTTCCTTTTTTTCCATGAAAAATGGAAATTATATTCATAGATAAAAAGGTTCCAGTGACTTCAACCTATCTATATGCAGTCAATCATTTATTTAACACCAAAATCATATTTTATAAAAAAAAAAAATTCCTACTTGTGCCACTAATGCACATGATGACGCGGTATAGAGTAGAACCAAAAAAAGAAAAACAAATTCATTTAGCCAACCCCATTTAATTGCCATAAAAAAAACCCCATGTAATTGGGATAAGAAAACTTTTGTTAGGTTGAGTTTGATGTTGTTTTGAGTAATCTTAAGCTATCCTTGCTTTGGGGCTATACATGAATTACGCCTGTGTTCTTGTTCCCTTGTCAAACCAAACCCATGCACAAGTGACATTGTGATCATTTGGTTCCAATCAGTTGCTCATAATTACATTTAAACTTTGGTGAGTCAATGAGAGATTGACATGGACAGAATAGTCATAGTTAACTGTTGAATTCTTTGTTAACTCAGGCTGGGAGCTTGGCCGTCACTTTGTTACATTATATTTTGTATTACTTTCGCAGTATCATAACCAAGTTTTGTTACAGGTAACACAGCTTTCACCTTCTGTATTAATATCTGAAGGCGTACCGGTTTATCGTTGTGTTCAGAATCCGAGGGAGTTTGTCCTTACCTTCCCTCGGGCCTATCATTCTGGATTCAACTGTGGCTTCAATTGTGCAGAGGCTGTAAATGTAGCTCCTGTAGATTGGTTGCCTCATGGGCAGAATGCGATAGAGCTTTACTGCGAACAGGGGCGTAAGACATCCATTTCACATGATAAGCTGCTGCTGGGGGCTGCAAGAGAAGCAGTGAAGGCACACTGGGAACTTGTCTTATTGAGAAAGAACAACTCTGATAATTTAAGATGGAAAGACTTTTGTGGAAAAGATGGAATATTAGCAAAGGCACTTAAAGTGAGTAAAGACTTATTTTACTATTAGTATCGTATTTTCAAGCTTGCAAGTATTTTTTTTTTGTTTTTTTTTTTTTTTTTCTGTTTTCTAGTTGCTTATCTAGCACTCCTTTTAACAGGCACGTGCTGAGCTGGAGCACAGTAGGAGAGAACATGTGGATTCCTCAAATTCAGTTAAGATGGACATCGGTTTCGATGCAACCAGCGAGAAGGAATGTTTTGTATGTCTTTATGATTTGCACCTCTCTGCAGTGAGCTGTCTGTGTGCGCCTGAAAGATTTGCTTGCTTGTTACACCGAGAACAGCTTTGCTCAGGTGCATGTTCTGGCAAAAAATTCCTCTTTCGCTATGAGATCTACGAATTGAATATATTCATCGAAGCTTTGGAGGGCAAACTAAGTGCAGTATGCAGATGGGTGAATCTAGATCTTGGATTAACTCTAAGCAAGTATCTCTCTGTAGCCAACTTACAAATTCCATATCCCAACAAAAATGATTCCCATTCTTCTGAAACTGGAAAAAGAGGAGAATGTGATTCATTGGATGCAGGATCTTCTACAAGCATTGCTGACATTCCTCTATGTAAAGAACCCAAGACACCTCTTGTTCGTGTGACTTCATTCAATCATCTTATTAGTAAACCGCCACATTCTATTCTAGCAAACCAAACTGAACGTGGTATATTGGGCACATTGTCTCAAGCCTGCAATTCTGGTGATCCCATTTCTAAATCTTCTCAGAAAATTGAATTATCAAATGCCAAGCTAAGTGAACATGTAGCAAAAGAATCCGCAACCAGAAATGTAGTCACTTTGAGTCGTTGCTCTATAAAGACTCTGGCCCATTCAGAACAGAAGTCTCCCGACGCTCTTTTGGCTCCTGAAAAAGTGAATGACTTGCATGTGAGAAATAAATCTCCTTGTAGAAAAGAAAATTTAAATCATTCCTCTTTGGTGAGGGTAGAAAGGATGCTAGCTGAGCGTGCCCTATCACTGGGTCCTACATCTTCTAGGACTTGCAAAGAGGATGCCCAGCGTTTGAAGATATCACAAGATGCTTCTTGTAAAGTGAACTCTCTTGACTGCTCTACTGCTGTATACATAGACAATCCATCATATAGCTTTCCCACTTGTTCCACAACTTCATTATCAGTGGACGGTAATATAAAGGTTATTAATGATGAAGAGAGCGAAGATCAACTTGAATGGTCTCCAATAAGAACAACTGAAGATTCATTTTCACAAAGTCCAGAAGTTTTTGCCAGGCTAGTAAATTGTGACAAGACTGTGAGTCCCTGCAATCAACAAAAGGATAAAATGCTGGATACTCCGGATACAAATGCAACGGTTATGAATGAAGGGGATGTGGATTTGATTGCTAATATGGAGCTGGAAAATAATTTATCAAATTTAGAGATTTTGGAAGTTGGAAAACATGCGATTGATACCAAATTGAGGGAGTGCAACTTTACGGTTTCAACTGATGCCGTCACAATACCATCCGACTCTAGGAACATTTCTAAGATGGAAGGGTGTTCTACTAGTAGCCTTGACAAAACTACCACAGGTTTTGCAACGAGAGAGGCAGGTGTCTCTAATAATGCAAATGTAGAGAGTATTCCCCAGATTCGGAGCTTTGATCCAAAGAAGTTGAGCAGAGATCAAATTGTAGCCATTTCTTCCAATTTAAATTTAACTGGTTTGGGAAGGCCATCAAAAGGTAGCATAGGAAGCACATCAGGTGTCTTGAGTAATTTAGAAAAGCATTGTCATCAAAAGGGTCCTCGAATTGCGAAGGTTGTGCGAAGGATAAATTGCCACGTTGAGCCTGTGGAATTAGGGGTTATTCGTTCAGGAAAGTTGTGGTCAAGCAGCCAGGCCATATACCCCCATGGTATGTTGCAGTAAGTTATTTGGTTATTTTCACGACTTGTCTCTGTGAACATTTTGTTCAAGTCACAGCGTTTGCCCACTATTATTTTGTTAATTTCATTTTTCTTCACTTCCATTACAGGATTTAGGAGCAGAGTCGCATATTTAAGTGTAATTGACCCAACAAAGATGTGTTCGTACGTGTCACAAATTCTAGATTCAGGATCACTCGGGCCGCTATTTATGGTAATTTAACTTGTTCTTTCTAAACATGCTAATTCTATGCTGTGGTTCAAATTTGTGGATTTGTAATTTTTTTGTCACTTGAGGACTCTTGGGGATTCGAAGGGAAACTCTATATATTTTATGAGGACTCTATATTTTACGTGGATACACATGTATCAGGTGTTGATCTTCCTACATATTTTTGTAACTTCTCTTTTACTGTATTTGCATATTTCAGAGTTAATTATGCCTGTGATTTTCTAGTATCATTTAGCTCATTTATTGAACTTGTAATTTGACTTGATTGGGCTGGTGTTCATTGAAGCAGGGTTAGTTTCCAGAAATCTTAGCCCATAAGTTATCGGTTCAGTTGTATAGAATCAGACTTCTTAATTGCACCAATTTCATTACTTTAAATTTGACTTTATGTTTATTTTCATATGCGCACTCTAATTTTCTATTTTTCATCATAGATGGGAGTAAAAATTCATTGTCTCATTTTGTTCGTGTGATTTTGAGTGAAATAATCCAAAAACAGTTCCTTAGGGCACCTCTGTTAAATTTTATTTGCTTTATTTCAGGTTTCAGTTGAAGAGCATCCAAATGAGGTATTCATACATACCGCAGCTTCGAAATGCTGGGAGTTGGTGCGAGAGAGAGTCAATCAAGAAATAAGAAAACAATTTTCAATGGGCCGAGCAAAGCTTCCTCTGCAACCTCCTGGGAGTGTTGATGGGCTTGAAATGTTTGGTTTCACTTCGCCAGAAATCGTAGTGGTAAATTTTTGAAGAAATTCTATTTAGTCTTGCCTGAAAATTTGCAACATTAATATCATATTACATGATGAATGCATTGTGTTCTTCCCTATGAATGAACCTAGGACCTTCTTTCCTTGTAGAAATTCGGATAGGCTTTTTTTTTGGGTTCTCAAACTACATACCAAGTAGATTACGCTCGTGTCAGTTAAACACTATTTAGTTAGCAATACTCAATTGTTCATGGTAGTAGTTATTGTTATATGTTATTGGAATTGCAATTCTCATTCCTAATCCCTATGAAAAATCTCTTAAAAAGTTTAAACTACTTGCCATTGAATTGAAATTCAATGCTTGAACCAATCCATCTGATTTTAATTATATCACTATGACTTGGTCTCCGAAAGACAGCATAAGAATGAAACTGAGTATTCATATGCCGCCTTCACGATCATAATCTGAGTACAAGAATTCTGTCTTTTGTCAAAGCAGTGAGTATTGAATCAATGAAGTTGTTGGTTTTTTTTTTTTTTTTTTTTTTTTTTTTTTTTTTTTCCTATCAGGACCCCAGTTAATTTGGGACTGAGGCTATGTTGTTGTTGTTGTTGTTTTTTTCCTATCAGGCTATTGAGGCTCTTGACCACAATAGAGTCTGCATTGAGTACTGGAATTCGAGGGCACCGAGCAATTCCTCAGCTAACGATGCAATCACCAAAATAAAGGATCTGGATAATAGAAAAACTGCCAGCGCCGGCATGGAGGCCTTTAATATTGGAATAGTCTTCAAGAGCTTGCTCAAGAAGGCAAGCCCAGAAGAACTGCACACACTGTACAGCATACTGAGTGACAATAAACCGACTAACCATCGTAGCTTGGCGTCTCTGCTTCTCGATAAAGAGATTCAGAGTCGTCGAAAATGATTCTTTTTGCCCTGGTATTATTGAATCTGTGGCCCGCGGTACCCTTGGCATTTTTAAGTTGTCAATGCCTAATTGCCATTTATTGATTCTTCTTTTTTTACATCTTCGCAGTTACACGTATGAGTGCGATGTGAAGAAGCTGGAAAATATGTGCTTATATTGTTGTGGCTGCTCAAGCCCTCTCTTTAGTTTCCCTTAGTTGCAGAGTTTTCTCAAAATTTTGTGGTAGGACCAAATTTAGCAGCATTTCTCTTGTCAATTAATACGCATAAACAAACAAAAAACTACACTGATCGCATACCAAACCATTGAGCTACCACTTATTGGAAATGTCAGGATTTTAGAGACAACTCTTTCAATACAGTTTGGAATTCCACAAGACTATTGACAGGAAGATGGATCACTTTTACGGATCAGTCCTATCATTTAACGTGAAACGTGTTACAAAATATTTGATTCGAGGTGCATTTAATTTATGGTGTCTTGTTTTGGGACACCCAGTGATGCTGATGGTGTCCATCTATTCGCGCATCAAGATTTGTGTGCACACACATCAATGTACGAATGGATGGACATTATTATCTGGTGTCCATCTTGGGTGCTCAAAAAGGGTGATCCTATTATTTTCCTTAATTTATAATATACGAAGGACCTATAGAACGGAATAGAAATGAGGAGGCGAAAAGAGATTGAGGAGAGCCGCTGCTACTAAACCTTAATTGTTTTCCTTTAATTCTCTCTTGTGATTCTTGCTCTTAAATCACCATTGATCTTCTCTTTAGATTGGCGGTGGTTACAAATATCTTTTTAGCCAGTCTATTTATTCAATCAACCACATATTTGTTTAGATATGAGAAGATTGGTTACATTCTTGTTGTGGTACGTCTCTGTCAGTGATCGTTCGTGGATTTATACGCTTGCTAGTTTGGTCTTTTCTTTAGCTTTTCTATTTGTTGAAAGTGTTGCATTGTCTTCCCTTATTGGAAGTCTTAAGTTTCATTCCCTTGTTGAAAGTTTTGTTTTTCACTATGTGGTTCTAGTGGTATTTATGTATTGTCATGTGTTTTAGATGTTTGTAGAGAGTAGTTCATGATTTTCATATTGTTTCAATTTTACAATCGCATTCACATCTAAATAAATGACAGTTCTTTTGAACAAATAGAATTAGCGAGTTAATTTACTTTTATTAGGATAATTGATTTCATGTTTGATCTTGTATCGAGCGGGTAATGATAAATGGAATTTCTATTTTACTTAAAAAAAATATATTGTGGAACAGAACATGAAGTCTTACATAATCCCCTCCAGGGGAAAAAGAAAGAAAGAAGAGAAGGTAATCACACAAGTAAAAATAAAAATAAAAATAAAAAATAATAAAAATAAAAAATAAAAATAAAAAAAATAAAAAACCGACAACAACAGTTAAGACATACAATACAAGTTTCACATGTACTTTGTTCTAGCTCCATATGATACTAATTTGTTGATAGATTGGACTAATTCCATGGCATACATATATTATTTTGAGAATCTGCTGCAGCATGGCTTTGGTTGGGGGGATCGAAGATTATGCGAGAGCAAGAGGAATCCCAATCGTCATGAAATTTCCACTGCACTTTATCCTCTAGCGATGAATCCAATTCACATAAAAGCTTTGTGATGCGTCTGGCACGTTCTTCGTAATCATTGTTTGAACCATGATGAACTTCTTTGTACACACAAATGGGCAGTTGAACAAGGAAATTATGCAACATTTCAGAAAATAGTTGCTCAACAGAGTCACACAACTCTCTGATGGTTGCATACTCTTCTTCGTTAATGAAGTTCATTAATATTCTCAATTCATCAGCAATAGTATGATTAACAGGAAGTATTCCACATGCATGATCGACATTTGAGATGGCGCGTTTCACAGGATGATCATCGCCGTCTTGACCATTTTCGAACAAAACCATCTTGCTCATATCAATCTCCCCACCTTCCCAAAGAAGTTTCGCCAATATCCGTTTTCTCATATCGATGCTTTGCGAATTCACATTCTCGTCAACATAGTAAAAAATCTCGAAAGCTTCGTGCAGAGCATCTGTCATAGATTTGGCAAGAACAGATGATGATAGAAAAAAAGGAGCTACAACTTTTGCAAGCACAACCATTGAGAGGCATGTCACTTTGTAAGTTGATGTATTAACAAGCCTCTCACCAATCTTTACAAACCTGTTCAAGAGTGGCGGTACTGGCGCCATAGAGCCATGAACTTTTGATAGCATTTCGACCATATGATGACGCGGAGGGAGCTCTCTTTTAACATTCATCCACTTAGTCATGTTGTCCACACAATGCATGATCTCCCTTTTATGCAATTTATTTGTCGTTGCACCCCAAAATTCATTTGCTATCCATGGAAAGGAGGGCAAGATCAAAAGCTCTGTAGCTCTGTCATTACAGCATCTAAAGTCTAAATCAGTTATTCTTAAGATCCATGACACAATGAAGGAAATGACATATATGGGGGCAAAAATGAAGATGAAGAACACCACCACCATCGCCAACTTAATCGTAAACTTAGACAATTCCATAATTGACGTCCTCATTGATCTCCTCTTCATGAGTGAAAACCAAATCATCCATTCGAGTAGGTCGCCTGCTATAAAATGTTTCAAGTCACTAGAATCTATGTCCAGATGCCGGGCCACTGGGAGCCACCGAATGGCAATGATTAAAGCACCAATTATAATACTGACGATTTGAATAATAACTATCACCCACATCGACCGTCCATAATCTGAAACCCCTTCGCAGAACTCTGAAGTTTGGACGACTATTGATCGGTAGGTAGCTTGTAGTAGAACCAATGCACACATTATGCAAATTGATCCAATGGCTGAACCGAATGTTGCTTTTCTGCTGAGAATTATTAACTGAGGGTTGTTGATACAAGTAGATATGTACCAACACTTCACTCGACGAATAAAACTTGGTTCACCCCTTGCAAACACAATGTATGGTATTGCTGACAATGAAATACCCACTAATGGTTCTAGGATCCAACTTCTTTTCATGTGGATTATAGATTCTCACTTCACACGGGCATCCCCAAACGCGTATATGTCGCAAACTAGGTTTCCAACCTTTCATTAACTCAAATGGCGTCTTTGAAACGACTTAGTTGGAACCCTTTTTAATATATACACTGCCGTTTTAAGAGCTTCACTCCACAAAAGATAGGTAGAGTTGCATTACTACGCATACTCCTAACCATATCCATCAAGGTCCTGGTTTCTTCTTTGCTACACCATTCTCACTTGGAGAACCTGGATTGGTGTATTGAGGAACTATTCCTTGCTCTTGAAGAAACGTAGCAAATGGACCAAATGCTTGTCCATTTTCAGGTGTATCTACCATAATACTCACCTCCTCTGTCAGATCTGACAATCTTAATTTGTTTCCCACTTTGTTTCTCTACTTCAGCCTTGAAAACTTTAAAGGCATTCAATGCTTCATTTTTATGATGAAGCAAGTAGACATACATGAAACGTGAGAAATCATCAATAAAGGAGATAAAGTATTTTGGACCATTTTTCAAGTCCATATCTGGACAACATATGTCAGTATGGATGATTTCTAATAATGTTGAACTTCTATGAGCACCTCTCTTGGATACTTTAGTCTGTTTTCCCTTTATACAGTTCACACAAATCTCAAAATCAGCAAAGTCAAGAGCACTTAGTACTCCATCATTTACTAATCTTTTGATTCGATCCTTGGAGATATGTCCTAATCTCCGGTGCCATAACATAGAAGATTCACCATTCATGACACTTCTTTTCAAACCAGTAACATGCATTGCAGTGGCATTATTTTCTAAATTCAAACAAAATAAACCATTCAATAAAGTACCATGTCCAACGATATTTGATTTAAATATCAAATCAAAGGATGTTCCGAAAAGTTGAAGTGAAATCCCAAATACAACAACTTGGAAACGCAGAAATTAAGTTTCGGAAAAATTAGGTACATAGAAAACATTGTCCAAATTTAAAATAAAGCCACTAGACAATTTTAAGATGCATGTCCCAACAAACTTCCACATGTGAGCGCATTTTATTTCCTGAATAAATGCTCAACTCACTTCCCGTGGTTTCCGCAGATTTATCATATCCTGTAATGTATTGGAAACATGGATTGTAGAACTGTGAGTCAATCCACCAAGTGTCATGTAAAGTATCAACCATATTAGATTCAAAACAAACATATGAAATTGATATACCTTTCTTTTGAAGCCACTTTGTTGGAATTTGATGCAATCCTTCTTCATGTGTCCCTTCTTTTGCTGAAGAAACACTTGGATTCTTTCTTCATAATTCCACCTTGGGGTTGCATTTTGTCTTTCCCCTTCCAGTTGGCTCTCTTGTCCTTTTTCTTCTTGTCCACCGTCAGCAACACACCATTCTCTCCTTGCTCCATAATCAGTCTACCCTCCTCCTGAACACACATGGTCGTCAACTCGTTGATCGACCATTTATCTCTATGCGTGTTATAAGAGATCTTAAAGGGTGCATACTGAGAAGGGAGTGTGTTCAAAATGCAGTGGACTAAGAAGCTCTCGTTATATCAACCTCAAGTGTTTTGAGTCCGCCGCTATGTCCCTCATCCGCATGATGTGCTCGCGCACACCCTTAACTCCGGTCATCCGGAGTGATGAGAATTGCATGATTAGAGTACTGGCCAGTGCCTTATCAGATGTCTGAAACTGATCCTCGATGGCCTTACTGTACCCCGAATACTAGCCGTTATGTTCGTTTTAATGAACATAACACAAATGCGGTTAGATCTCTCCCATTTTTCGTAGAGATCAACCGCGTCAGGAAGACTAGCCTCGGTGATTGCTGGTGGTTCGTCCTTACGTATGGCAAAATCTATATCCATTACTCCCAAATGGAGGAGAATTCTCTCCTTCCATACCCTATAATTCTCTCCATTAAGAGTCGGGATCTCAAATTTTAACTCAGAACCTAAGACGGGTATATGAGTAGCTGCAAATATTAAATAAATAAATACATGCTTAACAACAAATAGAGACTACACATAATATGTTTTACCAATGCAAACATAATAAAAGAAATAAATCAAGTGACGTAAAAACATGCCTGTGGGCTAATGCCTTTACTCAATAAGATTCATTAACCATATAATAAAACTATCAAATTATTTTCATTTTCTCAATTCCTGTGGGTAAATTAAGAAAATACAATTTGATATTCTATTCTAATTAATTATATGAGTATAGTAAAATATCTGTGGGATAAATTTTACCACAACCATATTACTAATTACAACAAATGTATGAATGATCCTTTATAATTTAGATCTTCAGTGGCCACTCTAACATTATTTAATGCATGGATCATCCTACATTTAATCAATGAATTTCTTAATGTATTGCATCCTTATTTAAACAATACTAACAAATTATATACATGCATATATACTTCATGGCATATTATCTCATGTATTATTTAAATAAAATAATTAATGTGCCTGAAAATTAAATATATAGAACATAATACTCATCAAGTAATTATCAACTTGTACTAAACATGTATCAGTTCTATTATATATGCATATATATATATATATAATCCCTCTTATGCACATGTACTACTCTTAATATGTAGGCGTCATATTCATATAGCATATGTCAATTCTATTATATATGCATATCCATGCATATTGAACATGCCAAACAAATATATGTGACATAGCTACACCTTTTTTGTATAAAATTTCGAATATTACGAAAAATCCTCCGTAGATCAAATTATGATTCGTAAGTATATGTGGATGACAAAGAAACGTGAGCCAAAAGATAACAACACAATTTCTCAAAAGAAACGTGAGCCAAAAGATAACAATAAGAAATCCTATATGTCAAATATTTTGTTGTTTAGCATAACAAAACAGTTTCTCAACCAAATCTAATAACTGAATATAGAAATCGGTTTCTCAACGTGTCATTATACATATGTGAATAGAAGATGAAAGTGACCCACATTATTTAGAATAAGAGTGATCTTTTCATTGTCAAATTCAAAAGTACTATACCAACAGACAACCAACAACAAGAGCATGAAACACAAGATCATGATGTGCTCAACAATGAATGAGAAGATCACTCCTGTACCAATCTGTATGCAAATGTTAACCGCAAGTGTGACGATGAAGATGCTTAAGGCTACCATGTTAGGAATATTTTCCGACTCTTTATTATTTGCAAGGGATGGTGCCATGAAACCAATGCATATGCAAGTCATTGGTGTGCCCGTGAGCTTGGATAGTTGGTCTCTAGCACTAGGCATATTGGTAGTGAGATCTACTGGGAGCTTTGAAACAATCGATAAGAGAGTTAACGTGACAGAATTAAGTGAAAAGACCCGACAAGGAAAATAACGAGCCTTGCGCCTAATTGCGAAGAAAATGTCCCAAAGCATGAGTAGGAGACATACCAATGAGGCGCCTGCGATGTACAAGCCAATGATGGGCACTGGAGATGAGGAGCTGCCACTAGAGTTGTCACATTGAAGTTTCGCCATTTAGTCGTATGTGCTTCCACCGGGCGAATGTATATCTCAGGAGTTGAAATTAAGGAGAACTTTATAGACAAGGGAAGGTGAAGATGTAGAGTTTCAAAGAGTAGAGCATCCAAACATGCATAGAAACAAAACAAAGCCATTTCTGTTCTCCTTATATGTAGGATTACTTGCAGAATATGATCAACCCAAACAAGAAGCAAAGCAAATGCAAAAGTAAAAGAACATGGTATTTATGCTAATAGAACTTTCAAGGGCTGAGATGTAATTAAGGATTATTTTGCTTTCATTGGATTGCATTGTTTTTTGACAAAGGATTGCATTGTTAGTAAATGAATAAAAGCTAAAGACAATATTTAATTACCAATTACGACATAAGATACACACAAGCTCTACATTTATTTGTTAATTATGTCACATTTGATGTTAACGTTACACTATCATTGAAACATTATGAAAGTATATATGATTTGCACCTCTCGCTGTAGTCTTAATTCATTATGAAATTAAAATAGCAATATTAGCAAATGAACCAAACGTAAAATCGGGTTTGCATTATAGGATTACTAGCTTGAAATTAAGAATATGTATTACTCCGTAGTTGATAGCTAGAAAGCAAACCAAAAAGCATAAGCATGACATTCCTTGCTTGTTTAATTGATAGACTTACTTTACAAAGAATTCTTGCAATGTTCTTTAGGCCTAAACCCTAAACCCTGGTATCATTAATGAGAATGTCAATGAAACATGTATTTGTTTGATTCCTAAATGGCAAACTATTTTAAAGCATGGATTAAATATACGAACGCAAACACTCCTAACTCTAAAAAAAACCAAATAAGACCTAGATCGCTACTAGAAGGCCAAATAAAATAGCAGGATCAAATTCAAAACAGGGCAGTAACAACAATTTTGATGAAGAATTATGGTTAGCTTCGGATCTTTGGCACAAGAATTGTAATCCTTAATTCTAACCACCTTATAAATCTCTGTACAGAACAATGTTTTCTTGGGGATTTATTATCAAATCTTTGAGGATGCTCTGATGCTCCGGTGCCTCATTTGGATGGATAAAACTTAGTCTAGCCTAGCTCTGTTGGGGAGCAATATGGGGTTATATTTGTAAAGTCTTGTTCTTTTAATACATTTAGCCTAAAAACTATATTATTATAGCCATTCTCTTGTTACAATTTACAAGATAATTTTCCTTAACTAAGTATCGAATGAACAATAGATCTTCAAATAGGCTCAGGATTATCATCAATATCCTCTTTACTAGATCATGACCGCGTTCTCTCACTAGATTCAAAGGAAAATCCCAAATGTAACTATGTAGTTTCTTCCGTGTAAACGCATAATGTATATCATACTGTCTTATTGGATCCTTCCTGGCTCTTGTTGTTCCTAAAAACATTTGATGTCAATGGTCGAGGTTCTCGCCTTACACACGCGTGTGCAAAGGATCTTATTTTTTTCTTCTTTTTTTATTCTAGATTATCCATGAGGCGCCGTTATGTGCACCTTACACTTTAGTAAGGGCAAACAACCTTTTTTTTTTTTTTTTTTTTTTTGACCGAGATAACACTCCACTTCTAAAAATGCCCTCAAATGAAATGACATAGTTATCCCTCACAACTCCCACAATCACTCACATGCCCCTCTTTCCTTCTCGCGTTGTCCACCTCACACAAACGGTCAACCTTCGAGCCCACTACTATTGTAATAGACGATTTCTTCATTGTGTCGTGTCGAGTTCACTACTAGAAAACTAATTACTAGTTACCTTTAGTGAGAGGATTAAAACCGGTTATTGTAAACCATTATTTACTTTGGATCCGTGAAGGTATCAACCCCAACTACACGTCCACATAAAATTTGGTGTATACTGTTGTAAATTGAGTTGGAACTTGCTAAGAACTAGAGAATGAAATATAAGATTAAGAACTTTTACTACTATAAACTACTACTACAAAGGAGATGAGAAGAAATGAGATTGTTGGAATGAGATGTTTTCATTCAACTTTGTGTGTTTTTACAATGAGGTTAGCACCCTTTATATAGGTCATTTGGTGATGATGATAAATGTACTTTATACAATGTGTACAAGTGACACATACACCCCATGTCATACAACACATTACAAGTAATTTGACAATACACGGAAGAGTTGGTGTACATTGGAAATGGTTACAAGTAACATGACAATATATAGACAAGTAGAGGTACTATTAAGTGAGAAATACAAGTTACATGACTACACAATATGTTGGTGTACATGTGTGGTCATCCATACTCCACAACACTCCCCCTTGAATAACACTTGCTTAGAGATTGTGCCTCATTAAAACTTCTACTAAGAAAAACCCAGTGGGAAAAATATAGTAAAAGAAAAAGAGTACACTATTCTCATAAATATTAAGATGAGTATAATATTGTTAAGATTGTCTCATTAAAAACTTTGCTAGGAAAACTCAATGGGATAAAACCATAGCTAAGGGAAAAAAAGTGCAATACACTAATCAATAACTCCCCCTCATGTGAACATGGGTGAAACTTGTTCAGTTTCTTTACTTGCAATGTCCTTAAGTTTACGCAAGCTAATATCATATGTAAGCCTTTTAAATGTCGTAGTTGGTAAGACTTTTGTGAATAAATCAGCAAGATTATCACTCGATCGGATTTGCTTGACATCAATTTCACCATTCTTCAGAAGCTCATGTGCATAACAGAATTTTGGTGAAATATGTTTTGTTTTGTCCCCTTTTATGAATCATTCACTTAATTGTGCGATACATGCTGCATTATCTTCATATAATATGATTTGAGAATCTTTTATTGAAGGCAATCTACATGATTCTTGAATATGTTCAATCATGTTTCTCAACCATACACATTCACGACTTGCTTCATGAATTGCAAGTACTTCAGAATGATTGGAAGAAGTAGCAACCATAGTTTGCTTTACTGACTTCCATGATACAACGATATTACCACATGTGAATACATATCCCGTTTGAGAACGGGCCTTGTGGGATCGATAAAAATCCAAAGATCAAGATAACCTTGGAGATTCAATTTTACCCCTCTCGAGTAAAATAAACTCATGTCACTTGTTCCTCGAAGATATCGGAAAACATGTTAACATCATTCCAATGTCTTCGAGTTGGTGAAGAGATGTATCATGCAAGTAGGTTGACAGCAAAAGCAATGTCAGGTCTTGTACAATTTGTAAGATACATAAGTGCACTAATTGCACTTAAATTTGGTACTTCCGGACCAAGTAGTTCTTCATCACTTTCATGAGGTCGAAATGGATCCTTATCCACTTCAAGTGATCTGACAACCATTGGAAAGCTCAATGGATGTGCATTGTCCATATAAAATCTTTTTAATATTTTTTCAATGTAATTTGATTGATGGACAAGTACTCCACTTGAAAAATGTTTAATTTGCAAACCAAGACAAAGTCTTGTTTTTCCAAGTTTTTTCATCTCGAATTCCTTTGTCAAGTATTCGGATGTTCTAACGATGTCGTCGTGGTTTCTCATTATATTTAAATCATCAACATATACAGCGATAATCACAAATCATGTTGATGATTTTTTAATGAAGACACATGAGCAAAGCGGATTATTTACATATCCTTCTTTAAGTAAATAATCACTAAGATGTTTGTACCACATTCATCAGAATTGTTTCAATCCGTACAAAGACCTTTGTAATTTTATAGAATGCATGTTATGAGGTTTTGATTTTATTTCTTCAGATATTACAAATCCTTCAGGGATTCTCATATATATCTCACTGTCTAAAGATCCGTACAGATATGCTGTAACGACATCCATTAAATGCATATCAAACCCTTCAGAAACTGCAAGGCTTATCAAGAACCGAAATGTGATTGCATCTATAACATGAGAATATGTTTCCTCATAATCGATGTCAGGTCTTTATGAGAAACCTTGAGCTACAAGTCTTGTTTTGTACCTTGTAACTTCATTTTTTTCGTTTCTCTTTCGTACAAATACTCATTTACATCTAACAGGTTTTACGCCATCTAGCGTTTGAACAATCGGTCCAAAAACCTCTCGTTTCCTTAACGAGTCTAGCTCTGCTTGGATAGCCTCTTGCCATTTTTGCCAATTAGGTCTTTTTCGACATTCGTCCACTGATCGTGGTTCTGGATCATCATCATTTTCACATATTTCAAATGACACGTTGAAAGCAAATATATCATCAAGAACAATTTTATTTTGATCACAAATCTTACCAGAGTTTAAATAATTTATTGAGATCTCATTATTTTCATCTTTTTCCTATTTTTCTAGAGGTAGCTGTTCCTCGTCAGAATCAACTTGTTCTGACAAATCCTTATCAAATGATTCTGGTGCATTCTCATGAGTATTTTGATTTGTATTTATTTTTACTCCTGTTTTCCTCTTTCGAGAAATTGTGTCTTTTGAACCAACTGGTCTTCCATGCTTTAAGCGTTTCGTTGGTTCTTATGCATTTTGTTGCATAGAGACATCAATTCTTGCAGGAGCATTTACAGCTGGAATATGTGATTTTGTCACTTGTTTTGCATCTGTAAATGTGCGACGGCCCCAATTTCCCAGAAATTGGGCCCCGTCCGGCCTAAGTCCACGTGGACCCCCGAGCCAGTCTCGCAAGGTCAACGCAGACCTAGTCAGCCTTCCAATCCTTCATTATACGTAAATTCACAATTTTAAGTTGAGTTATAAGTATTTGTCAAATTTTACAATTTAGTGGAAGCAATTTATGCATTAAATAACTTAACAATAATGTAAAAAGTCGGACAACCTAATTGTGGAACCCTGCATAACTATATCATCATCGAAGGAGAGTAAATAAAAGATATACAAAAGATTCACCTAGCTATGGAGCCTTCCTTTTGCTGGACCGTAGATCTGCACTCAGTCAAACCAAAAAATAACGAGCCCAGGTAAGTAATGCCGGTAGGACATATATACAGCATTTCGAAATAACTAAAGCAGTCGAATTCATGCAAATAGAAAGAAATGAACAGGGAACGCATGAATATAAAAGACTGTAAACAAATCAATCGATAAGTGAGGTCCGGAATACAAAAACAAACCAATTAACAAGGAGTCTCGACAAAAAGGTCGTTGAGTCGCGGCTAAAGCCCAGCAAACTCGGGTTCATGACGAGACACCTGCCTCCCAGCCCTAACCCTTACGACTATGAGATATCCACAGACCCAGATAAGTGCCCCAACGTACACGCAATTGGGAGATATCGACGGCGTCCAGATAAAAGCTCATATAACAGAGAAACAGTACCATGACTCACTTGCCAATGGAGTAACGCATGCATATAAAAGGCACAAATCAATCGATAAGTGAGGCCAAATAGCAAGGAGTCCCGACCAAAAGGTCGTTGAGTCACGACAAAAGCCCAGCAGACTCTGGTTCAGGACGAGACACCTACCTCCCAGCCCTAACCCTTGTGACTATGAGATATCCACAGACCCGGATAAGTGCCCCCAACGTACACTCAATTGGGAGATATCGACGACGTCCAGATAAGAGCTCATATCGCAGATAAATAGTAACCATGACTTGCTTGCCAATGGACCACTCAACCAACAACAATTTCAAAGGTAGATATCAAAGCAATGAACAACAATATCAAAGCAATGGCATTACTGTACAATTTCCTCACTGGTTTACTTACCTTGAGAAATCGCGAATCGTCTTCAAAACGTCTCGCTCACGCCTCGATATGCGCACCCGACACCCGACTATAGCATCTTAAGTCACCGGTGTCCATTTATACCTTTTAGGGCTAAGTTACAACGTCATTCAAATCACAACCAAAATACTTAACATAAACCTCACCATGGCCTTCAATGGAGGTCTCCCCTCCAAAATCCATTTGAATCCATCTGAATCCATCGCGTCGTCGAGCTTCGTCGAAGTCACGACGCCTTGTCCACCATTGTTGTCTCGTCGGGGATTGATCGGCCCGGCAACGCGCCACCGCGCCGTTGCCCCACGCCGGTCACCGCTGCTGTCTCGCGCAGCTGCCGCAGCCGTTGCTCCTGTTGTCGCTGTCGCGTAGCTGCTTGCGGCGTGCCGGCTGTCGCGCGTTGCATTGTCGTCATCGCCACCGTTGCCACCTCATGGCGCTGGAATCGCCGTCCGCGGCCTCTCGTTTGCCGCCGCCGCTCCGCTGCGATCCGCCGCTCATTGCTTTGGGCGTCCGCGCCGTCAATCGTCATCCGTCGCCGTGACGTCTCGCGACGATGCTCGGCTGGCCGGTTCGCGGCTTCAGCATCGCCGCAAGCCGCCGTCCGCGGCCTCCGATCTCGCTGGAGCCGCTGCCCTCGCCGGAGCTCCACCGTCTCTCTCTTTCTCTCTTTCTCTCTCTCTCTCTCTCTCTCTCTCTCTCTCTCTCTTTTTATTTTAGCCGATCACTTTTTCTCTCTCTCTTTTGTTTCTTCCTCAAGAAGCAAACAAATGTGTCCTCGAGATTCGTGTGGAGCAAAACTCGAGGCACATCAAAAACATATTTATTCAAAGCTTTCCTTAACCATTGGGCAGCGCGCATCTCGAGGCACCACAAATATTCACACTACTACCCGCCTCATTTCATAATCTCGACACACGCGCCACACGCATCACGAGGTGCATCCAATGTATATTGTTTTAATGTGACCACATTAAAACCACTATAGCCACATTAAGCTGCTACCTCGGTCCCACGTCGACACGCGACTCGAGGTGCGTCCCCGTTCGTGTTTCGGCTCAACAAATTCATCGCGTATATCAACTCGTAAAACAGCTCAACAATTTATACTCTCAAATTGGATATTCGGACATACGTATTCCGACGAGTGGATCTCACATACGACCCTGACCTGGCACATGGCACAAGTCAAATTTTTCGGGCCATTACAAAATGCATCAAGTAATTGATTTGTGATTTGTTGCAAATGAATGATCTTTTGAACTTCAAATTCACATTGATTTGTGCGTGGATCATAATGTGGTAAAGTTGATGCATTCCAAGCAATTTCGCGCCATTCCTTTTGAATTGACTTCTTATCTCCCCATAAGGTGGGAAAATTGCTTCATCAAAGTGACAATCAGCAAAACGTGCAGTAAATAAGTCCCATGTTAAAGGCTCAATGTATTTTATAATGGACGATGAGTTAAATCCAACATAAATCCCAAGTTTTTGTTGTGGACCCATCTTAGTTCTATTGGGAGGTTGTATAGGAACATACACTGCACAATCAAAAATCTTCAAGTGTGAAATATTTGGTTGTTGACCTAATGAGTTGCATAGGGGAATGTTCATGGTATGCGGTAGGCCTATAACGAATTATAGATGCTGCATAATGGACTGCATGTCCCTAAACTGAAGTTGATAACTTATTTCTCATGATTAAAGGCCTAGCAATTAATTGAATGCGTTTGATCAAAGATTCTGCCAAACCATTCTGGATATGCACGTGTGGAACAGAATGTTCAATGGTAATGTAACGACCCATTTTATAAATATCTCTTAAATTTACAGACGTGGACGCCAGCTCGGATCTACGTGGACGTCACGGTAGGGTAGGACACACGGGGACTTAGGTATGCTAGTTTGTGTGTTGGATGCTTATTTGCGGTGAAATTTATTGAAATACATCGCATGTGTGTATGTTGCATAAAAATACGTGCGAGATTGTGTGAACTATATTCGCCTCGATATGCGTGTCGACGCGGGTACTGGGTAGTTGACGGGACCGAATATTAGGTCGGGGAAACTAAAACACACAAATTATATAAAAATTGACAAAGTAACTAATATGGAATGGGTATTGGGTGACAAGCGACGCGGCGGTACGCAGATATCACGGTTCGGACGCTAAACCGGGCGTCGAAACGCCCGAAAACACGTGCGAGTGTCTTAGCTGTGTCACATTTGGTGTCAAGACACAAACCCAACAACACTTGTCTATATAAGCCAAACTCAACAGCAACATTTGTCCAAATTGCACACCACGTGTCCACTAACCTCACCCACATCTACACCTCACACACACACCCCATGCACACACACAGAGCCGAGAGACCGAGAGGAAGAAGAAGGAAGAAGAGGAGAGGAGAAGGAGGAGAAGAAGGAACGCCGGGAAGGAGAGGAGACGTCACGATCAAGGTGAGTCTCAGTGGTCGTCAGTTGTGGGTTCCGGTGGTTGGCGGTGGGGTGGCCGAGAGTGGGGGTTCGGCCACCATGGCCGAACCCCATGGCCGAACTGTGCCAAGGTGGTATTCCACTGGGGTTGGGGTGGAAAGCAACCCCAACCCATCACCGAGAGTTAAAAAAAAAAATGATGATCGAACCAGTTCACTGGTACGATCAGATGAGGAAGATGCACACGCGCGCGCGTGCGCTAGTGTGCATCCCGCCATTGGGCCCGGTCCAGAACGGGCCAGGCTCGGCCCATGGGCCGAGTCGGGTCCTTGGGTCGACCCGACCCAAACAGAAAAAAAAATGAGAAGAAAAATGGAGGAAAAATTTGGAAGAATTTCGGAAAAATTATATTTCGATAAAATAAATAGAAATTTATAAAGTTCTATGAAAAGAACATATGTGGGAATGTCGGAAACGACTTTTTGCGGGGTTTTACATTGAAAAGCGCGAAATGGGTAATTTGGCCTAAAATTTTTAGAAATTTGTTGTAAATTGTCATACTAAATTAAATTATTGATAAATGGACATAGGTTGACACGGGTGATCAATTGGTGACCAATGACTCAGTGGACTTAGACCCGGGGATTGATTACGGGTAGTGGAACGCGTTGTGAGGTTTGTAAAACCCAATGAAAAAACTTTTGAGTATTTATTTTGCTTTGTAATTCCATTCAATTCCAGTATTTCCTTGTGATTTTTCCTATATCTATATCTTGTCGTTGTTTGCACGGTTGGTTGAGTTACTCCCACCAGATCTTCCGTTGTGTGTCTATGCATTCTACACCATAGCATGTGTATCAGGAGTTCTCGGTGGATAACGGCCCGAGCTATTGAACTGCTACATGTGTCGGTGCGTCGTAGGTCTACGCCGGCCACCGAAAGGGATCAGGTGATAGCTAGTTGGGTGCGCACACTAGTGGGATCCTGGAAGGGAATCCCGAAGTATGGTTTAGTCTGACTGGAACAGGCACACACATTTGCACTTTATTGTTATCTATGCATGCGATGCCCTACCTACAGTTGTATGTTTACATTCTGCATGTTTATTTAACAGTATTTATTGACTTCCACTTATTTATATGAATGCTCATAGGAGTTCCTTGGGATTTTACTGACTGGACTCGTCATCCATTTTCTTCTGTGATGATTGAGTGCAGATCCGAGTACAAGTAAAGGCAAGGGGGTCCTACGTGACTACCTCTGACTGCCTACCTCTGAGGATTACTTGTACGTATGATTATTTTGATATTTTGATTCTTTTGGGAACTGGGGAGTGACATGACATTGTACATAGGTACTTTACATGGTACAGTCATCTACCTTTATACACAGTACTTTTCAGGGTTTTTCCACAGTAGGATTTGTTGAATTAATTAATATTTCTTGCATTTACGTACAACTTCCATTGCATTTGTCATTTATACGTTGTACACACAAGTGGATGCAAATCTCGAGACAGGAAAAAGGACGGGCAGGTACCGTACACGTATAGTTGGGCCAGCTGGCAAGGAGTACACGGAGACACGTCACCCCGGGGCGGCGAGGGCTGCAACAGTTGGTATCAGAGCAAAGAGAAAGTCCTAAGACAATAAAACTTAAACAACAAACTTAGATGTGGAAAACCCGAAGTTAGTGCCTTAGAACTTTAGTTGGAAAGTGATGTGAGGCAGGTAGAGTTAGAACTTATACGCGTGTTATATGTTCATCTTATTATATGATATATGTATATACCTCGAGACTGATTCGGAGCGCATTCTCGATGCAGATCATAGACGGACAGTCTGGTACGCCAGTTGAGACTGGACAGACTAGCGATGTGGTTAGGGATGTCCCGGTTACGACGAGTGTGGAGGATAGACTCTCGGCACAGGAAACACATATGGTCGAGGTATTACGGCTATTACGAGAGCAAACCGCAGTACTGGCGGCACTCACTTCAGTAAGAGAGCCAGTAGCTGTGACCATACCGGCGGGGACAGTTGTTGTTTTGGTGGTACCCCAAACGCCAGTTCAGGGGGTAGCGGTAGAGGCACCCACAGAGACAGCTACCGCAGTTGTTGTTCATTTGGATACGTCGACTCTTACACCACCACTCAAGATGACGGACCAGGCTACTGCCACCCCAGTTGCTGATACTCCTACTACATCGGCATTCGTCCTGGCACCAAAGGTGAAGTTATTAAGGGAGTTTTTGAAGTTCCAGCCTGGATTCTTTTATGGAGGCGGTCACCCTGAGGCTGCAGGGAGATGGATAGTATCTCGTCAGTGTTTCCATAAGCTGATGAGGAACGATGAGACTGTACAGGCACGACTTTCGGGAGCCTGTTTGAGAGGACATGCGGCAGTCTGGTGGACGACATATACGGATACTCATCGTGAACCGACGACATGGGCTGAGTTTAGGGAGTTGTTCTATGATCAGTACATACCGATGGAGGTTAGGTTGAGACTGAGGGAGAAGTTCTTGGCCCTGCGACAGGGAAATCGGACTTTGATGCAGTATATGGAGAGGTTCCGACATTTGCTGCAGTTCTCTCTAGATGTTGCCGGGACAGAGCGCTTGCAGATCTATTATTTCACCAGAGGGGTTGATGACAGGATTGCGTCAGCAGTTGCCTCATCCGGAGCCACGACACTGCAGGAGATCTTTGACAAGGCATTGGCTCATGAGACATACCTACTGCAGAGGGTTGGCCGACGTGTGACTGGTAGAGAGGTACGGTCAGGGCAGAATTTGTGACGGCCCCAATTTCCCATAAAATTGGGCCCCGCCCGGCCTAAGCCCACGTGGACCCCCGAGCCAGTCTCGCAAGGTCAACGCAGGCCTAGTCAGCCTTCCAATCCATTATTATAAGTAATTTCAAAATTTTAAGTTGAGTTATTAGTATTTTGCAAGATGTAAAAATTTAGCGGAAGCAACTAATACATTAAATAACTCAATAAATTTTTTGAAATTACTTGTAATAATGGATTGGAAGGCTGACTAGGCCTGCGTTGACCTTGCGAGACTGGCTCGGGGGTCCACGTGGGCTTAGGCCGGGCGGGGCCCAATTTTATGGGAAATTGGGGCCGTCACAGTTGGTATCAAAGAATCAGAGAAGAGAGAGAAAAAAAGAGAGGAAAGAGAAAGAAAACGAGACAGAGGAAAAAAATGGCGGAGAGGGAGAGATCGAGCCGGGGAAGAAGAAGAAGAAGGGGTGGCGCGACGGTCGGATCCGGCGGCGAACCAGCGGATCCGGCGTCGAACCGGCGGTTCCAGGCGGCGGGTCGCAGCTACGAGGGGCTGCGGACGGTGGCTCCAGCGAAACGGGAGTCCAGCCGGGCGAGCGGCGCTGCAGCATCGGACTCGGGGCAGCATCGGCGCACAGCAGCAGTGGCGGACGGCTAGTGTGGACGGATCGGCGAGACGGCGAGACGGCGAGCCGGCGAGGAGCAGCGACATGGCAGCAGCGCCTGCGCGGACCAGCTGCGGCGCGGCGAAGCATTGGTTCAGCTGGCGCGACGCGGCGACGCCGACAGTAACTCCAACAGCGCGACACCGGCGAGGTGGCAGTGACGCCTGCGCGGCTCCGGCGAGCGGCGGCACCGGTGACCGGCGAGCTGCAGCGGCGACGACGGCTGGCTGCAGCGACAGCGGTGACTGTGACGCGGCGAACGGCGCGGTGGCTCGTTATCGACCGGTCGGATGCGCGATTTCGACGAAATCGCGACGACGCGATAGAGGTGAGGTTTACTTCGCCTAAATTCAGTGTGATTTGCATGATTTTGGTAAATTAGCCCTCAAATGTCTAAATGGACACCAGGGGACTTAGGAGTCGGGTTTCGGTGCGCAAATCGAGACGCGAGCGGAAGTCTTGAGTTCGATTTACGAATTTCGAGGTAAGTAAACCGAGTTAGGGATTTATACAAAGATTTCATTTCTCTCCATTGGCTGTTGTTGTTACTGTTATTTGATAGCTTTATTGTTGTTCACTGCTTTGTGATGATAGCTATCTGAAAAATTGTTATTGATTGAGTGGGTCCAATGGCAAGTGAATCACGGTTACTGTTTATCTGCGATATAAGCTCGTATCCGTACGCCGTCGATATCTCCCAATTGAGTGTACGTTGGGGGCTCTTATCCGGGACGTAGATATCTCATAGTCGCAAGGGTTAGGGTTGGAAGGCATGGGGCTCGTCCTAACCCGTGTCTGCTGGGATTTTTCCGCAACTCAACGACCTTTTGGTTGGGACTCCTTGTTATTTGGCCTCACTCATTGATGGATTGTTTACAGTCTTGTATATTCATGAGTTCTTTATTCCTTTCGTTCTATTTGCATGAATTTGACTGCTTTGGATATTGTGAAATGTTGTGTATAGTCCTACTGGATTTACTTACCTGGGCTCGTCATTCTTATGTTTGACTGAGTGCGAGCCGCGACGAGTAGCGAGAGGGAAGGCTTCATAGCTAGGTGATTTTTTTGTATATTTTGTATTTACTCTCCTCTGATGATATTTACTGGGTTCCACAATTAGGTTGTCTTACTCCCTGATCTTTTTGTTGAGTTATTTAATGTATTAGTTGCTTCCGCTAAATTTTTACATCTTGCAAAATACTAATAACTCAACTTAAAATTTTGAAATTACTTGTAATAATGGATTGGAAGGCTGACTAGGCCTGCGTTGACCTTGCGAGACTGGCTCGGGGGCCACGTGGGCTTAGGCCGGGCGGGGCCCAATTTTATGGGAAATTGGGGCCGTCACAGTTGGTATCAGAGCCTACATTTTAAAAATCTCATGGCTTAAGACATTGTGATACCAACGTCACAGTTGGTATCAGAGCCTGCAGTTGTAAATACTCGACTCGTGAAGGAAATTACAATTCATTAAGACATAAACCAGCGGAAGTTAGGAATGGTTGAACTTAGAGTGGAGCCTTATGATCCTGACTTAAGTCTTCGTTGGGAAGTGAGGAGAGTACTTGATGTGTTGTATTATACACTTACGATAGAACTACTTTGGTAGTCGTATGTACTCTGAATAGGAGTTCATAGGAAAGTAAAGTTTGAAAAAAAAAAGGAAAAATGATGAATTGCAAACTCTAAGGGAGCAGAGTGTTGAGATGACTTGAAAGCTAACGATTACATCATGTACGGACTCCTTAGCTTTGACGAAAGCTTTGGAGTAGTAGTGTTGGATCAGAAGCCCAAGTAACTCCACTTTAGTGACCCTATGCATTTATCGTCTCAGGGTTGGTGAAGTCGACCACCACCTTTAGGGACTGGTAAATGAATTAAGTGTTACAAGTTGAGGTGGAGTCTGCAAATTCGTTCTAAAAGTTAGGGGCCACCTAAGTATAAATCCTATGAGATTGTATATCTCAAAAAAATTCTCACATGCTAAAATTTGTTCAGATGCGTTAGTAAACGTACTGAAAGAGAATTTACGTGCAAGTAGTACATGTTGTAAAAATGTATCCGATATGGTATATTTGTTGTGTTGTAATATATATACGATATCGAGGATTCGTGGCTATGGAAAATGCGACGACGTTTCGGACCGAGTTTAGGAATAATCGTGAGGCTGCAGGTTCGCGGTTTGCGAGTACTGATGAGCTGCATACATCGCACTACCAACAACTACATGAGATTTTTCGATTGTTAAGGGCACAGGTTACACCGTCGTCGTCTACGTCACCAACGCTAGTTATTCAGGCTGGGCGTGTTTTTACAGTTCACAACCCACCTGAAAAACTTTCAGTTCAAGCAGGACCTGCAGTGACCGAGGTGACACACGTTCGGGCCGAGATGGTATCTCCTATACCTGAGACACCGGCTGAGGATACGCCGAGCACGCCGATTGATACGGGTGTTAAGGCTACAGCTGAGGCGAGGTGTGACGGCCCCAATTTCCCATAAAATTGGGCCCCGCCCGGCCTAAGCCCACGTGGACCCCCGAGCCAGTCTCGCAAGGTCAACGCAGGCCTAGTCAGCCTTCCAATCCATTATTACAAGTAATTTCCCATAAAATTGAGTTATTAGTATTTTTCAAGATTTAAAAATTTAGCGGAAGCAACTAATACATTAAATAACTCAACAAAAAGATCAGGGAGTTAGACAACCTAATTGTGGAACCCAGTAAATATTATCATATGAGAGTAAATACAAAATATACAAAAATCACCTAGCTATGAAGCCTTCCCTCTGCTACTCGTCCTCGGCTCTGCACTCAGTCAAACATAAGAATGACGAGCCCAGGTAAGTAAATCCAGTAGAACATATATACAACATTTCACAATATCCAAAGCAGTCAAATTCATGCAAATTGAACGAAAGGAATAATGAACGCATGAATATACAAGACTGTAAACAACCATCAATGAGTGAGGCCAAATAACAAGGAGTCCCGACCAAAAGGTCGTTGAGTCACAGAAAAATCCCAGCAGACTCGGGTTAGGACGAGCCTCATGCCTTCCAACCCTAACCCTTGCGACTATGAGATATCTACGTCCCGGATAAGAGCCCCCAACGTACACTCAATTGGGAGATATCGACGGCGTACGGATACGAGCTCATATCGCAGATAAATAGTAACCGTGACTCGTTTGCCATTGGACCCACTCAATCAATAACAATTTCAACGATAGCTATCATCACAAAGCAGTGAACAACAATAAAGCTATCAAATAACAGTAACAACAACAGCCAATGGAGAGAAATGAAATACTGTATAAATCCCTGACTGGTTTACTTACCTCGAGAAATCGCGAACCTCAAAACGTCGCTCGCGTCTCGATTTGCGCACCCGACACCCGACTCTTAAGTCTCTGGTGTCCATTTAGACATTTTAGGCCTCATTTATTAAAATCATACACATCACCTCAAAATTTGGTGAAATAAATCTCACCTCCATCGCGTCGTCGTGATTTCGTCGAAATCGCTCATCCGACCGGCCGATCACGCGCGCCGCGCGCGCTCTTCATCACGATCGCCGCTGCTGCCATTCTGCCAGCGCGCCGCCGCCGCAGCTGCTGCTAGCTCGCCCGCCCGGCAGCGCCGCTCGCCGGCGTCGCCGCTGCCGGAGCCGCGCAGCGCGTCATCGCCACCTCGCCGGTGTCGCGCTGCTGGAGTTACGCCGGCGTCGCCGCGTCGCGCCAGCCGAACCGATGCTCCGCCGCGCCGCAGCTGGTCCGCGCAGGCGCTGCTGCCATGTCGCTGCTCCTCGCCGTCTCGCTGCGTCTCGCGTCCGTCCACCACACCCGTCTGCCATCTGCTGTCTGCGCCGATGCTTCTGCAGCGCCGTCTTCTGCCGCTCGCCGGCTGGACTCCTCTCCTCGCTGGAGCCACCGTCCGCGGCCCTCGTAGCTGCGAGCCGCCGCCTGGAACCGCCGGTTCGACGCCGGATCCGCTGGTTCGCCGCCGATCCGACCGTCGCGCCACCCCTTCTTCTTCTTCTTCCCGCTCGATCTCTCCCTCTCCGCCATTTTTTTTTCCTCTGTCTCGTTTTCTTTCTCTCTCTCTCTTTTTTTCTCTCTCTTCTCTAATTTTTATCCAAATCAATCTTATATATATTATATATATACATTTTCTTTTTATTTTCCTTTTTTTTTTTATTTCAAATCAAAGGTGTCCTCGAGATTCATGTTGCACGAATCTCGAGGCAACTCAACAACCGAGTAGCGCGCATCTCGAGGCACCAACGCGCCTCATTTCAAAATCTCGATACTCGCGCTACACGCATCACAATGCGTATCCCACGTCGGCACGCGACTCGAGGCGCGTCCCCTTTCGTGTTTCGGCTCACCGAATTCTTCGCATAGTTAGCATTACTATCTCAAATTGGATTCGGATATACGTATTTCGACGAGTGGGTCCCACATACGACCTTGACTTGACACGTGGCACAAGTCAAATTTTCGGGTCCTTACAGTCTTCCCAACGAATTAGAATTTCGTCCTCGAAATTGAAGCAAGTCTCAAAGGACAATGGTGTTTTATGAACGAAGACCCAAGGCCATACCCGCCCAAGGCCATACTCGCCCATGGCCATACCCACATCTTACTCTGTAGGGCTGGGCTCCTCCGCGACAAGCTGGGCTCCTTCGCGACGAGCTGGGCTCCTCCGCGACCTCCAAGCAAAGAACACACCATCTGTCTCTTCCCATCAATATATGTCAGGGCAACATCCTCGCGACATATATTGGAATACAAATGAACATTTTTATTTCATGATCCACTGTCATTAACCTACGTATATCCGTTGTATGCCCTCGAGATATGTAAATCAGTCTCACTCATCGAGTGAGTTTCAACCCAACTCGTATCCTCTATCAGGTTACGATGGATAGTAATCGGACCTGACGTGGCAATAGCACAAATATGTTCCTCTGGATGTCCACACGCCGATACACATACGTACGTTGAAATCTCGTTCCAACCGGAACATGTCCATCATCTCCGGACTACCCATCGCACCGACATATGTGACGTTGCCTAGAATGCGACGGTACTCCGATGCGTGTACTCCCACGCTCTCGCCCTCGTCACCATAACATCGTCTCGTACCCCGCAGCATCCACATCGATGCCATCGATGCCACCGTAGTGCACGACTAGACATCGGCCTCGCCGAACAACGAAACTGATATGATGCTCGCTCTCATATGATCTGGTGTGGCCAAAACGTCATGAATCTTTGCTGCTCCGAGATTCGTACCACCGTGAAACTTTTTCGAGTGATACCGCTAAAACTTGTGAGATTGCCTCGCCTGAGTCGTCACGCTAATTCCCGTATCAGTTGGCGCGCTCAGCATCTCCTCATGTAATTACGAGTTCAACTCGTTCACTCGAACACGTTCACTTTTTGACTTTCAAAGTAAATGTGTCCTCGAGATTAGTACGACACGAATCTCGAGGCACCGCCTGTCTCGAATTCTCGTAAATTTCGCATCTAGAGGTCGTGCGATCATCAACACTCGCAAACCGCGAACCTGCAGCCTCACGATCATTTTTCCGAAACGTCGTCGCGTTTTCCAAAGCCTCGAATCGGCGTATATTTCCTCTATCGTATATAGTATATTACCACACCACAAATATACCATATAGAATCAAGTGCTACTCTTTTCGTAGCAACTTTAAACGCACCTTCTTTTATTTTTTTATAAGTGAATTGCTAGTCTTAGCAACTTTACAAAGTCTCCTTACTTTTTCATTCTATTCAAAGGTGCTCGTTCTTTTCCACATGCACTACTCGCACGAGAATTCCCTTAAATACGCCTACTAACTCATATGAACAAGCATGTGAGGATTCTTGAGATATACAATCTCGTAGGGATTATACTTAGGTGCTCACTAAATGTTAGAATGATCCGCGGACTCTACCTCAGCTCGTAACGCTTAACTCATTTATAAGTCCCTAAAGGTGGTGGTCGACTTCACCAACCGTGAGACTATATATAATTAGCGTCACTAAAGTGGAGTTACTTGGGCTTTTGATCCAACACTACTACTCCAAAACTTTCGTCAAAGCTAAGGAGTCCGTGCATGATGTAATCGTTAGCTCTCAAGTCATCTCAACACTCTGCTCCCTTAGAGTCTGCTCTTCGTCATTTTTTCTTCCATTTCAAGTCTCCATATTACCCATTTAAAATTAGTTAGAGGCTTAAACTTCCATTTCAAGTCTCAATACTATAGGAAATCCTCCATTTCAATAACAATGAAACAACTTGAAATAAATAACTTTAAATGGCTTGAAAACCAATTCACAAGTTTGTTTGAGTCCTAATTATCTCAATTTATCAATTGAACTAACTCAATTCTTAAGCCACTATCCGCGAGGCTGAATTGAGTTTAACAACACCCGCATTTCCAAGGCACGAGTACCCACTATTCCCAAATACGCCACAATCACCAACATTGTTACATTCGATCCGTGCATGAAGACAATGCAATACGACCTCATATCAAATGGAAATATAACCCTTAAACATTTTTCCTTCTTTGTTGTCTGCACCATCTCAAAGGCCTAGTAAAGGATTATCAAGCAAAGACAAGATCATCATCGCAGCCTCGTTTAAATGAAATAGGTTGTCATTCTACCATTTTCCACTTTTTCCAAAATGTTCCAAACAACTGGAAAAATTGTTGATTGACTAAACATGAAATCAAGTAGGCCAATGAAACATCAATCACTAACTGATTCCATTTAATTTCTATCCACTTAAATTAAGTTACTCATCGTGTCTCACGCGATACACAAGAGTGAATATGGTATATATATATATATATATATCGTTGTATAATACAACACATCAAATAGTTCATATATCCTCAACTCTCCTCACTTCCCAACGAAGACTTAAGTCGAGATCACAGGGTTCCACTCTAAGTTCAACCATTCCTAACTTCCGCTGGTTTTGTGTCTTAATTTCAAGAGTCGAGTTCTTTAAAAACGTCGGCTCTGATACCAACTGTGACGTTGGTATCACAATGTCTTAATCTCAAAAACTAGGCTCTGATACCAACTGTGACGGCCCCAATTTCCCATAAAATTGGGCCCCGCCCGACCTAAGCCCACGTGGACCCCCCAGCCAGTCTCGCAAGGTCAACGCAGGCCTAGTCAGCCTTCCAATCCATTATTACAAGTAATTTCCCATAAAATTGAGTTATTAGTATTTTTCAAGATTTAAGAATTTAGCGGAAGCAACTAGTACATTAAATAACTCAACAAAAAGATCAGGGAGTTAGACAACCTAATTGTGGAACCCAGTAAATATTATCAGATGAGAGTAAATACAAAATATACAAAAATCACCTAGCTATGAAGCCTTCCCTCTGCTACTCGTCCGCGGCTCTGCACTCAGTCAAACATAAGAATGACGAGCCCAGGTAAGTAAATCCAGTAGGACATATATACAACATTTCACAATATCCAAAGCAGTCAAATTCATGCAAATTGAACGAAAGGAATAATGAATGCATGAATATACAAGACTGTAAACAACCATCAATGAGTGAGGCCAAATAACAAGGAGACCCGGCCAAAAGGTCGTTGAGTCATAGAAAAATCCCAGCAGACTCGGGTTAGGACGAGCCACATGCCTTCCAACCCAAACACTTTCGACTATGAGATATCTACGTCCCGGATAAGAGCCCCCAACGTACACTCAATTGGGAGATATCGACGGCGTACGGATACGAGCTCATATCGCAGATAAATAGTAACCGTGACTCGCTTGCCATTGGACCCACTCAATCAATAACAATTTCAACGATAGCTATCATCACAAAGCAGTGAACAACAATAAAGCTATCAAATAACAGTAACAACAACAGCCAATGGAGAGAAATGAAATATTGTATAAATCCCTAACTGGTTTACTTACCTCGATAAATCGCGAACCTCAAAACGTCGCTCGCGTCTCGATTTGCGCACCCGACACCCGACTCTTAAGTCCCTGGTGTCCATTTAGACATTTTAGGCCTCATTTATTAAAATCATACACATCACCTCAAAATTTGGTGAAATAAATCTCACCTCCATCGCGTCGTCGTGATTTCGTCGAAATCGTTCATCCGACCGGTCGATAACGCGCCACCGCGTCGTTCACCACGTCACGATCGCCATGCCGTCGCCGCTGCCGCTGCGCGCCGCTGCGCTGCCGCTCGCCGCTCACCACCGCCGCTGCCGTGCCGCCGCTGCGGGCCGCGCAGCGTCACGCCACCTCGCCGGTGTCGCGGCTGCTTTGGAGTTCTTTCCGGCGTCGCCGCGTCGCGCCAGCTCGCGAACCGAACGATGCTCACCGCCGCGCGCAGCTGGTCCGCGCAGCGCCGCTGCTGCCATGTCGCGCTTGCTCTCGCCGTCTCGCCGTCTCGCGGTCCGTCCACACCCGCCCGTCCGCCACTGCTTTGCGTGCGACGATCTTTGCGTAGCTGCCGCGCTCGCCCGGCTGGACTCCCGCCTCGCTTGGAGCCACCATCTGCGGCCCTCGTGGGCTGCGAGCCACCGCTCGGAACCGCCGGGTTCGACGCCGGATCCGCTGGTTCGCCGCCGAGATCCGACCGTCGCGCCACCCCTTCTTCTTCTTCCCCGCTCGATCTCTCCCTCTCCGCCATTTTTTTTTCCTCTGTCTCGTTTTCTTTCTCTCTCCTCTATTTTTTTCTCTCTCTTCTCTAATTCTTATCCAAATCAATCTTATATATATATTATATATATACATTTTCTTTTTATTTTCTTTTTTTTTATTTCAAATCAAAGGTGTCCTCGAGATTCGTGTTGCACGAATCTCGAGGCAACTCAACAATCGAGTAGCGCACATCTCGAGGCACCAACCTGCCTCATTTCAAAATCTCGATACTCGCGCTACACGCATCACAATGTGTATCACACGTCGGCACGCGACTCGAGGCACGTCCCCTTTCGTGTTTCGGCTCACCGAATTCTTCGCATAGTTAGCATTACTATCTCAAATTGGATTCGGATATACGTATTTCGACGAGTGGGTCCCACATACGACCTTGACTTGGCACGTGGCACAAGTCAAATTTTCGGGTCGTTACACGAGGCATGCTCGTGAGTTTCGGAGGCATCATCCGAAAAAGTTTCACGGTGGTACGGATCGCGGAGCAGCAAAGATTCATGACGTTTTGGCCACACCAGATCATATGGGGTCGAGCATTTCATCAGCTTCGTTGTTCGGCGAGGCCGATGTCTGGTTGCGCACTACGGTGGCGTCGATGGGGACCCTCAATGATTGGGCTGAGTGCAAGGATGGGGAAGTACATTCATCCTACAGTTCGTAACCTGAAGAGACCTGATTCTTAAACCATTCGATAGAGGACCGGGGAGTCGGTTGCAGTGTATGGATCGATATATACGCGTGATGAAGTATGTTGGGGTTGCGGCTGACCAAGCTTACTACGTCATACACGGTTTCCTGGATTTTATTGATTTTGTTGGGTGACGACGGCTCCGAGCACAGTACAGGAGGCTTAAGCGAGCGCTATGGCTGGCGAGAGCTTTGGGAGCACCCGCACCAGAGTACCAGTCGCATTATCGGCATCGTTATAGTCAGTGTGAGGGTCTGGAGAGGATCGGAGGAAAACGAGGGTTAGACGGTCATGGCAAAGAGAGCAATCTCATAGCGTATTACGTTTCCATCGTATGCAGTGTATATGGCGCTAGTGTTAGATGGTCCAGCGCAGAGTTACGCTAGTGTAGTACATCAGCTAGCACCGTCAGATCCTTACCAGTGGCTAGAGACAGGGTCAGAGATCCAATCGAGTGCACTGATAAGAACAGCGATCTAGTCATGCACAGGGACAAGGACATTGACATGTTCCATTTGGATTGGGATTTCAACGTACCTGTATGGGCGTATGGACAGCCAGGTACAGCAGAGCCAGAAACATATTCATGTTATTGCCACATCAAGTCCGACAACTATCCACCGTAACCTGCTAGAGGGTACGACGAGTTGGGTTGAAACTCACTCGATGAGAGAGACTGATTTACATTCTCGCGGGCATACATCAGATATACGTATGTTAGTGACGGTGGATCACGAAATTAAAATGTTCATGTATATTCATTGTATTCCAATATATGTTGCAAGGATGTTGCCCTGGCATATATTGATAGGAGGAGACAGATGGTGTGTTCTTTAATTAGAGGTCTCGGAGGAGCCCAGCTCGTCGCGGAGGAGCCCGGCTTGTCGCGGAGGAGCCCAGCCCTACAGAGTAAGATGGGGGTATGGCCTTGGGCGAGTATGGCCTTGGGCGGGTATGGCCTTAGGTCTTCGTTCATAAAACACCATTGTCCTTTGAGACTTGCTTCAATTTCGAGGACGAAATTCTAATTCGTTGGAAAGACTGTAACGACCCGAAAAATTTGACTTGTGTCACGTGTCAAGTCAAGGTCGTATGTGGGACCCACTCGTCGAAATACGTATATCCGAATCCAATTTAAGATGATAATGCGAACTATGCGAGGAATTCGGTGAGCCAAAACACGAACGGGGACGCGCCTCGAGTCCCGTGCCACTGTGGGATACGCATCGTGATGCGTGTAGCGCGAGTATCGAGATTTTGAAATGAGGCGGGTTGGTGCCTCGAGATGCGCGCTACTCATTTGTTGAGTTGCCTCGAGATTCGTGTTGCACGAATCTCGAGGACATTTTGATTTGAAATCAAAAAAGAAAATAAAAAAAATGTATATATATATAATATATATAAGATTGATTTGGATAAGAATCAGAGAAGAGAGAAAAAAAGAGGAGAGAGAAAAGAAAACGAGACGAGAGGAAAAAAAAAATGACGGAGAGGGAGAGATCGAGCGGGGAAGAAGAAGAAGAAGGGGGTGGCGCGATCGGCGCACAACAACGATGGCGGACGGGCTAGTGTGGACGGTCCAGCGAGACGGCGAGCAGCGAGAGAGAGGAGCAATGCGACATGACATATAGCGCGGCTCACTGCGAACCAGCTACATGACGAGCGATAGCATCGGTTCGGTGGGCGCGCGCGCGGCGACGCGCAAAGAACTCCAGCAGCCGCGACACCGGCGAGGTGGCGATGGCGCTCGCGCACGCTCCGGCGAGCGGCGCACCGGTGAACCGGCGCGCGAGCGCGGCGGCAGAACGATCGCAGCAGCAAGCGGTAACGGCAATGATCGTGCCTTGACACGGCGAACGGCGCGGTGGCGCGTTATCGACCTATCGGATGCCCGATTTCGACGAAATCGCAACGACGCGATGGAGGTGAGGTTTACTTCGCCTAAATTCAGTGTGATTTGCATGATTTTGGTAAATTAGCCCTCAAATGTCTAAATGGACAACAGTGACTTAGGAGTCGGGTTTCGGGTGCGCAAATCGAGATGCGAGCGGGAAGTCTTGAGTTCGATTTACGAATTTCGAGGTAAGTAAACCAGTTAGGGATTTATACAGTATTTCATTTCTCTCCATTGGCTGTTGTTGTTACTGTTATTTGATAGCTTTATTGTTGTTCACTGCTTTGTGATGATAGCTATCTGAAAAATTGTTATTGATTGAGTGGGTCCAATGGCAAGTGAGTCACGGTTACTGTTTATCTGCGATATGAGCTCGTATCCGTACGCCGTCGATATCTCCCAATTGAGTGTACGTTGTGGGCTCTTATCCGGGACGTAGATATCTCATAGTCGTAAGGGTTAGGGTTGGAAGGCATGGGGCTCGTCCTAACCCGAGTTTGCTGGGATTTTTCCGCGACTCAACGACCTTTTGGTCGGGACTCCTTGTTATTTGGCCTCACTCATTGATGAATTGTTTACAGTCTTGTATATTCATGCGTTCTTTATTCCTTTCGTTCTATTTGCATGAATTTGACTGCTTTTAATATTGTGAAATGTTGTGTATAGTCCTACTGGATTTACTTACCTGGGCTTGTCATTCTTATGTTTGACTGAGTGCAGAGCCGCGGACGAGTAGCAGAGGGAAGGCTTCATAGCTAGGTGATTTTTTTTGTATATTTTGTATTTACTCTCCTCTGATGATATTTATTGGGTTCCACAATTAGGTTGTCTAACTCCCTGATCTTTTTGTTGAGTTATTTAATGTATTAGTTGCTTCCGCTAAATTTTTACATCTTGCAAAATACTAATAACTCAACTTAAAATTTTGAAATTACTTGTAATAATGGATTAAAAGACTGACTAGGCCTGCGTTGACCTTGCGAGACTGGCTCGGGGGTCCACTTGGGCTTAGGCCGGGCGGGGCCCAATTTTATGGGAAATTGGGGCCGTCACAGAATTCTCAGTCTAGTCAGAGGCAGAAGAGACTGATGGATCGTCCAGATAGAGGCCGGAGAAATGATAGACGGGATAGGGGCCACTGGAACGATTTTTAGGGCAGTCAGTTCTGATATGAGGAGCCACAGCCAGTTCATGCTATCACCTCAGCACCAGTGGATCGACAGATGGCACAACCACAGGAGTACCGTTAGGGTCGAGATCAGAATGGACATGACAGGGGTCAGGTAGACCGGTGTCAGGGTCCGAGATCTGGAGACGGACATACGGGTAGACTGGAGAGCCGTAGATGTCACCGGTGTGGGCAGAGGGGACACTTAAAGGCTAACTGCCGGGTACCGCTATCTCCACGGCGAGAGGCAGACCAGGCCAAAGATAGAGCGCATGCGTTAGCACAGCCAGATAGCGGGGCGACTAGGCAGCTTATTGAAGGTACATTACTTATATTTGGTCGCCATATGCATGCTATGTTTGATTCTAGTAGCACTTTATCGTTTCTTTTTGGATCGGGAACTGACTTACCCATCACGAGAGGCCGACTAGCTACAGCGCAGGAGATGGAGGCGTTTGCGGCGATAGTTGAGCCGGAGGTTCGGGCGAGGGTACGGCGTGAGGACGTTCCGGTGTTTAGGGATTTTGTTGATGTATTTTCAGATGATTTACCCGGATTGTCACCGCCACGAGTTGTTGAGTTCATAATCGAGTTGATACCAGGGATGCAGCCGATTGCCAGTTGACCTTACCGGATGGCACCAGCGGAGCAAGAGGAGGTGAGACGACAGTTGGATGAGCTGTTGGATAAGGGTTTCATTCACCCTAGTACGTCGTGTAACGGCCCGAAAATTTGACTCGTGTCACGTGTCAAGTCAAGGTCGTATGTGGGACCCACTCGTCGAAATACGTATATCCGAATTCAATTTAAGATGATAATGCGAACTATGCGAGGAATTCGGTGAACCGAAACACGAACGGGGACGCGCCTCAAGTCGCGTGCCGACGTGGGATACGCCTCGTGATGCGTGTAGCGCGAGTATCGAGATTTTAAAATGAGGCGGGTTGGTGCCTCGAGATGCGCGCTGCTCGATTGTTGAGTTTGCCTCGAGATTCGTGCTACACGAATCTCGAGGACACTTTTGATTTGAAATCAAAAGAAAAATGTATATATATTTAATATATACATAATATATATATATATATAAGAAGGGGATAAGAATAAAAAAAAAACGACAGAGAGGAGGAAAGAAGAAGATCGGAAGAGAGACGACCGGGAAGGAGAGCAGCGGCGGTGGCCACCCACAAGCGACGGTCGGGAGCAGCGATCGGCGGCGGTCGGCCAGGGGGCTGCGTGGCTCGGCGGCGATCGGACGGCGGCTAGGTGGTGGTCGTGTGCAGCGCGAAGGTGGCGGACGGCCAACGCGGAAGTTGGCAATGGCGGAGATCGGACCAGGCTGCTCGGTGGCGGTGCAGCGGGAGCGATGGCGGGCGACGTGGACGTCGGCGAGGGCTGGACGGCAGGCGCGGCGAGGCTCCGAAGGACGCCGGCAGTGGGGTCGCTCGGCAGCGCGGACGACGCGAGGGTCGGACGAGCGGGTCGGATCGGCAGCGAAAAGCGCGCGGGAGTGCGCGCGCGGTGCGGCCATGGCGGCAGCGACGCGTGAAAGAAAAGCGGTGGCGCTTATCGATCGACCGATCGGATGCGCGATTTCGACGAAATCGCGACGACGCGATGGAGGTGAGATTTATTCACCTTATTTGGTCGTGATTTGTATGATTTGAAGTAAATTAGCCCTCAAATGTTTAAATGGACATCAGGGACTTAGGAGTCGGGTGTCGGGTGCGCAAATCGAGACGCGAGCTAGATGTTTTGAGGTTCGCGATTTCTCGAGGTAAGTAAACCAGCTAGGGAATTATACATTATTTCATTTCTCTCCATTGGCTGTTGTTGTTACTGTTATTTGATAGCTTTATTGTTGTTCACTGCTTTGTGATGATAGCTATCGTTGAAATTGTTATCGATTGAGTGAGTCCATTGGCAAGTGAGTCATGGTTACTGTTTATCTGCGATATGAGAGGGTTAGGGCTGGAAGGCAGGGGCCTCGTCCTAAATCCGATGTCTTTCATGGTCGTCCGTCGATACTCTCCGGGTCCATGGATGGTTCATAGTTGTCACGGGCTAGGGCTGGGAGGCAGGGGTCTCGTCCTAGATCCGGGTCTATGGATGGCTCATAGTCGCAAGGGTTAGGGTTGGAAGGCATGGGGCTCGTCCTAACCCGAGTCTGCTGGGATTTTTCTGCGTCTCAACGACCTTTTGGTTGGGACTCCTTGTTATTTGGCCTCACTCATTGATGGATTGTTTACAGTCTTTTATATTCATGCGTTTCTTGATTCCTTTCGTTCTATTTGCATGAATTCGACTGCTTTGGATATCGTGAACTGTTGTTTTGGATATTGTGAAATGTTGTGTATATGTCCTACTGGATTTACTTACCTGGCTCGTCATTCTTATGTTTGATCGAGTGCAGAGTCGCGACGAGTAGCGAGGGGAAGGCTTCATAGCTAGGTGACTTTTTGTATATTTTGTATTTACTCTCCTCTGATGATATTTACTGGGTTCCACAATTAGGTTGCCTAACTCCCTGATCTTTTTGTTGAGTTATTTAATGTATTAGTTGCTTCCGCAAAATTTTGGAATCTTGAAAAATACTAATAACTGAACTTAAAATTTTGAAATTACTTATAATAATGGATTGGGAGGCTGACTAGGCCTGCGTTGACCTTCCGAGACTGGCTCGGGGGTTCACGTGGGCTTAGGCCGGGCGGGGCTCAATTTTATGGGAAATTGGGGCCGTCACAGTTGGTATCAGAGCCGAAGTTGTAAATACTCGACTCTTGAAATTAAGACGCAAACCAGCGGAAGTTAGGAATGGTTGAACTTAGAGTGGAACCCTATGATCCTTACCTAAGTCTTCGTTGGGAAGTGAGGAGAGTTGATGAAACTACGATAAATTTATCGGATCTACAGAAATGGATTAGGTACAGCTCAGTGGTACAAGTCTCGCAAGTCTGAGTCTTAAAAAGACGCGGGTTCAAGACTTGGGAGGCGAGAAAGAAAAAGGAAAAAGGACGAAGAGCAGACTCTAAGGGAGCAGAGTGTTGAGATGACTTGAGAGCTAACGATTACATCATGTACGGACTCCTTAGCTTTGACGAAAGCTTTGGAGTAGTAGTGTTGGATCAGAAGCCCAAGTAACTCCACTTTAGTGACACTATGCATTTATCGTCTCAGGGTTGGTGAAGTCGACCACCACCTTTAGGGACATGTAAATGAATTAAGTGTTACGAGTTGAGGTAAAGTCTGCAAATTCGTTCTAAAAGTTAGGGGCCACCTAAGTATAAATCCTATGAGATTGTATATCTCAAAAAAATCTCACATGCTAACATTTGTTCAGATGCGTTAGTAAACGTATTGAAAGAGAATTTACGTGCAAGTAGTGCATGTTGTAAAAATGTATCCGATATGGTATATTTGTTGTGTTGTAATATATATACGATATCGAGGATTCGTGGCTATGGAAAATGCGACGACGTTTCGGACCGAGTTTAGGAATAATCGTGAGGCTGCAAGTTCGCGGTTTGCGAGTACTGATGAGCTGCATACATCGCACTACCAACAACTGCAGGAGATTTTTCGATTGTTAAGGGCACAGTTACACCGTCGTCGTCTACGTCACCAACGCTAGTTATTCAGCCGGGCGTGTTTTTACGAGCCACAACCCACCCGAAAAACTTTCGCCTGCAGACCCGCAGCTGACCGAGGTGACACACGTTCGGGCCGAGATGGTATCTCCTATACCTGAGACACCGGCTGAGGATAAGCCGAGCACGCCGATTGATACGGGTGTTAGGGCTACAACTGAGGTGAGGCATGCTCGTGAGTTTCGGAGGCATCATCCGGAAAAGTTTCACGGTGGTACGGATCGCGAAGCAGCAAAGAAAGATTCATGACGTTTTGGCCACACCAGATCATATGGGGTCGAACATTTCATCAGCTTCGTTGTTCGGCGAGGTCGATGTCTGGTTGCGCACTACGGTGGCGTCGATGGGGACGCTCAATGATTGGGCTGAGTGCAAGGATGGGGAAGTACATTCATCCTACAAGCCGTAACCGAAGAGACTCGATTCTTAAACCATTCGATAGAGGACCGGGGAGTCGGTTGCAGTGTATGGATCGATATATACGCGTGATGAAGTATGCTGGGGTTGCGGCTGACCAAGCTTACTACGTCATACACGGTTTCCTGGATTTTATTGGTTTTGTTGGGCGACGACGGCTCCGAGCACAGTACAGGAGGCTTAAGCGAGCGCTATGGCTGGCAAGAGCTTTGGGAGCACCCGCACCGGAGTACCAGTCGCATTATCGGCATCGTTATAGTCAGTGCAAGGGTCTGGAGATGATCAGAGGAAAGCGAGGGTTAGACGGTCGTGGCAAAGAGAGCAACCTCATAGCGTATTGCGTTTCCACCGTATGCGGTGTATATGGCGCCAAAGCATGATAGATGGTCCAAATAAGCAGAGTTACGCTAGTGCGATGCACAACCCCCGAAGACTGTCAGATCCTTAGCATAAGTACCATCAGAGGGTTGATGGCAGAGGCAGTGGCCAGAGACAGGGTCAGAGATCCAGTCGAGTGCACAGACAGGGACATCGATCTAGTCATGCACAGGGACAAGGACATTGACATGTTCCATTTGGATTGGGATTTCAACGTACCTGTATGGGCGTATGGACAGCCAGGTATAGCAGAGCCAGAAACATTCATGCTATTGCCACGTCAGGTCCGACTACTATCCATCGTAACCTGATAGAGGGTACGTGTTGGGTTGAACCTCACTCGATGAGAGAGACTGATTTACATTCTCGCGAGCATACATCAGATATACGTATGTTAGTGACGGTGGATCACGAAATTAAACTGTTCATTTGTATTCATTTGTATTTCAATATATGTTGCGAGGATGTTGCCCTGGCATATATTGATGGGAGGAGACAGATGGTGTGTTCTTTACTTGGAGGTCTCGGAGGAGCCCAACTCGTCGCGGAGGAGCCCAGCTTGTCGCGGAGGAGCCCAGCCCTACAGAGTAAGATGGGGGTATGGCCTTGGACGAGTATGGCCTTAGGCCGGTATGGCCTTGTGTCTTCATTCATTAAACACCATTGTCCTGTGAGATTTGCTTCAATTTCGAGGACGAAATTCAAATTCGTTGGGAAGACTGTAACGGCCCGAAAATTTGACTTGTGCCACGTGTCAAGTCAAGGTCGTATGTGGGACCCACTCGTCGAAATACGTATATCCGAATTCAATTTAAGATGATAATGCGAACTATGCGAGGAATTCGGTGAGCCGAAACACGAACGGGGACGCGCCTCAAGTCGCGTGCCGACGTGGGATACGCCTCGTGATGTGTGTAGCGCGAGTATCGAGATTTTAAAATGAGGCGGGTTGGTGCCTCGAGATGCGCACTGCTCGATTGTTCAGTTTGCCTCGAGATTCATGCTACACGAATCTCGATGACACTTTTGATTTGAAATCAAAAGTAATAATATATATATATATATATATATATATATATATATAATATATAAAGAAGGGGATAAGAATGAAAAAAAAAAAAACGAGAGATGAGGAAAGAAGGAGATCGGGAAGAGAGACGACCGGGAAGAGAGAGCACGGTGGGCCAGCCACAAGCGACGGTCGGGGAGCAGCGATCGGCGGCGGTCGGCTGGGTGGTGGTGGTGCGTAGCTCGGCGGCGATCGGACGGCGGCTGTGGTGGCGGCATGCGCAGCGCGAAGGTGGCGGACGGCCAGCGCGGAGGTTGGTAGCGGCGGAGATCGGACCAATGCTGGCTCGGTGGCGGTGCAATGAGCGATGGCGGCGACGTGGACGCCGGCGAGGGGCGGACGCAGCGGCAGCACGAGGCTCCAAAGTGACGCGGCAGCGATGGGGTCGCTTCGTAGCGCGGACGACGCGCGAGGGTCGAACGAGCGGCGACGGATCGGCAGCGAAGGCGCGGGAGTGCGCGCCGGTGAGCGGCGGCGCGCGCGGCGCCGCGAGGCAGCAGCAGCGACGCGTGAACGGCGCGGCGGGCGCGTTATCGATCGATCGGTCGGATGCGCGATTTCGACGAAATCGCGACGACGCGATGGAGGTGAGATTTATTCACCTTATTTGGCTGTGATTTGTATGATTTGAAGTAAATTAGCCCTCAAATGTTTAAATGGACATCAGGGACTTAGGAGTCGGGTGTCGGGTGCGCAAATCGAGACGCGAGCGAGATGTTTTGAGGTTCGCGATTTCTCGAGGTAAGTAAACCAGCTAGGGAATTATACATTATTTCATTTCTCTCCATTGGCTGTTGTTGTTACTGTTATTTGATAGCTTTATTGTTGTTCACTGCTTTGTGATGATAGCTATCGTTGAAATTGTTATCGATTGAGTGAGTCCATTGGCAAGTGAGTCATGGTTATTGTTTATCTGCGATATGAGAGGTTAGGGGGGAAGGCGGGGGCCTCGTCCTAAATCCGATGTCTTTCATTGTCGTCCGTCGATACTCTCCGGGTCCATGGATGGTTCATAGTTGTCACGGGCTAGGGCTGGGAGGCAGGGGTCTCGTCCTAGATCCGGTCTATGGATGGCTCATAGTCGCAAGGGTTAGGGTTGGAAAGGCATGGGGCTCGTCCTAACCCGAGTCTGCTGGGATTTTTCTGCGACTCAACGACCTTTTGGTCGGGACTCCTTGTTATTTGGCCTCACTCATTGATGGATTGTTTACAATCTTTTATATTCATGCGTTTCTTGATTCCTTTCGTTCTATTTGCATGAATTCGACTGCTTTGGATATCGTGAACTGTTGTTTTGGATATTGTGAAATGTTGTGTATATGTCCTACTGGATTTACTTACCTGGGCTCGTCATTCTTATGTTTGACTGAGTGCAGAGCCGCGGACGAGTAGCAGAGGGAAGGCTTCATAGCTAGGTGACTTTTTGTATATTTTGTATTTACTCTCCTCTGATGATATTTACTGGGTTCCACAATTAGGTTGCCTAACTCCCTGATCTTTTTGTTGAGTTATTTAATGTATTAGTTGCTTCCGCAAAATTTTGAAATCTTGAAAAATACTAATAACTCAACTTAAAATTTTGAAATTACTTATAATAATGGATTGGGAGGCTGACTAGGCTTGCGTTGACCTTCCGAGACTGGCTCGGGGGTTCACGTGGGCTTAGGTCGGGCGGGGCTCAATTTTATAGGAAATTGGGGCCGTCACACGTCGCCTTGGGGAGCTCCAGTATTGTTTGTGAAGAAGAAGGATGGTACGATGATGATGTGCATCGACTATATGAAGTTGAATCAGGTAACTGTGAGGTACCGTTACCCACTTCCTAGGATTTATGATCTGTTTAATCAGCTGACGGGTGTCAGATTCTTCTCGAAGATTGACCTTCGCTCAAGTTATCACCAGTTGAGGATTCGAGAAGAGGATATCCAGAAGACCGCTTTCAACACGAGATACGGGTTATTTGATTTCATAGTCATGGCGTTTGGGCTGACGAACGCTCCAACAATTTTCATGGATCTGATGCACAGAGTCATGAGGCCGTATTTGGACAGATTCGTCATCGTATTCATCGTCGATATCTTGATCTATAGCAGGACTCGTGAGGATCACCAGAGTTTACGTTACATCTTAACTCAAAGGGATCTGAATATGCGCCAGCGGAGATGGCTGGAGTTGCTGAAGGACTACGACTTCGCTATCAAGTATCACCATAGTAAAGCGAACGTCGTAGCAGACGCATTGAGCAAGAGTTGACTCGACATTCAGACTGTTCTGCAGCAGATGACACATGAGCGTGGTTTATTACATGCAGCATCAGTTATGTGTATGGCCGAGTTGTCGACTACGGCGGAACATCACATTTGTTGTCAGACGAGGATACCGACCGTATCGATTAAACGGGTTACCGAGTGTTAGAGGGCTCATGGGCTCTATGAGTGAGTCAGTGGTCTGTCTCTGAATCCGGAATGCACTGATTGGGCAGAAACCACATATCGGTGTTTGAGATATCGAGGGAGATTGTGGATACCGCGGATCAGGAGATACGGGACGAGATTCTGGAAGATGCACACCGATCTCGGTACACAAGTAGGGCCTGAGATAGTTGTCGATCACACAGAGAAAATTCGATAAATTCGTCAGAAGCTGCGAGCTGCACATGATAGATAGAAGAAATACGCAAATAGATATCGCGAGGGTCTGAGTTATGATGGGGGCGATATGGTGTATCTGAAGGTTTCTCCTTGGAAAAGACAACAACGATTTGGCATTAAGGGGAAATTGGCGCCGAGATACGTTGGGCCATACTGGATTGCCCAGATAGTAGGCACTGTTGCATATTGGTTGGCGTTTCACATTTCCATGTTAAGACTCGCTAGTCAGTCAAGGCCGAGACCAACGATTGAGTTGGGACAGGTGGAGATACAGCCTGACGTGACCTATGAGGAGAGACCGATCGAGAACGTCGATCGTCGAGTACAGATTCTCCGAAACAGGGAACTCGCGAAGGTCCTGGTTCGTTGGCAGCATCATAAGACAGAGGGACTCACCTGGGAGCTCGAGTCGACGATGAGAACACGATTCCCTTAGCTATTCTCTGGTATGGGACTTTAGTTACAGTTAAGTTTCAGGATGAAATTTTATTTAGTTGGGAAGAACTGTAACGGCCCATTTTATAAATATCTCTTAAATTTACAGACGTGGACGCCAGCTCGGATCTACGTGGACGTCGCAGTAGGCTAGGATGCACGAGGACTTAGGTATGCTAGTTATTGTGTGTTGGATGCTTATTTGCGGTGAAATTTATTAAAATAAATCGCATGTGTGTATGTTGCATAAAAATACGTGCGAGATTGTGTGAACTATATTCGCCTCGATATGCGTGTCGACGCGGGTACCGGGTAATTGACGGGACCGAATATTAGGTCGGGGAAACTAAAACACACAAATTATATAAAGATTGACAAAGTAACTAATATGGAATGGGTATTGGGTGACTAGCGACGCGGCGGTATGCGAATATCATGGTTCGGACGCTAAACCGGGCGTCGAAACGCCCGAAAACACGGGCGAGTGTCTTAGCTGTGTCACATTTGGTGTCAAGACACAAACCCAACAACACTTGTCTATATAAGCCAAACTCAACAGCAACACTTGTCCAAATTGCACACCACGTGTCCACTCACCTCACCCACATCTACACCTCACACACACACCCCATGCACACACACACAGAGCAGAGAGACCGAGAGGAAGAAGAGGAGAGGAGGAGGAGAAGAAGGAACGACGGGAAGGAGAGGAGACGTCACGGTCGAGGTAAGTTTCAGTGGTCATCGGTTGTGGGTTCCGGTGGTTGGCGGTGGGGTGGCCGAGAGTGGAGGTTCGGCCATGGAGGCCGAACCCCATGGCCGAACTGTGCCAAGGTGGTATTCCACCGGAGTTGGGGTGGAGAGCAACCCCAACCCATCACCGAGAGTTAAAAAAAATGATGATCGAACCAGTTCACTTGTACGATCAGATGAGGAAGATGCACATGCGCGCGCGTGCGCTCGTGTGCATCCCCCCATTGGGCCGAGCCTGGACCTGTTCTGGTCCAGGGCCGGGTCGGGTCCGGCCCGTTTGGGTCGACCCGACCCAAACAAAAAAAAAAAAAAAAAAAAAAAAAAAAAAAAAAAATGAGAAGAAAAATGGAGGAAAAATTTGGAAGAATTCCTGAAAAATTGGAAAAAATTATATTTCGATAAAATAAATAGAAATTGATAAAGTTCTATGAAAAGAACATATGTGGGAATGTCGGACGCGACTTTTTGCGGGGTTTTGCATTGAAAAGCGCGAAATGGGTAATTTGGCCTAAAATTTTTAGAAATTTGTTGTAAATTGTCATACTAAATTAAATTATTGATAAATGGACATAGGTTGACACGGGTGATCAATTGGCGACCAATGACTCAGTGGACTTGGACCCGGGGATTGATTACGGGGTAGTGGAGCGCGTTGTGAGGTTTGTAAAACCCAATGGAAAAACTCTTGAGTATTTATTTTGCTTTGTAATTCCATTCAATTCCAGTATTTCCTTGTGATTTTTCCTATATCTATATCTTGTTGTTGTTTGCACGGTTGGTTGAGTTACTCCCACCAGATTTTTCGTTGTGTGTCTATGCATTCTAGACCATAGCATGTGTATCAAGAGTTCTCGGTGGATAATGACCCGAGCTATTGAACTGCTACATGTGTCGGTGCGTCGTAGGTCTACGCCGGCCACCGAAAGGGATCAGGTGATAGCTAGTTGGGTGCGCACACTAGTGGGATCCTGGAAGGGAATCCCGAAGTATGGTTTAGTCTGACTGGAACAGGCACACACATTTGCACTTTATTGTTATCTATGCATGCGATGCCCTACCTACAGTTGTATGTTTACATTATGCATGTTTATTTAACAGTATTTATTGACTTCCACTTATTTATATGAATGCTCATAGGAGTTCCTTGGGATTTTACTGACCGGACTCGTCATCCATTTTCTTCTGTGATGATTGAGTGCAGATCCGAGTACAAGTAAAGGCAAGGGGGTCCTACGTGACTACCTCTGACTGCCTACCTCTGAGGATTACTTGTACGTATGATTATTTTGATATTTTGATTCTTTTGGGAACCGGGAGTGACATGACATTGTACATAGGTACTTTACATGGTACAGATCATCTACCTTTATACACAAGACTTTTCGTGGTTTTTCCACAAAGAGGGATTTGTTGAATTAATTAATATTTCTTGCATTTACGTACAACTTCCATTGCATTTGTCATTTATATGTTGTACACACAAGTGGATGCAAATCTCGAGACAGGAAAAAGGACGGGCAGGTACCGTACACGTATAGTTGGGCCAGCTGGCAAGGAGTACACGGAGACACGTCACCCCGGGGCGGCGAGGGCCGCCACAGGTAATTCCTATAGACATGCAATAATTTTTAAATGCTTGAGATTGAAATTCTCCGGCATTATCAAGACGGATGGTCTTGATTGGGTTGTCAGGGAATTGTGCTCTTAACTTAATAGTTTGTGCTAAAAGTCTACCAAATGCAACATTGCGGCTCGAAAGCAAACAAACATGTAACCACCTAGTTGATGCATCTATCAAAACCATGAAATATATAAATGGTCCACAGTGAGGATGAATAGGTCCACATATGTCTCCCTGAATGCGTTCTAAGAAAACAGGGGATTCCACAACAATTTTACTTTGGGATGATTTAACTATCAATTTACCTTGAGAACAACTAGCACAATTATAATCACCAACTGAAAATATTTTGTGACTCCTTAAAGATATTGTCACAGCCCAAATAATTAATGCGCATTTAATTCGTTAAGCATGACAAAATGACCCGTGACGTGGGACCCGCAGCGAGATATGTGTCACTACCGAGGCATGGTGGCCGAGATAAATATTATATTTGTTTGTTTGCCTAGTGTATTGTATATGTGTAGACTACTAAGTCATTTACGGGTATGCAAATACCGAGACGAGTGGGGATGCGCCTCGAGTCGCGTGCCGACGTGAGCCCGAGGTAGCAGCTCGTGGGATAAGTGTAACTAGTTGAATTTCATTTATTAAAAAAAGGAAAGGAAAGGAAATGAGATAAATATATATATATATATATATATATATCAATGGGCCAAAGTAAAAAAATAAATATGTATCACTAGATATATATATCTTGATACACACACATATCTCAAGAAAGGGTGTCAAGTATTGGTGTCACTTGTATGTGACTTGAGTGACAAGTGTGGTGTTGAAGACCACCCGATGTGCCTCGAGATACGTGTGTGGGTTGAGATGTGTGGCTCACATTCAAGCCACCTAAATCATATATATATATATATATATATATATATATATATATATATAAATTTGGTCAAATGAAACAAAAAAAAATCCAACCTTATCTCCTTATCTCTCCAAACCAAAACACACCAACAGAGAAAAAAAACGCACAGAGATTAGAGAAGAGAAATCGGAAAGAGAAAGAATGAGAGAATGAGAAGAAAGAGACCGAGAGAGAGAGAGAGAGAGACTGAGCTCGAGGAAGTGGAAAGTGAGTTGATTTCCGTTGTTGTCGATTTGGTGTAGTTGTTGTTGTAGTCGGTTGTTGTTTCGGTGGTTGTGACCATGGAGGTTCAGCCTCCATGGCCGAGAGGTGCGCGGGGGAGAGGGCAGGGGTGTCTCCCCTGCCATCAAAACTCCAGTTGGGGTTGGGGTTGGGAGCCAACCCCAACGCCTCACGGAGAAAAAAAAAAAAAACAGAGCAACAGCTCTGGTGTGATGAGGAAGAAGATGTGAGTCGGGTCAGGTCGACCCGAACCCATATGGGTCGGGCCGGGTCGACCCTGACCCGAGGAGGATCGGGTCAGACCGACCCGGGTCCGGCTGTACTGGGTCGGTTTGACCCGGACTCGCCCCAATAAAAAAATAAAAAAATAATATATATTTATTTATTAAATTAAATTAAACTGATATTTAATAAAAGAAATTCCAGAAAATAGGAAACAATTCAGGAAAATTCCAGAAAAATTAGGAAAAATTTCAAATAATTATATTTCGACAAAATAAATAGAAATTGATAAATTTCTATGAAAAATACAAGATTTGAAATTTCGGACGCGACTTTTACGGGGTTTTACCTCAAAAAGCGCGAAATTGGCAAATTGGTATCGAATTCGATTTAGACCGATTTCGACCAATGTAGGAATTTTAAATAATGAATTGTGAATCTAAATTGATAACTTGTCAAACGTTAGGACCGTAAAGGAGCTATTACGGGGTATTGAGTGCGTACATCGACTCGACGAGAAGCCGGATAGCTTAGGACTTGTCTGTATATAAGTAAACTGATTTTAGACATTTATTTACATTTAATTCCATTTATTTATTTATTCTCAGTTATTCGAACTGAATTGCCTTTGACATCCATATGATATGACTTGTTCAGTTCTCATTTTATGATATGGTTCATAGCATACTCTGTTTTGTATATCATTGATTCCAATTCTTATACTTTGTCATGTTGATTATTGTGTGTGGAAGTCAGTGATATAGCATGCTATTAGGTTAGTTGGTTTATTTTGACTCTAATACTTTGTGCATTAGTATGCAGTTACATCTCTTGGATTCTATTCTGAGTCATTATTGAAAGTGAAAGTGGTTCTTGTGGTTAGGGTCATTTGATGATAGAAATTCAGATTTCATACGGGGGTCACTAGACTTTTCGGGATGTTAGTTAATTTCTCCACTACCTTGCATGACACACGTGGTAACGTGCCTCGAACGGGGTAACCGGACCTCGGGGTTTGTTGGCGCAAGAATAACTTGGGTGAGCATGACGAGTTTTAAAACTCGGGTATGTTAGCAAGTATACATTCCGGTGACGACTAATTCACTTGGAATAGAAAAGGCGTAATCGTAAGTACGACCTTTTGACATTATGATATAGAGCTCAAATTGTAATGAAATGATATGGAGCAAAGCTCACATTGTAGTGGAAAGGCTGATGTGATGAAGATCACGGCCGATCGACCCTAATCCATTACTACTTAGCCTTGAGTCAGTTTCATATTTGGTTATCTCAAGTATCTCTTTGCATGATGTTTCTTTCAGCATCGTTGTTATTTAAATTATGACATTTGATACTTGTTGCCTGTTTGGGAATGTGGATCAATGTCTCTCGGTATTACTTAAATAATTTCATGTACTCACCGTCTAGTTTGTGACGGTGGGTGTAGATCAGCCGAGTAGCAGACCAGGCAAAGAGAAGATTGATGACTACCTCTGAGCCAGTGAATGACTGCTACGACATATTTTTGTACGTTTAGTATTCTTTTGTATTACATTTTATGTACATGTTATTTTGCCTTTTGGGTTGAGTGATAGGAATATAGGACTAGACACATGTTATATATATCACCATTTTTGTTTATATATGCATGTGATCACTATTTCTTGGTTTTTCCACAATATGTTAGGCCTCAGGATCTCATTTCCACTAGTAACTTAATAAGACTTCCGCTGAATAATTGGTTAGATAAAAAAAATTACGTAACTCTGATTTATAGACAACCATAGGTTAGTCAGTAGAACTAGTTTGTTAACTGTAGGTGGTATCATAATTGGTAAGTATGTGTTTATATAAGACTGATTAGTTCCTTGTTAGGTCTTATAGGGGATATTATTGCTTAATTATGGGATTAGGCCGGGCGGTGCCATTATTTGTAGTTGGGGCCAACACAGGTGTTCATGCGAATTATTAATTATTCTTCGCATCATTGATGATCCTGGATGACTAAGCCGGTCATGTCATAAAATGAATGTCTTTGGATCATTAATTTTCTTATTTAAGACGACATTCGTTTCGACATGCCTTATATGAGTAAAATATAATTCAGATGATAAAGCTGAGAATTATTCTAACGCTTTTTTTTTCTCATTTAAAACCAATGTGATATAGAGGAATTCTTTATTATTTTTGTTCATGGTTTCAATGTGATATCCATTTTGTCGAATATCTTTAAAGCTGAATAAATTTCTTCTGAATTTTTCAGAGTATAAGACATTGTCAACATGAATTGTTGTTCCCCCAGGCAACATAATATTTGTTCTTCCAGAGCCATTAATCAAATTGGAGATGTCAGATATTGTTTGAACATTAGCCCCAACTAAGTTCAAATTGGAGAAATATTCTCTGTTTTTAAGGATTGTGTGCGTTGTAGCACAATCAACAAGACATATATCGCTCTTATTTGATTCATGATTTGAACACATGATTTGTTGATCCATCTAGACAAATAATGTTTGGCAAATTAGAACAAGAATCATATTTCATTCATAATAAGAAACTAGTACATATAACTAAGAAGCATAACAAAAAATAGTACATAAAATTAGTGAAAATCATTACATATGATCGTTAAAAATATCGAGATTAGTGTTTGGATCATCATGAAAATTCGGGACATCCATATAATTGATGTCCAACGAGCCATCTCTGACAGTGAAGTTCATATCAACTGTTTTGCCTTTCTCCTTTAAGGAGGCTTGATAAAAATCAATAAAATGCTTAGGCGTACGGAATACATGAGCCCAGTGGCTTTTTAGACCACACCTGTGACATGGTTGGTCACGATTACGAGCATGCCCATTTTCAGCAGTATTTTTCCCCTTATTTTGAACGACGTCATTCTTATTCCATTTATTTTAGAACTTATTGCCACGAAATTTAGAATAGGGCTTGCCACAATATTTGCTTATTTATCCTTTCCCATTTCCACGTCCGTGGTTTTTCTTTCCATGACCGTTTTTATGGTCATTATAGGATGATGCATTTGCTTCATTAATTGAAGCGGAACCAGTTGAACGAAAGTTGTGGTTCTTCAATAGAAGCTCATTATTTTGTTCAGTCACCATGAGACAAGAAATTAATTCTGAGTATTTTTTAAATTGACGCGCTCGATATTGCTGTTGCAACAACAGACTCGAGACATGAAAAATACTGAATGTTTTTTCCATCATTGCCTCATCAGGTGTATTTTCTTCACACAGACTCAAACGAGAGGTAATATTAAACATGGTGGAGTTATACTCACTAACTGTTTTGAAATCTTGTAGCCTAAGATTCAGCCATTCGTTTTGAGCTTTTGGAAATATCACCGTCTTTTGGTGATCGTATCGCTCTTTCGAGCTTAACCACAAGGTGAGAGGATCTTTTATAGTGAGATACTCACTTTTCAGACCTTCATGGAGATGATGGCGAAGGAATATCAGTGCTTTCGCACGGTCTTTGCATTAATGTTTCATTTCCTTCTATAATGTTTCTCCCAAGTCTTTAGCTTGGAGATGTATCTCGGCATCCAGTTGCCATGACAAATAATTATTTCCAGTGATATCAAAAGCAACAAATTCAAGTTTTTGAAGGTTTTCCATAGTCTGAAAATATGTCAAGAAATTGAGTAAATAGTTTTTCTCTTTTATATAAAATAAATAATATATGATTAAATATATGTTCACAACTTGATTATTAATATGCAAAATGTACTACTTGTATGAGTTGGTGGGACAACCTCCAGATTGGGCGGCGAGACGAAGTTTACTTAAAACTATGCCTCCTCGAACGGGATAACCCGTCTCCCTTTCAATGTTTAGCTTTACTGGGGACAAGGCTTACCCACTATCAACTCAAACTCATAACACTATTTGCAATATAAAATCAAGAATAGAGCGTAATTAATCGTTTGTAGTATAGTGAGAAAACTAGTTATGTCACATATTGACTTTTGATTTCTGATGTAAAAGATTGTACAAGACGCAACTACAGAGGGTACTTTCGCAATCGGTGACGTTATAATGCATAGTATATGAATAAAGTATGCATATAGAAGTGATGCATGTAATAAAAGGAAGCAACCATGATAATTTATAAATAAATTGAACTTATTTAAATAATAAAAGTTATATCTTCCTAACTTTGTCTCCTTAACAAGTCTTCTTGAACTTCAAGGTCTTCTTAATGCTAAAGCAAGCTCGTGTTGATAACGTGTTGTAAATTGAGTTGAAACTTGCTAAGAACTAAAGAATGAAATAGAAGACTAAGAACTTTTACTACTATAAACTACTACTACAAATGAGAAGAGAAGAAATGAGATAGTTGGAATGAGATGTTTTCATTCAACTCGGTGTGTTTTTACAATGAGGTTAGCACCCTTTATATAGGCTATTTGGTGATGATGATAAATGTATTTTATACAATGTGTACAAGTAACACATACACCCCATGTCATACAACACATTACAAGTAATTTGACAATACATGGAAAAGTTGGTGTACATTAAATGTACTATTAAGTGAGAAATACAAGTTACATGACTACACAATATGTTGGTGCACATGCATGGTCATCGATACTCCACGACATATACTTCAATTACCTCCCTCACTAAAACTCCTACTGATCTATCACGCAAACGAACGAACCATGGCGAATAAACTTGAGGGCCGCTAAGGGCACCCCACCTTTTCATGAAGGCACCCAACTTATTTGTAAAAATTCCAGCAAAAATGGAAAAGACCATTTTGCCCCTGTATATATATAATGGTTCAAACCCCACAAACCATTTCGACAAGGAGTTAGGGCACCCCACCAGCAAGCCTGAACCACAAAGCAACAGCCACATTCCGTTTGGCGAAGAGCTGATCGATTTTTGCGGATTTACATCGTCCGACAGCGAGGTAACAATGTTTGACAATCATATTCGGGTTTTTTAGAACTGTTTAGTTGTGTATAACTGTGAAAATGATGATTTGTTTGTCAACGTAGGGTTTGGTAATTTCTTCAAATCCGAAGTTGTTTCCACTATATAATGGAGGATTGTAATGCTTCTAAGTGCCGAGAGAGGTCGTCCTTGAGGTAATTTTGCAAATTTTTTGTGTTTTTTATGCGGTTATCCGAAGTTTCTGTCTGGGTGCGCGATTGTTTCGGCCTCGCAGGACCGAGATGTATGGTAATGTCTCGGTCATAGAGGACCGAGATGTTTCCCGCAGGTCACGGACTGGTACGACCGAGAGTACTGAGTAACTCTCGGTCGTACATGAGCGAAACTCTGAAGAAAGTTTCGAACCTGTACAACCGAGAACCTGTTTTTTTGAGTTTTTTTGTGATTGTGCTATACATTTTGGTTGATTCTAATGTTACACTGTTTGTATTGCAGGTAATGCCGGTATCTAGTAATTTTCCAGACTACAAGGACACTTTCACACCTTGTAAGCCATTCCCCTCTCGAGAAGCGGCTATTTCATGGCTTCAAATCATAGGCGGGAGAACAAGTCTTGTGTTAGTAACGAAGCGCTCGGATGCCCGGGGCATTAAGCGTAGGGGAAGGGTGAAACTTGCCTGTGAGAGGTCTGGGACATATAGGGGACTGGCTCAGAGAGTATGGAAGGGGAAAGCGGCAAAATTTTTAAAGAAATTAAGGAATGATGAAAAGGCGAGGAGTCACACTGGTACGAAGAAATGTGGATGCCCTTTCCAAATTAACGTCAAGGAAAATGCGACTCCTTATGGTATGTCACCGTGATTTGTGGGAGGCACAATCACGACACCGCAGAAGATTGGATAAGGGGAGGAGGAAGTTGAGGATGCGGGGGAGGACCGAAAGTGAGCGGCTCAAGGAGATTAGTCCACCTTCGTCTTTTGTGGAGTGCGAGCGGGGAAGTTGAGGATGCGGGTGGGAGGACACCGGGGTCTCCAATCGGAGGCACCCCGTGTCGAAGAGAAAACACGATGATGATGATTCTTCGACGAGACGGGTGGAAAGCGGATTTGAGTCCTCCCACTCCACAAAAGAGGCCTCCACTTCTAGGCAGAAGAAATGCAAGGTTGTTCCACAAATGCGTCGTGCTAGTCGACGCACGCAAAGTGGATCTAACATGGCTTATGGTCATTGCTTAGAACCGGATTGGTTGCCACATGTTGAGGCCATTATCGATGTGGTTTCCGATGAAAATTGTGGATATCGGTGTATAGCCTCTGGGCTTCGACTTGCCGACGTAGACGGGTGGAGGATTGTGCGTAGAAGGATGTACGATGAGATTATCGGGTATGAAGACCTTTGGCGGGAAGTGCTTGGCTCGAGTTTCGAGACTGTCAAGAATGCGGTGCATTGCCCAGAGAAGCAAGAGGGGCATCTTTCAAAGAATGGTTGACACTTCCAGACATGGGATTGTTAGTATCCACCGCATTCAATGTCATTCTCGTCAACCTCTCGCATGGGAGTGCCTCCACATTCCTACCTCTACGTAGTACTCCACCGTCGTCATTGCACAACAGACTTATCATTGCAATGGCAAATGAAAGGAATATCCATTGGGTTAGGGTAAGTTATATGATTTTTTGTGAATTGATTTGTTTCCCCCTTAATCGGGTTTGTGACAATATCTTCTATGTTCTACCGTTCACTTTGACAGGTGCAGTTGCGTGTGAATGCACCGCAGCCATCCTTATATCCATCGTGGGATCGGTACGTTGAGGACTGCGCCAAAGGTTGGCGAGATGGATTCGTTTTTCGAGACATTGCGCCCATTGCAACTGCTGATGATGAAGCCACCATACCTGTTGTAGATTTAGATACACCGTAGGTTAAAGCTTGTACCTAGAAATCTTGATGGCTAAACATTTAGAAATTTTGCCAATTCCTCCGAATGTTCTATGTATATGCAAATGTTGTGCTGTATTTTGATTGTTGTTTACTTATGGATGGACCCTTTTTAGAGTCAGTTTGAATGCTACGGAGATTTATAATTAATTAAGTTTCGGTGCAAATTGTCGTGTTGGATTTTCAATCTTGTATTGTTAGTTTGACATACCACAAATTTTTTTTACAAATAGTAATGTTCAAATTCATCCATTTCTGATGTCTCGGTCAAGCAGGTTCGTGAGACAACCCATATTTTCGGTCACCCATGAACGACAAGTAGTCCAATATATCGGCCGTTTACAACCGAGTCCAATTGCAAGTTCTCGGTTATACACCACCGACATGGATTGACCATTTCAATTCGCCTTACTCTCGTCCTATGACGACCGAGCATACTGAGACCCTCTCGGAAGTGGACAACCGAGTGTAGGACAAAATTCTCGGTTGTACACCACCGACGCCACATTACCTATCATTAATTGTAGCTTTCGTCATGTCACGGCCGAGATAACGGCAGTATTCTCGGACATGCGTAACCGATACGCTGTCAACTCTTCCGGTCTACGTGGCCGAGACTGCGAGTTCCCAAAAATATTAGCTTCTGTCTCGGCCATGCTTGGCCGAGACAGTTGGCATCGTCTCTGGCCTGTGTGGCCGAAAACCGCGATTTCCCAATTTTTTTATCATTCTACAAACCGCCACACACACATTACAACTACTCTACCAAATGTAACTTAATTCGACGATCTTCAACCGAGCCCTAATTTGGAGACGAAATCGGCTCACACACCGGACCCTACAAAATGCAGAAAACTCGAACAACGAAGGAGAAACACACGGCGAGGGACGGAGAACACGATTTTGGGGATTCCTCTCACTGGTCGGTTCAAAACAAATGGATTCTTCCACAATGAGTTCGGTGAAGGTGGTGGTGGGGGTGGTGGGGTGCTCAGGGGTTTGCACGAGGGTGGTGGGGTGCAGATGGATTTCCACGAGGGGTGGTTTAGGTATTTCGGGTCTAATTTTTGGGTGCCCCAGGTAAATCGGTTTGTGCCCACATTAACTGGGTGCCTTCATGAAAAGGTGGGGTGCCCTTAGCGGCCCGCATGAACTTTGGATAGTTAGGGATGAGTTTGTTCACTTTTACGTCTTCGACTTCGCTCGCGAACGGATCAACTAGGGTTTCGACGTCTTCGACTTCGCTCGCCAAGGGATCGGCTAGGGTTTCGCAGATCTGAAGCTTTACGTTTCGACTTTGCTCGCGAACGGATCAACTAGGGTCGACTTCGCTCGCGAAGGGATCGGCTAGGGTTTCGTAGATCTGAAGCTTTACGTCCTCGACTTCGCTCGCGAACGGATCAACTACGGTTTCGACGTCTTCGACTTCGCTCGCGAAGGGATCGGCTAGGGTTTCGCAGATCTGAAGCTCGATTTCCAGGTAATCTCTTTCTCGCTCGCTCCTTCTCTCTCTCAACACTGCTCCATCGCTGATGAAACCTTGACGAAAACCTCCATAGCCTTCAAAATCTAGAGTCGATTGGGTTGGATCGAGCTGTTTGAATTGATTTTCCTGGCAAAGTATACTCCTGTAAATGCGGATGGCAGAATTGGTGATTCTGTGTATGTTGTATCAGAAGTTTGTGTTGAGAGTAAGTATATGTTATTAAAAACCTATTTGATTTGAATTATATGTTTTTTTATTCTTGCAATTATTTGGTTATTCTTATACATTGTAGATTCTAATCGAAGTAAAGTTCGGGGAAAAAACAAGAACAAAGCTGTTGCTCTTCTTCAAGGTGGAAAAAAGCTCAAGGTTACATTTTATAAGAAGCGCGCGGTTTTGGATAATCATAAATCTTGGTCACGACATTTGGACGAAATAGTGCGTGATCATAGAGTATGCCCCGTACGAGTGCAAACATGGAAGAACATCAGTCAATCTGACAAGAACCACACGTGGGATGCAGTCAAAGTAAGTGATTAAAACTTTAGTTGGAATTCATTATCAAATTTTTTTGGTAGTTTTTCACTATCATGAGCTGGGTCAACCAATGATAATTCATTATCAAACAATCTCTTTGTTGCCACCAATCCTTAAGACTTCAAAACTGAGGATCTGCTTCTCATGCTGATTTTCATATTTACAAAATTGAGGATCTGCTTTAATATCCAAAACATTTTTTTCGACATATTTGCTGTCTTTCAAGTGGTTGCATATGTACTTTGTGATGTTGTTTGTTGTCCTTGAGGTTGTAATCTATTTGTAATCGCAGCTGTTTTACTTCATTCTAATTCATGTTTTCATTGGTCAATTCAGCTCTGTTGATATAGGAATGTACATCTATTTGTAATCGCAGCGTCATTTATCGTTCGCCCTGCGATTACTCCTCTTTTTGTGAAATTTTGAAGTGACAAAGTTTAATCCTGATCGTTCTGCAATGATGATGTACTGTTATTAGAAAGTATAATTGGGAACTTATTTTGAAAGCTCAAGTTTATTTCTGATTGTTCTGCTTTGAAGGTGCACTGAATTTTTTCTCTTCAAAAAGCAAGATGTACTGAAATTTAAGGCTAAAGTTTGGAACACATTTTGTTGTGCTATTATTTTATTCACTTATTAAGTTGAATTCATCGTTTACTTTGCTTAATCATGTTGAAGTTGAACAACATTTTAGAGAATATTATTTATGCAAAATCCGGCTTTTCTTGTATGTGTATAGCATTGTTGGGTATGCAAACTATTTACTTGGCTTCTATCCCAACTGTGCATTTTGTGTTTGGTTTGGTTAGTATGTACTCATTGGCATGGGAGTAGGAGGTTGGGGATCCATTAATGTTGTCTTTGTAGACTTTATATGTATGTAGTTAATGTTTTTTAGTTTCTTTGCTTAAAAAACATTGTTATTGTTGATTTATTTGCAGGAATTCTTCTCCAATCCAAGCCTCGAGTTGTATAAAAATGACACCTTGGAGCATATGAACACTTTATGGACAAATTGGCGGTCAACTTTAAATGTAGATTATGTGAAACAGTGCAATACTCGAGAAGAAGCTAGAAGAATGTTCCTAGTGGGATGCATGTTAAAGATTGGGAATGGCTTGTGAATAACAAATATTTGGCTCCAAAATTCAAGGTATGATTAGTTCAAATCTAAAGAATTTTTATATACTTGTTTTATATGTTGATAACAATGTGGGTTTTCTTTTTAATAGAAAATAAGTGATCAAAATACTATCAAATAGGAGTAAGGCAAAATTGCCTCACCGTATTAAAAGCAAGACTTTTAGAGAATTGAGATATCAAAAGGTAATTTGTAATCTTAGCATGTGATATTTAGTAGGATTTTTTTGATAGAAGAATTAATATCATGTAATGGCTTTTTAGGGAGGTAAAGATGTCAATTCACCCGATGCGACAACATTTTTCTTTGAAGCAAGACAGAAAGACGGGAAGCTAGTTGAGCAAGAAACAATGTAAGCATCCTTTGTAAATCGACATTCTTTTCTATATATTTTTTCCATTTGGTCTTTTAAAGAGAGTGAAGGTTTTTTTTTTTTTTTTTTTTTTTTTTTTGCCATTTGCTAGGATGAAATTGTCAAGACCGTCAATGCTGAGCCATCACTTTCTAATATTGAGGTCATCGAAAAGTGCTTTGGAGAACAACGCCATAGCCATGTGTTTGGTTATGGTGTCGGAATAAAGAGAAAGGATTTTAAAGAATGTGAATCTACACAAGTTAGAGAGCTTAAGGCAAGACTTCATGAAAAAGACGAAGAAATTCTGAATCTGAGGCAAATCGTTGGAAGTATTTTAGATAGATTGGACAAGATTGAAAAGGAAAGAAAGCTATCATCCTCTATTGATCATTCACAGTCTAATGATGAGTCAAATAAGGTTTTATGTTTTTTTCAATTAGTTAATTTATTCGCATTTTGAGTTGATGAAATTTATGTTTTTGATTGTTTAATGTGTTTTTTTTTTTTTTTGTAGGATGATGCTTAATATTGGTTGGTAGATATGAATTGTTTATTGCTGCTTCTACTTCTAGGTACATTATTCTTACTTGATTTTTTTTTTTTTTTTTTTTTTTTTTTCCCTTCCATTTGAAATAACAGAGGTAATGTTTTACATTCATGTAGTTACTGATGGTCCTCTAATTAAGTCATACTTCATTATTGCTGATTCGCTGAAAACAATGAAAACAATGAACTTCATTCTCTAAAAACATCAACTTCATAATATTATCATGGTAGCAACTCTCTGTCTTTCAGAAGTATTAGTTTGCTTGATTGTCTGTTCATCTAGAGGAACAGAATTTGATTGTCTGGTTCTCCACTTTAAAAACTTTTTTCCTCAACACCTAATGATATATTGAGACCTTTAACTACTGCTCTATTGTTTTCATGGCTTCATGCTCTTAATTAGCCTACTTCAATTACAAGGCCACTTCTTTTGTATGGAGTATGTTTGCTGCTTTATTGCATATAAACAAGTCAAATATAAATATAAATAGAACAGGGATGAAAAAAGACTCAAGAGATCTGTAATGATTGAGATGAAGAAGAATGAGCTGTTCTTTAATGTTGGTATTGTCATTTCAAACCGAAAATGGCTTTAGATGTTTGATCCCTTGTACATCTAGAGAAGATGGAATCTTGGGACTAGAACAAATAAGCTGTTCTATGTCAATGAAGGAGCATATCTGATGACTAAAATGTTCTGCTGCCAAAATCAGAATTAACAATGTATATACTTCCAAGAATTGTAATAGAATTTTAAAAGTGGGTTTGAATACTGAATTAGCTGAATGAGGGGTTGATGTTATGGTGAATTTAGTGGATTGGTCTATTTTTACCCACATAACGGCTAAATTATAATATAATTTATTCATGATTTACACTATAGAGACTCGATTGCTTGATATACACTTGACATATATTCATTCATGATTTATTTGCTAAAGTATAATATAATTTTCTTATCCGTGCTATGACAAAAGGGGCTCTTTTTTCTTCTACAGTGCATAATATAATGAAGTTGGCATTAATTTAGGGATGGGCACACTACCTGAATTATGCAAAACCATTCCTTTGTTGCTTTTGCTTTCTTCTTTGCCACTGTTTACCAAGCATGATGTTATCTTGCTACGGCTTTCACAAATATTACTATTAATGAAGCCTGATGTGTTGCAGAGGGGGACAGTATTATTTTTCATTAGGTTGAGGTAGACCTTAATGATGATTAATGCAAGAACATTTTAACCATATTAGAAAACATAGTATGCATGAAAGTGGTTTTTTTGGGTACTAAAGGCATATAATTAATGTTCCTTATTAATTGCTGGAAATTAGGGGCACAAAGAGGACATTATCAAATAGCTAACATATTCATTAGTCCAATTTCAGTCTTGTTAATAAGTCGTTAATTAGGTTATTATTTATAGGTTATTTATGTATTTTTTTATTGTTAAGTCTCCAAAATATTAGTCCAATTGTCCTCATTTATTATTTTCAGGTTTATTGGAGTGTTCAGTTGAATCCGGTGCGAAAAACAACGCAAAATTGAGTATTCATATGCACTGCTTCGCTCTAGATCAAAAATCATGTTAGTGCGCATCTCGAGGTGAATTTGGTGGGCCCACACGCAAGGAACAAGGGTGATGACGTGGCGAATATGGAATGGGGGTAGCGTGATTGATGCGTTGATCAATTAATAAGAGGGCTAACCGAGACTTTTATTGTTGTCTCGGTCACCACTTCACCAGTAGTAAGTCGAAGTGTATAGTTTATGTCCCGTCGGTGATGTCCAACCGAGAATGTAGAATAGCTATTGGTTGTCCATTACCGAGATCGTTATTCGCTTCTCGGTGGAAGGTGACCGAGACGTGTGCATAACTCTCGCTTCTGAGGCCGAATCAATCGCGTCCGTGAAAAAAACATCTGAAAATTTGAGAAACCCTACGTTGACAAAAAACAGTTCCTTCAAACCATCATATGGTTATCAAACATTGTTATATCGTTTGTCGGATGATGTCAATCTGCGCAAGAATCGATAAACGGTCGGCAAAAACGCAATGTCGTTTTAGGTTCAAGCTTGGTGGTGGGGTGCCCCGTTTTTATGTCAAAATGGTTTGTAGGGTTTGAATCAATATATATACGGGGGCAAAATGGTCTTTTCCATTTTCGCTGAAATTTTTACAAAAAAATTGGGTGCCTTCATGAAATTAATAAAGGGGCGATCAAGTGTAGCATGGTGTATGGAGGTTGATGTGAATGTAGAAAATGACCTTCGGCCTCGACTGTCCATCGGCCTCAACATGCGTGTCGTGGTGAGATGATGAAGATCAACAGCTAGACATACATGGTGAACGTTGCTTTGTTTGCATGATTTAAGGAGAAAAGTTAGGAGTTAAGAATATGTTTTTGATTTTAATAGGAAATATATTAAGAAGTTAGGAGTTAAGAGTATGTTTTTTATTTTGATAGGAAATATTTTAATATATAAACATAAGATATATTATATATACATAGATAGAAATAGCACAGGGAGGGAGATATATATATATATATATATATATATATATATATATATATATATATATATATATATATATATATATGACATGAGAGGATCGAATTGGAGGACTCTCTCTCACAGTCGACTTCTAATTTCTCTCCTCTACTTTTATTCGTCTTTTCTTTTGTTTTTGTATTCTTTCATGAGACTAATCTTTTGGCTTAAGCAAAATTGCGATGGAGGTTCAATTGTGTTTATTTAACGATTTGAAAATTTATTTATTTTAATTTTATTGTTTTTTATTGATATTTTATTTTCTTTGGTATTTGAATAAATAGAGTCAAATTCATATTTAAATTTTGATTTTTTTTTTCCATAAGTTATAAACATTTGTTCTTAAGCAATAAGATCACACTAGTGGCAATTGTCTCTACCAATTGATTCGCTTCTTTTGGGACCGGTCAAGTACCTTAAAAATTTAGGTTAAATCGGACACACTAGTGATCTGGTTATCTAGGTGTAGTGCATTCACAAAACTCATTGCAGTCATCATGTTAAATTTAATGCGCTAGAGCATAGGATTATACGATTGGCTAAGGAAATAGTTATTGTCGTACTTTGGCTATCGAGATTAGGAAGTGCGATGAGCCACATACGTTACCGAGTCTATAGCTACACTAGGATACTTTTGATTTGCATATTTTACATAAACGGAAGATCAAATCTAATTTTTTATCGAAGCGAACTTATATGTCTTGACCTAAGTGTTTTACATTAATTTTTTTCAAAGCTATTTCATTGTTTATTTATTTTCCTTAGCATTTAGATTAGTTAAATAAATCACTTTCTTAAACCCTCGATTTCCCTTTTTGTTGTTTTTGACCTTAGAAAGATTATCAATCTCTGTGGGATCGATCATTTATCACTATTCTGCAAATAGTTGGTTTAGGAATTATATTTTATTGACGCATTCGGCGCGCTTTAATTTTTGGCGCCGTTGTCGGGTGTTAGTTTTTCTTTCTTTGATTTTTATTTTATTTTATTTACTTTATTTTATCTTGTATCTAATCTCTTGCCCTTAACGCTTTTGCATGTAATTCTATAATGACCTCTTACTTCCACAACTATGGTCAATTCGAAGACTCATACTATTATAGTGTGAATGAGGTAGATATGTCACGTAATAGATATCAATTTTCTAACTCGCAATCTTTTGTGCAACAGGTCGGGGTTTATGGAAATTGTGGGTATTTGGTAAGTCATTAATTAGGTAATTATATATAGGTTATTTATATATTTTTATTGTTAAGTCTCCAAAATATTAGTCTAATTGTCCTCATTTATTATTTTCAGATTTATTGGAGTGTGCGGTTGAATCCGATGCGAAAAACTACGCTAAATCGAGTATTCATATGCCCGGATCCGTTCTATATCGAAAACCATGTTAATGAGCATCCTGAGGTAAATTTGGTGGGGCCCACACTTGAGGAACAAGGGTGATGACATGGCGAACATGGAATGGGGGTAGCGTGATTGATGCGTTGATCAATTAATAAAGCGGCGATCAAGTGTAGCGTGGTGTATGGAGGTTGATGTGAATGTAGAAAATGTCCATAGGCCTCGACAAGTGTGTCGTGGTGAGATGATGAAGATCAACAGCTAGCATACATGGTGTATGTTGCTTTGTTTGCATGATTTAAGGAGAGAAGTTAAGAGTTAAGAATCTGTTTTTGATTTTGATAGGAAATATTTTAATATATAAACATAAGGTATATTATATGGAAAATGCTAGAAGTCACCCCTAATGACATCCTAAGTGACTCTTATAACGTGGCGGGCGAGTCTTACGTAAAAATGAGTGTTCGCAAAATAGTTAATGGTGCATAACACGCGTGGTGTGTATCTCGAAGCGCGCATGACGGCTATCATGAATGTGGGCCAACATGTCACGTCACATTTTTACATGGGACCCGCTTGTCATGTCATAGCGGTATCACTTGGGGTGTCATTATAGCATTTTCCATATTATATATACATATAGAAATAACAACAAATATATATATATATATATATATATATACTTGAAAGGAGCGAATTGGAGGACTCTTTCTCATAGTCGACTTCTAATTTCTCTCCTCTATTCGACTATTCGATTTTCTCCCTCACCCTCTCCACTTCTATTCTTAATTTTTTTTGTTTTTGTGTTCTTCCATGAGAGATTAATCTCATGGCTTAAGCAAGACTGCGATGGAGGTTCGACTTTGTTCATATATGGATTTGTGAGATTTATTTATTTTAATTTCATTGCTTCTCATTGATATTTTTTTTCTTTGTTATTGTTTGAATAATTAGAGTTAAATTCATATTTAAACTCTGATTCTTTTGTCAGTGAGTCGGAAGCATCTGTCATTATGCAATAAGATCACACTAGTGGCAATTGACTATACCAATTGATTCTCCTCTTTTGAGACCGGTCAAGTACCTTATGAATTTAGGCTAAATTAGACACACTAGTGATCCGGTTGTCTAGGTGTAGTGTCTTCATAAAATTCATTGCGGTCATCGTGTTAAATCTAATGCGCTTAAGTATAAGGTTATACGATTGGCTAGGGAAATAGTCATTGTCGTACATTGGCTATAGAGATTAGGAAGTGCGAGGAGCCGCATACGTTACTGGGTCTATAACTATACTAGGATACTTTTGATTTGCATATTTCACATAAATCGAAAACCAAATCCTATCTTTTATCGAAGCGAACTTGTATGTCTTGACCTAGGTGTTTTCCATTAATTGTTTTTAAAGCTATTTTCATTGTTTATTTATTTTCCCTAGCATTTAGATTAGTAAAGTAAATCACTTTCTTAAACCCCCGATTTCCCTTTTTGTTGTTTTTGACCTTAGAAAAATTACCAATCTCTATGAGATCGACCCTTTACTACTATTCTGCAAATAGTTGATTTATGAATTATATTTTATTGACGCGTTCAGTGCGTGTCACTTATATTATCACCTTTAAATAATTTGACCCAATTTTGATGTCAACTTATATCAATTAACCATTGACATTTTTCAATTTTTTATTTATTTATTTTTTGGCAGGAGTTATGTACTTTAAAGAGTAAAGAGTGCTGAAAAAATGTGAAGTCACTTGCTTGAGTAACTGTCATTCAATGCTTATGCATTTAATAGCACTGGACGTTTAACATGGTTTGGGAATTTGTTAAAGCAACAACTTGATAGTGGGGGAGACGATTTATATCTGAGACTTGGTGGTTCTTCTGCTGATTTTAGTTCTGCAAAGAAAGTTTCTTTGGTCATCATAGGTCTGGTTGCAAGATTTACAAGCTTTAGTATTTTCCTTGGATCTAACTATTGGCTTTCTGTGTTTACAATTTGTACTACAAATTGTTATTTCATTAGGACTAAGCACTTGTATCTTGGAAAGTTTGAGAGAGATTTAAGGTAAGATTTGCACCCTATTGTATTGTTCTTTTGAACATTATTGTATTTTTATTTAGTGTCGATTGCGAAAGTGCATCAAAAGGTCTATGAAAAGGCTTTTAATGATTGCATCGAGTTGTTAGTAGTGTGGGGATTGACCTCTCACTAAAAGCTTTTTAGTGAGGGAATTTGCCTCTCACTAAAATGTTTTTATGTTTTTGGAAATTTCAAGATGGAGGTGCACAAAGAACATTTTAGAAATTGATTGTTTTTTTGGGTGCCCTCATCCACACTTGGGGTGCCCTCATCTAGTGGTTTGCCCTTAGTAAATTGTGGGGTGCCCATAGTCGCGCTGTTATCCATGAGTATTCCATGGAAGACACTCCTCACCCTACAAGCTATATATATATATCGTGCTTGAACTTGTGACCTCAAAGAAGTCCAATTGTCCAAGGTGTTTTTTTCTTTTTTGAGGAATTGGAGACAAGCTCCATAAATATTCATATAACTAACAAAAAATGTGTACATCGGAGGGGTTGTGTACCCTCCTTGCCATCAACAAATAATCTATGTACATAAAAAATGATGCGATTATATCTTCGTCCCACCGAGACAAATGAAAAAAAACATGCAGCCAAAAGCCGAACCATAGAGCCAAAGCTTACAACCAACTAACTCTCCCCGTAAGCGTGATGAGGCTTTGAGTCAAAATTCAGCTAGGAGAAACTAGGAAACTATACAAAGGAAATCAAAGCATTCGATTTCACGACATCAAAACACATGAATTGAGGTCAGTCATCCTCGACCCTCCCCACAAACTTTATCAACTATCATGACATCCGAGTTGTAGCCATGTGATCCCTCGTCTGTCCCCACAACTCCTCCTCTCGCACCTACAACTCAAACAAAATATACAACCGAGGTAGCTCTTACCTCACATTAGTTTGGTATCCATTCAAACAAACAAACACAAAGGAACATAAGGTAAAGGTAAGGCAACCAGTACACTAGCAGGCACGTTAGTGCAGTACACCAGCAGGCACCCACAACAAGCACCAAGCCTTATTAACTGTTGTCAGACTCTAAGGACTTCCCTGAACCCCTTCTCTCAGCAAGCACCACATGCTCAAAGGCGCCCCTACTCATCAAAGGCAATAAAAGGAAAGATACAACACTACCTCCCAACCGAAGTTAATGCATCAGTTCAACACTAAAAAAAAAACTCATGCCTTAAAAACCATTTCCACCACACTAAATGCATTGAAACCCATGCCTTAAGGAGGAGCTCAAAATGTAATATACAAGATAATGTCCATGCATCCAAACCATAAAACAGGTTAGGTAGGAAAAACCAAAGAAACTATAAACAAGACAAACCTCACATTTGTACCCGCATACCATGAAGCCTTATAGTCCGTCATATTACTTTCCCATCACCTTGACCACTTAGATAGGACTATAAGACCGAGCTCCACGCACCAGTGAGTTGCCCCATTGATATCCTTTGAAGTCCTTATGCCCCACTAAGACAGACGCCACTGCCCTCTTGGCATTATCCTACACTTCCTCTAGCGAATTGTCTCTACCTTTGAACAACCTGTTATCTCGCTCCGTCCACGTTGCCCACATAAGATAGATAGTCCCCGTATGCCATAACACACACCGTCTCTCTGGCCTCTAATGCTAGTCATCGTCTCCGCTCAACTTCAAAAAGTATTAGGTACCTGTCCCGTGATGCCTAACTCACATACCATGTTCCTTCGATTCTGATTCGAGAATTCGCATTTGAAGAAATATGGTTGATGGTTTCATCACCGTTCCAGCACAGCTCGCATCGTGATGGGAGAAGAGAAATAACAGGGCATCGCCTCTATAATACATCAGCAGTGTTAACCTCCCCCTTCCATGTAAGCCACCTGAATACTTTTACTTTCATTGAAGCGGGACTACACCAAATGGCCTTAAAGGCATGTCCTATAAGGGTGGCATTCTCCATACACGAATGGAAGAAAAGCAGACCTAACTGTAAAGGCTTCCGAGTGATCCTATTTCCAAGTGCGTGCATCATCCTCATCTGAAAGCTCCACCTCATCCAATTTATGAAGAAGCTCGACGAACGACTCCCTTTCTCCATCTCCTAGCTTCCACCGAAAATTTCAAATCCACAAAGTACATTTCCTCTTTGCGCACCTCGAATGGCTACTTCTGTAATCGTGCTATTCTGGTCCCGAACCAACGTAAAGTGATCATTAAATTCATCGACAAAGAACGTCTCACAATACCACGCATCCTTCCAAAATTTGATTTGTTCATCTCTGCCCACCTTGAATTTGGTGCCTTTGTTAAACTCGCCTCGACAATCATGAATGAATCCGTAGATGCTACTAATGATCTCTACCCACTTGGCCTCCGGTTCATTTTGGAATCTCTATAATCATTTGCATGCTAGAGCTTTGTTCCTCTTGATCAGATTCCCAATCCCAAGTCTTCCCAACATCTTCAGTAATGTCACCTGCGTCCAAAAGACCAAAGCCCACAATGAGTCTAAACCCATTCGCGGCCAAAAGAAAAGTCGCATTAACCTTTCTATCTTCTTCGTAACCCCCATCAGGATCCGATAAAGAGACATGAAGTATGTAGGTAAAACATCCAAGACTGAGCTAATTATGGTAACTTTCCCCCCTTTTGACAGAAAATTGCGCTTCCATCCATCCCACCGCTTTGCCACCTTCTTTAGAGCCGGGTCCCAAAAGATGCACGCAGCAGCGACCCACCACGAGGCATTCCTAGGTATGTCAATGGCCAGGACCCAACTTTACACTGATACCTTGTTGCGACCTCTGAGACTTCTGCTTCTGGAGCATTAATGCCTAATAAGCTACATTTATCCAAATTTAATTTGAGCTCGGAGACTTTACAAAAGGCCAAGACTATTCTCATCATATTTCACACCGATACGGCCTCCCCGTTCATAGACAACAATGAATCATCCGCGTATTGGAGGTAAGTGACAGTACGTTCTCCATACCTATCTTCAAACCGTTGATCGATGCCCTTTCATTTGCATTGTCAATCATCCTCCCCATGATGTCTGCCACTAAAATAAATAAGAATGGGGATAATGGATCCCCTTACCGCAGCCCCCTTTATCCCTTGAACCTCCCACTTGGTGACCCGTTGATGAGAATCGAGCAATGATTTCAAGCATCCACATATCCACATCCTCAATCGACACCCGAATCCCTTCATTCTCATCACATAATCCTAGACGTCCCACGTAACTCTGTCATAAGCCTTGGCGAAGTCTAACTTCATCACGAAACCTTTCAAGTCCACTTTTGTGGCATACTCCACAACTTCACTCGATATCAGTGTCGAGTCCAACATTTGCCTTCCCGAAATGAAGGCATTCTGTTATTTCAAAACGGTCTTGACCAAGACTTCTTTTAACCGGGCTGCGAGCACTTTCGCCAACAACTTGTAGATCGACGTAACTAGGCCGATAAGTCTAAAGTCACTAGTCCTTCCTGCTATGGCTCCTTTAGGAATCAAGCAAATATGTGTCTCATTCATCTTAGCATTGACGTCCCCATTCCTATGAAAGTCCGTGAAAAAAACCAAGATATCTTGTTTGAGAATCCCCCAATTGCTTTTGATGAATGCAAAAGTAAATTTGTCCGGCCCCAGGGCCTTATATGTCTCACCTCCCGATCGCAATTACAAACTTGTGTCCTCGAGAAATGCTTTCCGCCACCCGACCTTGACCTGGCACGTTCATCCACCGAAAACACATTTTTGAGGTTTGCAGCCATATCCCCTGTGATTGTTTCCCACCTAATCCATTCAATCTCCCATGCATTGTCCATCTCGCTTGTGTATAAGGTTTTATATAAGTCTGTTGTTTTATCCTTGATGCGTTCCGGGTCTTCGATGAAATCCCCATTCCTCATTTGTAGCCTCCTAATCACATTTTTGCTATTACAAGCTCCCAACAATTGGTGAAAGAACTTAGTATTACAATTACCCTCCTTAGCCCATTTTACCTAGATTTTTTGAATAGCAATCCTATTCTCAATGAGTAGAACTCTGTCCAATTCGCATTTGGCCGACTTCCGCTGCTCTTCAAAACTCAAATCCCAGTTCGGTTCACCCTCTCTCTCATCAATTTTCCTAATGTCCTCCTTTAACTCTGCTTTCTTGGTTTTTGTAGCCCCGAATATAGTCTTGTCCCAATTCATGATTTTTGGCTACATGCTCTCAAGTTTCCCTATAATCCTATACCCTGCTCCCCTATTTTCTGCCTTTTCCACCACCATTTGCATTTGCCTCCAAAAGATGGGCGAGACAACCAAACATTCTCAAATTAGAATGGTGAGGGGCCCCATTTGATATTCCACGTCTCTAAGACAATAAGGAAGTGATCTGAAACCACCCTATTAGCGATTCTCTATTTCCCATTCTTGAAAGTCTCACCCCATTCTCTATAATAAAGGAACGATCCAATTTTGCACAAATGGGGGTTTCCCTGATGTTGGACCATGTGAATTTACTATTTAGTTAAGGCGGATCGACGAGCTCCATATCCTTTATTAATCGATCAAATTTCATCATGCTCGTTGTGGCCCTATTGTACTGCGCTCCAATACAAACCTCGCCACGTTGAAATCCCCCACAATGTTCCACCGTGGCCCACATAATCCGTATAGTGCCCCCAACTCCTCCCAGGAATCTTGTCTCCCATTCGGTGTAGCAGGCCCGTATACCCCTGATAACCACCATTGTGACCATATTCCCCCACTACTCATACAGAAATCGAGAAGGCACCTACTACATATTCTGTGACTTTGATCCTTCGGGAGTCCCAAATAATTGCTATTCCTCTATGTGTCCCATTCGCATCTAGAGTGGCCAACTCTTTAAATCGGCCTCCCCACACTGCCGCCACAACTTCTTTAGAAAACTCTCTTTTCTTGGTTTCCTAGATGACCATAACATCCGGGTTTATGCCTCTAATTTCCTCCTTGAATCAAATTCTCTTGTTGACCGCTCCTAAACCTCGCACATTCTAAGAGAGAATCTGCATTAGGCACTTGTAAAAAAACCTCTTATCCCTCCTACCTTCGTAGTTTACCTTGGAGCTGAGCCGTTCTAGGAAGTGCTAGAAGTAGCATAATTCTTATGTATAGCTTTCTTAAGTCCCTTCTTTATTTGAATGCCATTTTAGGCTAGAAACTCTTTGACTGTCATCTCATGGTTGAGGTTGTAATATCCCTTCTTCGAATTTAAGGGTTCATCTGTCGTGCCTCGAACTTTAGGCATCCGGGCGAGAGAGCCGATATCTGCATCCATCACTGCCTTTGCCGTCGGGGCCTCCTGCTCCACACCTTCCAAGAACAGTTGCAGGATCGGCTCAATTGACTCGATCTCGACCTCCATAGGCTTTATCGAAGTTGGCACCTCAGAAGATTGCAAGTTTACCAGTTATGTTTCCAAAACCTTTTCTTCAAGCAAATCTTCTACATCCATTTGTTCGATCCCCCTACCTCTAGTCATTTTTTGAATCGTCCTTACTAATATCTAATTCGACGATCCCATCTTGGTGGTCCACCACCGACCTCTCATCTTGCTCATCATTATTGCACATATTGATCGCATCGTTCTTCTCCATGTTGTGTAGGGAGATTGGTCGGAGTGAATTTTTGTGTCATTGGTGTCGGCTAAACGGTACCAGGCCTCAGACCCACGATCTTGAGGTAGGAGCTTGTGGTATACCCGCAGGATACCCTTTGGATAACAGCTTCAAACTCCCTATCGATCGTGCAGGCCACTGCCAAGTCCACCACCGCGAGTCGACTGGTTGTGCACGGGAGGAGAGTTCCCTCATTCCTATTTGACCATTCAGTCAACTCGTCCCCGATCCGTTGTCTATTCACCCCTTCTAGTTTGGTCTCCAGTCCTAAGCAATTTTTTATTCTCATGTCACATGAGTTAGGAAACTCTTTTCTTGCCTCATCCTCCTCCCTTGGTCCCTCATTTGTATTTTCAAGTGTATCAAGGCCTAAAAAGCACGCCCCCACTTCCTATCCCAGCATCCATATATACCGCTCTACATTTTTTATGGGCCAGGGCCCCCTATCTTGGGCCTAAGTTGGCTTATTTTGTCCCACGCGTTAGGCGTACATAATAAGCAGTTCATCCCCGTGTATGCCACTGTGTCGCGCGTGTGATCCCCCCGTAGTCGTGGCGAGCGTTGACTAATGGACTCCACGTAATCTTCTTCAGCACCCAAAGAATGTGCCTTACCTTTCCGGATCGCATCAACTGCCTCGCCTCCTTTGAGATCTCCTTTGTTGCCTTGGGTGCCGCGCGATATGCCATCGTTCCTCTGCTTGCTTGTCAGGCGGCTTTTCCATGCTTCACATTCTGCACAGTCATTGATCTCCTTTATATTGTGCCACGTGTCGTCAATCCGTGCCTCTTCCTCCTGGCGAGTAGGCAGACGTACAGTTGGCGTCCCTTCATCTACGTGCGATACCCGCTTCGAGCCCAACAACCTATCACCCCCATCCCCATTGCAATTCACTGAACTTTGCGTCTTCTCTGGTAAGCCGATGAACACACAATTTTGCACGGTTACTTCAGTAGGGATTTTCAAACTCCGAATAGCATAATCCCTTCCATTTGTCCTTCACTTTTAGAAGAGCTCTCTCAACATTTTCCTTCTCCAGAGAATCGCGATGAACCTCCAACAGTCCCCTAAAACGAGTTCCGATTTTACGAAATGTTTATATGTGCCACAAATTAATTGGAAGACCCTGAATTGCAATCCATGCATTAACACCCCTACTTCTTGTCATTCCAGTACATCATCGACCTCCACTGTGCGATCTTATTTATGAATTCCCTCCCAATGTCTCAATTTTTGATCAGACCATCTCTTTCAGATGTCATCTTACAGGTGAACAATGCCCTATCTGGCCTAAACTACTTCAGGACCACCTTTCGATGCAGATAGCGAGTCATCCTCTCTTCAACAATTCCTCAGCTATAAAACCATGAGGCCTGAAATATGACAACAATAAGATCCCACTCCGGTCTCGATACGGTGAAAGATCATTTGTCGTAGGGCATTATTGCTCTATGTACGCTCGTTCCTATGTTTGAACTAGCCGTAGCAGCAGTGTAAGACCTATGTAAGGTATCAACGCGTGGTTCGTCCGCCTTCTCCCCTTATGCTTTGGAGGTGAAGGGGGATGAACCCTCGATGGTCGTATGTGTTGAGAAGTATGGGTTGAGGCTTGTCGGTGAATCTCGTCGTCATCCTCGAAAATCAAGTCATTCAAGAAGAGTCTCCAACCTTTATCGTCACCACCGGGGACTAGAATGGTGTCCCAGCCATTTCTCCCCGCACGCCATAATCTCATTACCTTCCAAAGATGGTTTTGAAGCGTTTGGAAAATAAGCATCCTTGTATCCCCCTGAAAGTTCCTCTGAACCCATTTTTTCTTCCCAATAACCTCCACCAACGCCCTTTGAACCCATGCTAACTCCCTTACATCCAGCTTCAACGCGTACTGTCTGTCTCTGATACTCTTTTGGATATACACAACACCATTAGCCAGGAAGGAGGTGTAGAACTGTTTGTTCTCAATCCAAAACTGTTGCCACGAACATCCTTCAACCGGTTGCACCTCGCGTCTAGACTCCCTCGATCGTTGCCCCTCCCTGCACCATCTCTATTCCTTCCCCTCCACTAATTCCGTCGTCTCCCCACATCTGTCCAGTCGCTCTCCATCTCAGATACGTGTCAATCAAAATATTCTTGTCGTCCTTGAACGTTTTTCTTCTCATCCAAAGGTGTTTTCTTTATTTAATATTGTATATTAATTGCATACTTAGTCTTGAAATTATTGTTCTTTTATTGGTTTATTACAAAAGAGATACTCACCCAACAATTAGACCGCAAGAACTAAAAACCCATTAAAGAACATTAAGCTTTATAAAAAGTTAAAGAGAAACTACTAGTTTTCTCACCTTGGCGACTGATTGCTCGATCATATTATAGAGTGAAAAGTACTCCCTTAAATCTTGCAAAATCTATTAATAATATGTCATGGATGAGCAACTCAAAAATGGCCACCCACGCAACGGCATTGAAGACCACAGTGGACTGGAGGCCTCTGAATTGGTCTAGGTTCTTGTCTTGCTAAGTGTTTAAATGACTTGCAGATCCAGATGTATATTTCTTGAGAAATTAAATAGAGAACGCCGAGAGTCTTCCATCAACTGAGAGTTCAAAACAACCACCGCCACTGAGGCATCAAAGACCTCACTAGAAGTGATGAAGGAAACTGAAAATAATGCATAACAGTTGAAATGGAATATATGTTTTGGTGTAGCAAAAATGCATTGAAATTTATTAATTTGTTGTGGGTTGAAGGATGTGTCATGCAACAATTTGGTGCAATTTTTGCATAGCTTAATAGTGATGACAACCAGTAAGTTTAAACTCATTCAATCTCAATTAGTTGAAAATTAATTTATCCAATAATTAACTTATTACATTATCAAAACTTATCTCTAACTACTGATATATGATAATAGGTTACATGCTTTACCAAATACCAACTCTCTATAATTATATATACCACAAAAAACCACACTCTCTATATATTAGGTATATTAACTCAATGAACTATTAGTTATAGTTTTTGTTTGGCATAAAGTATCATTTCGTCCCTGAACTTTCAAGCTTCTGTTGATTTAATCCTCAAACTTTCATTAGTTCATTTTTGGTCCTTGAACTTTCATTTCCTTTTACTTTGGCTACTTTTGTAATTAAAGTTTAGAGAGCAACAATCGCCAACAAAGCGTTTCACAAGTAGTTCATCAACCGATTCATCAACCCAAAAACCTGATTGTGAATCATTTTGTGAGTATTTGTTACTCTCCAAACTTAACAAAATGACCAAAAGTAGAGATGAATGAAAGTTCAGTGACTAAAAGTGAACTGATGAAAGTTTGATGACTAAATCAATAAAAACATGAAAGTTCATGGACCAAATGATACTATTAATTTGCCTTTTTGTTTTTGTTAAGTAACTACTAACTACTATAGTAATAATAATAAAAATATTCTTTGTGATTGTAAAATGATTAGGTTATTAGAATGGGGCTTGCTAAACACAAAAGATACTTAGGGGTGTACATGGACATGGATTTAGTCCAATTAGGGTCAATCCGTGATCCAATCCAATTATAATGGCTTGAAAATCGCAATCCAATCCAACTCATATATTTTATCAACAATTCAACTTGATTCAATTTACTAAATGCATATCAGACTAGATCAAGTTACACGGATTGATAATTATAAAATAATTACTTATAAAACTATAAAATTAATATTTTAAAAATAAAACTTAAGCAAATTCTAATGAGTAAAAAAAAGATTGATGAGGAAAATGATGAATAAGACTTTGAGTTCAAATAATTTAATTTTAAACTTTTCTATATTTATTTGACTTTGTATAGCTTAAAAATGTGTACTTTAATAAGTATGAAATAATTAATTTGAGTTGCAAAAAAAATAAATTTTCTTAAGTGTACATGGTTAAACACACTCAATTAATGACCTTTACACACATCCACAATTTTCGTTTTGAAGAATTTTGATCCGTTTGCCCTCACCACACACTCAACATTCTCACCACAACAACAACACCACCACCACCACCACCATCCTCCACCCTCACTACCACCAACACCACCGCCACCTTCACCACGCCACCGCTATCCCCCATATCGCTGTCAGTGAGGGTGGCAGTGGTGGTGGCGGCAGTGAGGGTATTGGAGGATGGTGGTGGTGAGAATATGTGGCGTGTGTGGTGAGGGAAAACGGATCAAAAAGTGAAAAAAAAAAAGTGTTTAAGTGGTGTGTAGGGCCATTTTGTGTGTATGTGCATGTGTGTGTTACTGTTTAGCAAGCCCCAGAATAAATCTAATGCACTGATTGAAAACTACAAGGTAAGATCATCCAATAACCCTTTTTTAATCAGTAAATTAAAAATGGAAAAGAATTAAGATATAAATTAAAACAATAAAAAATATTAATTATTCTGCTACTTGGTGCGATTATCACTAGTTCATCTCATGAAATGGCATATGTGGTCATCAAAAGATCGATTGATCAATTCTCCAAATAAAAAAGATCGACCGATCGATCAATCAATCAGAATATATTTAATTAAGTTGTATAAATCTGCAACATTTACATAATTTTCAGTCATATATGCACATGGAAAACCCAAATCATCAGAAGCAAACATGCATATGCCAAGAAAAGCAATACTTCATCTATGTTTGTATATTTGTTATGAAGTAACAACATACCAGTATAACAAGTTCATCAATTAAAGCAAGTCATCAGCAGAGAAACCTCAACAGACGGAAAGACAAAAGGTATAGTCCACGGAAATATCAGTATTATAGCACATACAAGATATGGTAGCTAGCTAAAGTGATATCAACTGCCATGATGGCATATATCTTCCCTTTCCGTCTATAAGCTGTCTCTCTCTCTCTCTCCTTGACTGCGTTACTTCATGTTCATGATAGTATCAGCAGTTCTGACTGCAAGATCAAGTAGTATCTACACGTCCAATATATGTCACAACAACACATGCAATGTAAAGGATGATGATGACAACATTTTGGCCACAAAAAAACAGAAATCCCCTTTTGGAAGGCTAGCTATGCCTTATTTTCAGTTTCCCTCATCACTTGCACTGGGGTTTCGATAGCCTCAGCGGCAGTGACAGTCCACCTCTCAGTCGATGAAGGACTCTCAGCGTTCTCTATCTTCTTGAGAAATATCTCGATCTGCGAGTCATTAGAAAAAAACTTGATTAGCAGAGAAGAACCTGCTGAAATTAATAATTCTAATTAATAGCAAAGCAATATATGTTGATAATTACTTTGGCTTTCTGAACTGTCTTGCCTTTGGCCTCATCTTTCATGTCAACAGTTGAAGTCATAATCTCTGCTCCATTCACAAAAACAGATACATACACACAAATATATATATATATATATATATATATATATACACACGCACACACATAAGAAACCATGTATATTTAAAGGTGCATAATTAATTAGCATTATTGAACCAATTAATATAAGGTTGCTTTCTTACTCTTCTCAGTAACCAGTCCAGTGCTCTTCAGGATCTCAGAAACAGTAACAACCGTAGCGATTGCTGCAAAACGTTTAAACACCATAGAAGCATTAATTCGTGACTCTGAGATTGAGCTGAGCATCAACAATTGTCAAGATACATAATATAGAATGTCTATTAGTACTTAATATTGTACTCCCACCCCACCATTAACAATCAAGAAAACAAACAGAATTTATAATCAAAACAACATAATTAATTAAAGAAAGATCGGGGAACAAGAATCGGCTGTGTAATCAAATCAGTGCAATATGAAGAACAAGAATCAAAGAAATATTTGAATCATATTTATATGAAACGAAACTCGATATTGTCGTTGTGAGAGATAATAAACAAAGACCAAAGTGTATTGATTCAGAGCAAACTAGCTAATTTGTTGGTGGCAGAGACAATTGTATATATCGATCAGTAATGAACAAAAATGGAAATTAATCTGTTGAAGAAGGTTATACATATATACGCACCCATGCCTAAAGCCGAAAGCTCGATCTCATTGTGCTGCCGTATGTATCTCTGTACAACACAGTAATAATTACGCACACCAAAGATTAATCATAAATTCAAGAATCTTTTAATCATAAACACTGATTAATTAACAAAAACTCAATAATCTGGTAATGATCATGAACACAGAGATAGTTTCAAGAATCTTGTAATCGCATATAAACACCGATATTGATTAACAAATTCAAGAATCTAGTATAATCATGAAACACAGAGATCCAAGATTAATCTAGCTTAGTACAATCATAAACAGCGATTAACGAATTCAAGAAACTTGTAATCATGCACGAACAGAGATTCAAGAATGTTGTAATCATAAACACCAGTTAATTAACAAACTCAAGAATCATGTGTAATCATGAACACAGAAATTCAAAAATCGTGCAATCTTAATAAAGTCCGATTAATAATTAATTAACAAAAACTCATAATCAAGAATCTTGTAATCATGAACGCAAGCAGAGAGATTGAAGATCGATCTTGTAATCATTACTTTCTAGTACATTTCATTGATCTAAGCAAATCTTGTAATCATCATATCATCATCAATAATAAATACTTCATAGTCAAATTCAAGAATCCTCAACCATATAAAGAACGTTCATCATGAAAAAGAACACAAATTAAATCAAGTATAAGTACTCATGATATTAATATTATACTTAAATCTCTTCACGGTCACTCAAAGAACATCATCAAAAACACAAAATATGTATACTGTAAAGATCGAGCGATTGAGAACAACGTATATACCTTGGCGAGATTGACGTAGAAGTAGAGCGGTTTCTTGGTGTTAGAGACCTGAATCCTGTTCTTTTTCACTGAAGATGATGATGACGATCCTTTCACCACCACAGCAGAATCACCACCGTTGATCTGATGATGATGTTGATGATGATGATCTCCATTGCTGCTGATCTCCACTCCATTCGAAACCACAGAAACCGCCTTCGTTTCCTCCATCGATTCAGTCTCTCCGAAACTCATCACATAACCAATTCTCTCTTCTTCTTCGATTCTCTCTCTCTCTCTCTCGCAAACTCAGAATCTCCAAGGCCAGTGCGTGCGTTTGTGATATTTCAAGCAACAAAAAGCGTCTGTTGGTGCGTTTATATAGACCGCGTTGCGTGGTGAGCGGGCCAATGAGGTGTGGACACGTGGACGGGTGCACTGATTACGATGGTCCGCTCGACGGTTGGAGATTTGGATAACAGATAAGTTCGTTGGGGAATCGAATCTGGCCGTTTTAGGGGGGTGCAAGGGACGCGTGGGCTTTTTGAAAGTGACTGATCTGCCCCTGCTTGGATGGATTAGTGTTAGAACGTAGGTGTCGCGTTACGCACCGTTGGATATGAGTTGATCGAGTAACGAGGTCGCGTTTTCCATGATGATGGAAAAGATTAATTACGTTAATAGTTATGTCTTATGTGTTTCATTCATGAAAATGACTTAAACATTTTCAATCCATTTAAAAAAAAGCCTAAGGATAAAATTATTACGAACTTTTGTAGTTGTATAAATTAATATATCTAATCTTTAAAATTTATCTATTATATATATCCTCATAACTTGCCTTTCCGCAATTAATGTACATCCACATCATTCTCTCATAAGAATTTATTCGTCCATACATGCATTAGTTGAACCCAACTAATTTGAAATTATTTTATTACCCTTGTAAAAAAGATTATATATAGTTGCTTTCAACGTCTCCACACGTGACTTCCCACATTTTACTGTTTACTCTTTTCTATTTTACTTGCTCACCCTCATCTCGATTTTAAGTATCGACGCCCACTAAGGGGGTGTATTCAATTGAGATTTTAATAGAATTTTAGTTACTTTTATTGACTAAAAAAGTTTAGGGGTATTCAATTAAAACTTTTAGAGAGTCTATAAAAGTAAGGTGTATTCAATGTGTTCATAAAAGTAAGGTGTATTTAATTTTTTGGTGACATTTGTAGATTGGTTACAAATCTTGACTTTTGTAGACTTTTTGTATAAAAATACACATAAAGAAGTCTTCAACTTCTCATCACCTCAACCCAGAAACTTTTAAAGACTTCTAATTTTTGTTTGTTACATTTTTCAATAAGGACTTCATTGTTCACAAGAGGTCTTTTGCACATGTATGCGATAGCGCCTTTGAAAAGGCGCTATCGCACGAAACCCATGCCACGTGGACGCCACGTCATCGCGAACCTCACAAACGCTTTCGATTCGTCATGTCATCACCGACACGTCATCAACCGGGTCACTAACCGCGTCGTTCTCAAGCAGACTCAGACCTCATTACGCTAATTCGTCGTCGTTGCTTGTCGTCGAGCGATCTCGACAATTACAACCAAATTTGAATATGCATATGAGGAGTTTATATTTGTATTAAAAAAACCAATTTTGAATATATATATGTACATTGTTTTAAACCTTAAACTCTCTTTTCTAAACTAACTAACATTAACTAACATAACCAAGTAAACTAAATAAACTAATTAACTAACTAAGTAACTAATTAACTAACTAACTAACCTTAACCAAACTAAAATAACTAACCTTAACTAACCTAACCAAACTAAACTAACTAACAAACTAAACTAATTAACCTTAACTAACTAAACTAACTAACTAACTAACTAACTAACTAACTAAACTAAACTAAACTAACTAACCTAAACTAACCTAACCAAACCAACCTAAACTAACTAACTAACATTAACCAAACTAAACTAACTACCTAAACTAACCTAAGCAAACCAAACTAAACTAAGTAACTAACTAACTTCAACTAAACTAACTAACTAACTAACTAACTAACATAACCAAACTAAAGTAACTAACAAACTAAACTAACTAACATTAACTAACCAAACCACCTAACAATACAAACTAAGTAAACTAAAATAACTAACTTAATCGGCTTAATTGCAAACATAATCTAACTCAACTACACTAAGGAACATACCCTAACTCAACTACACTAAACAAACATAACCTCAACACATAAACTAAACTAACTTAACTAACTAACCTAATTAACCTAACCAAACTAAACTAATATAACCTAACCACCGACACCTAACTAAGTAAGCTAACCACTTAAGTTAAATTAAACATATAACCTAAACTAACTTAACAAACTAAACTAACTATTGAAGAGTAATCAAATCTACGACATTATAATAATATGAAAAACGTGAGAAATAAGTTTATTCAATGAGAAGGTTGAATACACGTATTTCAGAACCCAAAATATAAGTTAATTACAAATCACCATGACATCAAGTAAACTCATCATGCAGTCTATTTCAAGTGTTTCGTTGACGTTGTTGTTTTCTCGGTGATGCAAACCTGACGTTTACTTTTGTCTTGTTGGACGATGTGTTTGTACATCCTGGTTGAGCTTGTTGAGGTAGCTGGTCTTGCGATGAATCACGTCGAGTAGATTGTTGCGTTTCCTCTGGTTCTTGACTCGACTCACCTCTGCTACTGATGCTACCAAAAATAGGAGGTGGAACCATCCCGAAATACTGGCTTCCTCACTGCGTGGGGTTGGGGAATGGAACATGAGGTCGCGGCATGGTCAACAAGTTCATGAATGAAGGGTCTCCACTATACGCCATATTGTAATTATATGGAGTAGGAGTATATAGACTAGGCATATACGAGCGATGATGGATACATTTGAGGATGAGGCATTCCAGGGTCCACATATGAAGACGACGGCCCGAGTGCGTATGGATCAAAATAGTAAGGAGGAAGATTCACGCTCGCGGCTTTGGTACAAACATTTGAGGTTCTTCACGGGGTGGCGACGATCGTCGCTACTCTCACTTTCAGCCTCTCGTGCTACTCGCTTCGAACGAGATGAACGTGCTTTGGAGGAGATCGTCTCGCTACTCTCTCAGCAATCTCGCCCCGAGTAGATGGACGTGGTGGACGAGGACGCTTCGGTGCGTTCCCGCACAATCTCCGGGTCGTGCTCGTCTTCTTCTCACCTCTATGTTTGGTTCGGCCGATCGTCTTATTCATCGTCCCGTTCATTATCCTCATTAATGTCTTGCTCGACGTCAATTCCGTCATGCGAAAGAGTAGACCTTCGCCTTTCGTCTTCGTCTTCAAAATTTGAATCCCTTAATCAAGCAAGCACAAGACCTTGCTCGTACCCATCCTCGATAAACACTCGCCTTCATCGATGCACCAAGTTACGCCGATATACAAAATATAAGAGGTCGAGAGCACGCAATATAAGAGATTTAATGTTCGAGGAAAATAAAGAGTTATAATATTACCGAGTAGTCACGTAACGCCCGTCGTGTCCAACAAATCTCCTAGTGACCGAGCGATACCACGTCATGTACTTCTTGGTGATCGTGGCCTTCATTAACTTCGCCGTGGCAATGGTGTCCCCACGATTCTCCCACATGTGTATATAGCTTGCATGGAAGGTCACCCAATTTTCATGATGATGTCCACGCAATTCGAGGCGGTGCAGTTGGGCGTCGTAAGCACAATTTGGTGGCACCACTTGTACCATGTCGAATTGTCTCATCACCCTTTCTGGTCGATGCCACTCCACAATGTGGAAACAAATAAGGGGACACGTCGAGAGCCAACTTCCATTACCATTTGTACAGTAATCGGGAAGAGACCCCATGAGTTCTGCATAAGGTTGCCAGACCACATCATTCTCATGCCTCTGCGAGTCGAGTGCATCACGGTAAGCCGATACGACGTGCGTCGCACTTTGTGAGACCGAAAATGCATCGAGCCATCCGCAGTAGAAGACAATAATTTAAGATAAATGTAAATGGTCAAGATTTTTATGCAAATTAATGACAAATCGACTTTCATACTCGTCCGAGTGGAACGTCCATAAGCATATTTTGTCCATCCACATTCATTCGTCGCCGAGCTCTAAACACGCAGCGCCATGATTGCTATGAATGGAAATCTGTCCCATGCCCAAAGTTGTAAAAGAATTGACGCGCCAAGAACCTCATGTGCCCCTGCTGCGAGATCCGCGACACAACTCCCCGTACAAATAAGCCAAACAAGCACTCCCCAACTATATTGTCCAAATTAGTTGGAAATCCTCCAAAGAATGGTAGGAACATCAAATGGACGAATCGATTAGACTTGTCACGAAAAGACAACCACCGATGAGTTGTAGTATGTACGATCGAACGTAACGTCGCTTATCAATTGTTTTTATCAACTTCTACAATCACTCCACAACTCTTGGATTTCATTGCTCACTCATTATACTCTAATATCTATGTTGATGAAAATGGATTGATGTCATTATTAACAAAATCTCATTCTTGCATCACTATACATTTTTTATAAATTTTTTTTGATAAAGAAGTTTCGTTTATTTAGTGTATTATTATAATCTCAAAAAGTGTAGTATTATTATTTTTGAAGAAAATAATTGTATATTTTTAAAATGCAAGAAGTGCATTTTTTAGAATTTAACAAAAAAATAAAGTGCAAAATTTTTACACTAATATTTCTAATGATCTTTTCTCAAAAAAGAAAAAAATATTTCCAATGATCTTACTTGATTCTTTTCTACCACTAAAGGATGATTTATTTACCTATTTATTATGTTGATATTTATTTACTTATTTATTATGCTACTACCTTGAGAGTAATTCATTAATATTTCTATATGTTTTTTTTTTACTAAAATACAAAAATACTTTTAAAAAAATTAGTAATAGTTCTTAAGAAAAAAATATAATTATTTATTTTTTATAATAAGGTGCGAAATATTTGTTTCATTTTAAAAATCACATTAATCTATTAGTATCATCAAAATCATGTTTAAGAAGTTTACAAAAGTCACTAAAAATCTTAAATGTTGATAAAAATCATCATAATGAAATCTACATAAAAGTTTATCAAAGTCTTTAAAATTCTACCAAAATCTAAAACTTCATAAAAAGTCATTCACTTATAAAAGTAACCAAAAGTCTATTAAAATTGAGTACACCCATGTAAAAAAAAAATTAAAGTTTCAATCCAGTGCCCTACCCAAACTCTCACCCGTGCAATCTCCTCTCCCCTCCCTAAATTTATCGCGCTCTCTCTCTCTCTCTCTCGCAATCTCGCAATCTCGCAATCTCCTTTACCCTCCCTAAATCTATCGATCTCTCTCTCTCTCTGAATCTATCGATCTCTCTCTCTCTAATCTGAATGTATCTTCTTCTCTTCTCATTATCTTTGGTTTTCTTATCTCGCTGATGAAATCGAAGATCTCTCACAGAATCCCTGGTTGAAGCATCGCACACAAGGTTTTCTGCTGGTATGCCCTAACAAACTCTATTCTCATGTCCCTCTCTCACTCTCCCTCTCTCACTCTCTCTATCTATTGCCCTAACCAAATATGCCCGAGCGCTCTCTCTCCATCTCTATTTGTTTAAATTGTAGTTCTTGAATTGATCTTCTTTGTTAATTGAGTCAATATTGGTTTCTCAAGTGCTCTTTCTTTTAGTTTCTGCTATTTTTATCTTGTTGGGTTTTGCTTTTCGTTAGAGAAATTTTACTTGATAGCTTTGTGGTAGTTGATTTTGGTGGGTTCTTTTTGGCCAAGATGGTCACTTCCAATCTATGCATTTCTAACCCTCGCCTAACTAGGTTAAAGAACTAATCACTCACTTCCCTTATTTAAAATCCTAGGTAGCCTTATCAATATTTATTGATTTTTTATCCTCAAGATGTTAGGCAATTGTTGCAATTGAAGGATATGGTGCAAGTCTCTCTTGAGAGGGAGGCCTTCTTGCCCAAAATGGGAGACTCTTCGCGACTACCTCAATTCAACAAGCAATTCTGAAAAGACAGTAGCCTCTGAAACTTTGTGAAGACAATACTGAAGAAATTAGGCTGACATAGTTGATTGGGGAACAATACAATGATTTTTTTTTAATCATTGTAACCGATTGATTGATCATATGCACTATGACATATATGGACAGTGCATTGTTATACAGATAGAAAACATAGTTATAGAATTAGAAAGAGCGAAGCATTTCGGTGCTTTTTGGTTAGTTTGAGTCCCAAATCCCAATTCTTTTCGGAAGCTACACGCATCAGATTAAATGCTTAATACGTGATGGTTACGCATAAATATGCAAGATCTTAGTTTGAGTCCCAATTCCCAATTCTTTTTTCGGAAGCTACACACTTCAGATTAAATGCTTAATACGTGATGGCTACACATAAATATGCAAGATCTTAGCAGTTCAAAGTATTGCAAATTAAAGTCTTTCCAGCAAGATGCAAGCACATAATTTTTTGATGCATAATAAGTATAAACGAGCCATGTTGAATAGAACGCTCTGCATTAGCGCAACAAATGCATTGGTTAGTATTGGAAATTGTATTAGGCCTTTCTATATTCTTATGTATTTTAGAAATTAGAAGTGTTTTTCTTCAATTGTCCCATTTTTTTGTTCATAATATCTAGGATGAAAATTTGATGTTTTTCAACAATAATTTGTCTTTGTAAAAAAAATTATAATATTTTTAATTTTGGATGGCAGTTTGAGGCTTTGATGTTGTTGTTAATCGGTGATGGTAGTTTGGTGTTAGATCTAGATAGATCTTGTGAGAAAACTCTAATAACTAAAACATGATAGCATGTATCTTGGACCCAAAGGACTGTAATCCTAGGCACTGGTGTTGGAATTCTTAGCTACAAGTGCCAGAGTTGAAGTACTTTTTTTAACTAAATGAATTTAGGAGGTTTTCTTTAGATAAGACATGCACTACCATTGAGAAGGTCACTTCCAATCTATGCCAATATGTATTATTACAAACTTTGAAACAACAAAAGATATACCACGGAACAGAAGGGCTCATCATTCAATTTTGATGAGTATAAAGATGGGATAATTCTGAAGTGATGGGATAATGTTGTAGATCTCAACCTTAACAGTATGACTCTCTAATCTGACCCATGTGTTCTCTTATAGCATTGACTTGGTTTACTTTTTTGGTTGGTATTGAGAGTAGATTAGATTGAATTTTCAAAAGAATGATGCCTACAATCTTGGCACTGTTGTGTTCATTTGCAGTGGTCAAGTTTATTGTTAAAGAGTTGATGTGATGAATTTTAGTTAGATTTGCAAAAATTACGTATACTTTTAGGTAAAATGATGCATAATCTAACATAAGATGTTGACATTAACTTCTTGGTAGTCACTAATCTCCAACAACATTTTGGCTCAAGTACTACTCTTGAAGCTATAGATTTAAGGTCATGATAATAGTTATACCTTTTTTACATTGAAAAATCGATCGAGCAAGGACAAAAAGTCATCGAGAAATTAAACTTTTCGATCCAATTAATACATATGCAGTTCATATATTAATTCTATGATATGACCTCGATCTCTTTGAAGTTTGATCAAGTTTATGAATGATATAGGCTGAAAAGATTTATTATAACATTTCGTCTCTAATGTGAAATTAAGAATTTCACTGCTGAATTAAAAGGAAATTTTTTTTTTTACTGCTTATAAAATGGACCTCAACTTTATTGTAGAATGAGGTCGATCTCTTTTCAAATGAAAGTTTGAAACTCTATATATGTTTTTTTTTTTTTTTTTTTTTTTTTTTTTTTTTTTTTTATTTATGCATTTATGCAGGTTTATGTAAAAAGTTTCAATTATTTAGCAAATGAAATAATATTTTGATGCATAATGAGTAGAAACGAGCCATGTTGAATAGAACGCTTTGCATTAGCGCAACAATTGCATTGGTTAGTATTGGAAATTGTATTAGGCCTTTCTATATTCTTATGTATTTTAGAAATTAGAAGTGTTTTTCTTCAATTGTCCCATTTTTTTGTTCATAATATCTAGGATGAAAATTTGATGTTTTTCAACGATATTTGGTTTTTTCATTTTTTTTTTATAATAATTAGTTTTGGATGGCAGTTTGAGGCTTTGATGTTGTTGTTGATCGATGATGGTAGTTTGGTGTTAGATCTAGATGGATCTTGTGAGAAAACTCTAATAACGAAAACATGATAGCATGTATTTTGGAATCAAAAGACTGTAACCCTAGGCACTGGTGTTGGAATTCTTAGCTACAAGTGCCAAAATTGAAGTTTTTTTTTTTTTTTTTTAACTAAATGAATTTAGGAGCTTTTCTTTAGGTAAGACATGCACTACCATTGAGACGGTCACTTCAAATCTATACCAAAATGTATTATTACAAACTTTGAAACAACAAAAGATATACCACGAAATAGAAGGGCTCATCATCCAGTTTTGATGAGTATGAAGATGGGATAATGTTATAGATTTCAACCTTAACAATCTGACCCATATGTTCTCTTATAACATTGACTTGGTTTACTTTTTTGGATCGTATTTAGAGTAGATTAGATTGAATTTTCAAAAGAATGATGCCTACAATCTTGGCACAGTTGTGTTCATTTGCAGAGGTCAAGTTTATTGCTAAAGAGTTGATGTGATGAATTTTAGTTAGATTTGCAAAAATTACTTATACTTTTAGGTAAACTGGTGCATAATATAGCATAAGCTGTTGACATTAACTTCTTGGTAATCACTAATCTCCTACAACATTTTGGCTCAAGTACTACTCTTGAAGCTATAGATTTAAGGTCATGATAATAATTATGCCTTTTTTACATTGGAAAATCGATCGAGCAAGGACAAAAAGTCATCGAGTAATTAAACTTTTCGATCCAATACATACATATGCAGTTCATATACCAGTTCTATGATATTTCCTCGATCTCTTTGAAGTTTGATCAAGTTTATGAATGTGATATAGGCTGAAAAGCTTTATTATAACATTTCATCTCTAATGTGAAATTAAGAATTAAGAATTTTACTGCTGAATTAAGAAGAAAAAAGAAATAATTTTACTGCTAATAAAATAGACCTCAACTTTATTGTAGAATGAGGTCAATCTCTTTTCAAATGAAAGTTTAAAACTCTATTTGGTATTTTTATTTATGCATTTATGCAGGTTTATGTAAAAAGTTTCAATTATTTAGCGATCACATCTTAAGTAGGGAAACATTTGAAAAAAAAAAAAATCTTAAGTAGGGAAACAGTTCATTGTTCTTGGAGTTGGACAAGTATTTACATTAAGAGAAATAATCAGAAACATGATGTATGTGGTATATTTTACAAACATAACTTATAAGTTACCCCATTCTTATCTTTTCTCATTCATCTCTGGTTTTCTTATCTCGCTGATGAAATCAAAGATCTCTCGCATAATCGCTGGTTAAAGCATCGCGCACAAGGTCTTCTGCTGGTATGCCCTAACAAACTCTATTCTCATATCTCTCTCCCTCTCTGACTCTCTCTATCTATTATCCTAACCAAATAAGCCCTAGCGCTCTCTCTCTATCTCTATTTGTTTAAATTATAGTTCTTGAAATGATCTTCTTTGTTAATTGAATGTTTTGTTTTTCTTTTGCAAAGCCGTCAATCATTATGTTATAAGATATAACGTCCGTTGCCAAACCATTCTTTGTCAAAGTGTCAAAACATGCTTTTTCTTCAATCATCAACACTTTTCTACAAAAATCAGATTTAATTGCATTGGGTGCAAAGGAATTAGGATTTATTCTCTTGAACTGCATTTCCCTGTATAACTGAATTGCATTTTCTAATTCTCCTTACTTGCAGAACCCATAAATATTGATGATAGAATATGTAATGAGATCATGATCCAACCCAAGAGCTTTCATTTCATCAAGCAACTCCATTGCCTTTCATCAATATTTTATATGTAACTTGATCTAGGTCTAAGCCTTTCATCAACATCAAGTGAATGATCTCGCAAGCCTTATTAACCAATCCAAGTAACTAAAACCCATTAGCAATAATGTTGTATGTTACAACTTCAGGCTCAACTCCATGCCACTGCATGTTATCATAAAACTTAAGTGCTTTCTCAACAAAACCCAATTTCAATAAACCATGTATAAGAGTGTTATAGCTCTACTCATCAGGAATTACTCCAAACTCGAGCATCATGCATAAGAATGACTTATCAATATCCACAAATCCAAATGAGCGGAACCCGAAAAGCAAAGAATTAAATGACACAAGAGAAGGCCTTATCTTCCTTCCTTCGATTTCCCAAAAGAATTCTATGGCTTCCTTTAGTCTGAGTTGTTTACATAAACCATCCTCAAAAACGGAATCAATGTATTTACCGAGAGGAACTCCACTAGCTTTTATTCTTTAATATATGTCACAGATCCTTTTGTAATGCTTCAAACTGTACATCAGACTATCATTAGTCAAAATTGAAGGTTGGAACTGCAAGTCCTTCATTCTACCAAGAATATAGATATATCTATTTGTTTAAATTGCAGTGTTGGCGTTTATTTAAAGTCTCTGGTTTACTGTTATAACGCATTAATGTATTACCTTTTCATGTCCATGGGCTGATATCTTTCGCTGATTGCTAAGAACTTTATTTGGTGCAGTTTTTATTCAATATGTCACAACTTTGGTGCTTGATAATTTTGTTAAATGAGTATTCCTCTTTTTGTTGTTTGTGATTTCTTTTCACACCCAATTCCTAATTTGTGAAGACCCTAACTCTACGACACCTTTCTTTTTATTTTGTGTTTTTTTGTAGGTGGGTTATGATTGATTGTAAGTTTGAAGGGTCATATTGATTTATTTGTTTTCCTTCTTATGGAGTTTGATTCTTTAAATTATTTTGCCTTAAATCTATTTTTTTTTCTGAGTTCATCTAATTGATAAACAAAATTGTTAATCTGTTGATTTTTTCGATTGTGTTATGGTCCTTATGGAGATAATCTCTTACTTACCCAATTTTGGTTAAATAGATTTTTGCTCAAGCATTTTGATAGTAATTTCCTCACACTTTGATTCTACAAGTCTGAATTGGTAGTCTGCATGTTCTTCAGGGTATTGGATTGATTTCCTTACCATTCATGAAGGCCTTGTTAAAAAAAATTTGATGCATCTTCCTCAACAAATAACATGAAAACAAAGTTAAGATACAACTTCCTCAACTAATAACATGTCTATGTTTGAGTTATTTTACTGCATAAAGCCATTCATGATGGCTTCATTAGATGAAAATGATAATAAAGTATAATTCGAGAATCCATGTTTTGTGTGTCTAGATTAAATGTATATATTTTTATATACTCTTTTGTAAGTTTCTTTAAAAAAATATAAGTAGAATATATCTATGTACAAGTTAGATTAGGTGAGCCTAAGAACCTATGTCACGACCCGAATTTTTAATCTCGCTTATTATTCGTAATCAGGATCACCGAATCGTGACATGAGACCCGCACCATGATATGTGCATTGACCGCGACGAGATGACCGAGGTACATGTTAGATTTGTTGTGGTGTATACCTAGTGTACTGTATATATGTAGACTACTAAGTCACTCCTACTCGTGTATAGGTGCGAGACGTGAGTGGAGACGTGCCTCGAGTTGCATGCTGACGTGGGACCGGGGTAGAAAGTAATGTGGTAAGTCTATTTTGAGTTTAGTATAGCTTATATACTAGGCTTAATGTGGCTATGGATGAGTTTTAATTAAATTTAACCTAAGTTAGCATTTTTAAAAAATAGTCATGTGATTTGCATCGAGACACGTATTAGCACATCTAGAAAACCCATTAAGTTAATGAAATTAAGTGGGACATGTGTTAAGAGGTGTACTATTAGATAGGTCTCGAGATACATGTGCGTAATTAGATCAATGGTTATCATTCAACAATTTCCATTTCATATATATAGTTAGAGATCAATTCATGTAAACCACATATTTTCATTTTACAAACTTAGGAGGGAAGGAAACTTGTTGGAAAGGTTTGAGGAAGAAGAAACTCAGTTTGGGTTAGTGAAATCAAGGTGTGGTGGTTGATCAAGCAAGTGAACATCAACTAGGTAATATACATACACTAGTTTAATTAGTTTAATTTGATGAATTCATGAATTTAATGTTATGTATGACTATTTTATGTTGTTGTTGATGTCTTGGGGCTTTGGAGATGTATATGAGGGTTCCCAAGGCATTTTGGTAGCTTATGTGTGGAGAAAACTCGGAATTCTGATTTCAGAATTTTAGGTTTTCCTGGACATAGCGCGCTAGGTAAATCATAAGATCCCCCTCCCTGGCTGCCGGCGCGGCGCTAGGCACCATCCCCGACCATGGCTGGCCTGCGCCCGTGGAGGGGTGGTGGTCATGACACCACCCCTTTCCCCTTCTCCATCGCATCAAAAGTGGGGGCAGCTTGGTGGCGCCCCCACTGTCTCGGCAGCGGCGGATGGCGGCAGCGCCGAAGCCGCCGTCGGCCACTAGGGCCATTCGGTCGCCTCGTCGACGCTACAAACCATCATCTTTGTCAAATTTCAAGTTTGATTGTAATTTAAATCGTGATTAAAATGATGAGGGAGATGCGGTATACCTTTGATTTGTGTTCTCCCGGGGTTAGACCTCGATCTCCCTTTTTCCTCCTGTAGTTAATGTTTCAAACAAAAGGAGGCTAGGGTTTCTACTTTAATTTTTATAATCAGGTTATTTTGTGTGGGGTTATGAAATTCCTTAATTGCCCCTAGGGTAGGTCTTTTAAGTTTTTTTTTTTTTTTTTTTTTTTTTTTTTGGGTCGTCACAAGTTCAGTGCTGCATTTTCGAAATTACTGTGAGATAGAGTTTTCGAGAGATAGCTCTTTTTGTTTTTGCACACATATAGCCGAGGGGACCTCAGTTGATTGTCCAAAGGGAACTTGAGACTATTGTGTAGGATCGGGTGTAAGGGGAGTGGGTAGTATATCAAAGTTTGGTGAGAGAGTTACTAGCTAGATGACGGGTCACTAGTTAGGGATTTTTCATAAATCTATACATCACTTTCTCTTAGTGGATTCTACACTTGGGCGTGGCCCCGCAGAAGTAGGACGGGAGGTCCGAACTACGGTAACAATTTTGTGTGTTCATTTATTTTACGTTGCTGTTGTGTTTGTTTTATTTGCAGTTGATTGAGCTCTTTCAAGTGGTATCAGAGCGGCATTTAGGCTCTTTATTGTGTCAAGCAAGGTGAGATCTGGACATGTCTCAATCACTACGATTCGATCAGCCAGAAGGAGCATCTACAATAAAACCACCATTGCTCACTAGTACAAATTATATGTACTGGAAATCAAGAATAAAAGCATTCATTTTATCAATTGATGTGAAGGTGTGGAGAGCAATAGAAAATGGATATTCTGTCCCTCTTCTTAATGGTGCGCCAAAGAATACCGATATTTGGACAGAGGCCGAAGAGAGATTACTTCTTGCTAATGCAAAAGCGTTGAATGCGATATTCAATGCGGTAAAACATGATCATGCTAATTTCTTCATGCGAAGAAGCTAAAACCGCTTGGAAAATCCTTCAAGATATTTTCGAAAGTAACGAGGATGTCGAAAGTAAAAGTGGACATCGCAACAATTATATTGCTTTTGCTTGTGCAATATCCAAAGAATCCAATGATTCCTCTGCTGTACCTAAAACGTCTTCTGTACTTACAAATGTCGTTGCGTCTGCTATACCTACAACACTTGTTGTACCCACAGACTCCAATACAACAGATCAGGTAAGTTCTTCAATTTATGATTCAGATTCAGATTCTACTAATTCTGTTGATACTGCAGATTTGAAAAAACACGTGTGCAAAGATCTATATGAAATGGTCAGAGGCAATTGAGAAAAATATCATTGCAACACTAGCTTAATGCCAAAGAGGAGTTGTTAGAAGTCAAAAAGGCCATTGAACTTTTCGAATCAACTCTTAAACATTTGAATAAGGGAAAAGTGAAGCTCGATGACATCTTTAAAATGGGGAAAGACTCTTGTAACCACAAAGGTCTTGACTATACAAGTAAAGAATCAACTTCAAAGAAACGTGGATCAATTCCATTTGTTAATGGAAATGAAGCAGTCACTACTGTTGACAATGAAGTTGCTCAACCACGTTTCAAGTCGACGAGTTTTTATTGCGGCATCAAAAGTCACATTCGACCTCGATGCTACAAAATGTATCGAGATCTAGCTAGGCGACAAAGAGTCGTCACCAACAAGCATTATAGGTCCCGCAATGCAGCTAGACATATTCCAAAAGAGAAGCAAAAATAGGTACCCAAAAGGAGCTTGCAATGCAATGTAGATCACATGAGTGATGTACGTGGTCTGCCGCATTTACAATGCAATGTGTCGAGAATATTAACAGTAATTATTAGGATTGTTATTTAGTATATTTATTCTATTTGTAATTAATTAGAATTAGAAGTAATTAGGTTTGTATAATCGCTTTTTAATAGTTTGTAAATCTGTTTTGATAAGATAGGATCAATTAGGATCAATTAGGATCAATTAGTTGCTATTTTTATGTAAAGCATTTACTCGTAATTTTCTATTTAAACACGCCAAAATGGTGAATAAAAATTATTCCATTCTCATCATTCTTTTCGACTTTATGGTATCGAGCCTAAATGGCTAAACCTCGATGATACCTCGGTATCGATTTTATGAGCTCTATTCGCTCACCCTCAATTCCCTTCACCACCGAATCTTTCCAAAACCTTTCCATCACTTCTCATGCCGAATGGAAACAATTTCCTACATGGTCCCAATCGGTGAAACTGTTCATTCGAGGCCGTGGAAAATTCGACTATCTTACAGTACAAATGCGAGACCAGACGAGAAAGATGAAGGTTCGAAAAATGGGAGGCGAGAGAATTCGATGATCATGTCTTGGCTCATAAATTCTATGGACTCGAGTGTAGGAAGAACCTATCTCTTCCTACCTACTTGCTCATGACATTTGAATTTCTTGTGAACGAGACTTATTCGATCTCGGGAATGCGGGACGGTGGTTTGAGCTAAAAACTCGGCTATGGAGGCTAAAACAAGGTGAAAAACCGTCACTCAATATTATACGACTTAAAAACCTTGTGGCAAGAGGTAGATATGTTCGGCGATTATGAGTGGAGGCGTGCGAAGGACGGGGCTTTGTTTCGAAAAATGGTGGAAAAAGAACGTGTCTTCGAATTCCTCGTCGGCCTTAATAAGGAATTAGATGAAGTGAGAGGACGCATTCTTGGTCGTGATCCACTCGCCGAGTACTAGAGAAGTCTTTGCCGAGGTCGAAGAGAGGAGAGCGGCGGACCGTCATGCTCGGAGGACACTCACCGGCTCCCACCGAGCCTTACGCCCGTTCTCTAGTCTGACCCACCACGCCGCAACGATCGTCGCGACGATAAAGACCGCCAATCTGCGAGCATTGCAACAAGCCGGGCATGTTAAGGCCAAATGTTGGAAGGCTGCATGGAAAGCCACCGAGAACCCTTCATCTAACCTAATCCTCGTGATTCAAAGGGTTTTCATGCCTCATCCGAAGACACTTCCAAAGAGCCGAAATCGCCTCGAGACGTCACGCCAAAGAAAAGAAAGAACAGCTAGAGCAATTGTATCAACTAATGAGTTCTCATTCAATTGTATCCAACACTCCTAACTCATCATCTTACATTGCCTCTTCTTCTTTAGCTCAAAAAGGTACTTACCCTACAACTTTCACAAATTTACTCAAAATTAAACCCTTGGATCATAGATTCAGGGGCAACCGATCATATGACTGGTAGTTCCTCCATATTCTCTTCATATTATCCTTTATCTGGAAATTTGAAAGTTAAAATTGCCGATGGTTCTCTAACCTCTATTCTTTGGAAAAGGCTCTATTATTATGTCTCCATCTCTTACATTACTAAATGTCCTACATGTTCCAAAGATTTCTTGCAATCTCATCTCTGTTAGTCGTATTATTCATGATTGCAAATGTATTGCTACAATAACATTTGCTGGATTTGAATTTCAGGACCCTTGTTCGGGGAAGATGATTGGCAATGCTAAGGAAGTTGATGGACTCTATCACTTGGTCTCGGAAAATCCTTCAGATGAACAAGTTCAGAAACCAAGATGTTTAACTACCTTGTCTTGCGAGAATGACATAATGTTGTGGCATTATAGGTTAGGCCATCCCGCTTTAATTACTTGAAATATTTGTTTCCAAATCTTTTAAAAATAAAGACATTTCATCTTTTTGTTGTGAAGTTTGTGAGTTGGCAAAACATCATAGATCTGTTTATCCTTCTTTGAAGTATATGCCATCAAAACCTTTTTCACTCGTGCATAGTGATATTTGGGGTCCTTGAAGAGTAAAAATTGCCTCGGGCTCTAGATGGTTCATCACATTCATTGATGATCACACTAGAGTCACATGGATTTATCTTCTAAAGGAAAAATCCGAGGCCGCAAATGTTTTCAAAAATTTTCACTCTTTGATTAATACTCGCTTCATACTAATATTCAAGCTCTTAGAACCGATAATGGCCGAGAATATTTTAATGCAATCTTAGGTGATTTTTGAAAGAAAAAGGAATTATTCATCACGAGTTCTTGCGTTGATACTCCCCAACAAAATGGAGTGGCTGAGAGGAAAAATAGGCATTTATTAGAGGTGTCTAGGGCGTTATTATTTGCTATGAATGTTCCTAATCGTTTTTGGAATGAAGCGCTCTTAACTGCAGCTTATCTGATTAATCGAATGCCTACAAGAGTTCTTAATTACATCACTCCTTTGCAAGCACTAAAGAATATGTTTCTGAAAATAGATCGTTCACGATTTAACACCTAAAATTTTTGGTTGCATTGCTTTTGTTCATATACACGGCCATAATAGAGGAAAGCTTGATCCCCGGCACATAAATGCATATTTCTTGGTTTTTCACCAACACAAAAAGGGTATAAATGTTTTGATCCTAAATTTGGAAAATATTACGTGAGTATGGATGTCACTTTTTTTGAAAAACAACCTTTTTTTGAAAAAAACTCAATTCGGGGAGAATGATTCGAAATGAGTTTTTGGGAACAAATATCTTTGCCAAAATCGGTTGAAAATAGTTCGGTGGAATCAATTATTTACGTAACTAATCCTAGGATTTCACAACCTATAAATTCACAACCTCGTGAGACCCGGGTAGAAAACAACTTGGAACCACCTACCGAACTTCGTGTTTATTCTAAAAGGAGGACTCAACCAAGTAATATTCCACCGACTCCCGAGGTGGGCCAATCATCGGACTCGACCGAGGTCCAAGTACGATCGTTTTCTTTCTCCTACTTCTCTTCCAAATTTAGAACCTTCTACAGATTTCTTTGAACCCATAGCCTTACGCAAATGTGTCGATCATGTACCACAAAACATCCAATATCCAATTTCGTATCTTATCATAAGCTCTCACCGATTTCAAAGCCTTTTCCACCAGGATTATGGATGATGAACTACCTAAGTCGATACATGAAGCTCTAGAGGTTCCGAGATGGAGAGAGGCGGTTTTGAGGAGTTGAAGGCCCGAAGAAGAATGACACGTGGGATCTTACCTCTTTACCCGAAGGAAAAAAATGTGTAGGCGACAAGTGGGTGTTTACCATAAAATACCATGCGATGGCTCGGTTGAGAGATACAAGGCTCGACTCGTAGCACGAGGCTTCACTCGGACATACGGCCTTGACTACGAGGAAACCTTCGCTCTGTGGCCAAACTAAACACCGTACGTGTTCTTCTCTCGTTAGCCGCTAATCTGGATTGGCCTCTCGAGACGGTTTGATGTGAAGAACGCGTTCTTAAACGAGCTAGAGGAGGAGGTGTATATGGAAGCTCCACCAGGCTTTGATGAGCTAAAGAAGGATGGCGAGTATGTAAGCTAAAGAAATCCATATATGGATTGAAACAATCTCCGAGGGCATGGTTCGAAAGATTCACGAGAACTGTGAAACAATGTGGTTACACTCAAGCTCATTCGGATCATACGATGTTCTACAAACACAATCATGGTAAAATTGCTATTTTAATTGTGTATGTAGATGACATTGTGATGACAGGAGATGACATAGTAGAGTTGGAGTCACCGAAGAACTTCTTATCCAACCAGGTTTGAAGTCAAAGATCTAGGACACTCAAATATTTTCTTGGAATGGAGGTGGCTAGATCCTCAAAAGGAATAGTTATCTCACAAAGAAAATATGTTCTTGATCTCTTGAAAGAGACTGGATTACTCGGATGTAAACCAAAGTGGCAACTCTGTCGATCCGAATCGAAACTCGAAAAAGAAGATGGTCTTGAAATTTGTGGACAAGAACCGGTATCGAAAGTTGGTGGGGAAGCTAATTTATTTGGCGCATACAAGGCCGATATTGCGTTTACTGATGAGCTTGGTTAGTCGGTTTATGCATTGTCCATCGAGAAAAACACTCAAAGGTTGTTCATCGGATTCTTCATTACTTGAAAGGAAGCCGGGTAAAGGAATTATGTTTTCAAAGAATGGGAGCCAAGAGTGGAGATCTTCACGATGCGATTGGGGCGGAAGTTCTACGAGACGGGAGATCTACCACCGGCTATTGTCTCTTTGTGCAGGGGGCAACTTAGTTACTTGGAGGAGCAAGAAACAACCGGTTGTTTCTCGAAGCGATCTTGAGTCCGAGTTCGAGCTATGGCTCAAGGAGTATGTGAGTTGTTATGGCTTCGGAAGATCTTAGAGGAGTGAAGGTTGAAGGAGATAAACCGATGAGGTTGTCTTGCGACAACAAATCGGCAATCAATATTGCTCGAAATCCCAGTGCGATGACCGGGACAAAACATGTCGAAATAGATCGACATTTCATCAAGAGAAACTGGAAAACGGCGATATCTGCATACCCTTTGTTCCATCATCCGAGCGGCTCGCCGATGTTCTTACTAAGGGACTTTTTCTTGCTATGTTCGAAGGGTTTCTATCCAAGTTGGGAATGATCGATATCTATTCTCCGACTTGAGGAGGGTGTCGAGAATATTAACAATAATTATTAGGATTGTTATTTATTATATTTATTCTATTTGTAATTAATTAGAATTAGAAGTAATTAGCTGTATAATCAATTTTTTAATAGCTGTAAATTTGTTTTGATAAGATAGGATCAATTAGGATCAATTAGGATCAATTAGGATCAATTAGTTGCTATTTTTATGTAAAGCATTTACTCTGTAATTTTCTATTTAAACACGCCAAAATGGCTGAATAAAAATTATTCCATTCTGTCATTCTTTTCTGACTTTACAATGGCACAAATGTTTCATTGAGTTCGTGCTTATCTTCGTCCATACATTAAGACAACACCATATGAACCATGGTCAGATATAACGCTAAATCATAGTTATTTCCTTTTTTTTTGCAATTTGTTTTGTTTTGTTTTATGATATGGAACAAGTCGGATAGATCGACGACAAGCGGAGATATCGAACCTACTCAAAATGCTACTGCTTTTGTACCTATAGATGACTCTGTACTCACAGACCACTCTATACCTACAGAAGCTTCTGTTGGAGGCAAATGATGAATTCATAGGGAGTAAGTGCAAGTGAAGAGTTTCTATGCGTCCTTTCATATTGCTTTGATATTGTCTCATTCTACAACTCTTTTATATTATCTATATTTCCGCTGTGCTTACTACTGATATGATAGTTAATTATTTTCCTCCTTTCGAGTTTTGATAATTTATTAACCGAATAGGGAAACAATACAAGGACGAAGGGGGAGTTCATTTAGTTAATATATGATATATCTCCTGAGTTACTTTTTCTTACCCTTGTCTTTTATTTTGTCACAAAAAGTGAGAATAGCTTCAATATAAGGGGAGCTTATTATGACTTATACTATTTCAGTTCAATTTCTTTACTTCTACAATCTGTTTTAGTTTTTTAAGTCTGAATATTTGGTTTTGCTGTAATTTGAATTCAACTCTTAACTTTTTCCTTGTAGGACTTTGCTCTATTGCTAACACATGCCTTAACTTATTTATATTGATCTTATTCGCTTTATAAATACATGTTTTATTTGTTTAAATCTATCATAATCCTTTTGTATTGGGTTGTGACAAATAAATGACAAAGGGGGAGATTGATAATGTAAAATATTTATTGTCATTATTTGTTCAACCAATACTTAAGATATGATTTAAACCTTGTGAGTTGTATGCAGGAAGACTTGGTCTGTACCTACAGATTTATCTGTAGGTATAGAACTCGTTCCAGAATCTTAACAAATATTCTCGGTAGATTCACTTACAGCTAGACAAGATATCTTTGACAACCCACATATGTATGTCCAACAAAGAGATGATATTTGTTTGACAACTCACAAGATAATCAAGACGTGTTTCCTTTCAACAACAAAGAAAGAAGAAAACTAAATATTTGCCACCTCATTTCATTGAAGATATACAAGGAAACTTCTACAAGAAAGTCCTTGCATGATCTTCTTTTATATTCATGTAATCGCAGTAGCAATGCATTAGTTTAGTGCTGCATTTTCGAAATTACTGTGAGATAGAGTTTCCGAGAGATAGCTCTTTTTGTTTTTGCACACGTATAACCGAAGGGATATTGGTTGATTGTTCAAGGAGAATTTGGGACTATTGTATAGGATCGGGTTTAAGGAGAGTGGGTAGTGTAGCAAGATTTGGTGAAGGAGTCACTAGCTAGATGAGGGGTCACTAGTAAGGAACTTTGCATTAATATGTACATCATTTTCTCTTAGTGGATTCTACACCTGGGCGTGACGGGAGGTGCGAATGTGATAACAATTTTGTGTGTTCATTTATTTTACGTTGCTGCTGTGTTTGTTTTATTTACAGTTGATTAAGCTCTTTCAGTTTCCATGATGTTTTGATAAATTAAATTCTTTTGAATCCATCCATGTGCTATATGTCATTTTTTGCTGTTTTACAGTAAATGTAGTATAAATAGCATGTTATTAGGAATTATGGAGCTATGAATGGTTTTATGGACTTGTATTCTTTTGAGAATTTGTGCTTTGTAGCATAGCCAATTCTTGGAATCCTTAATGAGTCAATTTCTTGAAATTATAAATTAGTTATAGAATCTAGAGTCTATTGCAATATGAGTCGATCGGCACACGTGGTTAGAGTCCCTGGGGATGTTGGCACTCACCACCATGATATGACACACGGGGTTAAGGTCCCTGGGGGTTGCCGAGGTGCAGGGTTAGAGTCCCTAGAGATATTAGGCTGTGCGACACCACACACGTCTTTTAGTGGTTAAGGCTTCACTGACGTAGGTTACAGCCGATCGGATCTAGATCATAACTATTTAGCCTTGTGTCAGTTTCACTTGTTTAACTGTGGTATTTTCTAGCATAATTGTGGTACTAGTATTTCTTTATTGAACTTATGCTTTTAAATACCATTTAGTTTGCTTTGGAAATGTGAATGAATTTGTCACGGGGATTATTGTTACTTTTGTACTCATCGTCCTTTTTATGACGGTGGGTGTAAAGTCATCGACTAGCAGGTCGGGCAAGGAAAAGTTTGACGACTACCTCTGAGCTAGTGGCGTACATCTGCATCGACATTTTGTAGGTTTTGATATTTTGTGTATTATTCAGTTATATTTTTGATACACTTTGAGGTTGTATATTGGGTTGAACGTTTAGTTCCATGACTTATGATGACATCATATTGTTTATATTCGCCATTTTATTATATATGCATGTGATCCTTATTTTCTTGGTTTCCACACACTTAGGATTTTGAATAATTGCTTCCACACAATTTGTTAAGATTTCTGCTAAATTTTATAACTTTTAAAAAATTTTAATTAACTCTGAAATTCAATTGTAAAGTGACATGTGTTTTATTTATCCTAAACATAAGTAGTTGAAGAGATTTGGATAGAAAGACTGACTAATATGTAGTTAAGTCTTATGTGGTTAGGATTTGGGCTTAATTACGGGATTAGGCTGGGCGGTGCCCTAGATTAGGGAAAGGGCTATCACAACCTACCACTCGATCTAATTTGTAGATATTTTCAATATTTTACCTTTATTTTGGCAGCCTTAAGACAAGAATTGAGTTAAGTTTAGAGAAATTCGACTATGATTGATTAATGTGTTTTCTCTCTTTTCATTCCGTTTCTGATTATTAATTTATTCTCTTTATGAATTTGCTAGGGTTGCTAATGAATTAGAGGTCTTCGCATTAATTGAGGATAACGACAAGCAACGACAAGATAGAAAATGTGGGAAAGATATAAGAGAATAAGAAAAGAACGCATCAACCGACGACGTATGACATTTTATGCATAACTGCCTGAAGAAGAAAAAGAAAGAAGAAGACAACTAAGTAAATAGGCTTATAAGCGACGAAAATTATCAAAAGAAGGAAGTAAGAAGATACTTGAAGGAGAAAATATGGAATATGAAAGTGGTAATTGATTCAAATAGCATTCACATTCCCCTTGATTAGAGGTATAAGTTTTTTTAATAATGACAAAGTGATTTTGATGATTGTGTGCTTCATTTTGTAGGATCCACATAAATGGCTATTGATTGTGTTGATGAAAGATTAACATCAATTGAAATGTCAGGGGAAAACATTGAAAGAGGTACGATTAAACTATTTTTTAACGTATAGATGAATTTATATACGTTGGAGTACTTTTGTCCAAAACAATATATATATATTTATTTTCCTCATGCACAATTAAACTATTTTTTATTTGACAATGGCTATTGATTCATGTTATTTTACAACTTCACAATCTTATCTTCATTTATTTCTTACACATTACATATTTTAATATACCAAATCAAGCACTACTTAAATTAAACAATATTGGAGTTTTTTACAAAAAAATAAATTAAGCAACATTGGAGAAATTATCTTCTCTTTTCATTAATTAGTCAAATGTTAGTTATTGGTTTATCACTCTTTATGTTCTTAGGATCATTTGCGTGAATTTAATATTATTGTTTATTTTGCAGATATAGATTCAATAAATAATTTTATCGGTCAAACTCAAAGCATGATTGAAATAAACACAATGGTTAGTATCGATGATGAATTGTTTAGTAACATATGTGAAAGTCCATATGTATTACCAGAACCAACAATTCGTAAATATTGTCATGCTAGAAAAATTGCCTTCGAGTCTAGGGGATTTTGTTGTTCAAACGGTGCAATTGTACTTATTAGCAATGAAGTCCCTGATTGTTTATTTCAATTGTTTACTTCAAATTTAGAAGAATCAAAACACTTCTTGAAGTATATTCGTGCATATAACAATTATTTCGCTTTTACATCAATATGTGTGAATAATGATAAGAGCATATGCAATAAGGATAAAGGCATTTATACTTATCGAGTTCAAGGTCAGGTGTATCACTATATTAATCGATTGCTTCCCAATAACGAATCACCTTCTTATTTGCAATTATATTTCTACGATACAGAACACGAGATTATAAATCGAAAATCTGTTTTTGATAATCTTCATAAAAATGTATTGTAGAATGTTATTGATATTATGGAAACAAATCCATATTTTCTATTTCTTAGGAGCTTGCAATATATCAACGATTTAGATAGATGTTCGATCTATATAAACGATGATAACACTATTGATCAAAAGGTTTCCTATCTACCTAAGGTGTCCGAAGTTGCTGCGATTTGGGTAGAAAGCAATAGTGATCGCGAGTCGATTAAACGCGATATTATTTTCGGTCATAGTGGACAATCGCATCGAGTTCAATAAGAAAGTGGTTAACATATAGGAATTCATAAGAAAATAAGAAATCAGATAAATGAAGGTTTCGTTGGAGAAGATCTATCAAATTCATCTATTTTAGAGAGTGTGAATCAGGTCGTTCATGAGGAAGAAGGTAGTATACATGATAATTTATTTCTTGAGGTTTAATTCTTTAATGCATGTCTTAATTCTAGTTGTGTCATGTTACTTCTATTACTAAATTTAGGAATTTTATTCTCGTGTTCATGTTCGTAGGTGTGAATATGAATCATAGGAGAGGTGTCGTATCTTGTAGAGAGTATTACTGTTACAAGCTTTAAATTAGGTCATATAATAAATCAATTTTGTTACATAATGGACGTCTATTTCAACAGTATGTTGTTGATATGTACGTCAAGCCAGAAACATTGAGGCTAGATTTTATTCGTAGCAACCAAAGAGAGATTCGTGTCAAATTGTATCAAGGTATAATCGATTGTTATGAAGTTGGGGAGAGAGAAGCATCTAGAGTTGGTCGTAGAGTTGTTCAACCCACTTCTTTTATCGGTGGCTCTAGGGATATGTGTAAAAGGTATATAGATTCAATGACATTAGTGCATTGATTTGGGAAACTGGATATTTTCTTGACCATAACTACCAATCCTTATTGGGTTGAGATAAAGAATGAGTTGAAATTCAATGATGAGGTCCAAAACAGGCCAAATATTGTGGCGCGTGTGTTGAGGGCAAAATTGGAGAAATCGAAGAAAGAAACTTATTCAAGAAACATATTTTTGGACCTGTTGCAGCATATGTTTATGTTGTAGAGTTCCAAAAAGAGCTCTTCCGCATGCACATTTTTTAATTATTCTAAAATCAAACTCGAAAATTATTGATCTGGTGCAATTTGATAAAATTGTTTGCGCTGAACTTCTTGACAAACAAAAACATTCTTCGTTGTTCAAGCTCGTTGTAAAGCACATGATGCATGGGCCACGTGGTGAGTTAAATCCTAAAAATGTCTGTATGGCGCCCATGAACAAATGTAAGAATAATTATCCAAAATCATTTGCTCAGTTTACGCGTAACGGAAAAGATTCATATTCAATTTATAGGGGTGAAATGTTGAGAATGTCGTTAAAGTTATCTCGATAACCGTTAGGTTATTCCATAAAACCCTTACTTACTTTCAAAGTATTATTGTTACATAAATGTCGAAATCTATTCAACTATAAAGGCTGTAAAATACTTGTACAAGTATATTTATAAAGGGTTCACACTGAACGAGATTAGTAACTTCCAATCAGCACGGTGGATGTCTCCTCCAGAAGTAATGTGACGTATATATGGCTTCACACTGAAAGAGATACATACGCCAGTGATTTTATTATAGTTGCATCTTAAAGACAAGCAATTGGTGACTTTCAAAAAGAATGATAATATGCAATATATCATTCAAGATGAGTCAACAACATCATCTATTTTAACTGAATAATTTGAGCGAAATAAAGTTGACGAGTTTGCTCAAACTTAATTGTATAGAGAATTCACTAAGCATTACGTATGGAATTGCAAAAGTAAAACATAAAGCAAAAGAAAGTGTTATGTTGTCGTTGGACGAATCGTGATGGTAAATCCGATTGAAGGTGAAAGATACTATTTGCATCTGTTACTAAACCATATCAGAGGTTGTTAAATCGTTCGATGAGTTAAAAATTGTTATTGGAGTATCGGTGGCTTCTTTTCAAGAAGCTGCTATATTACATAGATTTTTAGAATCTGATAATAGTTTACAATTGTGTTTAGAAGAAGCATCGACATATCAAATGCCACATAATTTGCGAAGTCTTTTTGTAACAATCTTAGTTTACTATAATCTAAGGAATCCAAATGAGTTGTGGGAAGAATTCAAAGGAAAAATGTGGGATGATTTTTATTGAGAGTTGCATAAGAGATCGGTGGTCGAGAGGAAAGCTATGCAACATATTCATTCTATTTTGGAGTCATTGAGTAAAGATATATGGACTTATACTTTGAATTGGCTTTTAATGGAAGAAAATCAAGATGTAACTGTTGTGCATGAAATTGTCGAGGAACTAGATGTGTAAGTTTCTCTGAAATATTTGATGTTATAATCGAGACTAAATGATAAGCATGAATTGGCATATGATCTCATTGTTGGAAAAGTTGTGAAAGATGAGCCTTAACAACTGTTGTGCATGAATTGGCATATTCGATGTGTAAGTTTCTCTGAAATTTTTGTATAGAGCAATCTAGCGACAATTAGAAGCAAAAATTTGATCGCTTTAACAACTTCTTTAGGTGTAGCGGCCTCTACATTGCCTGGTGGTCACACGACACATTTGAGGTTCAAAATCCCAATCAATATGTGACAGCCCCTTCCCTAATCTAGGGCACCGCCCGGCCTTGTCCCGTAATTAAACTCTAATTCAAACACGTAGGACTTAACTATGTATTAGTCAAATTTTTTGTCGTATTCTCCTTGTTAAACGCGTTTAGGATAAGTAATACACGTGTCACATTGCAATTGAATTTTAGAGTTAATTAGAAATTTTATAATTAAAAAGTTATAGCGGAAGAATTAACAGATATGAGGAAGCAATTATTAAAAATCATAAGTGTGGAAATCAGGAAACAACAATCACATGCATATATATAATAAAGTGGCAAATATAAATAGTGTGATGGTCATCATAAGTCGGGGAACTAAACGCTCGACCCAATATACAACCTCAAAATATATCAAACGACATAACTATAAATACATAAAATATCAAAAACTACAAAATGCCGATCTAGAAGTACGCCGCTGGCTCAAAGGTAGTCGCCGATATTCTCTTTGCCATGCTGCTAATTGACGGCTCTGCACCCACCGTCATAAAAAGGACGGTGAGTACAAAAAGTAATAGTAATCTCCGTTGACATATTCATTCACATTTCCAAAAGACTAAATGGTATTTAAAAGCATAAGTTCAATAAAGAAAGACTAGTACCAAAAATATGCTAAGAAATACCACAGTTAAGCAACTGACACGAGGTTAAATAGTTATGATCTATAACTAGGGACTATAACCCCGTTGACATATTCATTCACTGTTAGTGAAGCCTTTAAAACCACCAAATGACGCGCGTGACATCGCACAGTCTAATATCACTAGGGATTATAACCCCAGTGTCACCAGAGACTCTAACCTTGGTAAATCGACAAACCCATTCTAACTCCGTGTGTCGCGTAATAGTGGCGAGTGCCGATATCCCCAGGAACTTTTTGTGCCGATCAACTCTAACATAGTGCAATGGACTCTAGATTATATATAACTACTTTATAATTCCAAGAAATTGACTCATTAAGGATTCCAAGGCTTAGCTATGCTACAAAGCAAAATTCTCAAAGAGTACGAGTCCATAAAGTCATAAACTCACAATTCCTAATAGCATGTTATTTACACTATATCCACTGTGAAATAGCAAGAAATGACATAATGCGCATGAATGGATTCAAATGAATTCAATTCATCATAATATCATGAGAGCCAAGCTCAACAAATGAGGAGTGTCAAATAAGTTCATGATATGAGAGTACAACGCTGGACATGGTCAATATAGACTACAACAAACAAGCATAAAGTCTATATGAAATGCAACTAAAACAATCAACGAGTATACTCACATCAAGCAATGTAAAGTCCTAGCTTTACCAGCCTCCCAATACCCCAAATCTCGTATCCGAACCCTTAAGACTCTTCTGTGAGTTCCTGATATCAAATTAATCCAAATAAATTGGGTTTAGGTCATGTCAAATAGGTTTAAGAACCTTGACCCGAAACAACCCCTTAGGACTAAATAACATTGAAATTTTAGTCTTGCAGCTCAATTTTAGGCATAAAATTGTCAAAATCACCAAATCTTCTTCAAAGTTTTTGGCCTCTATCTTAGCTTTTCGAAAAGGTTTGGTTTGCGAAATTTCGATTTAAAACGACAATTCTACCAAAAATAGCTCAAATTGGAACCTAATCTGACCAACAGATTTTGAAAATTTATTTCTCCCAATCTATAGTTTCAAAATTCGTGATTTTTTTTACAAGGCAGTTAACATACCAAATAACAACATACTAAAGGATCAGCTCATTTGGATAAGTAATTAAGGAGTTATGCCTTTTAAAATTTAGTTACAAAATCTTGTAATGCATTCAATCACCTATTTGTAGAGCACTTTCATACATGAAAACATTCGAATTACAAAATTTTAGTAGGACAAAGTTGTTCCCTTTGAGTTAGCTTTCAAATGCCCTCAATTGGGTTCATTTCGATTTAAAATGAGCAAGTTATGACCAAATTACATAGGCTAGATCATAATACAACATGCATAATTTTAATTTAGGTCTTACATTTTCAAAAATTCATATATCTTTTATTTCAAAACCAAATTAAGAACTTCTTAATAGCTTGGATTATCAGCTTGAAATGAGGAATCCAAATATATATATCAATTGCAAAGACTTAACCATCTACCTTCTGAAAATGGCCAAAAACCATAACTGGTTTCAATTTGAAATAGAGATGCGTACCTAGGGTTGATAACACTTTGATTTGAGCTCGAACTCTCATTGATCTCCCTAAATTTTTCAGCCAAAACCCTCCTCAATTCCTCTGATTTCTTCTTCTCAACTTTCTTAGCTTCTAAGTTATGGAAATAAAATGAATTGCATGGGTTGATCTATCCAATTTTATATATAAAGATAAGGTTGATTAATAACTATTGATTTTTATGTACACACGTATCTCGAGACTAATCTAATGGCCTACATCTTGACACAATTTCACTAACTCTCCACTAACTCTACTTAACTAACACCAATCAATACTCTATTGGTATCTTGATGTGTTCTTACGTATCTCGAGAATCATCAAATGACTATTGTTTTAACTTGCTAACTTAGGTTACATTTAATATAAAATCAACTATAGCCACATTAATTCTACTATTTAAAATACACTAAGCATAAATCAACTTACCACATCGCTCTCTATCCCAGTCTCATGTTGGCACGCATCTCGATGCGCGTCTACACTCACGTATCGATACCTATACACAAGTAGGAGTGACTTAGTAGTCTATACATATACAATACACTAGGCATATTCCACAACAAATCTAATATATACCTCGGCCATCTCACCTCGGTCAGTGCACGTATCACGATGCGGGTCCCACGTCACGGGTTGGTAATCTTGATTACATATAATAAATGAGATTAGAAATTTGGGTCGTGACAAATCTTCTCAACTAATGGAAATTTCGTCATTGAAATTAAGATTTAGGTTATGATTAATACCTGACTCGAAAAGGTATGAAAACATATCCATCAAATAGTCTTCCCGCTCCAAGGTATTATCATGGAACTGCCACTTGACGAGAACATTCGGGATAGACTTGCTCCTCAATTGATGTACCCTCCGATCCAAGATCTGAATAGGCTGCTCCTCATAAGTAATATCATCGCTCAGGTCTATCCGACTCAAATCCAAAGTCGGTCGAACACGTGCTCTCGACTTTGCTAATAAAAGCATCGAAATATGAAATACTGATGAATCCCTTACATATATGGAGGCAGCTCAAGCTCATACACGACTTTCCCGACTGTCTCTTAATCATGAAAGGCCCGATAAATCTTGGTGCAAGCTTGCCTTTCACCCCAAATCTCTGAAGACCCTTCCGAGAGGGAAACCTTTAAATAAACATAGACTCCTCGGTGTACGTGAGATCACTGTGATACTTGTCTGCATACTTCTTCTGCCTCTCCCATGCACCCTTGAGTCTCCGACGGATCGGTTAGACCTTCTCCATGTGGTCAACAATAATCTCCTAGGCCCCACAATCTCTTGGTCCTCTGGCTCAACCCAACACGATTTCGAGCGACACGATTTGCCATATAAAGCCTCAAAAGGCGTCATCTCAATACCGACCTAATAATATTTATTGTAAGCAAACTCACACTATAGTAGGTACTCTTCCCAAGATTCGCCAAACTCCAACACACAAGCTCGTAACATATACTCGAGGACTTGAATCAATCTCTTAGTTTTCCGTCAGTTTGAGGATGAAAAGCCGTATTGAACTATAGGCGTGTACCATACTACTCCTGTATACTCCACCATATCCCGGACGTATACATAGCATCTCTATCAGACGTGATACTCAATGGTACTCCGTGCAGCTTGATAGTCTCTTTCGAACAGTATACTCAGCTAATCAAACATATAATGTGCGCTTACTGGTAGGAAATGAGCAGACTTTGGTAGTTTGTCAATGATCACCCAGATAGAATCATGTCTCCTGGCGGTCCTTGGTAATCCCCTTGGAATCCATAAATGTCATCCCATTCGTGGAATGGGAAGAGGCTGTAGCAATCCTCCAGGTCTGTGATGCTCAGCTTTCACCTGTCGATAGATCCCACAGTTCCTGATGAACTCAAACGCATCCGCCTTCATCCCAAACCACCAAAAATGTCTCTTCATGTCATGATTCATTTTGGTCCTGCTTGAATGAACAGTGAATCGGGAATGGTGTGACTCCTGAAGAATCTCATCTCTCAACACTAGCATTGATGATATCCAAAATGCCTTTATCTCGAAACACCGATCGAAGTCTCGTCCCAATCACAACACACTTTTACTATGTGCTAACTCACTGTATCTAAAAAATAATATGTCAGTCCTTTGACCTTTTGACAATTTCTGTATAGACACAATTTGTAATCTCATCTGAGCATAAACCACTACTTAAGTATCGATAGGAACCTCTACTTGACTCACTATCACCGCTACCTCGAGTAAACCATACTCATGCGTCATATGACATCTGACAATCTCGGTATCACTAGTTGATCTCCTACTTACGCGCATCAACGACTACGTTAGTTTTTCCTAGATGGTATTCCAGAGAAAAATCATAGTCCTTTAAGAACTTCAACCATCTGCGATGTCTCATGTTCAACTCCTATTATGTGAAAATATACTTTAAACTTTTGTGATATGTAAAGAGTGTGAATCTCTCTCCATATAAGTGATGTCTCCAAATCTTCAGTGCAAACACTGCTGTTGCTAACTCCAAATCATGTGTGGGGTAATTATTCTCATGAACCTTCAACTCTCTAGAAGTGTAAGCTACCATACCACTTTTGCATCAACACGCAACCCAAACACATAAGCATCTGTGTATATTAGAAATCTATGTCTAGCCTCTGACAATATTAACATTAGTGCAATAGTCAACAATATCTTTATGCTTGCTTAAAGGCCTCTGTCCACTGAAAAGCGACGTCCTTCTATATCAATCTTGTAATCGGTGAAGTGATTTTTGAGAAATCCTTCACAAATCGGTGGTAATACCATGCCAAACCTTTAAAGCTTATAATCTTTGTCCGAATCTTGGCCAGATCCTGAATCTTTATCGGATCCACTGCTATCCCTACTCCTCCCATTACGTGCCTAAAAAACCGAACCTTTGAAAACCAAAATTCACACTTACTAAATTTGGCATACAGTCGGTGCTCCCTCAAAGTCTGCAATGTCTCTTTGAGGTGTTGCTCATGATCCTCTCCTATCCTCAATATATCAAAATATCATCGAGGAAGACTATCAGGAAGCGATCAAGAAATGGTCTAGTAACCTGATGCATCAAATCCATAAACACTGCGGGGGCATTAGTCAACCCAAATGACATGACCGTGAACTGATACTGCCCATATCTCATGCTGAAAGCTGTCTTGGACCTATCCTCATCCCTGATCCTTAGCCGATGATACCTTGATCTCAGGTTTATCTTGAAGAAATACCGTGCTCCTCTCAGTTGATCAAATAAATCGTCGATCCTCGGTAGTGGGTATTTTTTCCTAACTGTGACATTGTTCATTTGTCTGTAGTCGATACATAGTCTCAAAGTATCATCTTTCTTCTTTACAAAAAGGACGGGTGCTCCTCATGGTGACATAGAGGGTGTGATGAATCCCTCATGTCCCAAGTCCTGAAGCTGAGTCTTCAAATCTCTAACTCTCTTCATAACTGCAGCGGGAAGTACTGCTGATAGAACTTCTTCTTGAAGGCCTCCCAAGTCTTAAAATCTCTGTGAATAGCTATCGTAGCATGCCACCAAATGTCAGCGTCTCTCTCTAGTGTGTAACATGATAGCTTGGCCCAAAGTTCCTCAATCTTTAGAATCTTGTGCCGCTTCTCTTGGGATAACACCTACTTCTCAATCTTCTTGAAATCTCTCGTCCCATTAAAGTATGTTGGTTTCAACCTAATGAAGTGCTTTACTAGTTGAACCTCGACTAATGTACTGGATGATGTGGGTGTGGGGGATGGTGTTGTCTCAACTTTCTCTTTGGGTACTATCACTACTGGTAAAGTCCGTACCACTGGAGCTACTGCAATCTCCGATCTTGTGTTAATTTGTCATCGTACTCTTCAAGTTGACGACGTTCGCGACACCAACAGCTACGTAGATAATGCATATATACATATAGAAACTAACATGTACATATAAGAAATACCCATCTCACTTTCACTCACTTCCCAACTAATAGTTTTAGGGAAGGATCGTTTGATCTCCACATCCAAGATTTGTGTTTTATTCAAGTTTGGTTGTGTACTTATCGAGAACTAGTGCTCTGATACCAACTATGTTGGTATTGTAATGCCTTAAGCCATAAAGTTCTCTAAACCTTAAATCAGCCACGTATGACTTAACTACGTATTAGTTAGCCTTTTGTCACATTCTCCTAGTTAAATGTGTTCAGGATAAGTAACACACATGTCACATTGCAGTTGAATTTCATAGTTAATTAAAACTTTTAAATTTAAAAAGTTATAGTGGAAGACTTAACAGATACGCGGAAGCAAATATTAAAAATCCTAAGTGTAGAAATCAGGAAACAACAATCACATGCATATATATAATAGAGTGGGGAATATAAACAGTATGATGGTCATCATAAGTCGGGAAGCTAAACGCTCGACCCAATATACAACTCCAAAATATATCAAACGACATAATTGTAAATACACAAAATATCAAAACCTACAAAATGTCGATCTAGAAGTACGTCACTGGCTCAGAGGTAGTCAACTATCTTCTCTTTGCCAGGCTTGCTTGTCGATGGCTTTGCAACCCACCGTCATAAAAAAGATGATGAGTACAAAAAGTAATAATAATCCCCGTTGACATATTCTTTCACATTTCCAAAAGACTAAATGGTATTTAAAAGCATAAGTTCAATAAAAAAGACTAGTACCAGAAATATGCTAAGAAATACCACAACTAGGCAAGTGAAACTGACACGAGGCTAAATAATTATGATTTAGATCCGGTCTGCCGTGACATACGTCAGTGAAGCCTTTAAAACCACTAAAGGCACGCGCGACATTGCACGGTCTAATATCACTAGGGACTCTAACCCCAATGTCACCAGGGACTCTAACCTTGGTGAATCGACAACCTTAGGGACTCTAACCCCGTGTGTCGTGCCATAGTGGCGAGTGCCGGCATCTCTAGAGATTTTAACCCCGTGTGCCGATCAACTTTAACATAGTGCAATGGACATTAGATTTTATAACTACTTTATAATTCCAAGAAATTGACTCATTAAGGATTTCAAGGCTTGGCTATGCTATAAAGCACAATTTTCAAAGAGTACGAGTCCATAAAGTCATTCACAAACTCACAATTCCTAATAGCATGCTATTTACATTATATTCACTGTGACAATAGTAAGAAATGACATAATGCGCATGGATGGATTCAAAAGAATTCAATTCATCATAATATCATGAAAGTCAAGCTCAATAAATGAGGAATGTCAAATAAGTTCATGATATGAGAGTACAATGCTAGATATAGTCAATATAGACTACAACAAATAAGCATAAAGCGGATATGAAATGCAAATAAAACAATCAACGGGTATACTCTCATCAAGCAATGTAAAGTCATAGTTTTATCGACCTCCCAATAACTTAAATCTCGTATTTGAACCCTTGAGACTCTTCCCTAGGCTCCTGATATCAAATTAATCGAAATAAATTGGGTTTAGGTCAGGTCAAATGGGTTTAGAAACTTTAACCCAAAACAACTCCTTAAGACCAAACAACATTAAAATTTTAGTTCTGTATTGCAATGCAAATTTAGGCATGAAATTGTCCAAATCTCAAAATCTTCCCTAGTACAAAGTTTTTTGTCTCTATCTTAGCTTTTCGAAAAGGTTTGGTTTGCGAGATCTCGATTTAAAACGAAAGAGATCGCAATTCTACCAAAAATAGCTTAAATTGGAACCTAATCTGACCAACAGACTTAGAAAGTTTATTTCTCCTAATCTATAATTTCAAAATTCGTGTATTTTTTTCACAAGGCAATTAACATACCGAATAACAACATACTAAAATATTAGCTCATTTGCATAAGTAATTAGGGAGTTATGCCTTTTAAAAGTTTAGTTTCAAAAATCTCGTAATGCATTCAATCACCAATTTGCAGAGCACTTTTAGACATGAAAACATTCGAATTACAAAATTTCCAATAGTACAAAATTGTTCCCCTTTAAGTTAGCTTTCAAATGCCTCAGATCAAGTTAATTTCGATTTAAAATGAGCAAGTTATGACCAAATTACATGGGCTAGTTCATAATACAACATGCAAAATTTCAATTTTAGTCTTATAACTTAAAAAATTGATATTTTTTTTTATTTCAAAACCAAATTAAGAACTTAATAGCTGGATTATCAGCTTGAAATGAGGAATCCAAATTTATAAACCAATTGCAAAAACTTAACCATCTACTCTCTGAAAATGGCCAAAAACTAGAACTGGTTTCAACTTGAAATAGAGAGATGTGTACCTAGGGTTAATGACATTTTGATTTGAGCTCCAACTCTCCTTGATCTCCTTGAATTTCTTAGCGAAAAACCTCTTCAATTCCTATGATTTCTTATTCTCCAACTTCCTTAGCTTCTAAATTATGGAAATAAAATGAATAAAATGGGTTGATTTATCCAATCTTATATATATAGATAAGGTTGATTAATAACCATTGATCTTTATGTACACGCGTATCTCGAAACTAATCTAATGGCCTACATCTTGACACAATTCCAATAACTCTCCACTAACTCTACCTAACTAACACCAATCCATACTCTATTGGCCTCTTGATGTGTCCTTACGTATCTCAAGAATCATCAAATGACTATTATTTTAACTTGCTAACTTAGGTTACATTTCATATAAAATCAACTATAGCCACATTAATTCTACTATTTAAGCTACACAAAGCTTAAAGCAACTTAGCACATCGCTCTTTACCTCGGTCCCACATCGGCACGCATCTTGAGGCGCGGTCCCAGTCACTTTTCGACACCTATACCTAAATAGGAGTGACTTAGTAGTCTACGCATATACAATACACTAGGCATACACCACAAAGAATCTAACATATACCTCAGCCATCTCGCCTCGGTTAGTGCACGTATCACGGTGCGGGTCCCACATCACAGGTCGATAATCCTGATTACAGATAATAAATGAGATTAGAAATTTGGTTCGTGACACAATATCGAGAGTAATAGCACGCGTAATGTGAGGAAGCAATCAGGTTTAGCAAAATTGTTAAGGTCGAAAAAGCTTATTATATGGGATGAAACTCCAATGTGTAACAAACAAACAATAGAGACATTAGATTCAATGATGAAAGACATGTGAAAGTAAGTCACCTTTTGGTGGTAAGGTGGTATTCTTTGGTGGGGACTTTCGACAAGTTCTACTTGTACTAAGAAAATGCACGCGTCAAGAAGTTGTTAATGCAACATTACCTAAATTATATTTATGGTCTTTGTTTGTAAAATTAAAGCTGATCGATAACATGCGTGCGAAGCTTGACAAAAAGTTTTCTGATTATTGATTAAGCATAGGGAATGGTGTGCTGAAAGAATGCAAAAAACATCTTGTTTGGGTACCAAAAGAGATGGCCATCCAATATGACGATACATATTTATCAATGGAAAGATTTTTGTTTCACATATTCCCTGATCTACAATTGTTCAATTTTGATTATCAAAAAGTGGCGAATCGTGCAATATTAATGACAAGAAATGATTATGTCTATCAGATAAATGCTTTAGTAATAGATCAATTTCCAGGTGATGCTGCCAAATACTATAGTTATGATCAGTTATTAAACAATAACGTCCATGTTGTTCCTGATGAGTTTTTGAACTCATTAATAGTGAATGAGATTCCACCACATGAATTGATCTTAAACGAAAATTGTCATATCATGTTGCTGCGGAATATTAATCCGTCTGAAGGATTATGTAATGGAACGAGGTTAATATGTCGATAATTTGGAAGAAATGTTATTGATGCTGACATTATTAACGACGATTATAAAGGGAAAAGAGTTTTCTTGCCAAGAAACCTATTTATTACCAATGACGAGCATAATTGTCCTTATCATTTCAAGATAACGCAATTTCCGATTCGATTATATTTTGCTATGACAATAAATAAAGCTCAAGGACAAACACTTCAATCAGTTGGCGTATATTTACTTGACCTTGTGTTCTCACATGGCCAATTGTATGTGGCATTGTCGCATGGTAGAGCTGTTGTTTATATAATTAAAAACTCTTATGAAACCGACATCACTTGGAAGATCTCAATATTAAAAAAAAAAATTGTTTACAAAGACTTTCTCAAATTGGTTGAAGAATCGAGCTAATTTGAGTTATTGCTTATTGTGAATAAAATACATAATCCAATGAATAAGATAGATTTTTCATTTGATTATACACCATCTAATATTTTTTTCCTGAAATTGTAGTCCATATGGAAAACTTGGAAATTTTTCCTTACATGATCGGCACAATGGTTGGAGGTGCTGCAAATTCTAAGTTTCATTCTTTTGGTGCCTTAGTTGCTAGATGGGAAGGGGTGAGTTTGTTCTTTTGTACATATGTTAATCAAAGTATACATTACATGTCAATTTTAAAAAAACTAAATGGATTCTCATTCTATATTGATCATTCAACATACTATATTAGTTGTAATGGTGGAGTTGTCATCAATTCTGTATGGTGTAATTGATCAAATGGCTGATGCACATGATATTGATAGAGACATAATGGTATTGCCATTTTCTGAAAGGTTTCTTACTACAGTGAAACCTCTTGTTAAGTATCTACCACCAACATTGTGCGACAACAAAAAAAGGAATCTAGGATCTTTTATGGAATGGTTCATTATATGTGCTTTTTAGGATTCATCAAGCAAGTTTTACTCTATGAAACAGATTGAGATGCCTTTGATCACTTATAAACTGTTTCCCTTTTTATCATGTTGTTCTTCTTTTCCAAACACTTTATGAGAGGTTAAACTCAACAAAAATGAATTCCTCACATTCGAAGCGCAGATGGATTGCATCCAATGATGCCAATCATTTTGACAACTATGCCAGATCTTCCTAACTGTCTAGACAACTCTAAATGATTATTCTAATGTTGAATCTCCATAATAACATTTGAATGTTCTGCCACACAGGTTTATGAGCACCCTTTATAATTTACTTGATTGTTTTGATGACAATGCAAAATTTGAGGATGACTGTAGAGCTATTATTAGAACTAAGTAATACGAGTTATTCATATTGAACAAATTGATATTAAAACTTGTCAAACATGTAACACATGCACCATCGTTTGGTTTCTTGAAAGAATGCTTCATTATTAATTTTTCTCTCACTTTATTCATTATAATTGTAGTTTGTTTACGATATTTATGATTGTTCATTTTTTATCGCAGTCTATTTATGCTTTTTCTTTGATAATTCTTACAGCTTCAAACAGTTGCAAATGATGAGATGGTCAATAAACTACTTCAACTTCATGATTACGAGAAATCAAGGAGACCGAGGAGGTTTATTGATTTAGTTTATTTTGAAAATGCTCATGTTCTTTTGCATGATGAGAACACTTATCGTTTTGAATGTGTAACCATTTGTTAGTAGTTTGCTGTTTGTTCTATATTGTAGTTGGGGACCTAGATCCGCATCACCTATCATTAAGTGATTTTTTTGCAGTTAGTTTCCCCTACTTGCTTGACTATCCAACTGATAGACTATGGGCATGAAAAGCTCAAAGTGACTGCTGTTTCGATGGACCCATCTTTTGCGTCTTACCTGCGCAATGATGTACTATCAGAGGCTCATGACAAGGAGATAGCAGTGTTTTTTTGAAGAGGTACCGCTTCAGTTGTAAAATTGAGTTGTTCTTTGGTCATGTTCATGTCTCACCCTAACCTTTTTTGCAGAAACACACGCAATTATCCATGCAACGATGAATATTCAACCACATGCAAGGCTATGGAAGGATTTCAAGTTCTCAGTGGTTTGGAATGCAAGATAGAGTGCAATTCTTCCTAGGTATGTTGTCGTGTTATTTTAGATGTCTGGCTTTGCATTGAAGAGTTGTAAAGTAAATTAAGGAAAAGATATTTAAAGCTATTTCTAGCATGCAAGTTACTTATAAACAAGCATGCGACAGGTATTGTATGTCTTAAACATAGAAGATTTGTTGGTCCACTCTAGAAGAAGAAGGGGATGTTTGCCCAATAAACGGATTGTGTGCCTCGACCAAGCAAAATCCCAAAATGGTTATGCTCGAAGAGTCGAACAATTCCACAGGCTTCTTTCTTGTCTATAAATTTACATTGCTTGACGTGATACTAAGGTATGCAAGAGTCTAAACATTATGTTACAAAACCTGCTACAATGGAAATTTGATAGTTTCATTTAGATGATTACTTATGAAGGAATCTGTAAGCAATTTAGTGATAAAAATCCAGTCATTTTCCTTGTAGTATGAAGGGTAAACATCGCAGTTGAGCCCACGCAGATGCGACCCTCGAAAACGTTGTTGATCAACTGAAAGGAGCAAATTAAGAAAGAAAGGAAAAACAAAAGAAATGAGCGAAAACTTTCAAAAATGCAATTCTTTTGCTTCATTTCCTCTCATCAGCTGAAATCATCAAACTTAAGGGTTAAGTAGGGGAGGATGGAAATGTCTCTCGAAGATGTAGAAATTTGTATCTTCGAATTTAATGGATGTCGAATGAATGATTTGTGTAAATAGCTGGCGATTTTAAGATGTAGAACCAAAGAGATTTATGCTCATTTTTATTCAATTAAGGTTAATTTTCCTTCTACATCTTTTAATTACCCTTCTTTATGATATGTAATTGTATATTGTTCTTTGTAGATGAATATTTCAAGTGGTCAAGTTTACTTTTTTTTTCGTAGAAAGTGGTCAATTTTGCTTTCATGGTTGTTTGATTTGTCTTTACAACACATTCTTTTGGCCTTTCTTGATGTAAGGAGGCCGAACTCCATTTATTGTATTATATATAATTTACTTGTGACATATCTGATGCTTTACCAACTGCTATGATGCCTTGTGGCGCGCCTATCTACGAAGCCATGTTTATTGTCATTTGCATTTGTATTCACAAATCACAAGACAAACATTTTCATGAAAGCACTTGATAGAGAGATCTGCAACTGTGTTTTCTTATCATCTTCCGGATCAAGTACCCATAAATACAAACAAATGAGACATCTTAGAGGAACTCATTGAAATAAAAGAATTGAAAAACGTAATTCATTACGTATAAGAAGAGCATATTTACTTTACAGACCAATGCTTGTAACTCAACAAGAATGGCAATGACATACAAGACATGATACATTGTAAGATGACTCTTATTAATGTTGCTATAAGTGAATAACTATATCATCAAAACCTTTAAACAAAAAGAATAAACAACAACAACAACAACATAGCCTCAGTCCCAAATTAACAAAAAGAATAAACAAATCAACAAGAAAATAACCTATCTCTTTTTGGATTTTGTTTATGGAAAAAGAAGGTGATGGAATAAAAACAAAAAACAATCACGAGATTTGGAAGAGAGTTACACAGAGATCGGCCTGATAGCAAGTCCTTGCTATTCTCTTTGGATTGGAACTAAAACCTTGTTCTTACTATTACAGAGAAAGATCCAGTTTCTTCTTGCCTTTCCATGTCTCATACAAAGAACAATTGAATGATTTTATCAAATTGAGGAATGCACCTTCTCTGCCCAATAACCGATCACAATTTGCTCTGATAAAGTTGTCCCTTTGAGTGAGATTCCTTCTTTGCTTTGACAAGGTAACTGTTAAATGTTTAGTTATTTTTAATTCCAAATGATAAGCATAAACCATTAACCAAAATCTTGCCAACAAACTTCATTTTGGGTCAGGGCAATACTATCTATTAATTTCAATCAGACACTTTGGTATATGAGTTGCCCAGTTTGTTAGAAGTACACTGATGTTAAATACAAAGAAGACTTCAATTGTTATTGTGGATAAAATGTTGTTGGAACATCAAGGTATGAATATATGAATGGTATGCTAATGAGTGGCACGGAACATTTTGCATTTTATTTATGATAAATTACTTTATTCATTAATAGATGTTGTGCACACCTGGAAGTTAAAGATGACTGGACCTCAATTGCGACAGTTGTTTTTAGAGAAACAGCTGAATCAATCTTCCAACATAATACAAAATATGTAATGGAAAAAAGCCTAAAAGTAAATTGAGTACCTACTGCACATTACTTAATTTATCTATTCAATTTATTTGACTTACACATTTGATACCTTTGTTAATATTAGAACTTTTTTTTTATTGGAATTGACATTTACACATGCTTTTGTGTGCAAATCGTTATTTCACAGGGAGAATTTAATCCATTAAGAGATAAATCGTCCTCAACAATGGAAGGATGTTTCATATCTACTTGAAGGCTGAAAATGTAGACATAGTGCATAAAACAACAAAGAGGTATTTGGTAGCCTCAATCATCCAATCTAGAGATAGGGAGAGACTTCGAAGAGTAAAACAAGTGAAGAGATGGAAATGTCCCCTAAAAATTCAAATAAAAAGCCCAAGTGCACTCGTGCAAAAGATGAATTTGATAAGGATGGAGAAGAAGAACATAACTTGGACGGAGAAGAACCTAATGTGGATGAAGATGATGATCCTTACGTAGATGAAGAAACTTAATCTGATAGGAAACTGATACATAATTTAAATTTAATGTATTATTATTTACTAAATATCTCCCCTTTCTAGTTGGTTGTGCTTAGCGCTTATTTTCTAAAACTATATAAATCAAGGCTTTTAATAATGTATAATTTATTTATAAATAATACTTTTGGTACATTTTATTAGTCAATTCTCAATTTATCTTATAACTGCTAGATTCATTATCCTTTCGGCTTAACAACAACAACAACAACAACAACAACAACAACAACAACAACAACAACAACATAGCCTCAGTCCCAAATTAACTGGGGTCGGCTACATGGATCAAACTTTTCCATTGTGCTCGATTAAGTGCAATTGATGGTGAGCTTTCCAAACCATTCAAATCCCCCTAATTAATGCATCCCATGTTAACTTTGGTCTGCCCCTACCTAGTCGAATTTCTACAGTTTCTATTGAGTCAAGTTTTTTAGTTAGGGCATTTGTAGGCCGTCTTTGCAGGTGACCAAACCACCGCAACCGCCATTTCCTAATCTTTGTATCAATTGATGCTACTCATACTTGTCTTTTTAATTTCTATATTTCTTATTCTATCTTTACGAATCTTACCACACATCCACCTAAGCATCCTCATTTCTGCTACGTTCATTTTATGTAATTGTTGTTGCTTTACCACCCAACATTCACTTCCATAGAGCATAGCTGGCCTAATTGCGGTCCTATAAAATTTTCCTTTTAACTTAATAGGAACATTTCGATCACAAATCATCCCTGTTGCACTCCGCCATTTCTTTCATCGAGTTTGAATTCTATGTGTGACATCATTCTCAATGTTACCATCATTTTGTATGATTGATCCTAGGTACCTAAAGTGGTTTACCTTAGGAACTTCTACTTCCCCTAATTTTACCACTCCGTCATCTCGATGTCTATTGTTTCTAAACTCACAGTGTATGTATTCGGTTTTCGTCCTACTCAACTTAAAGCCTTTAGATTCTAATGTATTCCTCCAGAGTTCTAATTTCCTATTCACTCCATCTTTAGTTTCATCCACTAAGACAATATTATCTGCAAATAACATACACCATGGTATATCCTCTTGAATATGTCTAGTTAGTTCATTTATAACTAAAGTAAATAGATATGGGCTTAAAGCCGATCCTCTATGTAGTCATATCGTAATGAGAAATTCTTTTGTAGCTCCTCCAAATGTCTTTATACTTGTTACTACTCCATCATACATATCCTTAATAGTGTCTATGTATCTAGCATGCACTCTTTTTCTTTCTAGAACCCACCAAAGAACATCTCTAGGGACCCTATCATATGCTTTTTCTAAATATACGAATACCATATGAATATCTTTTTTATTTTCTCTATATTTTTCTAACAATCGTCTTACAAGAAAAATTGCCTCCATAGTTGACCTCCCAGGCATGAAACCAAATTGGTTCTCTGATATTGTTGTTTCTCTCCTTAGCCTATTGTCAATTATCATCTCCCAAAGTTTCATAGTGTGACTCATAAGTTTAATTCCCCGATAGTTTGAGCAACTTTGAATGTCTCCTTTGTTTTTGAAGATTGTCACAAGCGTGCTTCTTCTCCAATCCATTGACATCCGTTTTGATTTTAAAATTTTATTGAAAAGTTTTGTTAACCAAGTCAATCCAATTTCTCCTAAGCATTTCCAAACCTCTATGGGTATTTCATCTGGGCCACATGCTTTCCATATTTTCATTCTTTTCAATGTCTCTTTAACTTCTACAATTCTAATATTGCGTGTATAGTTTACATTTCTTTATTGGTGTTGGTTTTCATCTATTATAGTATCAACTTGACCATCATTAAATAAACTATCGAAGTAACTTCTCCATATCTCCTTAATATCCTCCTCGCGCGTTAAAACATTTTGATTTTCGTCTTTAATACATCTTACTTGACTTAGGTCTTGTTTCTTTTTATCTCTTAATTTAGCTAGCCTATATATATATTTTTCGCCATCTCTATTACCTAACCTTGTATATAGATCTTCCATGAAATTTGTTTTAGCTTGACTAACTACTTTTTTAGCTTGTTTTCTAGCTTCTCTATATTGATTGTACACATCTTCATGTTGACACTCATGTATTTTCCTATATATATCTCTTTTAGTCTTAATTGCTCGTTGGACATCCTCGTTCCACCGCCATGTTTCATTCTTTGGTGGTCCCAAGCCTTTAGATATACCTAATACGTTGATCCCACTCTCCTTATGCAACTACTCATTTCTAGCCACATTGTATTATCATCTAAGTCAAAATTCCAAATATTTTCCTTTAATAGTTTTTCTCTAAACTCTACTTGTTTACTATGTTTTAGGTTCCACCACTTTATTCTAGGGTCGCTAACTCTTTTATTTATATTATGTCGTCGTGTTAGCTTAATATCAAGTACTACTAACTTATGTTTGGTAGTAAGTGCTTCACCAGGTATTACTTTGCAGTCTCTACATATTTTTCTATCTATTTTTCATGTTAAAAGAAAATCTATTTGACTCTTGTTATGACCACTACTAAAAGCATTTCTATCCTTTTGGCTTAACATAAGATATATATATATATAATATTATTTTTACGAAACGAAGACTTCGTATTAACAAAGATTCGGTCCAAGTCAGAAATAGTTTCTCGCACTTTGTTGAATTCATCCAGCATGAGATAGCAAAATCTAAATTAATATTGATTATTGCAGCTCATTGCAAAATGTCTTCTTCAATGCAAATTTGAGGAGCTTGCATTCTGAATAAATGGATGAAAAATGGCTTCTTCAATCCATTTTTATGAGCACCAAAGAATCTTAGTTGCATCTGATGCAACTTCAATCAATGAGGAGAAACAAATTGATATAGACCTTGCCATGATTATGACATTTTGTGATAAGATCATCCAACAAATTGTTAAAGCAATAACATACATAACAGATGATTTTTATTTTACTTTTTTTGAAATGCATAACATAACAGATGATTTTATATGCTTAAATAAGAGATGATTTCTAGATTTCTATAATTTTGCATTTTAATTTACACCTGAATAATGACCATGATGACCAAAAGTTTGGAGAATGTAGACTATATGTATAAATCATATTTTGCCATGTCCTTCTTTTGTTTTGTTTTATTTTTTTTATAGGTTTCTTTTATTTATTTTTGGATAATTGGTAAATCAAATTTTACTTTAACAAAAAAAATGAAATAATTATGTGAGTATGTGGTTTTTAAGTTATTTATAAATAAATGTTAATGTAAGTCTTACCGCGAGCATAGCGAGCGGGCTCGCACGTGCGTAGCACGTTCACAAAACTAGTATTTTTATAAATATGAATCCTCATAAACTTAAATCGAGCATGACACGGCTTACATGATTTCAATATAAATTAAGGCAGTGGCTAAAAAAACCCCAATTTTTGCTAAACGGACCCCATTACTCAAGCATACCGTGATTTTGCTAGACGTACCATACTTTTATTTTCATTAATTCCAAAAATACCCTTGCTTACCCATGCCCTAAAAGTGAAGTATCGCCAACGAGTTTCGGTCACATGTGGCCGAGCTCAGTCGTCTTACACCGAGACATCTTTAGAGGTCTCGGTCGACTCCCATCGAGACCTTTGAAGAAGTCTTGGTCTTGTGTTGGTCTCAGTGGGAGCCGACCGAAACCTCTAAAGAGGTCTCGGACTTGTGCGACCGAGACTTCCAAAGCGGTTTTGGACTTGCGTGACCGATACTTCCAAAACGGTCTCGACCTTGTGTGTCTGAAACCCACGGGCGACAAGAACGAACAAAAAATCTTAAGACTCCAAAAAAATACATGAAACCGACAAAAAAAAAAATAGTGGGTTTTGCTGGAAATTACCAGATATTCTCGATTCCATCGATATTTTGTGCCAAAAATGCGAGATTCAAGCTCCAAATCAAAAGCCATAAACTTAATAACAAAACCACAAATATCATTACCTACTCATAAAACGAAAGAAAAAAAACCCAAGAAAACCCAGAATTCGACATGAAAATAGGTGGAGAATACACTTACGGCGTCAAATTGATGTGGTTTCGCTCAGATTTCGTCATATTTGGGCCATAAGTGAGAGTGCGATTCGAGAGAGAGGTGATTAGGGTATGGGTGAGTGGGTGTGAGCGGGGTTGGGTAAGCAAAAACCCATTTATATAAAGGGGCAGTTGGGTTATTTCACACATGTATTAAATTTTTAAAAAAATTGAGGTCTATTTAGCAAAAATTAAGGTCCTTTTAGACGCTACCTAAATTAATTGATGGAGATGATCATGACGAAAAAAGCAAGTAGACTATTAGTTGATTCATAAGAAAAAAGAACCCATGTATAAATATATATATATACTAGTTAGCACGTGCTTCGCCCGTCATGTAATTAAACTCAGACTAAAATAAAAAAAATAATTATAAGATTGAACCAACAATATAAATATAAAATTTAGAAAAAAAAAACACATAAATAATTCCCAATATAACACACTTATAGTGCCAATACTCCATAAATGTAAAAAATATAATAATAAATAAATTCGAGAGATTTGGACATAATCTAATCAAAGAATGATAATGGCTATTTAAAATGACTTAACATCATAAAAAAAGCAAAGGCCAAGTTAATAACTAAACAATTTATGAAATGTTAAAAAAATCAAATTGGAGTGTTTAAACCGAAGGAAAAAAAATTTCTTTCAAACAATACAACAAAGGAAAAAAACCATTCATCAAAATAGAAGTACTAAAACAAGCATTGCATCTTATGTAAAAAAACATGAAAAAATATAAATAGAAGTACAAACTACACTAAAACCATGAGGATACACATAACCTCAACAAAGAATATTATTACCATAATACCTTTCAAGAATTTATAAGCATGAGTACTTGTTTTCGCATGAGCAAAATGCCTTAGTTTTGGCATGTGCCTTTATTTTGTTCAAGTGCCATGTTTGATCGCTAATTGTAAATGACGTTTGTAAGCATGAGTACATACATACATACATCCAAACATAACATCCATACATAAAATTGCAAAGTGATTGAGTACAAAGCAATAATAAAAGAAGTCTTGTTATTGTTACACACAAGTCCTACTCCGACCCCAAATAATGACTTCCACTTCCCACAACGTGTTCTCTTTACAACTCGAACATTACGATTTAACGCTAATGGGACATTCGAGGCCCATATCATAGGATTTTGAGCATCTTCTCTCTGAATATCATCGGTATCACGCATTCCACCTTCATGCGTACTTGTACTCTCGTAGAGAAATTCATCATTATTGGAGTGGTATTGAAATGGCGTGAAGATGGAACGACTTCCGTAGGCTCGAATGTAAGGAACGGATGGAGTATGTGGAGTGTCACGCTCATTGAGAGGTACTCGATGACGTATACACCGGAGTGCCATGCCTCGAACGCGTATCATCGTGAGAAGTATGATGAGAGGCTTCAAATGAAGTGGGCACATTATGCATGCGATAATACGCCGTCGTAATGCAGCCAAAGTCGATGCAAATACATCTCTAATGCGTGCAATCGACACGTCATCACCCAATGTCAACCGACCTGGATCGATGTCATTCCATGAACCAACAATATAAATATAAAATTTAGTATAAATACTCCATAAATGTAAAAAATATAATAATAAATAAATTCGAGAGATGAGAATGGCCGTACCAAATGTCAAATGTGAAAAAATAGAAGTATATCCTTACAACTGAAATACTATCATGTATATTTTGTAAATGTTTCAGAATGTAGAATGTGAAAAAATCGATGTACACACAACTTAAATTTAAAATTTAAAATATAAACTGTAGAAATATAAAAATCACGAAATTTCTAAATATAAATTTTAGTATAGCTTTAGAAAGTTGTAACTGAGTTAGGCGCATCTCTCATGAATGTCCCATTCATTTATTTTTATTTCAGTATAATCTTTATTAGAACTCTACGAATGCGCGCTTCAATAGCTCCTCAACTTTCCTTTGTTATTCTCTACCAAAACTCAACTTTCTTCTTTGTCCACCTTAAAAATGTTTTTTATAGTTGAACTTATAGCTTCCCCTCTATTGGTCATCCTCGCACATAGTTAAGAAATTAAAGAAGAAATTCTTTATTGCTCATCTCAAGCAATAGATTACACTGAAATCAATACGAAACTAATCATCATTTTTGTTCTTCTTTCTATCAGTACAATCCTCATCTTTTACACCGCGTCCTCGACTTTTCTACTATGAAACGAATCACCTAATCTCCTTAAGAACACCAACCCATGCTTTCAACCCTCACAGTAAACATCATACAAGAAACAAACAATAACATTGGCACTCTTAAATGCCAGGAAACAAAAACACGAAATAAGAGAAACACCATGACATAAAAAATGCTAGATCTAAAGGTTCAGTAAAACTCACCAAACAAAACATGTACAAACTTCATTAGAATCCCTTTTGAGGACTTTCTTCAAACAAATTCAATGCACGCTTCTTTTTTACACCCTCTACATCTTAGGTAACTAAGCCTGATCACTTTCCTGTCATTTTAGCCAAAATGATAACATGCGTGTTATGGCATTAATAGTACTAATATAGTCATTAAACTGGGCATAACAATCAAGGCTGTCTTTTTTTAGGAATATCTTAAAAGAAAATTAAAGAAACTTCAATACGGGCACCCCATGAAATTTAATTACTGGATTGTAATTTTGATGTTTTAATAAATTTCTACAAAACATGGGAGAATTGGGTCATGGATCTTCGATACATTCAAACCGTAGAAAAAGAATGAACGAATGAGAACCTGAAGAAGAGATGTAGCGCGGAGAACCAATTGCTCGCTCTATTGTAGAAGACCAGAACCTATTGAGTAGATTTGAACCTGTTGAAGATCTTATGGCATTTGAGAGGGAGAAGAGTATATTAACAAAATATAGAGATCCATACAAGAGAAGACGAAATCGAGAAGAGTTGGAAACATTAAAGATTTTGTTGCGATTGCTATTTGTACGAAAGAGGAAGAAGAGTAGTTGCAAACTCGGATGAAACAGAGGGTTGTTGTTGGAGTTGTTCTCGAGTCGAATATGAAAAATTTGAGGGATTAGAGAGTTGCTTTTCGATCGAGACGAAGGGTACAAACGGATTGGAATTGGAGTCCGATACAGAGATGGAGAGATTAACATAGCTAGGGTTGAATTGGAGTTGAAGTTCGATAGAGATTAATGCAGCCAGGGCAAGGGAATAAACAGTACTTCCTCACAGTCAACGTTCACACTTTTAATATAGTTATAGATACTAGTCAATGGGTGTATCAAAAAACATTTGTGAAAGTTAATATTCATTTGTGAAAGTTAATATTAAAATATTATCTTAATGACATGCATAATTTATTGAAATTATATTTAGAGAGAAAAATGTGTGTCAAAATTACCTTTCAATAAAAGAGCTCAAAATTTTTAGTTGAGTCTAAACAAATTTTTTTAGGTGAAATTAGATATTTTCAGTGCTCATGAATTTAGAGTATCTCATGACAGATACATACAACCAATAAAATATTTTTTGTGATAAGTATTTAGAAAATATTATAAATAGAATGGAATAGATCTAATTGGATTTGCGGATTCATGAACACACCTAGATGTGATCAATAAATTTCATGTTCACAAAGTTTTTGGTACAATTTTACATTACACGCAATGTTGTCAAGCTGTAAAGGAGATGTGAAGGAAATAAAAATTAAAATAGTTTAATAATTGTAGAGAATTTTTAGTCATAAACATAATTAATTGTTTGAGCTTTGAATTAAAATTAGTGGATTTGTAATTCATGAAAAGAAAAAAAAATATTGAATTAATATTAGTTGTACCTACATATATGTTGTATGATTGTTTTGTTTCTAAGAAAAATTAAAATGTTTATCATAGTTTTGAAAAACTTAAGCCAATTAGATTGATTGGTATTGTAATTAAATTCATTAATTTATGCATTTCGTAATTTGTCTTCATGCCTTGGAATAAACTTTTTCTATAAAGTAGTAATATAGTGGGACAATTTTTAATAGAACTGCAATAAACCCTCTAATTTGACCCATTTTAATTTAATGCTAGCTACATTTGACGAAGAGTTTTAAAATTTTTCTTATTTCTAGGATTGAACTCAAGACATTTGATTAAGGAAAGATGGATCCTTGCCACCTTAATTACAAAAATTGAGATGCACATGCATGCATACATTTTTTTTGTACAATGCAAAACTCAAGGGACTTTAACAATTGTAGGTATCAAATCCACCTCTATGAGGTTAGTTGGTCCAATCCTTAAAAATCACAAATTGAATCAAGTAATTCACAACCAAAATTAATTTTTTGAGATTTGAATCCAAAGCAAGTATACGAAGCTTTGAATTTTCTTATGACAAAAAAAGAAGCTTTGAATGTTCTATGTCTAAGAAAATAAACATTATTCACAAACACTATTACTAAAAAAATACGCAATATTCAAGTAGTAATCAACCAAATTGATAAGATTAAAAAAAGAGAAGTATTTGTCAATATTAGAATTAATTCACTAATTATGAGAAGATGTGGTGAAACAAATGAAAGGAAATTTTTTAATAATTTAAAAAAAAATCACAAAGCAAGTATTTGATGCTTTCATTTTTCATGTATAAGGAAATAAACATTATTCACAAATAATTAACAAACAAAATCCACAAATTGAAGCAAGTAACAAACAAAATTAATTTTTTGAGAATTTAATCCAAAGCAAGTATTTGAAGCTTTGAATTTTTCTTATGACAATAAAAAGAAGCTTTAAATTTTCGATGTATAAGAAAATAAAATTTTTTCACAAACATTATTAATTAGAAAAAAATATACACAATACATAAGATTCAAGTAGAAATCAATCCAATTGATAAGATTAAAAAAAAAGAATTATTTGTCACTATTAGAATTAATTAACTCAGCATGAAAAGGTGTGGTGAAACAAATGAAAGGAAAGTTTTTTGTAATTTATACAAATAATTCACAAACAAAGTTCGCAAAGCAAGTATTTGAAGCTTTGGATTTTCCATGTCTAAGAAAATAAACATTATTCACAAATAATTCACAAACAAAATTCACAAATTAAAGCCAGTAATTCACAAACTAAATTAATTTTTTGATATTTTAATCCAAAGCATGTATTTGAAGCTTCAAATTTTCCACGTTTAAGAAAATAAAATAGAAAACAAAATTAATTCACAAACATTATTACTAAAAAAAAATATAAGCAATACTTAAGATTGAAATAGAAATAAACCCAATTGATAAGATTAAGAAAAAGAGAAGTGTTTCTCACTATTAGAGTTAATTCACTCATCATGAAAAGTGAAAAGAACTATTAAAAAAAATATCCATGGTTGTTCTAAGTATGTTCACGTCCAAGGAAAGAAATAAGAAAGAAAAAATCGAAAATTGAGTTTATGATATATATCTTATCGCGAAGATAAATAAAATGAATGATTGTCTTCAAGGAGACCACCGAACCCAATAGCAAATCATAAATTTTTTTTATTGAATCGAACACGTGTGGGGAGAAATAGGGAGATAGATGACGTTTTTTTTTTTTTTTTTTTTTTTTAAAGAGAGAGGAGGCACTGCGATTTTGAAGAAGAAAGTGGTTTTCAATAAAATAAACACATGGAAGTTACAAAGAGAGAAGAAAACGTGAATATAGTGGAGAGAGAGAATTGTGGAGGGGAAAGAGAGAAACGTGGAGGGAAGAGAGAGAGAGAGAGAGAGAGAGAGAGAGAGAGAGAGAGAGAGAGAGAGAGAGAGAGAGATGACAAAAAGAATGAGATAGACAAAAAGAAACGTAGAGGATAGAGAGAGAGATGAGAGAGAGAGTAAAGAGGTGGAGGACAGAGAAAAAATCATCAAAATCTCACTTTGTTAGGAAACTGCCTACTAATTTGAAAACTTTTGAAAATTAATTGAATTTTCATCTGCACATCTAAAATCAAAATCGCATATTAATTTGTAGTTATCAATTAAATTACTACTTTCTCCCGAATTTAAATATTTGTATCAAAACACTTAGAGGCATTGTTGGAAGTTTTAGCCAAAAAGGCTTCACGGTTAACCGTTTCTGGTTTGCTATTATAATAGTATATAGATATATATTATTAATGGAGGATAAAATTGAAGCTAAATCAAATAGATTGTGATATATATTATAATCGATATAAATCAACAAGATTATAATTGATACACTACCAAAGTTTTGAATTTTTTTTTTCTTTAAAAATTACTAAGAGTTGTAGAAGCAATGCCACCAAATAGGTTCATGGTAAGTCTGGTTATATGACTTCTCCAAATCATAAAAATAATGAATTAAGTGCCTCAAAAATTCAGTATTCTCATCTCGAGCCCATATATCTACACAAAATGTCAAACCGTTTTTTTTTCTTTTTTGGATAACTCTTACACCAAATTAGAATATTTATTGGATATTATTTATTACTTTTATTTATATCATTTACATAGCTATATATAACTCCACCTATGTTGTACACTATGTGCGCTACATAGCCGGTCCCAAGTCCGGATAAAGGAGGAGGACTCGACGCCCATTTTTTCATACCGAAAAATGGGTAAGGGAGGTCCCAAACTCACTTTTCAAACCGAAAAAGTGGGGGAGGGAGGGCCCAAGCTCATTTTCCATTCTTGGAAAATGGAGGAGGGTTGCGATAGGTTGACAGCCAACGTAAAACTTTTGTCACTTTTCATGAAATGGATCAAACATATATAAACGTTGGGGCGTTCCCACCTAGCGACGCGCTGCATCGGAGCCCGGGTGTAGGAGAAATGAGCAAGGGTGTGTTTCACATCGCCGCTTGGGTGTGAAGAAAAATGAGCAAGGGTTCCCACACATAGGACATGTGTAGGTAAAGAAGCTAGTCCCTTCACATTGTCGCCCGGATGTGAAGAAAAATGAGCAAGGGTTCTCACACAAAGGACGGGTGTGGGTAAAGAAGCTAGTTCAAAACAAACACGAAAACAAAAACAAAATCATATATACATACACTAGATCTTTTAGACAAATTAGAAATAGAAAAGGAAAACAAATACAAAGGGGAGAAAAAATTCATTTAGGAACATGGAACATAGGAACACTTACGGGGAAGTCAATAGAACTAGTAGATACCATGATTAGAAGAAGAGTCAATATTGCTTGCCTCCAAGAGACAAAATGGGTAGGAGAAAAGAGTAGAGAAATAGGAAGCACAGGGTTTAAATTGTGGTACACTGGTATAGATAGAAAATGCAATGGAGTAGGAATTGTGGTGGATAATGATTATAAGGATAAGGTCGTAGAGGTTAAAAGAATGGGGGATAGATTGATTCTAGTTAAATTAATTATTGTAGACGAAAAAATTAACATACTTAGCGCCTATGCACCACAAGTAGGATTAAGCGAGAGCATCAAACGTAAGTTTTGAGACAATATGGATGGATTATGCAAAGTATACCATTATATGAAAAATGTTTTTATTGGAGGAGATTTAAATGGGCGTGTCGGGGCAAGTAACGATGGGTTTGAGAGAGTTCATGGAGGTTTTGGTTACGGTAATAGAAATGAAGAAGAAGAATCAATATTAGAATTCGCTTCAGCATACGATCTTGTCTTAGCAAATACTAGTTTTAGGAAGAGGGAGTCGCATACAATTACTTTTAGTAGTGGTCATAACAAGAGTCAAATAGATTTTCTTTTAACAAGAAAAATAGATAGAAAAATATGTAGAGACTGCAAAGTAATACATGGTGAAGCACTTACTACCCAACATAAGTTAGTAGTTGTCACGGCCCAATATTAATACACGTTAAATTCATTAATCAGGACAAAATGACCCGTGACGTGGGACCCGCAGCGAGATACGTGTCACTACCGAGGCACGGTGGTCGAGGTAAATGTTGTATTTGTTGTGTTGTTTGCCTAGTGTAATGTATATGTGTAGACTACTAAGTCATTTACGGGTATGCAGATACCGAAACGAGCAGGGACGCGTCTCGAGTCGCATGCCGACGTGGGCCCGAGGCAGCAACTCGTGGGGTAAGTGTAACTAGTTCAATTTATTGCATAAAAAAATGAAACATGTTTTTTTAGTGGTGGTAAAGTGGCCACGTCACTCAAGAGATACATAATATATATATGGGTCAATTGAAACCAAAGTCTTAACTTATCCTCTTTTACTCTATCAAAGTCGGTGGAAAACACAAAACAAAACAACTGAGAGAAAGAAAACGTAGAGACGATCGGGAGGAGAAAGAAGAAGAAAGAAAGACTGAGAAAGAGATCGACCAAGCTCGAAGCAAGGTGAGTTGTTGATTTCGGTTGTTGTTGTGTTGTCGCCTGTTGTTGTGGTTGTCGTTGTTGGCCGCCATGTTCGGTCATGGAAGGCTCGGCCTCCATGGCCAAGAGGCGTGAGGAAGAAGATGGCAGGGGTGTCTCCCCTGCCATCGACTCCAGTTGGGGTTGGAGATGGGAGCCAACCCCAACTCCTCAAAGAAAAAAAAAAAAGTTGCAGAAGCAGCAGCTCCGCGACGAGGAAGAAGATGGGAGTCGGGTCGGGCCGACCCTGACCCGAGGGACCCGGAGACGGCCGACCCGACCCGACCCGAGGTCTGGATCGGGTCGGGTTGACCCGGATCCACTTCAATAAAAAAATATTTAATTATTTAATTAAATTAAACTGATTTTGAATAAAAGAAATTCCAAGAAATAGATAAAATTATGGAAAAATTCAAGAAAATTCCAGAAAAATAGGGAAAAATATATTTGTGACCCAAATCAATAGAACTTCGATAGTTCTATAAAAAGTGAAGAATTTGGGAGTCGGTCGAGACGTTATACCGGGGTTTTACCTTGAAAAACACGAAATCGGCATATTGGTCTCGAATTCACTTTTGACCGTGGTCGACCAATTTAGGAATCTTAAATCATGAAGCTTGAATCTAAAGTGATAAATTTTCAAATGTTAGGACCCTAAAGGAGCTAGTACGGGGTATTGGGTGCGTACATCGACGCGACGGAAGCCGGATAGCTTAGGAATTTGCTGTGTGTAAGTAAGTAAACTGATTGAGACATTTATTTACATTTCATTCCATATATTTATTTATTCTCAGTTATTCAAACTGAATTGCCTTTGAAATCCATATGCTATGACTTGTTCAGTGCTCATTTTATGATATTGTTCATAGCATACTCTGTTTTGTATATCATTGATTCCAATTCATATACTTTGTCATGTTGATCGTTGTGTGTGGAAGTCAGTGATATAGCATGCTATTAGGTTAGTTTGTTTTGTTTTGACTCTAATCCTTTGTGCATTAGTATGCAGTTACATTTCTTGGATTCGATTACCAAGTCATTATTGAAAATGAAAGTGGTTATTGTGGTTAGGGTCATTTGATGATAGAAATTCAGCTTTCATACGGGGGTCACTAGACTTGCCGGGATGTTAGGGAATTCCTTGCATGACGCACGGGGTAACGTGCCTCGAACGGGGTAACCAGACCTCGGGGTTTGTTGGCGCAAGAATAACTTGGGTGAACATGATGAGTTTTAAAACTCGGGTATGTTAGCAAGTATACATTCCGGTGACGACTAATTCACTTGGAATAGAAAAGACGTAATCGTAAGTACGTCCTTTTGACATTATGATATAGAGCTCAATTTGTATTGAAATGCTATAGAGCAGAGCTCAAATTGTAGTGGAAAGGCTGATGCGATGAAGATCACGGCCGACCGGACCTAATCCATTACTACTTAGCCTTGAGTCAGTTTCATATTTGGTTAACTCAAGTATCTCTTTGCATGATGTTTCTTTCAGCATAGTTTCTATTTAAATTATGCAATTTGATACTTGTTGTCTGTTTGGGAATGTTGATCGATGTCTCTCAGTATTACTTAAATAATTTCATGTACTCACCGTCTAGTTTGTGACGGTGGGTGCATATAAGCCGAGTAGCAGACCAGGCAAAGAGAAGCTTGGTGACTACCTCTGAGCCGGTGGAGGACTGCTACGACATATTTTTGTACGTTTTGTGTTCTTTTGTATTACATTTATATGTACATGTTCTTTTTACTTTTGGGTTGAGTGATAGGAACATCTGACTAGACACATGTTGTATATATCACCATTTTTGTTTATATATGCTTGTGATCTCTATTTCCTGATTTTTCCACAATATGTTAGGCCGTAGGATTGAAGGTCCACTAGTAACGATGACTTCCGCTGAATAACTTGTTAGAAAAAAAAATTACTTAACTAGCTAGTTAACTGTAGGTGATATCATAATTAGTAGATGTAGATGTTTAGGTGTTGAACTAAGGCTGACTAGTTCCTTATTAGGTCCTCTAGGGGAGATTAGGGCTTAATTAAGGGATTGGGCCGGGCGGTGCCCTTAGTTGTAGTTGGGGCCGTCTCAGTAGTACTCGATATTAAGCTAACACGGCGACATAATATGAATAAAAGAGTTAACAACCTTAGAATAAAGTGGTGGAACCTAAAACATAGTAAACAAGTAGAGTTTAGAGAAAAACTACTAAAGAAAAATGTTTGGAATCTTGACTTAGATGCTAATACAATGTGGCTAGAAATGAGTAGTTGCATAAGGAGAGTGAGATCAAACGTATTAGGTATATCTAAAGGCTTGGGACCACCAAAGAAGGAAACATGGCGGTGGAACGAGGATGTCCAACGAGCAATTAAGACTAAACGAGAGATGTATAGGAAAATACCTAAGTGTCAAAATGAAGATGTGTACAATCAATATAGAGAAGCTAGAAAACAAGCTAAAAAAGTAGTTAGTCAAGCTAAAACAAATTTCATGGAAGATCTATATACAAGGTTAAGTAATAGAGATGGCGAAAAAAAAAATATATATATATATATATATATATATATATATATATATATATATATATATAGGTTAGCCAAATTAAGAAATAAAAAGAAACAAGACCTAAGTCATGTAAGAAGTATTAATGACGAAAATCAAAATGTTTTAACGCGCGAGGAGGATATTAAGGAGAGATGGAGAAGTTACTTCGATAGTTTATTTAATGATGGCCAAGTTGATAATATCATAGATGAAAACTCACACCAAGAAAGAAATGTAAACTATACACGCAATATTAAAATTGTAGAAGTTAAAGATGCATTGAAAAGAATGAAAATAAGGAAAGCATGTGGCCCAGATGAAATACCCATAGAGGTTTGTAAATGCTTAAGAGAAATTGGATTGACTTGGTTAACAAAACTTTTCAATAAAATTTTAAAATCAAAACGGATGCTAATGGATTGGAGAAGAAGCACGCTTGTGTCAATCTTCAAAAACAAAGGAGACATTCAAAGTTGCTCAAACTACAGGGGAATTAAACTTATGAGTCACACTATGAAACTTTGGGAGATGATAATTGACAATAGGCTAAGGAGAGAAACAACAATATCAGAGAACCAATTTGGTTTCATGCCTGGGAGGTCAACCATGAAGGCGATTTTCCTTGTAAGACGATTGTTAGAAAAATATAGAGAAAAGAAAAAAGATCTTCATATGGTATGCGTAGATTTAGAAAAAAACATATTATATGGTCCCTAGATATGTTCTTTGGTGGGTTCTAGAAAGAAAAAGAGTGCATGCTAGATACATAGACACTATTAAGGATATGTATGATGGAGTAGTAACGAGTATAAAGACATTTGGAGGAGCTACAAAAGAATTTCCCATTACGATATGACTACATCAAGGATCGGCTTTAAGCCCATATCTATTTACTTTAGTTATGGATGAACTAACTAGACATATTCAAGAGGATATACCATGGTGTATGCTATTTGCAGATGATATTGTCTTAGTGGATGAAACAAAAGATGAAGTGAATAGGAAATTAGAACTCTGGAGGAATACATTAGAATCTAAAGGCTTTAAGTTGAGTAGGACGAAAATCGAATATATGCACTGTGAGTTTAGAAACACTAGACATCGAGATGATGGAGTGGTAAAATTAGGGGAAGTAGAAATTCCTAAGGTAAACCACTTTAGATACCTAGGATCAATCATACAAAATGATGGTAACATTGAGAATGATGTCACACATAGAATTCAAGTTGGATGAAAGAAATGGCAGAGTGCAACATGGGTGATTTTTGATCGAAATGTTCCTACTAAGTTAAAAGGAAAATCTTATAGGACCGCAATTAGAAAAGCTATGCTCTATGGAAGTGAATGTTGGGCGGTAAAGCAACAACAATTACATAAAAATGAACGTAGCGGAAATGAGGATGTTTAGGTGGATGTGTGGTAAAACTCGTAAAGATAGAATAAGAAATATAGAAATTCAAAGACAAGTAGGAGTAACACCAATTGATACAAAGATTAGGGAAGGGCGGTTGCGGCGGTTTGGTCACATGCAGATACGGCCTACAAATGCCCCGACTAGAAAACTTGACTCAATAGAAACTGTAGAAATTCGACGAGGTAGGGGCATACCAAAGTTAACATGGGATGCATTAATTAGGAGGGATTTGAATGGTTTGAAAAGCTCATCATCAATTGCACTTAATCGAGCATAATGAAAAAGTTTGATCCATGTAGCTGACCCTAGTTAATTTGGGACTGAGGCTATGTTGTTGTTGTACATAGCTATATATACAACTTTTTGTTTTTTGTTTTTTGTTTTTTCGGTAAAGTATAGTTTTTTTATTTTTCTTTTCTTTTGACTTCAATGCATGGGAGTTGAACCCACAACTTCTCCAAATCATACATTTTGGGAAGTGACACCTCATCCATCTCAATAATGATGCTTTTGCCATAGTTTATGTTTTTAGAAACTTCTTTTTTTTGTTTTCTTTTTTTAGGCCATGATTATATATTATTTACCTATATGGCTCTATATAGGTTTCCACAAGGTGTCACTCCACATTCCTCATATGGAAACGTGGAAGCGTGGAGTGAACGGGCTCCATGCACAACTTATGCACGTAGGAAATTTGATTTTTTTGTAGCGCGCTCTTGTAAATTTGTTTTATTTTTTTTTACTTTTCTATTTTTTTTAAACTATTGTGAACCCCTTAAATAAGTGTGATGGAGGGTTTAATCATTGTTGTGGTAGAGGAGAGTTCAGGGAATTGGTGATGTGACATTCTAACTACACTCTTCAGGTGCAACCATTGTAGATGACCTAATGTGCTCTTTAACAAGCTTCATGAAAATTTGGCGACAATCAAGACTTTTGTTGGTCATGTACACATAAGGGTGTACATCGAATCCATGAATTCGCGAATCCAATTTAATCTAGTCCAGTGAGGTCCAAATGGTTCATAATTAGTGTCACGACCCAAATTTCTAACCTCCATTTTAATTCCTTTATCAGGATCACCGACGTGGGACCTACACCGTGATACGTGCACCGACCGAGGCACGTGGCCGAGGTATATTGTATTTTTGTATTGATGTATGCCTAGTTTTATGTATTGTGTAGACTTACTAAGTCGGTTTGTACAGTTGTAGGCGTCGAGACGAGAGCGGGGACACGCCTCGAGTAGCGTGCGAGCCGGGGAACCGGGTAGTTAGCATTTTGGTAAGTCTTATTTAATACTAATATGAAATAAAGAATTACTTATAAGCCTATGATTGTGTTTGTTAATGTAAATCAAATTAAAGACCTATAGTTGAGTAAATTAAATGGAAATCATAGGATTGGTCTAGAGATACACATTGACACATCTAGGAACTAGGTACACATCTTTTTAGTTGAAATTAGAACAAGTTCTGGTTTTAGGCTAATTTCAGATGGTAGATGATTTGAGTATTTGCAATTGATTTATATATTTAGATTTCTCATTCCAAGCCGATAATCCAGCTATATTGAAGTTCTTAATTTAGTTTTGAAATCATAAAGATATGAATTTTTGAAGTTGCAACACCAAAACTAGAATTCTGCATGTTATATTAGGAGTCAACCTGGGTAATTTGGTCATGATCTAACCATTTTAGATCCAAATTGATCCAAACTAGTGACATTTGAAAGCTTATTTAAAGGGGAATAACTTTAATTAACTGAAGGTATTCTGATTCAAATGTTTTTATATCCAAACATGCTCTACAAATAGGTACGGGAATTAAAAAGGAAAGTTTTGAAACTACACTTGTTAAGGGCATAACTCCATAACTCCTTATCCAAATAAGAAAATCTTTTAGTTTGTTGTATTTGGATATATTTGCTGCCTTTTTACCAAGAATCACATTTTTAGGAACTATAGATTGGGAGAAATAGATTTTCTAAATCCGTTGGTCGGATTAAATTCCAATTTGACCTATGTTTAGTAAAATCATGATATCTCTTTCATTTTAAATCAGAATTTTGAAAACTAAACCTTTCCTGAAAAGCTAAGAGAGAGACCAACAATAATTGCACTGATGGAGGATTTCGATATTTGGAACATATCATGCCTAAAAGTGCATTAAAACGTAGGACTGAAATTGAAGCTTAATTTAGTCTTTATGGGCTAATTTAGGAAGATTGATTTAAAGTCTATTGAACCAATTTAAATACACAATAAACACCATTAAATTGAGCTTAAACCCACTATATTTGAACTAATGAGACACCAAACTCAGGAACCTAGGATAAGGGTACGGGAGAGGGAATACAAGATTTGGAGTATCAGGAGGCCAGTAAAGCTAGGACTTTACTTTGTTGTGGTGAGTATACCCAATGACAACTTTACTTGGCATTTCATTTCTATTAATTGTTGTCCTTGCATAGTCCTTTTGACTATTTTGCCTTTGTATTCTTATATCATGTGTTCTTTGTGTCTATGCTCACTTGATGAGTCTAGTTTGCATGATATCCATTCATTTGATTTGATTCATTGATTTTATCTCATGCTATGTCTATTCTTGTTGTTTTAAATGTGAATTGAATGATAAATAGCATGCTATTAGGATAGTGAATATCTTATAAATGTTTAAGAGGACTTGTATTCCTTATTTGTTTAGGTGTGTAGATGTGTCTATGCCTTGACAATCCATACTTGGTATTTCTTGAAATTTAAAAAGTAGTTTTTGCATTTAGGTCCCGTACTCGATCGAGGCGTGCGCGACTTACGGGGTTAGAGTCCCTGGGGATGTCAGCACATGTTACTTGACACTGTATGACACTCGGGGTTTGAGTCCCTAAGGTGGTCTACACACCAGGGTTAGAGTCCCTGGTAACACTTGGGTTAGAGTCCCTTGTGCTACATAATTATTGAGTTGGAGTGACATGTTTCACTGCTGACCGGACCTAAATCACCACTACTTAGCCTAGTGTCAGTATCACTTGTTTAACTCAGGTATTTACTCGCATTTGGTTTATTTTCTAGTTTTCCCATTTATATGCTTTTAAATACCATTGAATATTTGGCAATGCAAATTAAACTTGTCACCGGGGATTACTATTTTATTCTTGTACTCACAGTCCTTTTTATGACGGTGGGTGCAGAGCCGTCTACCAGCAGGCCAGGCAAAGAGAAGATCGGCGATTATCCCTGAGCCCGCAGCACGTCACTGCATCGATTGTAGGTCTTCTTTTGATATTTTGATTGTATAAGTTATATATGTCTTTCAGATACTATTTGGGGTTGTATATTAGGTTGAGCGTTAGTTTCCCCGACTTGACTTAGACTATTTTACTGTTTCACTGCATTTTGAATACTTTATATATGTGATGTCATTTCCTGGTTTTCCACACTTATGATTTTATAAATGACTTCCGCATAAGTTACTAATTGCTTCTGCATAATCAATAAGACTTCCGCTAATTAATTATAAACTGGTAGGACTAGTGTATTACTTATCCTGAACACGAGAAAATAAGCGTTTAGGTTGTAAAAGCTGACTAATACGTAGTTAAGTCCTGCGTGGATATGATAGGGCTTAATTATGGGATTAGGCCGGGCGGTGCCCGAGAATAGGAGAGGGGTCGTCACAGTTGGTATCAGAGCCATAGGTATTAGAACCACAAGGATAAATAAGAAAAACATGAACTCGTATAAAACACAAACATTAGAAGTAGAAACCAGATGATCCTTGCCTAGGAACTATTTTGTTGGGAATTGAGTGAATGTGAGATGGAGATTTCTTATATGTACGTGTTAGTTTCTATATGTATATATATGCGTTATACCACGTAGTAGCTGATTCGCGTTCGCTATCCACTTGAAGACACCGATGGGGGATTCGTGCGAGGCTGGAGACACCGAAGCTAGCGGCAGTCAGCCTCCCACCGTTTCAGTTGAAAATTTTTAGAGGATGTCTGACCAGACGACCGCTCAGGAGCGACAGATTATCGATTTCATCGCTTACATGTCGGCGCAGATGACTTCACTGGTTTCGACCGCCCCCGTCACCACAGCTACTACTACAGCACCCCCGACCACGAGACTCGGCACTACGAGAGTTCGGCTTCCATCTAGTAGAGAGATGAAGACTCTAGGTAGCGTTATACGTAGTAGCGGAGAGTCAGGGACCCGACTATAGGAGATACCGGTTATTCAAGACTTCATAGAGGTTTTCCCAGAGGATTTACCTGGATTACCGCCACCGCGAGAGCTAGACTTCATCATCGACCTAATACCGGGTACCAGGCTGATCGCGATACCACCATACCCTATGGCTCCGAGGGAGTTAGAGGAGTTGAGGACTCAGCTTAAGGATTTAGGGAGAAGGGGTTCATCACACCTTCGATGTCACCGTGTGGAGCGCCAGTTATGTTTGTGAAGAAGAAGGATGGCAGTCTGAGACTATGCATCGACTACAGGCAGTTGAACATAGTGACATTCAGAAACAAGTACCCACTTCCGCAGATAAATGATTTATTTGATCAGCTGAGAGGAGCACAATTTTTCTCCAAGATAGACGTGATCATCAGCTTAGGATCAGGGATGAGGATATGTCAAAGACAACATTACGGACACTACCAATTCACGGTCATGCCATTTGGGCTGACCAACACCCCGCCGTATTCATGGATTTGATGCACCGGGTACTTAGACCATATCTCGACCGCTTTGTGATAGTCTTCATCGACGACATCTTGTTATACTCGAGGACACGTGAGGATAACGAGCAGCACCTTAGAGAGACGTTGCAGACATTGAGGGAACACCGACTTTTCGCTAAGTTCAGCAAGTGTGAATTCTGGATTACAGAGGTCAAGTTCTTGGGGCATATTGTTGGAGCACCAGAGATTGTAGTAGATCCGGCCAAGATTCAGACGATCATGGATTAGCCGGCATCGACATTAGTACCGGAGATCATGAGCTTTCTGAGGTTACTAGGATACTATCGTAGACTCGTGAATGATTTCTCGAAGATCGCTTCACCGATGATGAGGCTGACACAGAAGGATGTCTAGTGTACACAGATGCTTCTCATACGGGTCTAGGTTGTGTGTTGATGCAGGGTAGCGATGTTGTGGCATACGCATCGAAACAGTTAGAGATACATGAGAAGAACTACCCCACGCACGATCTAGAGTTAGCAGCGGTTGTATTTGTGCTGAAGACTTGGAGACACCTTCTGTATGGAGAGAAACTCACACTCTTCACTGATAACAAAAGTCTGAAATATCTCTTCACACATAAAGAGTTGAACATGAGACATCGCAGATGGTTGGAATTCTTGAATGACTATGGCTTTTCCTTGGAGTATCACCAAGGAAAAGCGAACGTAGTCGCAGATGCGCCGAGTAGGAGACCGACTAGAAATGCCGAGGTGGTCAGATGTCACATGATGCATGAGTACGGATTACTCGAGGCATCGACGATGACATGTCAGACAGAGGTTCCTACTGATACTCAGGTGATGATTCGCGGACAGATGAGACTACAGACTGTGTCAACACAGCGAGTGTCAGAGGTCAGAGGACCGACTGGTTGTACTCGAGATTCAGCGAGTTAGCGCGAGTGCGAGAGAGTGTGCAGATTGGGCAGAGACAACAAATCAGTGTCTGAGATACCGGGGCAGGTTGTGGATACCAGAGGTGCAGGAGCTGAGAGATGAGATTTTTCAGGAGTCGCACCGTTCCAGATTTACCGTGCATCCAGGCAGGACTAAGATGTACCACGACACGATGAGACATTTCTGGTGGCTTGGGATGAAGGCAGACGTGTCTAGATTCATCAGGAATTGTGGTATCTGTCAGCAAGTGAAGTCCGAGCCTCGCATACCCGGGGGATTACTACAGCTGCTTCCCATTCCTCGATGGAAGTGGGAAGACATCTCTATGGATTTTGTCAGAGGACTGCCGAGGACCGCGATGAGACATGACTCAATCTGGGTGATAGTTGACAAACTGACGAAGTCTGCTCATTTCCTGCCAGTGGCGTCGCATTACACGTTCGATCAGCTGAGCGTACTGTTCGAGAGAGAGATTATCGGGCAGCACGAGATACCATTGACGATCACGTCAGACCGAGATGCTACATATACGTTCAGGATGTGGCAGAGTTTGCAGGACCAATATGGTACGCACCTACAGTTCAGTACGACTTTCCACCCTCAGACCGACGGGCATACTAAGAGATTGATTCAGGTCCTCGAGGACATGTTGCGGACATGCATGTTGGAGTTTGACGGATCTTGGGTGGAGTACCTACTTTTGTGTGAGTTCGCTTATAACAACAGTTATCAGGCTAGCATTGAGATGACGACATTTGAGGCTTTGTATGGCAGACCGTGTCGCTCGCCATCGTGTTGGGCTGAACCAGATGACCGGGAGATAGTGGGGCCTGAAATTGTTGTTGACCACGCAAAAAAGGTCAAACTGATCCATCAGAGACTCAGAGGAGCACATGAGAGACAGAAGAGATATGCAGATAAGTATCGCGGTGATCTTGCGTATTCCGAGAGCCTTTGTCTATTTAAAGGTTTCCCCCGGAACTTCAGAGATTCGGGGTGAAATGCAAGCTTTCACCGAGGTACATCGGGCCTTTCATGATTAAGAAATTGGTCGGAAAAGTGTCATACAAGCTTGATCTGCCTCCACAGATGTCAGGGGTCCATCCAGTGTTCCACATTTCGATGCTTCGACTAGCCGAGTCGAAGGCAGGCGTGCGACCGACAGTTGACTTGAGTCAGATCGACCCGAGTGAGGACATCTCTTACGAGGAGTAGCCCATTCAAATCCTAGATCGGAAGGTACATCAGTTGAGGAGCAAGTCCATCCCGAAGGTACTCGTCAAGTAGCAATTCCACGATGATACGGAACTCGCGGGAGGACTACATGCGAGATAGATTCTTGTACATGTTCCAGTCAGGTAGAACCATAACTTAAACTTAATTTCGAGGATGAAATTTTCATTTTGTTGGGAATATTTGTCACGGCCCAAATCTCTAACCCCGTTTTAATTCCTTAATCAGGATCACCGACGTGGGACCTACACCGTGATACGTGCACCGACCGAGGCATGTGGCTGAGGTATATTGTATTTTTGTATTGATGTATGCCTAGTGTTATATATTATGTAGACTTACTAAGTCGGTTTGTACAGTTGTAGGCGTCGAGACGAGAGCGGGGACACGCCTCGAGTAGCGTGCGAGCCGGGGAACCGGGTAGTTAGCATTTTGGTAAGTCTTATTTAATACTAATATGAAATAAGGAATTACTTATAAGCCTATGGTTGTGTTTGTTAATGTAAATCAAATTAAAGACCTATAGTTGAGTAAATTAAATGGAAAGCATAGGATTGGTCTATAGATACACATTGACACATCTAGGAACTAGGTACACATCTTTTTAGTTGAAATTAGAACAAGTTCTGGTTTTAGACTAATTTCAGATGGTAGATGATTGAGTATTTGCAATTGATTTATATATTTGGATTTCTCATTCCAAGCTGATAATCCAGCTATATTGAAGTTCTTAATTTGGTTTTGAAATCATAAAGATACGAATTTTTGAAGTTGCAACACCAAAACTAGAATTCTGCATGTTATATTAGGAATCAACCTGGGTAATTTAGTCATGATCTGCCCATTTTAGATCCAAATTGATCCAAACTAGTGGCATTTGAAAGCTTATTTAAAGGGGAATAACTTTAATTAACTGAAGGTATTCTGACTCAAATGTTTTTATATCCAAACATGCTCTACAAATAGGTACCGGAATTAAAAAGGAAAGTTTTGGAACTACACTTGTTAAGGGCATAACTCCCTAACTACTTATCCAAATAAGAAAATCTTTTAGTTGTATTTGGATATATTTGCTGCCTTTTTACCAAAAATCACATTTTTAGGAACTATAGATAGGGAGAAATAGATTTTCTAAATCTGTTGGTCGGATTAAATTCCAATTTAACCTATGTTTAGTAAAATCATGATATCTCTTTCATTTTAAATCAGGATTTTGAAAACTAAACCTTTACGGAAAGCTAAGAGAGAGACCAACAATAATTGTATTGATGGAGGATTTCGATATTTGGATCATTTCATGCCTAAAAGTGCATTAAAATGTAGGATTGAAATTGAAGCTTAATTTAGTCTTTATGGGCTAATTTAGGAAGATTGATTTAAAGTCTATTGAACCAATTTAAATACACAATAAACACCACTAAATTGAGCTTAAACCCACTATATTTGAACTAATGAGACACCAAACTCAAGAACCTAGGAAAATGGTACGGGAGAGCGAATACAAGATTTGGAGTATCGGGAGGCCAGTAAAGCTAGGACTTTACTTTGTTGTGGTTAGTATACCCAATGACAACTTTACTTGGCATTTCATTTCTATTAATTATTGTCCTTGCATAGTCTTTTTGACTATTTTGCCTTTGTATTCTTATATCATATGTTCTTTGTGTCTATGCTCACTTGATGAGTTTAGTTTGCATGATATCCATTCATTTGATTTGATTCATTGATTCTATCACATGCTATGTCTATTCTTGTTGTTTTAAATGTGAATTGAATGATAAATAGCATGCTATTAGGCTAGTGAATATCTTATCAATGTTTAAGAGGACTTGTATTCCTTATTTGTTTAGGTGTGTAGATGTGTCTATGCCTTGACAATCCACACTTAGTATTTCTTGAAATTTAAAAAGTAGTTTTTGCATTTAGGTCCCGTACTCGATCGAGGTGTGCGCGACTTACGGGGTTAGAGTCCATGGGGATGTCGGCACATGTTACTTGACACTGTATGACACTCGGGGTTAGAGTCCATGAGGCGGTCTACACACCGGGGTTAGAGTCCTTGGTAAAACTTGGGTTAGAGTCCCTTGTGCTATATGATTATTGAGTCGGAGTGACATGTTTCACTGCCGACCGGACCTAAATCACCACTACTTAGCCTAATGTCAGTATCACTTGTTTAACTCTCGTATTTACTCGCATATGGTTTATTTTCCAGTTTTCCTATTTATATGCTTTTAAATACCATTCGAATATTTGGAAATGCAAGTTAAACTTGTCACCGGGGATTACTATTTTATTCTTGTACTCACCGTCCTTTTTATGACGGTGGGTGCAGAGCCGTCTACCAGCAGGCCGGGCAAAGAGAAGATCGATAATTATCCCTGAGCCCGCGGCGCATCACTACATCGATTGTAGGCCTTCTTTTGGTATTTTGATTGTATATGTTATATATGTCTTTCAGATACTATTTGAGGTTGTATATTGGGTTGATCGTTAGTTTCCCCGACTTGACTTAGACTATTTTACTGTTTCACTGCATTTTGAAGACTTCATATATGTGATGTCATTTCCCGATTTTCCACACTTATGATTTTATAAATGGCTTCCGCATAAATTACTAATTGCTTCTGCATAATCAATAAGACTTCCGCTAATTAATTAATTTAATAAAAAGTTTTAATTAACTCTAAATTTTATAAACTGGTAGGACTAGTGTATCACTTATCCTGAACACGAGAAAATAAGCGTCTAGGTTGTAAAGGCTGACTAATACGTAGTTAAGTCCTGCGTGGATATGATTATGACTTAATTACGGGATTAGGCGGGCGGTGCCCTAGATTAGGAGAGGGGCCGTCACAATTCGAGTTTATCAAATGGGATTGAATTGTAAAAGTTGTAATCCATGTAGATTGGATATTGAATTACGAATTGCATACCTTAATATACAGATTCAATTCGAAATCCGGTTCAATTATCTTTTACATACATATAATCTTAAAATCCTTAACTATATTTGAATGATCTTAGCATTTTTATGCAGTTAATTCATATACTATTTTTGTATATAACTCATTTGGTATTCATCTCAGTACACTTGAAAATCTAAATTTTTGAAATTTAAACTAATCCATTTAATATTTGAGTACACATTTTAAGATAAAAAGTCAAATAAATATTACTTATCGGGATTTTTCTAAATTTTAATTTTAACGTATTATTTTAACTGTTTTTTAACTATTAATTTCGAGTTGCTAATTCACATAATTAAATTTATCCAATCTATAAATTTAGTAAATATATATATTTGGATTGGTAAAACAAATAGACTAGACGTTTGCGATTTTTTAAATGACAAAACTTATCTTTTGGTCCCTGAACTTTGAGTCATTTATGCTTTTAGTTCCTCAACTTGCAAAAGTGCACATTTGGTCCTTGAACCTTGGCAAGAGTACAGATTTGGTCCTTCCACCCTTAGAACCGGTAAGAACAGCTGATGTGGCAAATGAAAGTGCCACGTGGCTAGTTTATTTGCCACATAATCGTTTTTTGCATGAACCAGTGGTTCAAAAGTTAATTGGACCAAACCCAAATTTATCCCCAAATTAAAACCATTCCCTTTCCCAAACACTCTCCTCTCTCCCTCTCCCGTTTCTTGCTCTTTGTTCTTTTCCCTTTCACGAACGTCTCTCTTAATCACTCTAACGCGCATTGGTTCTCTCTACGTTTGTTGTCTCTCAACATTGAATCAATGATTAAACAAATACTCCAGTCATTTAAAAAAAACAACAGCTCCATTAACAAAGTCGGTGTTGTATGTGACAATACTTACAATCTCCCAGTTTATGCTTTTGCTCTAACAATTTTGGTGTCCGAATTTGAAGGATATTGTGACGGCTCCAACCTTACAAATTGGGCACCGCCCGGTACTAGGCCTCCATTAACCTCCGGTAAACCAGTGCTGAGTCAATAAAGGCTTGTCAGCCTCATAAACCGGTCTTCAGTACCTGATAATCCACGCAACATAGTATATATATAATATGTAACCATAAGCAACATAATCTAAATGCGTTGAAAAACCAGATGATGAATAAATTAAACACACAACGAGTTATAGGTGTGGAAGCTAGAATGTGGAAACTCCGTATAATGGATACAATGTACAAATTATAGTGATGAGGGGAAATACATGTATCTCTCAACCCAAATATCCATTTATAAAAATATAATAAATGTAACATAGATGCATCAAATAACCTACGTATGTCGCACATTAATGTTCACGAGCTCGGAGATTATGCCTGCAAAGTCACTAAAAGCGGGACAATTCCAGTAAGTAAAGCAGTAAGAAATTCAATATTAGTTCTTTTCTTTTCTTGCTTATTTTGATAGAAATGATACCTATTTTTAGACTCTACTTCCCTACCAAGTGACCTAGGGTCTAAAGTGGTCAAATTGAGTCGTTGTTTACTCTTGAGTTGAGCATCCGAGTAGCGTTCGTCACTACAAGGAAAATGAAATTTAGAAACGGAATTAGCAACGGAATTAAGTTCCGTTGCTAAAAAAAGTAGTTAGAGACGAAATTGAGACGGATTAATTCAGAGACGGAATTGAGACGGATCAGAGACGAAATTAGAGACGGAAATAGAGACGGAATTAAATTCCGTCTCTAAAAAATGGCGCCAACATTCCCACCAAAACTTTGTTTTCTCATAACCGTTCATCAAATCTCGAGATTTGTGCGTGCTTGGATCAAGGCCCCATCCACCCCCCCAAATCCCCAAATCCCACAAGTTCGGTCTCGGTCTCTGCTCTTCGATCGTTTCGTCTGTCTCCTCTTCGATCGTCTCGTCTCGTCTGTCTCCTCTTTGATCGTCTCGTCTGTCTCTGCTCTTCGATCGTCTCGTCTCTCCGTCTCTCTCCGGTCACCGCCCCCCAAATCCCCAACCCCCAACAAGTCTCTCGTCTCGGTCTCTTGTTCTCAACTCTCTCTCTCCAAAATCCCCAAATCCCACAAGTTCGGTCTCGGTCTCTGCTCTTCGATCGTCTCGTCTGTCTCTGCTCTTCGATCGTCTCGTCTCTCCGTCTCTCTCCGGTCACCGCCCCCCAAATCCCCAACCCCAACAAGTCTCTCGTCTCGGTCTCTTGCTCTCAACTCTCTCTCTCTGGTCTCTCCGTCTCTTGCTCAACCAGTCACTCTGGTCTCTCTGGTCTCTCTGGTCTCTCCGTCTCTCTCCGGTCACCGCCCCCAAATCCCCAACCCCCAACAAGTCGATCGTCTCCGTCATCGGCTCTCAACTCTCTCTCTCTGGTCTCTCCTTCTCTTGCTCGGTCATGGCTCTCCGTTCTCTCTCCGGTCACCGCCCACCGCTCACCGCTCTCTGCTCTCACCGGTGACCGATCTCTCATCGGTCATCTTCGCTCACCGCTCTCTCTCTTTCATTGCTCTCTGCTCTCTGGTCGCTCTGTGCTTACCGCTCCGCTCTCTGCTCGTCAAGGTAACAATCAAAAAAAAATTGTAACACCCTAATTCTCTTCAAATTGTATCTGCTCACATTTTCATGCTGGTTTGGCTATCATGTGCATTTGTTGGTGTTCTTCACTTGATCTATTAAGTTACTGTTGTGTATTTTGTTTGGTTTAGAAGTTTTTGTTCTGCTCTTCTCTTGCATGCTTAGTTGTTTTGTGGTTATGCTTGTTCTACCGAGTAACAATGAAATGTGAACTGCATTTCTCTGTTGTGATCTGGGTTTTGTAGTTATGTTCATTTTGCCATGTTTTAGTTGTTGCAATGCTACTTGTGAGTGACAGAGTTTTCCCTAATTGGATTTGTACAAGTTTTTACCTGTTTATATATATGGTTTAGGGTTTTAGATTAAAGCTTATAACTACAAGACTTTAATTATCTTTAAATCAAATTAATTCACATCGGTATATTAACACTTTTATATATATGGTTTAGGGTTTTGGGTTTTAGGGTTTGTGTTCTTATGGTGGTTATTGTTGGTGTTGTTTGTGTGCTTACTGCTACTTCCACTGTTAAATTCACCTTCCTTACCAATTTCTATCTATTACAGGACCTTGAGAGTACTTAAGTTCTTCTTGTTGGGAGAGTCATAGCTGACTTGTACATCATTGATTTAGTTTCCTTTACTTTAGAGCTTCCTCAATCATTTACGGTAAGTAATCATAATTGTTCATGGCATCATAGACTTGGTCATCCTTCAGCTGTTGTAACTAAAAAGTTAATTCCATTGATTCTAGGTCATGTTCCTATTAGTTCACATTTTGATACTATGTAGGAATAAGATTGATTGAAACAAAAAACCATTTTTGGTGCATTGGGTTTCTATGTGATTACCTTGTTTTCTTAATTTTTTGAAGATTGGTCTTACATTATTAAGTTGGTTTGATTTGATTTGAAATGTAGATCGTTTAGCTGAGTTTGTTTGCAACTGTGCACAAATTTAGATGTCATGCTGGAGATAGGTGCTGCAAATTGTTTAGGGAGCTTTGGTTGCCATTAAGCAACAAGCATTCATCAGTTTTCGAGCTTTGCCAATACTGAAAATTGTGCTATATTTTATTTCTTAATTTACATTATTTGATATTGTTATGCCACATTTTTTCATGTTTTGCCCACTATGTTTGATTCACTTGTGTGTATATGCATGTGTGTAGAGAAAGCTACCAATAGAGTAGGTATAGATGAATAGTACCTATAATTATATAATTTCTACTACTAGGTAGGGTTCAAAAAAACTAGGATTACTCTTTCAGTTAATGTTGCTATTTCAAATAAAATTTCAAGAGAATTGAATAAACCTATAACCTTAAGGAGGTACGAGTGAACAAGTAGTAGGAGCTTTGATACTATGTGGTATTTGTATGCCTCTTATAACTTATGATTTATTTATTTTTTTGAACTCCTTGTTGCTTTTATTTTTACGACCAATTATCATACTCTGTTTGGTATCAGTCATGTACCGAGCTAGGTATTAAGAAAGTTGTTTCCAACCCCCTTTATTCAATGGCTAGAAGCAAAGCTTTTTGCTCATGTAGTTAGGTAGGTCCTCAGATTCCCCCTTCTAATAAATTGTGTTAGTTGGACACACAAGTAGCCATGTATCGTCGGAAATTATGAAACTAGTTGACTAATTTAATTGCACAATTACAATAGGAATGTATGTCTATGTTATGTGAGGCCGCGATCGATGTTACGTGAATTTTCTATACCTTTCTTATATGGAGTGTAACTTCTCGACGGTGCTTGGCAAAGAGCAACCAATCTTTTCACATAAATTGGCCTATCAAATTACCTTGTTTGTCTTCTTATATTTTGAGCTATGTTTTACCCTTTCTTGCTCAATGGGTAGATAAGGGGAAATATTTACAGAAAAATGAGAAAGGTTATCTTATTTCGAAAGATATTTTGCTTACCCTAAATTTGTTTTGTGAGATCCAACCATTTGTTATATTTTTAATTTGCTCATCCTTTCCATAGCACACTTTTGAAGTTTCCAGGTTAATGTCGTTTTCTGTTGGAGGTTATTTTTTATATAGCTTCTGGCAAAACTACGTCCAAAAGCTATTACAATGTAGTCCCATTGGAGAAGGCCCAAATTGGCAATAAATATTTAATTTGTTGCTTGATCTTTTATAGGTCTAATACTTTTTCCATCAATTAGAGATTAAACATTATGATATATAGACATGCATACTTTTGTTTGTGTAACTTTTGAGATTATACTGCAGATGTTATTCGCTTGTCTGAGTATGAAGGTGATAAAATAAGAGTTCTCCCCTGTCACCATGAATACCATATGATATGTGTTGATAAATGCTATATATTTTCTGATCTCTGGTGTGCAGGGGTATGCCCGCTTTGCCGTGGAGATGTTTGTGAAGGTGTAGCCGAAAGTTTGGTTTTCAGCTCATGAAAAACCCATAAGGAATACTTGTACATATATGCATATATGAGGCCTGGCAGCCAATGCACTTTACAACTCGTCTGGTTGTATATTTGTTATTGTGTTATTCCGTATTCTGCTGTCGATTTATCTAGTTCATTTTCTTTTTCATTCGTTGAATTTATTTGGAAGTTTCTTTGGAAGTTCCTTTTGGAAATTTTTTGACCCTTCTTATCAGCCTAGCCCTGGATTGCCTTCAACACATCATCGAAGGGTGGCTTGTTCTTTCAGGGATCAAGCTCTATTCTAGTTATTTCAGATATGTATGTCATCATTAAATCAACTAAAAACTGATGGTAATATGTCAACTCTTATTTCCCAGTCGGAGATTGAGCATCTCTATGGTTTGTCTAGTGGTTTTATTGCTTTTGAGCTCTTATGTTATTTTGTAGTTTTGTTTACTTCACTTTGTTAGTTAACACTTTTATGAAATAAATATGCAGCAATGAGCAGGCTGCAGAACTGGCACTTTCTCTTGCGCATAAGTGCTTGTCATTTGACTTTGTGGGAACATCTTTAGATGAGAGTTCAGAAGAGTTTGGTATTGTACATGTATTTAAAAAAAATAAAAAATGATACTGCATTTCTATCTATCACATATTCACGTTGCTTTATTTATTGTTAATAAATTTATGATAACATCTTAACGTAGTATTTTTCACTTGATTTCTCTTGGAAATGTTCACGCTTCTCAGTCATGTGTAGGTACCGTCTGCTTGGAGGCCAGTTCTGGAGGATCCTTCAAACCTGCAAATCTTTTTTTACTACTATGCAATCGCAAAACCTCCTATCTCAAAGGAGGTTAGATCAGTCTCATATTTTGTATTAAAGTTTCTCAATTAATTCTTTTTTTTAATTCACTCGTTTCACTTCATCAAACCTTCTCACTTCTATGACAAATTGAAGTCTTACTAAATTCGGTTGTTGGTCTTCCGAGGCTTGGCCTTATTTCTCTTCCTGCCATTTTTTACCCCATTATTGTTAACATTGTAAGAATTGTGATAAAATAAAAAATAAGAGGAAAATAAATTCTTAACTGCATAGACTTAATACCTTTTCCATTGAATCATTCATCTGAAATTTACTTCATATAAGAACCTGGCTTCACAAGCTGTTTCCTTTATTCATTGACCGAAAAAAGCTAGTTTCTATGTTAAGATAAAAATCTATTCTCCTTATTATTGTTGGCGAATAGAATGTAATGTTAATGTATAATGCTTGTTTATTTGCATGATTATCCGAGCTTACCTTCAATTATTAATATCAACCTGCAATCTGTGGATGGTATGGCGTGCACTGAATGTATTTTTCTCATGTAATGCTATTAAAAACTTATGTAATCATCAAAGTACTTGTCAAACATTTTCTGAATTGATTGATCAAACAGCTTTGTTCATGGATTCCAAAATCTTTCTGGGTTCTAGTGTATACAAGGCCATGGTTTGTCCTATCACTTGAAAAATCATTCAGATAAAGAATTAGTTAGGGATTGGATTGGCTATTTCTTAAGAGGATGTATTACTCTTTTATGTCCTACCTTCATCAATAATATATTACTACAGTTTGGTAGATCGTAGGAAGATTATTTGCCTTTTGTGAGTTTGCCTACATCAATTTTTCTTATGGTACAAAGGTATCTATGATTTCTTATCTTTGTTATTGAAGGCTTTGGAGTGATTGGTACGATTAGCTGCTGTAAGGCGTTCTCTGTTCGCAAATGATGTTCAACGTTCAAAGTTTCTGGCCAAGGTTTGGTGTCTTTTTGTCTTTGCTATATCATTATTTCATGATTATCCTTTTCGTTGCTCCATGGGTGTTAGATTTCTGGTGCCAACTTTATCTCTGTCAGCTTCTTTAATTCTTAGGCACCGGATGAAGTTTAACTTTTTATTTTTCTGGACATACATCACAACGCCAAGTGATCAATTGGAAATCTCAAGATTTTTATTTGGTTGATTGCTGAATGAGATCGATTTTTACCTTGGTTGTTATTGATCTTACTTGCATTGATTCCAGTGTTGATATATTGAAACATATGGAAACTGAGGTCAATTTTGAATAAAAGAAAGTGAAAGATATAGTTGCCTATCTAAAAGTTTTGACTTGATTTCTCAACGTTATTGATCCACATTATATCCAAGTGAAGTGAGCCATCATAAATTTTTTTAATGAGAAGCTTAAAAGAACTGCTTTACATCATTGAAGTATGAAGAAGAGTCATTTGCTTAAAAGAACTGCTTTAGTTGATGCAATATTTATTTTTGCTTCTAATTTTATTAACATATTTCTGGAATTCAGGCCTTGCTGATCATGATAATTACCATGAGTAATGTCGTTTGCTTGGGCGCTTTCAAAGCTAATTACCGGTAGTAAAATTTTCTGCATTTAATATGTACAAATAGCTCATTTGATGTTAGAATAAAGCTAAATGCATTTCTGTTTTTCTCTTACCTTTTTCTATCTAAATACAATGTATATGCCTTGTTTAGTAGAAAATGAAATCATTACAAGTATCCATTCATATGGTGAGTCTAAGATGGACATGTGAAAATGTAATTTGGTATTTCTCAATGGTATTCTTTGCTCATGGTTGGGACATCCTTCTCTTATTAGGCCATTGGCCATACTTTCCTTTGACCTATATATGATCCTTAATATATCAAATCCATGTGATTTTGTGGGATTTGTGTATTTGGTATTCGTGCTTGATTTCTGATTATGGGATTTGTGTATTTGGTTATTTGGATCACACTGGTTTTAGAGTTGTAACATATTGATCTTGCTGGATTTTTAGCTTAACTGCAGTGAAGGAGTTGTGACTTTATTTGATGGATTTTTAGCTTAACTGCAGTGAAGGAGCTGTTGGGGTCAATGGATCTCATGGGTTCGAAATCTTGTTTGGTTCGGTTGTTCATCTCGCTTTCGGCTTAGTTGGAGATGCAATTACATCGAATGAGAGGCTAATATATTTTCGGTTTGATTCTATAGTTCTATGGGTTGGTGATGTGGTGAGGTGGTTTGAGATTCTCGTAACCTTGTGACTTGATTTATATTCTGGAATTGTGCAATTTGGTACTTGGGCATACAGAGGACCATGCTTCAATGAACTCAGGGAAATAACTAGCTTAGATGCATCAAGTTATGGCTATTCCCATATTGGCTCTCTAAGGAAAATGTTCCTTAGATCGTATACACTTGATGTTTCTGGATTAGATAAGACAAGTATTATCAAGCATTTAAGGGAAAGAACCAGTGCACCGATAAAAGAAGTCAAGTCTGCTTTGGTTAATTGCAATTGGGACATCGGTTAGTATGCAAAATTCTTCTTTTTTCGTTGCTTTGTCAGAATTTTTGGTTGTAATTCATTAATTGTGTACAATATTGGGTGCTACTCAATGCAGAGGCTGCACAGAAAGACCTGAGGAAAAGAGGTGTGGTGTTAGCTTGAAAAAAGTCATCGAGAACTGCTGCTGAGGGTTTACTCGCATTAGTTAAGAATGACAAGGAAAAGAGGTGTGGTGTTTGCTTTGTTAATGTTATCTTAACTCTGTTTGTTGTGCTGCTCCTTGTCTTCTTACCCTTGTTCATAAGGATCTCTACCTAATAATGCTAGTAGCAAATCTGATCGTCTGAAACTTGCACCTAGAAGTTGAATCAAATTAATCATCCAGTAGATAAATATGTGGTCTTCCTTGCCAGTCTGTAAAGTTCACAGGATTCACTCTTCCCCTTGCAATTAATGGAATTAATGAGACGTTGTAGCATTGATTGTCTTAACACAAAAGTCTATTTGTGTGATTGCAGTCTTGAGGCAATGTTTGTTGATCTTGGTCATTTTTCTGTGCGATCGATTCAGGTATTTACTATGCATTTGCCTTTACGGTTCTGATTTTTTTTAATTGCTAACAATCAATGGTTGTAGTACATTATAAACTATATAATGTCAGCTATGTCATCTTATTCAATCTTTTGTTACGGCTGTAGATTGTTTTTGGTAGAAACTAGAAACACAATGGAATTATTTGACACTACTGATCTCGAGCGTGCTCAGTCTGGTATATTTTAATCACAAGTCAAAGACTGAGCATAATTATTCAATCTCACTTTCACTATAAAAACTCATTTTATTTGTTGTTGTTGTTGATGTAGAGCGTGACCGAGTTGCAAGATGGATCAGCATTATTCATAACAGTAGCAAAATACTTATCCCCATCGCGCCATGATATCGATCAGGTAGGAATTACGCTGATGTGCGATTAAAGCACGATCGACATGCTAACTTCAACTAGAGGATTATCCTCGAAAGACAACAAAGGAACCTCTTCTTCACTTGAAGCTGATTCTTGTATCATGGTAGCGGAGCATGAGTTGGAGATGCAAGAATCAAAGGGATCTGCTTCGTGAAAACAAGTAATCATATGCATAATTCTTTTCTTTTCAAAGTTATCAATTAGTCGCTGATGTATGTGTGTATATTTATATGTAAATTGCATTATGCGATGGGGAATTCCCCAACACAATGATCAGTTGATGAGGAAAAATGTTATACTCAAAAACATTATTATCTTAATCAAAATGTAGACGGGCAAAGTTATTGTAATGGTAGTAGAAACCCAAACAATTGAACATGATTGATGGCACTAATTAGCATTTTTGAGTAAATTATGTAACTTGCACACTTTATCATCCGTTGTGGTAACATAATTTGAATATTTTGCTGCCTTCTCACCTTAATGCTACTATTATAAAATGTACAAAATATTGTTGATCCATGCAGGCTAAGCACCAAAGGAGACGTCAGGAGCTGACCCAGACTACACCGGACCAGCCGCTGGATGATGAGGCGGTGTACTACAAGGTGGCGGGTGATTGTCCCAAAGGATGTGTCTACAGTCTCAGGTCGTTATGGAGAAAGAAGAGAAGATACGTAGATCCTGATGCTAGCACATCCCAGGTGCTAGCACAACGAGGAATGAGCAACTTTATGATACTTAGGTATTTTATGGTTGTTGTAAAACAATGAGAATTGTAGTTTTTTTATGGATACTTAGGTATATTAAACATTTATTATACTTGACTACGTTTCGTGAATATATAAATCTTTCTTAAGTTCGAATTTTATGTTTTTTCTCAATTGAATATTTGTTGTTGATATATATTGTTGATTTGTGTATGTATGTCGAATTCTGCTTTTTTGGGGGATGCTAGCACCCCTAAGGAGTTGTTGGAGGGGGTGCAGGCGATGGAGCAGGTCTTATGGTTGTATTTTCAAGTTTAGAGGTTATGGAGAACCAATTGGATTAAGCTTAGGTTTGAAAACTAAAAAAAGCGGAATTGAGACGGATTAGCAACGGAATTCATAGATTCCGTTGCTATTCCGTCTCTAATTTTCAATGAATCGGCAACGGATCAGAGACGGAATACATTCCGTCTCTGATTCGTTGCTAATCAGAGACGGAATAGAGACGGAATTAAAAAATTCCGTCTCTGATCCGTTGCTAATCAGAGACGGATCAGCGACGGAATGCATGAATTCCGTCTCTGTTCCGTCTCTGATTAGCAACGGATCAGAGACGGAAGAGTTCATGCATTCCGTCTATGATCCGTTGCTAATCAGAGACGGAACAGAAACGGAATGCATGAATTCCGTCTCTGTTCCGTCTCTGATTAGCAACGGATCAGAGACGGAATGCATGAACAATTGTACCATTTAGAAAAATTTCCATTTCTGTTCCGTCTCTGTTCCGTTTCTAAATTCCGTCTCTAATCCGTCTCTAATCAGAAACGGAATCACAATTCCGTTGCTGATTGAATCAGCGTCGACGATTTTAGAGACGGAATAAATTCCGTCTCTGTTCCGTTGCAGATTAGGATTAGAGACGAAATTTATGCAAATCAGAGACGAAATTTTCGTTTCTGATCTGCTGTTTTTTTGTAGTGCGTGACTCCTAGACGAGACTGAATCCTTTGAGTAAGCATCCGCCATGTGTAGTGGCTCCTCACAAGACTTCAAGGATTCCATTGCGGCTGAGCATTCGGATGCGACTGTGGCTCCCTTCAGAATTTTCTCGGGCTGTGGCTCAAGTGAACCAATAGTGCCAAACGAATTAGGTGTGGCTGAAGCAGAACTTGTCCCGCCGTACCAATATTTGACATTTACTCGTAGCCAAGTGGCTTTGAGCCTAATTGTAGAGTGTCAAGCCACTTAAGCACATATCCTTTGCTTTCAGGTCACTTGGTCACTATCGTTGACCATTGTAGTTTGTTTATCATGCGTTTTATTATTCTTTTCAGCTTCATTACTCTACGACATGATTTATAGACTTGTTTATTGTTTAATCTGAATTACTATTGAACTTTTTCTAGATTTACTTACTGGAATTGTCTCCAATTTTGGTCATACTATTGGTTTTGAAGACCAATAAAAGATAGGAAGAACAATTGAACAATTATGCAATGAGAGAAATCAACTATGGAGACCAAGAATTTTTGTTTTGGTTCACCTAAAAAATCAGCCCACAAAACAGTAGACAATAAAAAACTGAACTTGATTCTCTTAATTTCACAAAAACAATGGTACGTCATATATAATTAAAAGCAAAAGTGAATTATAGAAAGTCTTAAATAATTCTACTTCTAATTCTAATCTACACACAAAAAAATTAGCAACTTCATATAGAATAAGACAACCAAAAAAACTTTTGCGCACATAAATAGAAACTCCTAAAATATAGGACTAGAAATATGAATGTGCACTTAATAAAACTAAATAACGTAAATAAAAACTATTAGGTATACTAAAGCACTAATTTTAACACTCCTCCTTGCTTTAGGATCAATAAACTTCACTATCATTGAGGAGTTCGAACTTGTTGACTTGAATTATGTCAGGAGGATGACGCAACCAATCTGAATATAACATCGAACCTTTCACATTGATTTGTGGAGAATGTACCAATGAATCTTGAACTTTAGGATAATTACCAATTCTTATATCTCCTCTAATTGAACCACCAATCTTTCTTTTAGAAGAAACATTCAATGTGTTAATTTTTTCAACTCCATTAATACATATTGCAAGAACATCGGGTACAAAAGAACTGGTAACATCATGAACTTGAGAATTTCCTTGGTTGAAATTAAGTTTTTTTGTTTTCAATGGAGTATCAACAAAGTACCTCACATTCTAAAACATCTTTGGTTGGAGCTTAAATAATAATGACTTTCTTTCATGCAATGATGACCCTTTGAGGTCTTGCAACATCTTTCTTCTTCGTATTCAAAAATTTTGGAAGGTGACAAACGTCAAGTTTTTTGTGCCTGAATTCTGCGGTATTGACTTCATTATTGTCGATCTTTCGCTCCACTTCTTTTGGATCGAATGAAAAGCTTTTACCTTTCATTTTAACCCTCAAAATCTTATGACCAATAGCATCAAAAATAGTACAATGCAAATTTTCAAATGATATTTTATATCCTTTTTCAACCAATTGACTGACACTAAGTAAATTCTGATCAATATCGGGTATGTAAAGAACATCCGAAATTAATTTTGTACCCGAACTTGTTGTGATTGAAACGGTGCATTTTCCTTTTGCTAGGATGTAACCACCGTTTCCAATTCTGGCTTTTTTGATTTCAACTGACCATATCTCTGAATAAGGTTTTGTCATGAGATATGTGGTTTGTGCAATCACTATCAATCAACCAACTTTTGTTGGAATCTTCAATTAAATCATAACTTGCAACAAAAATTCGATCTTCATCATATAAATCACAGCTTATCGCATTTGGTGCACTTTGCATCCAGTCTTTGCCAACACTTGTATGGTGGATGACATTTTTTCCCACAGTGGTGACATGGTGGATAGTTTCTGCTAGAGTTTCTACCAATGTTTTCTCCACTTGTTGTTGGACTTTTTTTATAAGGTTTCTTGTCATCTTGATGCATGGCTTTTAGAGCATCTTCAACAACATGATCTTCCCTCATAAACCTTTGTTAGTCTTGTGCTTGCATGACATTCAACAACTTCGCCAACATGATCTTGAAAAGTTCTTTCGTGTTCTCCAAAGTAGTGATAGCCTCATATCTTTCTGGCACTGTGACGAGAATCTTTTCTACAATTCTTGAATCGGAAAAATCCATGCCTAATAGCCGCACCTTGTTGATAACAATTAGTAATTTATCTGAGTACTCTTTGACAGTCTCAGATTCTTTCATCTTTTCCAATTAGAATTCTCTAATAAGATTGAGAACTTGCATGCCTCGAATCTTTTCGTCTCCTTCATACTCATTCTTCAAGTAATCTCAAATCTTTTTCGCGGATTTGAGAGACAATTCTTGTGAATAGGGTCATTGAGACGGCATCAAACAAGTAAGCTTTTGCCTTAGACTTCTTGGTTTTTCTTTCTTTGTGACTTTTGATTAGAGTCATTGTAGGATTGTGTGGCAACGAAGGGGTTTTATAATCTTCTTTTACCGTTTCCCACAAATCCAAAGCATGCAAGTAAGTCTCCTTCTTCACCGTCCAAAGTTGGTAGTTTTCTCCATTAAAGATGGGATGAGCAATCTTGTTGAAACTCTTTTCAGAATTCATTCCACATATCCCTTAAGAAGATAGCTCTGGTACCAATTGTTGGTTTTGAAGACCAATAAGAAATAGGAAGAACAATTGAAAAATTATGCAATGAGAGAAATCAACAATGAAAACTAAAAATCTTTATTTCGGTTCACCTCAAAAATCAGCCCACAAAACAGTAGACAATAAAAAACTGAATTTGATTATCTTAATTTCACAAAAACAGTGGTACATCATATATAGTTAAAAGCGAAAGTGAATTATAGAAAATCTTAGATAACTCTACTTCTGATTTTAATCTGCACACCAAAAAATTAGCAACTTCCTATAGAATAAGACAACTAAAAAAACTCTTGCACACATAAATAGAAACTCCTAAAATCTAGGACTAGAAATAGGAACGTGCACTTAATAAAACTAAATAACGAAAATAGAAACTATTAGGTATACTAAAGCACTAATTTTGACACATACTATGAAACTTTGGGAGATGATAATTGATAATATGCTAAGAAGACAAACAACAATATCAAAGAATCAATCTGGCTTCATGTCTGGGAGGTCAATTATGGAGACGATTTTCCTTGTAAGAAGATTAATGGAAAAATATAGAAAAAAAAATCTTCATGACATTTGTAGATTTATAAAAAAACATATGATGGTGTTCCTAGATATGTTATTTGGTGGGTTCTAGAAAGAAAATGAGTGCATGCTAGATACATATTAAGGATTTGTATGAGGGAGTAGTAACGAGTATAAAGACGTTTGGAGGAACTACAAAAGAATTTTCCATTATGATAGGACTACATCAAGGATCGCCTTTAAACTCATACTCTTTACTTTAGTTATGGATAAACTAGCTAAGCGTATTCAAGAGGATATGTCATGGTGTATGTTATTTGCAGATGACATTGTCTTAGTGGACGAAACAAGAGATAAAGTGAATAGAAAATTAGAACTTTGAAGAAATACATTAGAATCTAAAGGCTTTAAGTTAAGTAGGACGAAAATTGAATACATGCACTATGAGTTTAGAAATAGTAGGCATCGAGATGATGGAGTGGTAATGTGACGACCCCTAATCTCACCATATAGGACCTAACAAAGGACTAGTCAGCCTATCCAAAACCATTTCCCTACTTATTATTATTATTATTATTATTATTATTATTATTTTAAATAAATATAAAAATATACTTATCCTATGTCAATTCATAAATAAAAGTTAATTAAAATTTTGTTTACTTAAAAGTTTATTCAATGGAAGTCTTGACAATTTAGCGGAAGCTTATATTGTGAGTCCTAACAATTGTGAAGAAAAAACCGGGGAATAAAGATCACATGCATATATATGATGAAACGACGATATATAATATCATGTGTCTGGTCAAGGTACTACTCACTCAACCCATAATATAAAACCCCAAAAGTATATCATATACATATAAAAGTAATGCATCAAAAATCAAACCTACAAAATCGGGTGTAGCAGTGCTCCACTGGCTCGTCGATCTTCTCTTTCCCTGTTCTGCTACTCGGATGGATCTGCACCCACCGTCACAAACTAGACGGTGAGTACAAGAAAATATAAAGTAATACTGAGAGACATTTGTTCATATTCCCAATTATGCAACAAGTATTTAAAAACAAGATAATAGCAATTATGTTGTAAATGGAACATGCAAATAGATACTCCATCTAAACAACATGAAACTAACACATGGCTAAGTAGTAATGATCTAGGGTCGGTCGGCCGTGATCTTCATCACATAAGCCTTTCTACTATATGAGGATGAAGCTGAGCTCTACATCAATGTGAAGGTCTGAGCAGTGCTCTTGCCTTTATAACCTTTCATTGGTGTCAGTCACCTACGATATATACTTGCCAACAACCCCGGGTCTCATACCCCGTATGCTGCGCAAGTTATGCTTACCAACAGCCCCGGGAATCATTTCCCATGTGCTGCCCAAGATAGTGGAGAAATACCAATCACCTTAGAAAGTCTAGTGACCCCCGTATGTCCACCGGATTTCTATTGTAAAGTGGTCTTAGATGTAAGAACTACTTTCATATTCAAAGAACAACACGGTATCAGAATCCAACAAAAGAGTTGCATACTAATGCACAAAGGATATAGATTCACAACACTACGTAATACCTAGCTAATAGCATGCTATTTCACTGACCACCTGTATTAACAATCAATAATGACATAGCACATGAATTGGAGTCAATGAAATCATTTTATCAACAAACTATACCATGAAAGCAACCTCATGTAATGAGAAAGAACAACAAGTCATGACTTATGGAGTACAAAAGCAATTTAGTCCAAATGACTGGAAATGAACATATGAATAGGAATGAAATGTAAAGAAATATCACAATCAGTTTACTTACAATCCACGCAATTTCTTATGTTACTCCAGCCTCCCGACACCTCGAAACTCGTACTTGAATCCACGGAATACTTCCCTAGGTTCTTGATATCATATTATAGGTTTTTTAGTGTGTTTGGACCTTTACTCAGGGTATTAGACTCTTTAATAGTGTTTAAGAGATTTTTGAAAATTGCAATTTTTATGATGACATAGATCTAGCGCGCTAATGACTGGGGTTGGCGCGCTAATGCACATTAGTGCGCTACCAATCCTTGTCTAGTGCGCTAATCCAAGTTAGCGCGCTAGCTGATCCACCTAGCGCGCTATGTGCAGTAAAACTCAGAATTCTACAATCAGAATTTTGAGTTTTCTCTACACATAGGCTATGTTAATGCCTAAGGAACATCCATACATACTACTAGAGTTCCATGACATCAACCACATTGTAAAACAACAAACCACAACCTCAAATTCATGAATTCATTGAATTAAGCTAACTCTATGGCGTAAAGAAGTTACACAACTTGATGAACACTAGCTATACTTGATCTCTCCTTCAATAAATCACCAAATTTTTGCTGATCTTCTTCTTCTCCAGCAGCTCCTCCTTCTCCAGCAAGTTTCTTTCTCTCTTAAGCGATTGAAATGAAAGAGTTGAGTTGTTTAAGTTGACCAAAAGCTTTATATTCATGAATTGGATATGGTTAATTAATAGCCATTGATCCTAATTTGCACACGCTTATTAACATATTTCCCACTAACTCGTTCCAAATGACACCAATAAGATACTCAATTGGTGTTGAGATGGGTCATTACGTGTCTCGAGAAATATCAAGTGTATATTATTTTAACTTACTAACTTAAGTGTATTTGATACTTAATCAATCATAGCCCCACTTATATCACTTATAAAAGCAATATAAAGCTTATACCAACTCACCATATTCTTCTCTACTTTAGTCCCACGTCGGCACGCAACTCGAGGCGCGTTCCCACACACGTCTCGACACCTATTCACAAGTAGGAATGACTTAGTAGTCTACACATATACAATACACTAGGCATACATCATTACAAAATATAACATTTACCTCGGTCATCTCGCCTCGATCGCTATACGTATATCGAAGCGGGTCTCACATCACGGGTCATTTGATCCTGATTAAATTTTAAAGTCAAATTACAGATTTAGGCCGTGACAATTCTTCCCAACAAATGGAAATTTCGTCCTTGAAATTAAACTTAACCAAAATTTATACCTGACTTGAAGAGGAATAGAAACCTATCGCGCATATAGTGTTCCCGTTTCCAAGTGAGTTACGAGTCTTCATGGAACTGCCACTTGACCAACACCTTCGGGATAGACTTGCCTCTCAATTGTTGTACCCTATGATCTAGAATATGTACTGGCTGCTCCTCATATGATACGTCCTCATTCAAGTCAATCCGACTCAAGTCCATTGTCGGTCTCTTGCCTGCCTTCGACTTGGCTAGTCAAAGCATAGAAATATGAAACACTAGATAAATCCTCGACATCTGTGGAGGTAAATCTAACTCATAAGCAACCTTTTCGACCAGTTTCTTAATCTTGAAAGGTCCAATGAATCTCGGTGCTAACTTTCCTTTCAAACCAAATCTGTGAATACCTTTTAGGGGATAAACCTCTTGATACAATAAGGCTCCCTCGTCATACGTGAGATCGCTGTGATATGTGTCTACATACTTCTTTTGCCTCTCCCGGGCTCCTTTAAGCCTATTGCGAATCTGTCGTACCTTCTCCGTGTGATCAACAACAATTTCAGGCCTTATAATGTCCCGGTCTTCTAGCTCAGCCCAACAAGATGGTGAGTGACACGGTCTGCCATATAAAGCCTCAAATGGCGCCATATAAACGCTAGCCTGATAATTGTTGTTGTATGCAAACTCACACAACGGTAGGTATTCTTCCCATAATCCGCCAAACTCAAGTACACAAGCCCTGAGCATATCCTCGAGAGTCTGAATCAACATTTATGTCTATCTATCAGACTGAGGATGAAGGGCTATGCTAAACTGTAGCCGCGTACCATACTGCTCCTGCATACTCCGCCACATCCTAGACGTACACATAACATTTTTGTCCAACGTAATAGTCAATGGTACCACATGCAGCCTAATAATCTCCCTCTCGAATAATATATTCAGCTGGTCAAATGTGTAATGAGCTGTAATGTATGAAATATGAAATTGGCGTTTTGTCGTCGACGGGCGTTCTGTAATAATCCTCCAGTCTACAATGCTCCTCTAGCCTTCACTTCTTGTGCGGATCTCACAGTTCCTAATAAACTCCGATACATCCGCTTTCATCCTAGGCCACCAAAAATGTCTCTTCATGTCATGGTACATTGTGGTCCTATTTAGATGAACAGTGAACCGGGAATGGTGTGAATCCTAAAGAATCTCATCTCTCAACTCTGCCACTGCTGGTATTCATGATTTGCCTCTAAACCTCAGACACTAATCCGCCATCTAAGTCCAGTCAGTACAATCAGTACTCTGGGCTATTTCACTAAACCTCTGGTATAAAATATCGGCTCTTTGACCCTCTAACACTCCATTTGTAGATATTGTCTGAAGCGTGATCTGAGCACAAATCATCATCCGAATGTCGGTAGGAATATCTGACTAAGTCATCATCGTCGCTGCCTCGAGTAATCCATACTCATGCATCATATGGCATATAACCACCTCTGCATCACCAGTCGGTATCCTACTCAGCGCATCGACAACTACATTAGCTTTTCCTGTGTGATGCTCTAAAGAAACGTCGTAGTCCTTCAGAAATTTCAACCATCGGCGTTGTCTCGTGTTAAGCTCTTTCTGTGTGAATAAGTATTTCAAACTCTTGTGGTCAGTATAGAGTGTGAACCTCTCTCCATACACATGATGTCTCCAAATCTTCAGAGCAAATACTACCGCTGCCAACTCCAAATCATGAGTGGGATAATTCTTCTCATGTAACTTCAGCTGTCTGGATGCATAAGCCACAGTGCCTTTATCCTGCATTAACACACAACCTAGACCTGTATGAGAAACATCTGTATAAACCAAGAATCCCTGTCCAGCATCTGGCAATATCAACACTGTTGCGGTAGTCAACAATCTCTTTAGTTGAGCAAATGCCTCATCGCATTCCTCAAACCAATCAAACTTGACATCTTTATGAGTCAATCTGATAATCGGTGAAGTGATCTTCGATAAATCCCTCACAAACCTGCGGTAATATCCTGTTAACCCCAGGAAACTCATGATCTCCGTAACTGACGTCGGCGCTGGCTAATCCATAATAGTCTGAATCTTGACTAAATCTACAGCAATACCTGCCGCTCCAACATGTCCCAAAAACTTGACCTCTGACAGCCAAAATTCACACTTACTGAACTTGGCGTATAGTTTGTGCTCCCTCAAAGTCTGCAACGTCTCTCTAAGGTGTTGCTCGTAATCTTCTCGAGTCCTCGAATATATCAATATATCATCAATGAAAACTATCACGAAACGGTCAAGAAATGGCCTCATCACTCGATACATCAAATCCATAAACATGGCAAGAGCATTAGTCAAACCAAACGGCATGACTGTAAACCGATAGTGTCCATATCTCGTGTCGAATGTCGTCTTAGACCTATCCTCATCCCTGATACTGGGCTGATGATACCCTGATCACAGGTCTATCTTGGAGAAATATTGTGTTCCTCTTAGCTGATCAAATAAGTCATTAATCTTTGGTAAGGGATACTTGTTTATGACTGTGACCCTGTCCTACTGTCTATAATCGATACACAATTTCAAAGTACCGTCATTCTTCTTCACAAATAGGATCGGTGTTCCCCATGGTGACATAAAAGGTGTGATGAATCCGTTTTGTCCCAAATCATGCAACTAACTCCTCAACTCCTCCAACTCTCTCGGAGCCATACGGTATGGTGGTATAGATATAGGTCTAGTGCCTGATACTAACTCAATGATAAAATCTATCTCTCTCGGTGGTAGTAAACCTGGTAAGTCTTCCGAAAACACGTTCGGAAACTCGCACACAACTGGAATCTCCTCAAATCTGGGTCCTCAACTCTTTACTATGGTGTATAATGACACCAGAGTCTCCATCTATCCACTAGTCGCAAGTCGACCTCTAATGCCCTCGGCTCTCGGTGTACTACCACTATACGTGATCATCGGACGCCCTAGGGTCTCAAATATCACTGTATTACTGAAACAATCGATGTGAACGTGATACGTTGCTAGCCAATTCATCCCTAACAATGCGTCAAAATCTAAGAACTCGAAAACCCTGAAGTTTGCAGGTAACTCTACCCCACCATTCTCTAATGGACATCCTTCAACAAGAAAATTAGGGTAAACTCTATCCCCGGCTGCAGTACTCAAAATCAAATGTACACTAACTCTAACCGGTGTCAACCCTAAAATGCCTATCATGCGATCATAAATGAAAGATACTACAGAACCCGAATCAAACAAAAGATATAATTGTCTACCGCAAATGGAAACCATAACCTCAATGAGTCTAAGTGTGGCATCTGCATCGGGCTGTGCTACCATGTGTACACCCTCTCGACTCTATGGTGGAAACACGACTGCTGCCTGTGGACAATCTCCAATTCTGTGCCCAACCTGACCACACATATAACATGTGATAGGTCTACGCTGACCATGAACCTGATCCTGGGCCTGTACATGTCTCTGCCCCCTGTCGAGGACTATCTCGACCTCTACCTCTACCTCTACCTGTACCTCGGCCTCTACCACCCTGCTGCTACTGACGTGCTAGTTGTGCTAGTAGAGCTGGCAAAGTAGTAGTAGCTGGTACTGCAGGTCTAAATGGTGGTGGCAAGGGAGGTCTACCAACAGTGATCTGCAATAGCGTAGGGGATGGTACAATGGGTACAACTGCTGTAGATGTCCCTGATCCCTGGGTACCTCTATCTCATCTCCTCAGTCCCTTGCATCCCTGTCTATTCCTCTCAAACTTCGCAGCTTGGTCAGGTGTCAACGCTGGTACTGATGTCCCATCGGCAACTCTGCCCAAATAATGTCTCGTGGGAGAGTGCACGCTCGTAAATCTCACCCAAAGTCCTGACACCTGAATTGACCACATAAAATCCAATATCTGGTCTCAGTCCATCCCCAAAGTGGTACACATCTTTCGAATCCTCTCTCACTAAATCCCCAATGAACTGCCTTAGATAGGCGTATCTATCACTATAGCTCACCACTGACTCATTAGCTCCCCGTCTCAGGTTCATGAATTCCTTCCTCAACCTTTTCATCACTGTAGGTGAAAAATATTGTTGGTAAAACTTCATCTTGAAGGCATCCCATGACTCAAACTCTCCCTCAGAAGCTATCGTCGCACACTATCATACATCGGCCTCTCTTTATAGAGTGTACGACGAAATCTCAGCTCGGGGTTTATCTTTAATCCTCAAGACTCAGTGCAACTTCTCATGAGACAATACCCACTTCTCGATCTTCTCGAAGTCTCTCTGACCATCAAAGTAGACTGGTTTCAGTCTGATGAAATCCTTCACCAGCTGAACCTCTTCTGTCGAGCTATAAGATGGAGGTGTGAAATATGGTTTAAAAACTTTCTCTACTACTGGAGGTGTCACTATTGGTATAGTTTGTACTAACGGCACTACTGTTGGTAATATGGAAGTAGTCGTAGTAGTACGGGCTGGTGTCTCTACTGGTGGAGCGAAACGTGAAGTCATCATGATAATGAACTCCGCCAACTGCTGTCCCTGAGCAGCTACTCAATCGGATAGCCTCTGCAAAACATATTCTGATGATGGAATAGGAGGTTGGCTGCCACTCGCACCTGCATCCCCACTATCGCATGAATCAGCCATCAATATATGCAGGTTGATAGTGAACCTGAATCAGCTACTACGTAGATAACGCATATATACATATAGAAAACTAAAATGTATACATATAAGACATCCCCATCTCACTTTCACTCACTTCCCAACATAATTTCTAGGTAAGGATCATCGAGTTTTCCACAATTAAGATTTATCTTTTTATTTGTTACTCATTAGAAAAGTTAGGCATTTTGCTACACAATGTAGCTTTGGTATCACCTCGTGAAATAATTATTTTCCACAATCCTAAGCTCTATAAACTTAGGCTCTTTTAAGCTTTATAAACATAGAATATGATACCACATGTGACTATGATATCCCAACTTTGGACAATTCCATAAATTGTCCATAATATTTTAGAACTTAGGCTCTGATACCAACTGTGACGACCCCTTCTCAAATTAGGGCACCAATCTGCCTAATCCCGTTATTAAGCCTTAATTTCACCATATAGGACCTAACAATGGACTAGTCAGCCTATCCAAAACCATTTACCTACTTATTATTATTTTTTTAAAAATGAATATAAACCTATACTTATCCTATGTCAATTCATAAATCAAAGTTAATTAAAATTTTGTTTAATGAAAAGTTTATTCAACGGAAGTCATAACAATCTAGCGGAAGCTTATAACATGAGTCCTAACAATTGTGGGAAAAAATAGGGAATAAAGATCACGTGCATATATATGATGAAACGGCAATATATAATATCATGTGTCTGGTCAAGGTACTACTCACTCAACCCATAATATACAACCCCAAAAGTATATCATATACATATAAAAGTAATACATCAAAAATCAAACCTACAAAATCGGGTGTAGCAGTGCTCCACTGGCTCAGAGGTAATCATCGATCGTCACTTTGTCTGGTCTGCTACTCGATGGATCTGCACCCACCGTCACAAACTAGACGGTGAGTACAAGAAAGTAGAATGTAATATTGAGAGACATTTGTTCACATTCCCAATTATGCAATCAGTATCTAAAAGCATAATAATAGCAACTATGATGTAAAGAGAACATGCAAAGAGTTACTTCATCTAAACAACATGAAACTGACACATGGCTAAGTAGTAATGATCTAGGGTCGGTCGACCGTGATCTTCATCATATCAGTCTTTCCACTATATGAGGATGGAGCTGAGCTCTATATCAATGTGAAGACCTGAGCAGTGCTTTTGCCTTTATAACCTTTCGTTGGTGTCAGTCACCTGTGATATATACTTGTCAATAACCTCGGGTCCCATACCTTGTGTGATGCGCAAGTTATGCTTGCCAACAACCCCGGGACTCATTTCCCACGTGATGCGCAATACAGTGGAGAGATTCCGATCACCCTGGAAAGTCTAGTGATTTCTATTGTAAAGTGGTCCTAGATATAAGAACTACTTTCATATTCAAAGAACAACAGGGTATTGGAGTCCATCAAAAGAGTTGCATACTAATGGACAAAGGATATAGATTCACAACACTACGTAATACCTAGCTAATAGCATGCTATTTCACTGACCACATGTATTAACAATCAATAATGACAGCACATAAATTGGAGTCAATGAAATCATTTTATCAACAGAATATACCATGAAAGCAACCTCATGCAATGAGAAAGAACAACAAGTCATGGCATATGGAGTACAAAAGCAATTTAGTCCAAATGACTGGAAATGAATATATGAATAGGAATGAAATGTAAAGAAATATCTCAATCAGTTTACTTACAATCCACGCAATTTCCTATGCTACTCCGGCCTCCCGACACCTCGAAACTCGTACTTGAATCCCCAGAATACTTCCATATGTTCTTGATATCATATTATAGGTTTTTGAATGTGTTTGGACATTTACTTAGGGTATTATACTCTTATATAGTGTTTAAGAAATTTTTGAAAATTGCAATTTTTATGCTGTCATAAACCCAGCGCGTAATGACTGGGGTTAGCGCGCTAATGACATGTTAGCGTGCTACCAATCTTTATCTAGCGCGTTAATCCAAGTTAGAGCGCTAGCTGATCCACCTAGCGCGCTATGTGCGGTAAAACCCAGAATTCTGCAATTTGAATTTTGAGTTTTCTCTACACATAAGTCATGTTAATGCCTAAGGAACTTCCATACACACTACTAGAGTTCCATAGCATCAACCATAACATAAAACAACAACTCACAACCTCAAATTCATGAATTCATTGAATTAAGCTAACTTTATGGTGTAGAAAATTTACCCAACTTGATGAACACTAGCTATATTTGATCTCTCCTTCACTGAATCACTAAGTTTTTGTTGATCTTCTTCGTCTCCAGCAGCTCCTCCTTCTCCAGCAAGTTTCTTTCTCTCTTAAGCAATTGAAATGAAATAGTTGAGTTGTTTGAGTTGACCAAAAGCTTTATATTCATGAATCAGATATGGTTGATTGATAGCCATTGATCCTAATGTGCACACGTATCTCGAGACCTATCTAATGGTACACCTATTAACACATGTCCCACTAACTCATGTCAAATGACACTAATAAGTGACTCAATTGGTGTTGAGATGGGTCATTACGTGTCTCAAGAAATATCAAGTGGCTATTATTTTAACTTACTAACTTAAGTGTATTTCATAGTTAATCAACCATAGCCCACTTATATCACTTATAAAAGCAATACAAAGCTTATACCAACTCACCATGTTGTTCTCTACTTCGATCTCATGCCGGCACGCAACTCAAGGCGCGTTCCCACACACGTCTCGACACCTATTCACAAGTAGGAATGAGTTAGTAGTCTACACATATACAATACGTACACTAGGCATATATCATTACAAATATAACATTTACCTCGGCCATCTTGCCTCGGTCGCTACACGTATATCGAAGCGGGTCCCACGTCACGGGTCATTTGATCATGATTAAAAGATTAAAGTCAAATTAGAGATTTGGGTCGTGACAGGTAAAATTAAGGGAAGTATAAGTTCCTAAGGTGAAGCTCTTTAAATATCTAGGATCAACCATACAAAATGATGGCAGTATTGAGAATGGTGTCACACATAGAATTCAAGTTGGATGGAAGAAATGGTGGAGTGCAACATGTGTGATCCGTGATAGAAATATTTTTACCAAGTTAAAAGGAGAGTTTTATAGGACCGCGATAAGGCCAGGTATGCTCTATGGAAGTGAATGTTAGGCGGTAAAGCAACAAAAATTACATAAAATGAATATAGCAGAAATAAAGATGCTTAGGTAGATGTGTGGTAAAACTCGTAAAGATAGAATAAGAAATACAAAAATCCAAAAACAAGTAAGAGTAGCACTAATTGACACAAAAATTAGGAAAGGGCGATTATGGTGGTTTGCTCACCTGCAAAGACACCCTACAAATGCACCTACTAGAAAACTTGACTCAATAGAAACTAAAGAAATTCTTCGGGTAGGGGTTGACCAGAGTTAACTTGCGACACATTAACTAGGAGGAGCTTGAATGGTTTGGAAAACTCACCATCAATTACAGTAAATCGAGCACAATGGAAGAGTTTGATCCATGTAGTCGACCCCAATTAATTCGGGATTGAGGCTATGTTGTTGTTGTTGTTGTGGTCGAGAAGATCTAAACATACTTTACTCTCGGATGATTACGACTTTTCTAAAAAAAAAACGAAGTGGGAGATTTTTATGGCTTTGAAAGTTAAAGGTGTAAGAATGAATCACTGATGAGGTGTATTATACTTATGCTGATGTGTAATGTATGGGTCATGTGTACGTCATGTAAGGGTTGATATGTAATTGTATTATGATGATGTGGCAATTTGTATGTTCTCAATCGAACGGTTGTGTAGTGTTGGATTGGAGGGCTGAGATTGTTTGTAACATTTACATATATATTGACAATACACAGATAAGTGAGATAAAAGATTTCTCTGTTTGTTCTTACTTTCGCAACTCTTCTCGCATGTTAGGGTTAGGGTTTCTTGAGTGAGATTTGCAGAGTTAACATGGTATTAGAGCATTTTGGTTAACGCCGTTGAAGTTCTTGGTTTGTGTTCGATGGTTGCAGCTTCACCTTCATCAATGGAGGACACGGTGAGTTCTGATGCAAGAAATGTCAGATCTACACCTCTGGAAGCTGGATCTAAACACCAGAACGTCAGATCTGTGAAAGAAACAACTAGATATACATTGCCAGTCATCATATATGAATCTCTAAGTGGTGGATCTGGCTCTGTACATAGTGGATCTGGATCACGAAGTCAGTTGATTGCTCCGTTTGGGAACTCACTGAATCAACTGGTAACTATGAAGCTTGATCGCAATAATTTCATGATGTGGAAATCTATGACTTTACCATTTTTTCGTGGATGCAAGTTCGATGGTTACATTCTTGGTACGTTACCGCATCCAGCAGCGGTTCTTAAAGAATCTGGTCTTTCTAATCCGGCCTACGCGACTTGGTATGAGAAAGATCAGGTTTGCTTAGGCTGGTTGATGAGTTCTTTGGACAAGAGTGTTCTGTCGGCCATGATGGGTGCTTCTTCAGCATTTGATGCATGGAGGAGAATTGAGGAGCATTGTGGTTCTCATTGCTATGCTCAGGCATATGTATATAAGAAACAGATTCAATCATGTCGTAAGGGATCTTTGTCAATATCTGAATACTTGACAAAGATTAAGGATCTGGTAACTTGGTTGCGACTAGAGCTCCGATGGCGACTTAGGAGTTGATCTCTATCGCCTTGTTAGGGCTTGATTCGGAGTATTTACCAATAGTTACATTGTTATAAGATAAAGATGGTCTACGTTGGTTTGCACTTTAGGCAGCACTGCTCAATTTTAAGATGACGTTGAGCCAGATGAAAAGTGTTATGGGTATTAACTCTTTGAGTCTTCAGGAAGGGAGCCCATCAGCACACTCGGCTGAGGTGAAACCTGATCAGGGACATCCATCACATGGAAGATTAGGTGGTTCAAATCAGAATGGTAATCGCGGTTCTGCTAATAAAGGTTGAGGTGGTCGATTCAGGGACCGTGCTGGATTTAAGTATCGGAATTCCAACAAGCCTACATGTCAAATATGTGGTAATATGTCATTCCGCAACGTTTTTCTTTTACAGGAATGACTATCGTTACATAGGGCCTCAATCTGGTGGACAATAGTCTCCTCAACAAACACCATTTTCCTCCTTTTTCAGCAGACACAATTTGCTCCTCCTACTTAATTTCCTCAACAGCAGTAACAGTCATTTTACACAGCGTATGAATCAGGATCTGATGGTTCATGGTATGCCGACAGTGGGGCAACCTCTCATGTGACATCAGATTAGTCTGGGTTGAATCAATATATGCCTTACTCACGTAATCAGTCACTGGTGGTTGGTAGTTGCCAATCCTTATATATCTCTGGTGTGGGTGCTGCTGTTTTACCATCTATTAGCTCTAGTTTATCTTTTAAGAATATGTTGTGTATCCCACAGATTTGGAAGAACTTTCTTAGTGTGTCTCAATTAACTAGTGAAAATGATGTTCTAATTAAGTTTCATGCTGACAAATGTTTTGTGAAGGATTCTAGAACTAAAGTTGTCCTTCTTCATGGCACAGTTCGAAATGTTTTGTATGAATTTTTGGATCTGGGTCGTCACTTCCTTCTCCTAAAGCATTCACCGTCTCCAATAAAGGTTTGCCTGAATTGTAGCACTCTAGGTCAGGTCATCCTGCACATAAGTCATTACGGAGAGTCTTACGTTTGTTACATATTCCTGATTTTAATATGTCGTTTTGTTCTAGTTTTCCAATGGGCAAAAGTCATGCATTACCATTTCCCAAATCATTGAATCAATCCTCATCTGTTTTGGATCTCATTCATACTGATATTTGGGGTCCTGCACCTGTAACATCGACAAATGGTTATAATTACTATGTCCATTTTCTTGATGATTGTACAAGATTTACATGGATTTATCCTTTAAAGTTGAAATCGGATGCATTACAAGCTTTTATTCATTTTAAATTGTTAGTTGAAAATTAGTTTTCAACAAAAGTCAAATGAGTACAATCTGATTGGGGGGAGGGATTAGTGTCGGTCCTTCAAACCTTTTCTGTATTCTTGCGGAATTGGTTTTCAACATTCTTGTCCCTATGTACATGAGTAAAATGGTCGTGCAGAACGTAAATATCAACACATAAATATCGACACATAGTGGAGATGAGTTTTACGTTACTAGCACATTGTAATCTTCCCTTGAGATTCTGGTGGGATGCTTGTGAAACCTCAATGTTTCTCATTAACAGACTACCTACATCTTACAGGTTTTCTCTCATTGTGAGAAATTGTTTCATAAACCCCCTGATTACTTCTTATTAAAAGTGTTTGGTTGTGCTTGTTTTCCATACTTGCGTCATTACAATTCAAATAAGTATCAATTTTGATCTGATAAATGTCTTTTCTGGGTTATACTTCTTCTCACAAGGGCTATAAATGTTTGCATAGGTTTGGTAGGTTGTACATCACTCGTCATGTTTTGTTTCATGAATCGAAATTTCCTTTTCTTGAATTGTTTCCTATGTCTCATTCACCTAAATGCTCTTCTGATTCACGTGTTGTTTTGTCCATTCCTTTTTTTGAGTCTGTTCCTTCATCTTCTGTGGTTGTTTCTCCTCTTTCATAGTCTGTTATATCTTATGTTGTGTATGCTAGTCCTTGTTCTAGTCTGTTTGTATCTGTGTCTGTTCCTACTGATGTCTCTCATTGTGTTCCTACTAGTCCATCTCTCTCTTCTCCTTCTGAAATACCCTCTCATGTGTCTGTTACACCTAAGGATGTTGTTCCTATATTTGTGGGTCCTCATAATATTCATCCTATGGTAACTAGGACTAAATATGGTATTGTTCAGAAGAAAGTATTCATGGCTACTACTTCAGTCTCTATTAAGGATGTTCCCACCTCTGCTAAAGTAGCCCTCAAGGACTTTACCTGGCGAGAAGAGATGGAAAAAGAATATGAGGCATTAATCAGAACTGGCACTTAGTCTTTAGTTCCTGCCTATGCAAACCAAAATGTTGTGAGTAATAAGTGGATTTTCTCTATTAAGAAAAATTCTGATGGCTCCATCAATCAATACAAAGCTAGATTAGTGACTAAAGGCTTTAAACAATTGTTGGGTATCGGTTTTGATAAAAACGTACAGTCCAATGGTTAAAGCTTCTACAATTCATGTTATTCTCTCCTTGGCTGTCTAATTTGGTTGGTTTATACGTCAACTTGATATTAATAATGCTTTCTTAAATGGCACTTTAGTGGAAGAGGTTTATACAATCCAGCCTCGTGGGTTTGTGGACAACAGTAAACCTTCATATGTATGCCAACTTCATAAAGCTCTTTATGGCCTTAGACAAGCTTCACAAGCTTGGTTTGATAAACTTCGCTCCACCTTGGTTTCTTAGGGTTCTTAGAATTCTAAAGCCGATAATTCTCCTTTTGTTTTCAAACAAGAGTCAGTTGTACTGTATGTTTTGGTTTATGTTGACGATATTATTGTGATTGGGTCAAACACTGAGTCGATTAAGCTTTCATTACTCGTCTGAATGACTGTTTTGCATTCAAAGACATTGGGGAATTGAGACTATTTTTGGGTATGGAAGCTAGGAGAGATAACACTGGACTGTTCCTCACTCAAACAACCTATATTAATCAACTTCTTCAAAAGGGTGGCATGCTTCAGGCTAAACCAATTGATACGTTTGCGTCAGTTGGCAAGTCTCTGTGTTTTGATACATCTCCTCCATTTACTGATCATACCCTATATCGTAGCTTGTTGGATGGTTTTCAGTATTTGGTAAACACCAGGCCAGATATTGCATTTATTGTGAACATGTTAAGTCAGTTTCAGCGCTATCCTTCGACGACTCATTGGCAAGCTCTCAAGAGAGTCTTGCGTTACTTGAAAGGTATTGTGGACTGGGTATCTGGTTTAGACCGAGCTCCAAAAATGTTTATTACGGGGTTTTCATATGCTGATTGGGCTGCTTCTCCTGACGATCGTCGATCAGTTTCTGGTGTGGCAATCTTCTTGGGGACGAACCTGATTACCTAGCAGTCGAAGAAGCAACATGTCGTGGCTCGTTCGAATACTGAGGCTGAGTATAGTGCCTTAGCGCAGGCTGCTGCTGAAATTGCTTGGCTCCAATCTTTTATATCTGAACTGCTATTTTCTATCCTTAATATTCCTGTCATTTGGTGTGATAATGTTAGCGCCCTGGCTCTTGCTCGTAACCCAATGTATCATGTAAGAACTAAGCACATCGAGTTGGATATTCACTATGTCAGAGACAAGGTTCTTGTTGGATCCTTATCTGTTCTTCATGTCCCGAGTAAGGATCAGGTGGCAAATTGTTTCACGAAGCCATTTGCATTCTCTCGGTTCGATTACTTGAGGAACAAACTCAGTCTCGCTTCTCTTCCATTTCGTTTGAGGGGGGATGTGAGAATGAACCACAAATGAGGTGTATTGTACTTATGTTGATGTGTAGTGTATGGGTCATGTGTACGTCATGTAAGGGTTGATATGTAATTGTATTGTGATGATATGGAAATCTGTATGTTCTCAATCCAACGGTTGTGTAGTGTTGAATTGGAGGGCTGAGATTGTTTGTAACATTTACATATATATAATCACAATACACAGAAAAGAGAGATAAGAAATCTCTCCGTCTGTTCTTGCTTTCCCAACTCTTCTCGCATGTTAGGGTTAGGGTTTCTTGAGTGAGATTTGCAGAGTTAACAAAAGGTTTCTATGATTAAAAAAAAAAATCTGCAGATTTATATCTTATTTGGATAGGATGAAGGATGCCTCCCTACTTTAACATGAAATATGTAGGAGAAAACTGGACCTTTGACCTTAATGTAAACACCTCAATTTCCCAAAAAAAGAAATATTCATCATTTTGAAATCATTTCTTAGTACCTCCATCATTTCATACAATTTAATAGCTGCATGAGTGCATGGCGCATCAAATTTTCAAGAACCCACCTCAGATATTTTGCCACTGTCTTGCCTCAGTTCTAATTTTCGTGGATACCAATGGCATCTTATTGTATGTGTTATCTGTGACCTTGGCGACCATGCTTCTTGTTTCTTTTTTTTTTTCTCGGTTTTTACAAGGACCTGAATGGTCCAAATCGATTAAAGCTCAGTCCATAAATCTTGTTCTGGCTGCATCGAAATGCCATGCGGTGGAGAATGTAGAGCCTTAAACTCATCAGCAAAGTTCAGAGCCTGCTTGGTGTGGTGATCAGCACATGCATTATTCTCTCTGAGGGTGTGGTGAATGGAGAGGGATAGAAGGGACATCTCGAAATTAACCAGCATTAGCTTCTGTTTTCATCTTTCACCACTGCAAAGTGAAAGTTGAGTTTGCTTCATCGTATCTTTATGATATTTGCCGACTCTTGCAGTGTAGAGAGCAAAACTTCCTTTAGAAAAGTGGCAGTGTTACACGCTTTGAAATCGTTGCATATCCCTCTGGTCTAACAAAAACTGTCTCAGGTTCACTTCTGCAAAGCCGGCGCATAACTTCCTCCTGATTTTTCTTTTCAAGCACGGGGAGTACAGAGTAGGAAATCTGTTATGCGTAACTACTCAAAATGAAGTGTTGATTCTTTGGGGAACTCTCCTCTTAATTCGTGTTTTATATGCAGGTAATTTGCTGTATGAGATGCTCTATGGTTGGGACGCCTTTCCAAGTAGCATCCTGGTAAGACAATCTGTTGTACATCTTAATAGTCTAAGATTAAGTCCAATCTGTATTGGCTGTTGGAAGTTCCTACCATTGCATTCTATGATTATGTCAAGACTCATGGTATATCTCCTGATTAATTTTATTCAGAAAAGTTGTGGAGACATTGTACAGTACACTTCACCAGTACATGTTCTTCATGTTTTGAATCTAATATGAGACTGCTTTGTCTCAACTTCCGCAGTAAAAATATGCAAATTTCAGAAATCTTGTTAGTCACAGAGTATTGCTTGTAATATCTGATGCAGTTTGGACTTTTCAGGTTATGGTAATTGATTCATACATTGGTGCAGAGAGTCAGAGATGCCCTGCCAACGGTTTGGGATTTGTTGGCGGCGTCAATGTTATCAAACGACATCCCTTCTTCAGTGGAATAAATTGTTCCCTTATTCCTTGCATGGTAATATCCTGAATTCAAATGCCCAAGCCTAACCAAGTAACTCATCAATTCAAATTTTCATTTGATCATCATCTGTTGCTCGTAACTATCAAAGTATATATTGTTCTATTAACTGGAAAAAATCACAAAAGTACTTTGTACTTTAAATGAGAAAAATAGGGCTGAAATGTTTTTATTTGGGGCAAATAGGCAATGTCACCCAATGAAAAGGCGTTATCTAAGTGACAAAATTTTTTGATGACGTGGACACATGGATAGCGACTTTTGAAAAGGCGCTATCCATGTGTTCAGGCCAGGTGGCATAAATTACACTGATAGCGCATTTTCAAAAAGCGCTATCAGTGTATGGCGGTCCTCCTACGTGGACAGTGAGGTGGACAGTGAGGTGGAAGACAATTGTATAGATAGCTCATTTTCAAAAGGAGCTATCTATACAAAATTATACACTCTATGAATGACTCCTTTTGAAAATGAGCTATCAATACAAAATTTTTTCCCCCATAAACGACACGTGTATATGGAGATGGACGACCCGCGCCACTCGCTTATCTCGAGGTAGACAACCAATGTAAACAACGCGCACGCATATCGACGCGGACAACCCATGCAAATGTCACCCATGTATGTCGAGGTGGAGATTTCATGCCAATGTCAGGCACGTCTGTCGAGGTGGGCGACCCATGCAACCTCGTGCAACTCATGCAAACATCACGCACGTGTCTCGAGGTGGTAAAACCAATGCCAACGTCACACACGTATCTCCTGGTTGACAACACATGGAAACGTCACGCACGTATGTCGAGGTGGGCGAGCCATGCATATCCACTACAGACCATGGACCCCATGCAAACGTCACGTACATATCGCGAGGCGGACACCCGGGTGAGTTGCATGCTTACTATGGATATGCATGGCTGGCCCACCTCGACATATGTGCGTGGCGTTTCCATGTGTTGTCAACCAGGAGATATGTGTGTCGAAAATGCACTATCCGTGTAACACAGTCCACGTATGATGACCGCGTGAACATGAGCCGACCGAATAGCACCTATGGGTTGCACGGGTTGCACGGGTTGTCCGCCTCGCAATACGTGCGTGACGTTTACATTGGCTTTATCACCTCGATACACGTGCGTGACGTTTGCATGAGTTGCACGAGGTTGCATGGGTCGCCCACCTAGACAGACGTGTCTGCCATTTGCATGAAATCTTCACCTCGGCATACATAGGTCACGTTTGCATGGGTTGTCCACGTCTATATGCGTGCGCATTGTTTACATTGGTTGTCTACCTCGACATACGCGAGTGGCGCGGGTCGTCCATCTCCATATGCACGTGGCGGTCATGGGGAAAATGATTTGTATTGATAGCTCCTTTTGAAAATGAGCTATCAATAGAAAGTATAGTTTTGTATAAATAGCTCATTTTCAAAAGGAGCTATCTATACATATTGTCTCGCCAACTCAACGCCACCTCACCGCCACCTCACAACCATGAAGCCTAGTCATATGAACGCCTTCTCATAAGGTGTTATCACCTATTTTTGAAAATAAAAAGTAAACTACCCTATTTTGTGAAATAAAATGTAAATGTCCCCCACTTTTGGAAAAACACCCTATTAACTTTGATTTCATTGGAAATAATGAAGCATTAGGTTTAGAGGCACAAATGTGTCACACTAAAACATTGTGAACTAGTAAAACTGAGACAAAAGAAGTCACAATTTAGTTAATCTTGAGTAATGAATGAAATACACTAACTAATTCTTCACTTTTCTTTTTTCTTTTTTTTTTAATCAACGCTTGGCTGTCAATAATAGCCTACAAAATTGGAGATAAATTAACCCTCGTGAACAATGCTGAAAATTGTCTACAAAATTAGCGATAAACTCGACTTTCAGAGCCGACTCCGATATGGATTGAGGTGAAAACTAAAATGATCAGTTGTTGGGTTGGTGAATGGAGGCATAATGGCCTGAATAGGCTGAGCTAACCAGAGTTGATGAATGGATCATCAATCTGTGACTTCCAAATTGAATTGATGAAGAAGTCAGAATTGTTGGTAATTTTGGTGTTGTATTTAAGTGGGTACATTGGTGCTTCCTCTAACGTCTCTGCACCACCCATGTGACTAGTGTTCTTCTGATTCTGCATAGTCTCAATCTTTTATCTCACATTCTTCAATTTGTTCTCAAATGAATTCATCAAGTCCTTTAAACCATCCTCCCCAAATTTCCTAGAATTCACTCCTACCACTCTCTTCTCCCTTTCACTCCTCTCAATCCCAATATCGCGATCGACAACGCGTCGAAGCTCTCGATGGTCTTCCAGCCACGTATCAAGGAGCCCTCCATTGGGCATAAAACGGATCATGAAAGCCTCCACATTACAAAGGGTGGTAAGTGTCACGGGGCTATTAAGTGAGGAGTTTACCCTAAGGAAATTTTTCTCGCTTAACTCAACCCGTGGTGCCTAAGGGTCACCTTAGTTCAGCACTACCAATACTCAAAGTAAATGAACAGCAAACAATGGCACCAAGGAAACGTTTTACTAAGCTCTCAATGGGAATACAACACTGGTACTCTATGTTTCCCCAAGCCTAGAGCCCATGGCTTTATAGATCAGCCAACAAGTAGTTACATAACCGTCAAGGACACATGTCCTGATTACATTGATTCGTATACTAAGTAAAACCTCACTCATTGTGGTCAATGCGGTTACCCAACTGCCTTGTTCTTTTGCTGCCATCTGGTTCCACAACTGCTTGGTCAATTACCACATGCTCCATGTGTTCGGGACATTCTCGGACGTGCCTTGGTCATGCTAGGGGTCATGACCAAGGTAGTTACCTAACCGCCTGGAACCACCTTGACTTGGTCCATCCGTGCCTCAAGGTGACTTGGTTCATGTTTCGTTTAGGGAAATGGACTGCTCGGTGGTGCCTAGCTGAGCCTAGGCACCTTGGGTGCTAGCCGGGGCTTGGTCGAGTCTCACCGGCTCGGGGTGGCTCGGACCATGGGTCTGTGGGTCTTGCCTTGGCATGGTTGCCCAAAGCATGCTCGAGGGTTTTCCTTGCTTCTATGCCCATGCCGCCCCTAGGAGAGGACACACCCCTCCTTATAGTAGATGTTAAGTCGTTCCCCGAACTCCAATAGGAAACATCAAGAAATGAGACCAATCGTACTTTGACTTGGTCAACGCCCAAGTCAAGCTTTGTCAACCCTTGCCAAGGTATGTCTTGCCCGTGCCAAGGCGTGACCTTGCTCATACCAAGGCGCGGCCTTGCTCGTACCAAAGGAATCTGCCAAGGTGTTGTCTTGCTCGTGCTAAAGGAATCTGTCAAGGCGCAGCCTTGCTCGTGCCTAGGTGCGGCCTTGCTCATGCCAAAGGAACCTGCCAAGGCGCGGCCTTGCTCGTGCCAAGGCGCAACCTCGTCTGCGCCCAGGCGTGACCTCGTCCACACTTGTGCGCCGCCTCATCCGTCCCGCATGCTATCCCGCAACCAAGCCTCATGGAACCATCCGAGTCCTTCGGAACTCGACTATTTGCTAGGTTTCTCGCTGCCCAACCCAGCCTACTCGGGTCATGCTATCGAGGGGCTGACACTAAGCTCATATAGCTTCTTCTTCTGGTTCTTCCTCTTCAACAATACAACAACAACAACAACAACAACATAGCCTCAGTCCCAAATTAACTGGGGTCGGCTACATGGATCAAACTTTTCCATTGTGCTCGATTAAGTGCAACTGATGGTGAGCTTTCCAAACCATTCAAATCCCTCCTAATTAATGCATCCCATGTTAACTTTGGTCTGCCCCTACCTCGTCGAATTTCTACAGTTTCTATTGAGTCAAATTTTCTAGTTGGGGCATTTGTAGGTCGTCTTTGCAGGTGACCAAACCACCGCAACCGCCCTTCCCTAATCTTTGTATCAATTGGTGCTACTCCTACTTGTTTTTGAATTTATATATTTCTTATTCTATCTTTACGAGTTTTACCACACATCCACCTAAGCATCCTCATTTCTGCTACGTTCATTTTATGTAATTGTTGTTGCTTTACCGCCCAACATTCACTTCCATAGAGCATAGCCGGCCTAATTGCGGTCCTATAAAATTTTCCTTTTAACTTAGTAGGAACATTTCGATCACAAATCACCCCTGTTGCACTCCGCCATTTCTTCCATCCAGCTTGAATTCTATGTGTGACATCATTCTCAATGTTACCATCATTTTGTATGATTGATCCTAGATACCTAAAGTGGTTTACCTTAGGAACTTCTATTTCCCTAATTTTACCACTCCGTCATCTCGATGTCTAGTGTTTCTAAACTCACAGTGCATGTATTCGGTTTTTCGTCCTACTCAACTTAAAGCCTTTAGATTCTAATGTATTCCTCCAGAGTTCTAATTTCCTATTCACTCCATCTTTAGTTTCATCCACTAAGACAATATCATCTGCAAATAGCATACACCATGGTATATCCTCTTGAATATGTCTAGTTAGTTCATCTATAACTAAAGTAAATAGATATGGGCTTAGAGCCGATCCTTGATGTAGTCCTATCGTAATGGGAAATTCTTTTGTAGCTCCTCCACACATCATCACCATTGTTGATTATTGTCGATATTTGATTGATTGATTGATTGGTGTTAATTTGTTTCCTTTTTTCAAAGTTAGATGGATTTTCTTTCTGTTGTTTCTATTTGGAGAGAAGTCTGTTTTTATAAGACATAGTCACATAGGAGAGATGCAAAAATAATTAGAGGTGGGGTTAACTCTCGAGAGATAACTTGGAGGGGAGTTGAAACTAATATTTAGTTGTCCAACTTCCCTTCAAGTTATCTCTTAATTAACTTACACCCAATTGTGAGAAATATCTCCCCCACCTCCCTTTAGACGAGTTATCTTCCAAGAGTTTGTGGACACAATTACTCCTCATTAATTACATTTTATTACCCACATTCATATCTTTTGTTTGAAAGGTATTTATGTCAATTTATATTTTTTATTGTTTAAAAATATGCATCTTCCATGTAAGTTCAAAGTTCAACCAAACATGAAAATATGATCTTTCACAGTAAGTTAACTCCGAATATGTCAATTCTATTTAAGACCGTTGGATTTGATCTCTGTATCTCTAGGAGATCTCACAGCGCGGAATATCATTTTCCTAAACTTTAATAAATGTCTTAAAGAGTTTAAATGCATGTTAATTTAGTTTATACAACTTAACCGATCAAAACCCATTTTTTAAAAATCTATTTTCTATTCATTTGAGCAAGAGAATATAAATTTAGTTTTTTTTTTTTTTGAGAAATAATTTTAGTTTAATATAAGTACACTGTATCATGTAAAATACAAGTTGCCTCTTGAGATTTGCCTAATATGTAACTTACTCCTATTTAAAAACAAATGCACCTTAAGTCTTTCTATTACCCCATCGAGGCTTCAAGAAATAAACTACAAACCACATGCATCCTCATTGAAACTATAATATAGCTCATTCTTACTATTATTTTATTTCAAAACTATTCGTGGAAATAATTAAGCTCGCTTGAATATCCACGGATATCAAAATTTGTTATTTATCCGTAAGTATGCTGATAATTTTTCTTTGAATATTGCATGAGAAATAAATTTAGAATGGAAAAAAATATCTTAAAAGACCTTGAGAATTGCGTGATAGCTCATTATCTAGTTTGGAGAGCCATAGTTTAAAAAAGCCATAATCAGAAGCTAGCCTGGAAGGATTATCATCTTCTACACTGGGAATCAGCTGATACCATTGTGTGAGAATCTGACTTCAAGAGTTAGGCATTAACACTTGAGTAAACTTCTAAATCATAAATGCATACATTACTAAGAGTGAAAAACAATGAATTTTTTATCAAAAAAAAAAAAAAAAAAAAAAAACAATGATTTTGGTTCAAAATAGCCACCAAAGAGTTTCCTGTGTATAATTCAAAAGTAAAAGAAAAGCAAGACATTTCGGAATTGCTACCCTCAAAAACATCTAAAACAGTAAGACTATCGGGAAGCAACTTGGAATTGTTTACGTCACAAATCATGATTCATAGATCCTTTCAGTAAATTAATCCTTGCAGGTGAATTGATTAGTAACTCCACCTATGTTGTACACTACGTGTGCTACATAGCCGGTCCCAAATCCGGATAAATGAGGAGGACTCTGACGTCCATTTTTTCATACCGAAAAATGAGTAAGGGAGGTTCCAAACTCACTTTTCATACCCGAAAAGTGAGGGAGGGAAGCCCCAAACTCATTTTCCATTCTTGAAAAATAGAGGAGGGTTGCGATAGGTTGACAGCCAGCGTAAAACTTTTGTCGTTTTTCATGAAATGGATCGAATATATATAAACGTTGGAGCGTTCCCACCTAGCGACACGCTGCATCGGAGCCCAGGTGTAGTGAGAAATGAGCAAGGGTGTGTTTCACATCGCCGCCGGTGTGAAGAAAAATGAGCAAAAATGTTGTTCTAGGTGAATTGATTAGTAGCAACCATCACAATAAATGGATACAAAATTTCAAAATCAAACGGAACAACAGGTCAGTTTCCTGGAAAACATGCAGGATGCTCATCTCCCTTGCTCCTACAGCCAGGGCTAATTACATAAGCACAAGCTCTCTCTCACAACAAACAGATGAAGAATAGAATCCTTGTCGGATGGAAAGGAATGTCCACCCAGCTACACGATAGGATGAATAATGGAGATACCATCAGCATACGGGGCTACCCCCGACCATCCGCAACCAAAAAGAAAAAAGCACTGTGAAGTTTCTATTTAGTGGCCTGTGCTATGATATTGCTAATTGAACTGGCCTCCTCTTTGGCAGTTTCCACCAATGAATCCTGCAGAATGCATATAAATAAGTAAAATCCAGACGGAGGAGAAGCAAAAAAGAAAAAAAAAAGTTTATGAAAAAGAAGAAAACGACAAGAAACATCAAAATATTCCCACCTGTGCAGCTATAAGCCGTGCCACTGTTTTCTTGCTCGACTCTTGGAGTTCACCAGCGATTAGCAGTTCATCCAAAATATAGTACGCCTGCCAAAATAAAATTACAGCGCATAAGGCAGGGACATCTGGCCTCGTTATCAGGGGGATTTGAAACCCAACAATAACAAAGCTTCTCAAACTAGTTGAATATTGAAAACAAGGTGAGCATGATGACTAGAAGTCGTGAAATTCAGTAGAAGACCAAGAGAGCAAGAAAAGAGTAATTAAGTCTGTATGATGGGGAAATACAGAGAAAAATTCATAACTACAAAGGGAAAGCAGCTTCAATAGAAACTAACATTATCTAGCACACTCCTATTCACCATACTTTCAAGTTGCTAGAACCGTGGACTATCAATTATAAATTGGTGGAAAAAACAAAACCACAAGTCATCAATGAATGTCACTTGTCGGAACTTCAATTTTATTTTAATTTTTATGTAGGATCACAAATAAGATCCTGCAAATGCAAATTCTAAAGAGCACCCATTAGCATTAGCCCACGGCTACTTCTTTCCTACCAACCTCCTTCAACAAACCAACCTATAAAAGATTCTACCGATATCAGGGAAACTGACAATAAAATAAATATAATAATGTCAAGGTCAGGCTATCTACTTTAACAAGTTCAGGTCGCATAATTCATATCATAATATTTGAGACTTAAACCATAAGGTGGTCAATAAATCTTAACCAATGGAGAATTCGTCTTACATGTAAATTCGAATATAATAAGAATTCTAAAGAATATACCTTGTGAAAGTTGAAAATCAAGTCCAACTCACAGACCTAAAAAAAAAAAAAAAAAGCACGTCCACAATTATAATTCATTCAAGCAACTGAGCAACACTTAAAAAACAAAAGACAGAGAATAATGTATAAGTGCTTGACTTACACTGCCAAAGTAACGGTCCAGTATCTCAACAAAGTGATGAATTATTTCAAGAACTTCTAGTTCATTGTCTTCCTGGTCAATGCACATGCAGAAATAAAGACTTGCATACCTGCATATCATATTTATAACTAAGTTTTCTCCTAGATGAAAGTGAACCTTCTGATATTGCAGAACCCAATATTTTATAACAGGAAAGCCATAAGACCACATGAATCAGTAACATAGGGCCACATCACCTTTTATAAACCACCTTTTGTCCTCTCCATTCAACAAAATTGCATAACTTTGGGCCACGAGTCAGTATCACTCCACTTAGTTCTCGTATTACCTGCAAAATTTTGCAGGTCCTAAAAAACTTGATGAAATGTAAAACAAAGTTACAAGTCAAACTCATTCTCTTCCTGTTTCAGGATTCTAATATTTCCATTAGAAAATGGCTCTTCTTCAGTATAGCATAGATACGACCGAAGATGTCCTACTTTGTCCATTTGTTGGGTTTGTGGTGCAATGAGGAAGTGCATACCATTCAAATAATTAAATTCAATGATTCAAATAAAAAACTTTCAGATTTTATGGAAACTACTTATGAGATTAGGTTTCAACTAGAAGCACTGCTACATAAATAATTGGCTACATAAATAATTGGTTAGTTGTTATCAAGGTTTAAAAAATCGACAAACTTCGGTAAACTTCGATGGAAGTTTGTCGATAATGAAAATGGGGAAGCGACACTATGTGGAATTGTAAAACTTGCAAAGTTTCATCTGAAACTTCGACATGTTTCGCCAAACTTCGATCGACTTTGATGTTTTCGTCGAAACCATTAAAAAAGAAACAAAAAAAAAAAAAACACGCAAGAATTCAAATAAATCAACGAAGTTTTTGGGGAAGTTATCAAAGTTACCCTTAAATAAAAGAAAATTTGAAAATTAACTTGTTTTCACATCAAGTACCAACTAAGGTCAAAATTTATCATATAAAGCAATATAAAAACAAATATCAATGCCACGTGTGTTGCGAATTTGGTGATTATTGCAAAATAACTATTTTAAACAATTGTATTGTGATTATTCTGCATTATTGTTGTATGATTAAGTATATTTCTAACATATTTAAGGAGAAATTTGAGTTTTCTAGCATTTAAAGTGAGATTTCATAAACTTCCATACATCGGTAAATTTTTGTAAACTTCCCTCGTCGAAGTTAACTTCCTCGAATTACTTCCGGATTTCAAGTGAGCGAAGCTTAAGACAAAGTCGAAGTTTCGAACCTTGGTTGTTACACTTAAAGGGATTAAAGAGTAGCAAATACCGTTTCCATCATCATAAATACATACCACCACATAAGTATTTAGGCAATGACAGAAGTTCCTATCAAGCAGTTCTATAGTTAAGGAATATGTTTTCGGGATTTCCTAAGAGAAGAACCAAAATAGTTTACCTTAGTTCTTTCCTTCTGGGAGTATGGGGAATACCATTTTGTCAACCTCACTTTCCCTTGTCGACTAATTAGAAGCACAAAGTGAATCTGCAAAAGGCATATGAATGTGTATAAGATTGCAATAAAATACATGAATGCCTCCTAAGAACAGAATGTATAAAGAGATGTATGAAGCAAAAAAGTAATTATTCACACGCAAACATTCATGTTCCGTGTGGGAATGTATTTCAAACATCAAATAGGGTAGGTGCCAAAATATCCTTTCAAGTACGCAGATATAATAATTCAAGAGATAAAGGTTTAAAATGCCTTTCATATCAACGACTGCTAACTCATGAAACCTCAGTGATATTTGTCTACTGCATATGCTGCAGCAGTTCAAAGAGAAGAGATGTGGCATGGAAGGATATGAATTACGCTGGTTTGTATTGGGAAAATGACCACCACATGGATGTGGTAAAAAAAACATTTTACATGCCGTATACCATATAAAGTAATTCTGCTCAGGGAGGCAATTGTATGACCAGAAAAGCTGCACCTGATGCAGAAATGCACAATTAGTCCTTGATTTGTTCCTCAAGAAGAAAAAAAAACCATTCATATTCTAGTTGTTTTATGTCCAGGAAACATCGCTCCCTCCCTCTCCCTATTATAAGTTGATATTTTAGTTGTGAGTTGCCATCTCATCGTATTTCATAAATCTACTTCAACATTTGCAAATACAATAGGATGAACAGGCCGTACAAGAGACCCTACAGTGAAATCCCTATACTTATTCCCAATTTCTCTCAATCATGTTAGATGGCCAAAAAATATTAAAAGAAGACTGATCGCAGAACAAGGAGGCACCCTAACAGGCAAATTATGAATAAGCTCATCCAAAACTACACGTCACTAGGTCCGACGAGGTTAAGATTTGGGCTTAATGGCGGATTTACGCCGGGCGATGCCCTGTTTTGGGTCAGGGGCCGTTACAAGGAGGCACCCTGACAGGCAAATTATGAATGAGTTAATCCAGAACTGCAGGGCATAGAACTTAAACTAGGGCACACATTCACTTCATTAGACTTGTCACGAGGCGAAATGAATGGCGGAAAAACATATAGCATAACGAACAAACATACCATTGAAATGAGTAGGGGATAAATACTTCCAATCTCGTAACACCATTGAACCCTAGCTACTCAGCCGAATGGTATCATTAATCTCAACGTGATATGTTGAATGTTATCATTAATCACAGACATAACGAAGAGGATAAACACAAAAACACGAAACTCGGTCAGATCCAAAGAATTCAAGCTGACATAAACCAGATTCAATCGAAATCTAATAAAATTAAGATGGAAAACACCAGATCGAGAAACAGCCAATTGAAATTTAGAGGGGAATGAATTAAAATCGATGCATTTAAAGAGATTAGGTTTCGGAGAGACGATTACTCAAATTGAGCACGGAAAAAAGTCAAGCAGTCAAGATTGGGTTACCATTGCTTGTGATCAAAGTTGCAGCTGCAACGAACAACAAAAAGTTGAATCCACTTCGCTCAATATCTTCCCCTTCTTTCCTCTCTAAACGAAGTACAGGCAGACGTTTTTGGTGGTCATTTTGTTTTTGTTTTTTTTTTTTTTCTGTAGGGCCGGCTAATCGCACACCACTTCAATCTTACACCCCATATAGCCCAACCAAGCAACCGTGTCGTTAGGGTGTGCACCGATTGGATCCAATCAAATTATGGTCTATCTTCAATCCAATTCAATTATTATTGATTTAAAAAGGCAAAACATATATTTTGGTCTCTTAACTTTGAGTCTTTTATGCTTTTAGTCCCTCAACTTTCAAAAGTGCACATTTGGTCCTTGAACTTTAGCAAGAAAACACATTTGATCCTTCCATCGTTAGGACCGTTAAATGTTGAAGAAAAACAATTTGGCTATGCATTCAATGTCGAAGAAAAATAAATTTACAAATTGGGCATTGAAATTTGAAGCAAGTACTCAATAATTCAGTTGAATTGATCCTTAAACTTTCAATGAAATTAATGAAATCAAGGAATTTTAAGAATGAAATTAAAGAAATCAAGGGATATATTCTATTATGTTTATTCGGTTCCACCATTAATGGTAAGTGAAAGATGTTGCTTATATATCATGATACAAGCATGAATTGGTAGTCTATGTTCAGATGATTTGATCTTGGTGGGCTTTATTCTAATCTTACATCACAACCCCAAAAGGCGCCAACAACAAATCCAAATCGAGCTACCTTTTATATCTATGACGACCCCAACCTTACAAATTGGGCACCGTCTGGCACTAAGCCTCAATTAACCCCCAGTAAACCAGTGGGGAGTTAATAAAGGCCTAGTCAGCCTCACATACCGATCTTCAGTACCTGGTAGTCTACACAACAGAGTATATATATATATATATGTATATATATATATATATGAAATCATATGCAGTGGAATTTAAATGCGTTGAAAACACAATGACGAATAAATTAAACACACAACGAATTCTAAGTGCGGAAGCTAGAATGTGGGAACCTTGTACAACGGATACAATGTACAAATTATAGTGATTAGGGAAAATACATGTGTCTCTCAACCCATGCACCCATTTATAAAAATATAATAAATGTAATATAGATACATCAAATGACATACGTATGTCGCACATCAATGTTCTCGAGCTCGGAGATTATGCCTGCAATTGTCACGCCTTTGTTGCCGTGGAGTCAAGTCCTTTGATGCTGGTACGGGTGCCTGTGGTGGATGAGGTGGTGGAAAGACTTCAGGACCACCCAAGTCCTGCTCTCCTATCTCTGGGTCTACAAAATCGTAGCCCTCAGCAAATCCTTACTGCGTTTACTCCTTATCTTCTTCATTTTCCTCGTCTTCTAGTTCTTGGCCTAATTATGTTGCTGCTACCTGATCATCTTGCTTGTTAACCAACAACTCGGCCTCAAGTCTAGCTCCCTCGGCCCTCTCTCTCATCATCAAAATCTTAGCTAGGTGGCGATTTCAACGTAAGCATGAATGCTTCATCCGTGGTTGGTTGGGCCTCTATATCAAATTCTTCATAGTCTCTCAACCTTCAACCTCACTCCGGCCCTTAAGCACATATGAGTAATCAATATAGGAAACAACAGCTTGTTGTCCTTTTTCGACATTATGGACTCCCTTAGACTGGTGTGTATCATCTCCTCGATATAAATTTCCTATACTTTATAATTTCATAAAGATAAGCTACTTTCGGCTTGTTGATCTCACCCTATTGAGAAGTGGGGTATAACGATGCAACAAGAAAATATTGCTATCAAATCCTAAAATCTTTAATTCAATAATCATGGCTAATCCAACAACAACAACAATAACAACATAGCATCAGTCACAAATTAATTGGATCGGCTACATAGATCAAACTTTTTCGTTGTGCTCGATTAAGTGCAATTGATGGTAAGCTTTCCAAACCATTCAAATCCATCCTAATTAATGCATCCCATGTTAACTTTGGTCTACCCCTATCTCGTCGAATTTCTATAGTTTCTATTGAGTCAAGTTTTCTAGTGGGGGCATTTGTAGGTCGTCTTTGCAGGTGACCAAACCACCGCAACCGCCTTCCCTAATCTTTGTATCAATTGGTGCTACTCCTACTTGTCTTTGAATTTGTATATTTCTTATTCTATCTTTACGAGTTTTACCACACATCCACCTAAGCATCCTCATTTCTGCTATGTTCATTTTATGTAATTGTTATTGCTTTACCACCCAACATTCACTTCCATAGAGCATAGTTGGCCTAATTGCGGTCCTATAAAATTTTACTTTTAACTTACATTTTGATCAAAAATCACCCCTGTTGCACTCCGCCATTTCTTCCATCCAGCTTGAATTCTATGTATGACATCATTCTCAATATAACCATCATTTTGCATGATTGACCTAGGTATCTAACGTGGTTCACCTTAAGAACTTCTACTTCCCCTAATTTTACCACTCCATCATCTCGATGTCTAGTGTTTCTAAACTCACAGTGCATGTATTCGATTTTCGTCCTACTCAACTTAAAGCCTTTAGATTCTAATGTATTCCTCCAAAGTTCTAATTTTCTATTCACTTCATCTTTTGTTTTATCCACTAAGACAATATCATCGCATACACCATGGTATATCCTCTTGAATATGCCTAGTTAGTTCATCCATAACTAAAGTAAATAGATTTGGGCTTAAAGCCGATCCTTGATGTAGTCCTATCGTAATGGGAAATTCTTTTGTAGCTCATCCAAATGTCTTTATACTAGTTACTACTCCATCATACATATCCTTAATAGTGTCTATGTATCTAGCATACACTCATTTTCTTTCTAGAACCCACCAAAGAATATCTCTAAGTACCATATCATATGTTTTTTTCTAAATCTACGAATACTATATGAAGATCTTTTTTATTTTCTCTATATTTTTCTAACAATCGTCTTATAAGGAAAATCGCCTCCATAGTTGACCTCACATGCATGAAGCCAAATTGGTTCTCTAAAATTGGTGTTTCTCTCCTTAGCCTATTGTCAATTATCCTCTCCCAAAGTCTCATAGTGTGACTCATAAGTTTAATCCCCCGGTAGTTTGAGCAACTTTGAATGTCTACTTTCTTTTTGAAGATTAGAACAAACGTGCTTCTTCTCCAATCCATTGACATTCGTTTTGATTTTAGAATTTTATTGAAAAGTTTTGTTAACTAAGTCAATCCAATTTCTCCTAAGCTTTTCCAAACCTCTATGGGTATTTCATCTGGGCCACATGCTTTCCCTATTGTCATTCATTTCAATGCCTCTTTAACTTCTAAAATTCTAATATTGCGTGTATATTTTACATTTCTTTCTTGGTGTGGGTTTTCATCAATTATAGTATCAACTTGGCCATCATTAAATAAACTATCGAAGTAACTTCTCCATATCTTCTTAATATCATCCTCGCACATTAAAACATTTTGATTTTCGTCTTTAATACATCTTACATGACTTAGGTTTTGTTTCTTTTTATCTCTTAATTTGGCTAGCATATACATATATATGTTTTTCACCATCTCTATTACCTAACCTTGTATATAGATCTTCCATGAAATTTGTTTTAGCTTGACTAACCACTTTTTTACCTTGTTTTTTAGCTTCTCTATATTGATTGTACGCATCTTCATCTTGACATTTATGTATTTTCCTATACATCTCTCTTTTAGTCTTAATTGCTCATTAGACTTCCTCGTTCCACCACTATGTTTCATTCTTTGGTGGTCCAAAGTCTTTAGATATTCCTAATACGTTTGATCTCACTCTCCTTATGCAACTACTCATTTCTAGCCACATTGTATTAGCATCTAAGTCAAGATCCAAAACATTTTTCTTTAGTAGTTTTTCTCTAAACTCTACTTGTTTACTATTTTTTAGGTTCCACCACTTTATTCTAGGGTCTCTAACTCTTTTATTCATATTATGTCGTCGTTTTAGCCTAATATCAAGTACTACTAACTTATGTTGGGTACTAAGTGCTTCACCAGGTATTACTTTGCGGTCTCTACATATTTTTCTCTCTATTTTTTGTTAAAAGAAAATCTATTTGACTCTTGTTATGACCACTACTAAAAGTAATCATATGCGACTCCCTCTTCCTAAAACTAGTATTTGCTAAAATAAGATCATATGCTGAAGCAAATTCTAAGATTGATTCTCCATATTCATTTCTATTACCGTAACCAAACCCTTGATGAAATCTCTCAAACCCATCCTTACTTGCCCCGACATGCCCATTTAAATCTCCTCCAATTATGGCTAATCTGAGATTAACTACTAATAATGGTTTAGGCCGCGAGTCAAGAGCTGATGACTGGTGAAATGAGATTTACAGGTGATTTTACTTTTGTATAATGGTTGCCTAGTGTTGTGTATTATATATTATTTTATTTTTCGAAATTCAAGAATATTAAGTAAATTCAGAATTCACAGGGTTTTATCTCAAGATACGTGTCGAAATGAGTTCCGTGAAAGTTAAAATGTTGACCCGAGCTATTGTTTTGAGTTTCACAAAAATATTTGCAATTAAGTTAGAAAATTTGAATTTCGACTTTAAATGGACTTAAAGAGTCAAAGTGGGTCTCACACCTCGAATTACGTGTGAGGTGGGTTGTTCGAGAGTTATGGAGTACTTTGGTAAATTCTCCAATTTTTGGCGGAATTTGGGTACTTTTTGGGGTTTAATTTGGACTCAAAATGAAGAGATAATTACGAAAATTATAGAAAAAATTGGCAAATTACCTATAAAGGTATTTGAGTTATATAGTTGAGGATATAAAGAAAGGGGCAAAATAGTCATTTGTCACCTTGTTCCTCAAAACTCAAAATCGATTTAGGGGGTGTTGCCTACTGTTCCATCGTCTTCAACTCATCTCCTCCATTGTCTCTCTCACTGAGCTTGCTCTCTCTCGTCTTTCTAGTCTGATTCTTCTATCTCTCTGTCTGTTTGTCTCTCTCTCTCTCTCTCCCTCTCTTCACAATTTCATTTGATTGAGAAATCATGAATTGAGCGGACTATGGTGATGATTTGTTATTGTTGAAACACTGTTGAAGGTGAGTTTTAAGTTTTGAATTTTCGATTATATGGACTGGTTTTCTATGATACTGAGCTTAAAGAGAGCATTCGATTGATTGGTTGTTGGCTTTGAGGATAAGGAAAAAAGAGAGGAGAGTTTTGATTTGAAAAGAAAAAAAACTGTGAAATCCAGAGGAAAAAGAAGAAAGAAATCAATTGAGACGAAATAGAGCTCGCCTCTATTGGGTTGGGCACCCTAGGTAAAATAAACATATGAAGGAACAAAATAGAGAATAAATCTTCTTTGTTTCGTTCCAACGTGAGGAAAGGGCGAACCGGGCGGAACCGGGATTGGGTCAGCTCAGTTGGGCTGGTCCGGTTTAGGGATCCTTCCCATATAAAAAATAAAAAAAATTGTTTAAAATCTCAAAAAACTTAAATAAAACCCTTGGAAATTAGATAAAAATTAGAAAAAAAGGATTTTTGGACAAGTTAGTGGAAATTTAGGATTTTATAAAAAAATAAGGATTTCGAGATTTTATTGAGGACTTATATCTAGGATTTTGCATCGTAATGCGTGTTACGATACTTGAAAATGTCCAAAATTTAGAAAATTATTTTACAACCTAGTTTAGGTTAATTTTCGATTCTGGAACATAATTTGCAGTCAAAATTAGGATTCAGACATACGATAATTTGATTTGATCCGATTTCAGAGTTTTTAAGTCGAGACGAGACTAATTAAAATAAATAAATTGGAGAAAAATTGTGGAATGAATATAGAATCTTATCGGACTTGCGCAATTGGAACCCCGCGTGGACTATTTTATGAACACAGAGGGTAATAAGTAACGGTATCACATTTATAAGGTTAAGTAAATCCCTTAGTAACCTTTACATTGTATGATTATAATTTCGTATAAATTGCATTGATCCTTGAGAATGCATTTTTTTGTATATGCATACACAAGTAGGGAGGATAAGGGAGATTCGAGTCTCCTAGTGTATACTATACTTTGGTTATACAGGAGAACACTATATTATGTTTGACGAGTTGGAGTCACTAATACTTTGCGTCATGTGGTTCTCATGAGATCACGTCGAACCAGATCATACTCCAATAGTCTAGAGGAATGAGACTCGTTTGGTTATCCTCTCTGGGCATGAGTCCTTACTATTGTTTACTTACCACTTTCGGAGAACGTTATCTGATTGTGGTAAGATAACAAAAAGGGATGGAATCATGGTTGTATTTAAATTCCTTGGATTATATTTTTCGTTTAATCTCTTGGATTATTATGCATTTGATTATTACAGGTATACATAATAGTGTGGGATTTACTTATATGATATTATCGAATTTTATAATTGGGTAATGCCATGTTCGAGTGGCGACAAGGGAAAGGGGAAGCTATCATATTTTTTGTAACTTCATTGGTTCCTTTTTCTCTATGTATGTATTGTTTTTGAATATTATATATTGTATAAATGAGTTTTTGGGTTCGTGTGTGATTAAGATCTATTTTGGAGTTGTTGTAATAGTTTTGGGACGAATTGGAACATTATGGAGCTAAGGTGGTAGTGGTTTAATGTGTTTGAAAACTTGAAATAGGTTAGAATGAATATGTAACCCAAAATCTCTAACTATGTTCAATTCCTTAAACATGATCAACGACCAGTACTGTGGGACCCACACCGTGATATGTCCATTGATCGAGGCAAAGGTTGAGGTATATTTTATATTTGTTGTGATGTATGCCCAATGTATTGTATAAGTGTAGAATATTAAGTCAATTTATACGGGTGTATATGTATCGAGACGAGCGGGGACATACCTCGAGTCGCGTGTCGATATGGGACCGAGGTAGCGACATATGAGGTAGGCTTAATTAATTTGAACTAATGTTGGTTTTGTAAGTGGCTTTAATATGGTCACATTTAAATAACCATTAATGTGCCTAAAGTTAGTGAAATAAAACAATGTTCACATGATGTGCATCGAGACATGTATTCACCCATTAAGAGTCAAGGTGTCAACTTGTTGAGTCACTCAAACATGACTTGAGGGACAAGTGTGACAAGGTGGTCCATTAGTTAAGCCTCGAGATACGTATGCACACATGAATCAAGGGCTAAGGCTCAAACATATCAATATGGTCAAAAGAAACATATAAGTCAATCTTTTGGTTTCTTATTTCTATCACAAATCATTGCTAGGAAAGAAAGAAAGATGAGAGTTTGCTGGTGTGGATCTGGTGAGAAAGAGGAGAGAATCATTGAAGGTTTAGTGAGGAAGAAGGAGTTCATCAAGCTAGGTAACTTCTCCACTCCATTAACTTTGTGAATTCATGGTTTTGATGTTTTTGTTGTTGTTTTGTGTTGGGGCGGGTGTTAGGGACCTCTTGTGGTGTGTATGAGGGTCCCTAAGGCAATAACAAGGCCTATGTGTAGTAAAAACCCATAATTCGAAGTGTAGAATTCTGAGTTCTGCTGCACATAGCGTGTTAGGTCGATAATCTAGTGCGCTAATATTAATTAGCGCGCTAGATATATGAAGTAGCGCGCTAATGTTCAAATTAGCGCGCTAATGTCAAAAACTAGAGCGCTAATCAAGATTAGCGCGCTAGAGGTTAAAAGTAGTGCATTAATTGCACCTGTTAGTACAAAAATCAGCAGAGTCCAAACATGGTTTAAACATTATAAATGGGTCCAAACTTACTCTAAAATTTATCAAACAACTTTAGGGAACTAAAGGGAGATCTCGAGAGTTTAGGAACGCATTTCGGAGTGTTGAGAGATCGGATAGGCTATGACAAGCGTCGTGAATTGTAAGTAAAGCCGTGAGAATTCTATATTTCATGTCATTGACTCGTATCATCTTATGGTCTATTTGTAGACATTGCTACTTGTAATCTCATATCATGTTGTTCTTGTGTCTATTCATATTTGAATATTGTTGACATGATGCCTTGCGAATTGTTTCATTGATTCCAATTCCTACTCTTGATGTTGCTCTTGATAGATAATTGATGAAAAACATGCTATTGAATAATTTGGATTTGATTAGACTTGTACTCTATTTCTTTGGGCTTTGTAGCCTATCTAGTTTTGGAATCCTAGAGATTTGGAATTATTTGTCTTTGAAAACTAAAGTAGGGATTATCTAGTGTCCATTGCACGAGAGATGCGCAGTTCACGAGGACATAGGTCTACCAAGGTTCCAGCACTTACCACTACACTTGCGCAGCACACGAGGTATGGGACTCGGGGTGGTCGACAAGCATGAGATTGATGTTGTATAAGCGTAGAGCACAACTCTACTATTTGTGTGAGATATGTTGAGCACAACTCCATATAGTAGTAGAAAAGGTTTGGTAATAGGTCTCACCGCCGACCGGACGTAGATCATCTCGACTTAGCCTGTGTCAGTCTATACATTTTTAACTGTGGTATTTACTTGCGTTACTTGATTCAACAATTCTTTCGCTACTTTATGCTTTTAAATACCTGTTTTATATTTTGGAAATGTGGCATAGAACTCTCCAGTTATTACTTAAATATTACTATACTCACCGTCAAGTTTGTGATGGTGGATGTAGGTGCGTCGAGCAGCAACAGACAGAGGAAGGAGAAAATCGGCTACTTCCTTTGAGCATTTCGACGACTCTCCTATCTCATTTTGTATCACTCGACTTTTGTTGTATTATTACTGCTTATATTTTTACTGTAGATTTTGGGTTGTATACTGGGTTGAGTGTATAGTTTCATATATATATTCATGCATGTGATGCTGTGTTTCATGGTTTTCCACACTTAGGATTTTGAATAATAAAAGCTTCCGCATAATCTTTAAAGTATGTAATTTGTATTAAAATAATAAAAAGTTTAATTAACTTTGAAATATAACAATATTTGAATACGTGTATTAAAGAATATAGGGACGAACGGCTGACTAATACTTAATAAAGTCTTATGTGGTTAGGATTAAGCTTGATTACAGATTAGGCTGGGCGGTGCCCTATTTAGAAGAAGGAGCCGTCACATAATATATAGTTGTGATTGCTATATATATTGTTATGAGCGGATTGTGAGCCCTTCGGCATTTCCACCAAGATGAGTGAGTATTGTTGAAGATTTTGAAGATCGAGTTTTTTGGTGCATGCTTAAAAATAGAGGATATGCTGTAAATTTTTTTTTTACAGAATTTTGAGTACAAACTAATCAATCTAAATGAATATATGAACTTCGAGGTTTAAGATTTACATTTAGAATCCTTTGTGGTTGACAAACTTTTATATTTGATGATTACTACATCTTAATTTTATTCATTTATTGATGGTGGAATTAAGGCAGCTAGATTATTAGGGGGATTAAGGTAATCTAGGTCGGTCAGATGCCCTAATTAGGTGGGGGTCTGACGGTTGCCACATCCTGTAAACCTTTTGTGACGACCCCAACCCTACAAATTGGGCATCGCCCTGCACTAAGCCTCCATTAACCCCCGGTAAATTAGTTCGGAGTTAATAAAGGCCTAGTCACCCTCACAAACCGGTCTTCAGTACTTGATAGTCCACACAACAGAGTATATATATGAAATCATATGCAACAGAATTTAAATGCGGTGAAAACGTGATATCAAATAAATTAAACACACAACGAGTTTTAGGTGTGGAAGCTAGAATGTGGATCGCGTACAACGAATATAATATACAAATTATATTATCTCTCAACCCAAATATCCATTTATAAAACAATGTAATTACAATATAAATACATTAAATGACCTACATAGGTTGCACATTAACGTTCTCAAGCTTGGAGATTATGCCTGCGATTGTCACCGAAAGTGGAGACAATACCAGTGAGTAAATCCAGAAGAAGTTCAACAATAATTCAGATTAAATAATAAATAATTCTATAAATCATGCAGGAAAGGAAACGAAGCTGAAAAGAATAATAAATCACATGATAAATAGACTACAATGATCAATGATAGAGACCAAGTGATCCGAAAGCAAAGGATAGGCGCCTAAGTGGTCGTGACACTCTACACGTGGGCTCAAAGCCACTTAAACGTGTAAGTGTCAAATACTGGTACGGCGGGACCAAGTTCACTTCAACCGCACCAAATCTGTTTGACACTATCGGCTCACTTGAGCCGTAGCTCGAGAAAATTCGAAAGGGAGCCACAGTCGCAGTCGGATGCTCAACCACAATGAAATCCATGAAATCCCATGAGGAGCTACGACACATGGTGGATGCTCACTGTAACGGCCTAAAATCTCTAATTGTGTTTACTTCCTTAAACAGGATCAATGACCCGTATTGTGGGACCCACATCGTGATATGTCCATTGACCGAGGCAAGGGCCGAGGTATATTTTATATTTGTTGTGATGTATGCCTAGTGTATTGTATATATGTAGACTATTAAGTCAATTTATATGGGTGTGTAAGTATCGAGACAAGCAAGGATGTACTTTAAGTCGGGTGTCGATGTGGGACCGAGGTAGCGACATATGAGGTAAGTTTAATTAATTTGACTTAAATGTGAATTTATGTTGGTTTATAAGTGGCTAATGTGGCCACATTTAAATATAAACATTAAGGTGCCTATAGTTAGTGCAATTAAATAATGCTCACTAGATGTGCATCGAGACACGCATTAACTCATCAAGAGCTAAGGTGTCAACATGTTGAGTCACTCAATGGTGACTTGAGGGACAAGTGAGAGAAGGTGGTCCATAAGATGAGCCTCGAGACACGTGTGCACACCATGATCAAGGGCCCAAGTTTAAACATATCACTATATGGTCAAATAACCATTTAGGTCAACAAATCTCATCTTCTTATCTCATAAAAATCGATACGAGAGGAAGGAAGAAAGAAGAGAGAATTTGCTGGTGTGATTAGGTGGAGGAGAAGTGTGAATCATTGCAAGTTTTGGTGAGGAAAAAGAAGAACAAAAAGTGAGGTAACTTCTCCACACCATAAACTTGTGATTTCATAAAAATTCATGTTGTTGTTGCTGTTATGTGTTGGGATGGGTGTTAGGGACCTCATGTAACATGTATGAGGGTCCCTAAGGCAATAACATAGCCTATGTGTGGCAAAAACCTAGAATTTGAAGTGCAAAATTCAGGGTTCTGCTGCACATAGCGCGCTAGGTATAACATCTAGCACGCTAGATATGTGAATTAGCGCGCTAACACTGAGTAACGCGCTAGACAATCGAGGTAACGCGCTAATGTGACAATTAGCGCGCTAATTCGTCTCTGTTATTACAAAATTAGCAAAGTCCAAACATGGTTTAAACACTATAAATAGGTCTATACTCACTTGAAAACCTATCAAACAACTCCAGGGAACTAAGAGGAGACCTCAGGAGTTTGGGAATGCATTTCGGAGTGACGAGAGGTCATATAGTCTAGGACAAGCCTTGTGAATTGTAAGTAAAGCTGTGAGAATTTTATATTTCATTTCATTTCCTATTATCAATTTATGGTCTATTGGTAGACATTGCTACTTGAAATCTCACATCATGTTGTTCTTGTATCTATTCATGAGTGAATATTGTGACATGATACCTTGTGAAATGTTTCATTGACTCTGATTCGTACTCTTGATGTCATTTTTGATAAATAATTGATGAAAAGCATGCTATTGGGGTACTTTGGATTTAAATAGACTTGTATTCTATTCCTTATGCCTTTGTAGTCTAATTGTTTTGGAATCATAGAGAATTGGAACTCTCTATTTTTGAAAACTGAAGTAGAGATTATCTAGTGTCCATTGCACGAGAGATGCGCGGTTCACGAGGACATGGGTTTACTGGGGTTCCGGCACTCACCACTACACTTGCGCGGCACACGAGTTGTGGGACTCGGGGTGATCGGCAAGAATGAGATAGATGATGTATATGCGTAGAACGGAGCTCCGCTTTTGGGTATGAGATTTATTGCGCACAGCTCCATATAGTAGTGGGAAAGGTTAGGTGATAGTTCTCACCGCCGACCGGACGTAGATCATCTCGACTTAGCCTGTGTCAGTCTATACATCTTTAACTGTGGTATTTACTTGCATTACTTGTTTCAACAATTTATTTCGCTACTTTATGCTTTTAAATACCTTTCGTTTATTTTGGAAATATGGCATATAATTCTCCAGCTATTACTTAAATATCACTATACTTACCGTCTAGTTTGTGACGGTGGGTGTAGGTCCGTCGAGCAGCAGTAGACTAGGGAAGGAGAAGATCGGCAACTTCCTATGAGCATTTCGGCGATTCTCCTATCTCATCATGTATGAATCAATTTTTGTAGTATTATTGTTGTATATTTTGGGTTGTACATTGGGTTAAATGTATCGGTTCCCCATTTTTGAGACTCATATATATATATATATATGCATGTGATGCTTTATATTCCTGGTTTCCCACACTTAGGAATTTTGAATAATAAAAGCTTCCACATAATCTTTAAATTACAAGATAGTAGGAAAATGATAATGACACTCTGAAATCTAATAATATCTGAACATTTATGAAAATAGGGACGGAAGGCTGACTAATACGTATTTAAGTCTTACGTGGTTGCGATTAAGGCTTGATTACGGGATTAGGCCGGGCGGTGCCCTGTTTCGTAGAAGGGGCCGTCACAGTTGGTATCAGAGCCATAGGTTTAGAGACCAGTTTGGATAAAACACAAACCTTAGTTGTGTAAACAATATGACCTTTGCCTAGAAACCATTAGTTGGGAATTGAGTGCAAGTGAGATGGGGATGTCTTATATGTATTTGCTACTTTCTGTATGTATATATATTTATGCGCTGTGTCACATAGAAGCTGATCCACATTCACTATCCATTGCAGACCCCGATGGCTGATACGCGAGGGGGAGGAGATGCAGAGCCTAGTGGCAGTCAGCCTCCTACTATTGCAGAGGACTTACAGCGACTGTATGACCGAGTGACAGCTCAGGGTCAGCGGTTGACCGATTTCATCGCCTTGATGACCTCCTATTTTGCTCCACCAGCATCGACATCGATTCCTACGACTGCTACACCGACTTTCCAGGCGGCAGCACTTCCTACCGTAGCTTTAGCAGCGCCGATAGCCGTGACTGCACCAGTGGTGGAGATAGCTAAGGCAGTACCGTCTCCAACGTCTGTATTTTCCAGCACATCGGTGGAAGTTGAGCTGGTGAAAGACTTCACCAGACTCAAGCCAATCTATTTTGATGGCGTACGAGATTTCCAAAAGATTGAGAAATGGATTTTGTCTCAAGAGAAGCTCCATATGATACTGAAGATCGAGGATAGACTTCGGTCAGAGATCTCATCTTACACTCTCGAGAGAAATGCCGACGTGTGGAGCGCGGATGACAGTGGCCACGCACGAAGAGTTTGAGACATGGGATGCGTTTAAGCATAAGTTCTATCAGCAGTATTTTCCGTCTTCAGTAATGAACAGATTGAGGAGAGAGTTTATGGATTTGAGACAAGGACCAGAGGAGCCTGTGATGCGGTACATGGGCATATATGATTATCTGCGACAGTTTGCTGGGACTTGGTGAGAGATGAGTTCGAGGATGTGTACCACTTCGGGGATGGAATCAGACCAGATATTAGTTATTATGTCGTCAGTTCGGCGCGAGGACACTCATCGATATCTACGAGCGAGCCCTAGCATACGAGACATACTATCTGGGCAGAGTTGCTGATGGCAGAGCACCGAGTCCAGTGTTATCTTCGGAGCAGGCCATGTAGTTTGAGAAACGAGACAGAGGGGTAAGGGAGCAAAGGGATGGAACAGGGGTGCTCAGGGTTCGGGGACAGCCACTTACCCACTGGCTGTACCTTCTGTACATCCATTGCTCCTGCACAGAGCACTGTGGGCATACCTCCCTTGCCACCTCCCATCAGACCAACCTTACCAGCTCTCGTTGTTCCTGCACTTCCCGCCCCACAGGCTTCACGCAGCCGAACCAGTAGGTGGTAGAGGCGAGCGAGAAGCAAGGCGAGATACTAGACAGAGACCGGGACAGCCACAAAGACAGGGCCAGTCTCAGACTCAGGGTCAACATAGACAATTGACATGCTATAAATGTGGACAGGTCGATACATAGTGAGAGAGTGCCCGCATCTTGGAGTAGTGTACGCATAGCAGGTCCTAGAGGAGGTTCGCATAGTAGCCTAGCTAGGCGCTAACGGTACGCGAGGTCTCATCGAGGGTATGATTTCTATTTGCGGTAGAGATTTATATACATTATTTGATTATGGCTATACCGTATCTGTTATTGATGGTCGCATGGTAGACATCTTAAGGTTAAAACCTGTTAGACTTAGCATACATTTGATTTTGAGTACTGCAGCCGGGGATAGGGTTTACCCTAATAGTGTTATTGAGGAATGTCTGGTGGAGATAGATGGGGTAGAACTACCTGCTGGTTTTAAGGTCCTCGGATGTTTAGAGTTCGACGCAATCTTAGGGATGGACTGGTTAGCAGCATACAACGCTCATATCGACTATTTAGTGAGACAGTGATATTTGATATCCCAGGGCATCCGACATTCACATATAGAGGTAGTTTAGCAAGGACAACAGTACGGGAGGTCGACCTGCGACTAGTGAGGAGATGGAGGCGTTGATCTCGCTATGCACTGTACCAGAGAGTCAGTGACCTAAACTGGAGAACATACCGATTGTTCGAGAGTTTCCTGATGTCTTTCCGGAGGATTTACATGGTTTACCGCCACCAAGGGAGATTGAATTCATTATTGAGTTGGTACCATGTACGAAACAAATTTCCATAACCCCATACTGGATGGCACCACGAGAGCTAGAAGAGTTGAAGACTCAGCTTCAGGATTTGGGACATAAGGGATTCATCACACCTTCTATGTCGCCATGGGGAGCACCCGTCCTTTTTGTGAAGAAAAAGGATGGTACTTTGAGACTTTGTATCGACTACCGACAGTTGAACAAAGTCACAATTATGAACAAATATCCACTCCAGATGATTGACGATTTATTTGATCAGCCGAGAGGAGCACAATTTTTTTCCAAGATAGACCTGCGATCAAGGTATCATCAGCTTAGGATGAGGGACGAGGATATGTCCATTACAGCTTTCAGCACGAGATATGGACATTTACAGTTCACTGTCTTGCCATTTGGGCTAACCATTGCTCTAGCAGTGTTTATGGATCTGATGCATCGGGTTTTTAGACCATTTCTTGACCGGTTCATGATAGTCTTCATCGATGATATATTGATATACTCGAAGATGAGGGAGGATCAAGAATAACACCTTAAAGAGATGTTGCTGACTTTGAGGGAGCATAGACTGTACGCCAAATTCAGTAAATGTGAATTTTAGTTGTCAGAAATCAAGTTTCTAAGGCACGTTGTCGGAGCAGCAGAGATATCAGTGGATCCAGCCAAGATTCAGGCGATTATGCCAGCACCGACTTCAATGACTGAAATCAAGTGTTTTCTGGGTTTGGCGGGGTATTATCGCCGCTTTGAGAATGATTTCTCGAAAATCTCTTCACCACTTACGAGATCGACCCAGAAAGATGTTAGACTTGAGTGGACAAAGGAATGTGATGAGGCATTTACTCAATTGAAGAGATTGTTGACTACTGCGCCAGTATTGGTGTTACCAAAGGTTGGACAAGGATTCTCAGTATATCCTGATGCTTCTTATAGAGGTTTGGGATGCGTGTTGATGCAGGGTACTGGTATAGTAGCATATGCATCCAGACAATTGAAAGTACATGAGAAGAGCTATCCAACGCACGATTTGGAGTCGGCAGCAGTAGTGTTTGCACTGAAGTTATAGAGACATTACCTGTATGGAGAGAAATATACACTTTTTACTAATCATAAGAGTCTGAAGTATCTCTTCACACATAAGGATCTGAATATGAGACAACACAGATGGTTAAAATTTTTGAAGGATTACGACTTTTCCTTGGAATACCATCCGGGAAAAGCGAACGTATTCACCAGATGGCTGAGTAGGATACCTGCTGGAGATACAGAGGTTCCTACTGAACCTCATGTTGAGATTTGCTCTCAAATGAGAGTACAGACCGTGTCTACACAAAGAGTGTCAGAGGGTCAGAAGACTAACAGGTTGTACTCCAAGTTTAGTGAGTTAGCGCAGAATGCAGATTGTGCTGATTGGACGGAGATGTCTGACCAGTGTTTTCGATTCAGGGGCAGACTGTGGATACCGTCATCACCAGAGTTGAGAGAAGAGATTCTTCAGGAATCACACCGTTCCCGATTCACCATTCATTTGGGCAGAACCAAAATATACCACGACATGAAAATACATTTTTGGTGGCAAGGGATGAAGGCGCATGTGTCGAAGTTTATCCGGGACTGTGAGATTTGTCAGCAAGTGAAAGCTGAACATCGCAGACCTGGAGGATTGCTACAGCCTCTTCCCATTCAACGATGGAAATGGGGGTACATTGTGATGGATTTTGTGTGAGGATTGCCGAGAACCGCCAGGAGACATGATTCCATCTGGGTTATTGTTGACAGACTTACGAAGTGTGCTTATTTTCTACCAGTGGATGCACATTACACGTTTGATCAGTTGAGTATACTGTTCGAACGAGAGATTATCAGACTACATGGGGTACTAGTGACTATTACGTTAGACCGAGATGCTATATATACGTCCAGGATGTGGCGGAGTTTGCAGGAGCGGTATGGTACACGCCTACATTTAGTACAACTTTTCATCCTCAGACTAACAGCCAGACGAGATGTTGATTCAGTTTCTTGAGGATATGTTGAGGGCTTGTGTTTTGGAGTTTGGCTGATCATGGGAGGAACACCTACCGTTGTGTGAGTTTGCTTATAACAACAGTTATCAGGCCAATATTGAGATGGCGCGTTTTGAGGCTTTATATTGTAGACCGTGTCGCTCACCATCGTGTTGGGCTGAGCTAGGATCGGGAAACTGTGGGGCCTGAAATTGTTGTTGATCATACGGAGAAGGTATGTCTGATTCGGCATAAACTCAAGGGAGCCCAGGATAAACAGCGGAAGTTTACGAACAAATATCGCGGTGATCTCACATACACCGAGGGAGCCTTTGTATATTTAAAGGTTTCTCCTCGGAAGGGTCTACAGAGGTTTGGAGTGAAAGGTAAACTTGCATCGAGATTTATCAGACCTTTGAGGATTAAGAAACGGGTCGGAAAGGTTGCGTATGAACTAGAGCTACCTCTATATATGTCAGGAGTTCATCCAGTCATTCATATATCCATGCTTCAATAAGCTGAGTCGAGAGCAGGTGATCGTCTGATTGTCGATTTGTGTCAGATAGACCTGAGCGAGGATATTTCATATGAGGAGCAGCCTGTGCAAATTTTGGATCGATTATTACAGAACTTGAGAGGCAAGTCTACCCCAAAAGTACTTGTCAAGTGGTAGTTTCATAATGATACAGAGCTCACTTGGGAGCGGGAGGACTATATGCGAGATAGGTTTCCGTACCTATTAGAGTCAGGTATGATTCCTAGTTCGAATTATAAATTTCGAGGACGAAATTTTCATTAGTTGGGAAGAATTGTAACGACCCAAAATCTCTAACCGTGTTTACTTTCTTAAACAGGATCAACGACCCGTACTATGAAACCCACACCGTGATATTTCCATTGACCAAGGCAAGGGCCGAGGTATATTTTATATTTGTTGTTATGTATGTCTGGTGTATTGTATATGTGTAGACTATTAAGTCAATTTATACGCGTGTGTAGGTATCGAGATGAGCGGGGACGTACCTTGAGTCGCGTGTCGACGTGGGGCCGAGGTAGCGGCATATGGGGTAAGTTTAATTAATTTGAGTGAAATGTGAATTTATGTTGGTTTATAAGTGGCTAATGCGGTCACATTTAAATATACACATTAAGGTGCCTATAGTTAGTGCAATTAAATAATGCTCACTAGATGTGCATTGAGACACGCATTAACTCATCAAGAGCCAAGGTGTCAACATGTTGAGTCACTCAATGGTGACTTGAGGGACAAGTGGGACAAGGTGGTCCATGAGATGAGCCTCGAGACACGTGTGCATACCATGATCAAGGGCCCAAGTTTAAACATATCACTATATGGTCAAATAACCATTTAAGTCAACAAATCTCATCTTCTTATCTCATAAAAATCGATAGGAGAGGAAGGAAGAAAAAAGAGAGAATTGCTGGTGTGATTAGGTGGAGGAGAAGTGTGAATCATTGCAAGTTTTGGTGAGGAAGAAGAAGAACAAGTGAGGTAACTTCTCCACACAATAAACTTGTGATTTCATAAAAACTCATGTTGTTGTTGCTATTGTGTGTTGGGATAGGTGTTAGGGACCTCATGTAACGTGTATGAGGGTCCCTAAGGCAATAACATAGCCTATGTGTGGCAAAAACTCAGAATTCGAAGTGCATAATTTTGGGTTCTGCTGCACATAGCGCACTAGGTATAACAACTAGTGCTCTAGATATGTGAATTAGCACGCTAATGTCAAAAGTTAGCGCGCTAACACTGAGTAGCGCGCTAGACAGTCGAGGTAGCGCGCTAATGTGGCAATTAGCGCGCTACTGTTCACAATTAGCGCACTAATTCATCTCTGTTAGTACAAAATTAGCAAAGTCCAAACATGGTTTAAACACTATAAATGGGTCTAAACTAACTCGCAAACCTATCAAACAACTCCAGGGAACTAAGAGAAGATCTCAGGAGTTTGGGAACGCATTTCAGAGTGACGAGAGGTCGGATAGGCTAAGACAAGCATTGTGAATTGTAAGTAAAGCTCTGAGAATTCTATATTTCATTTCATTTCCTATTATCAATTTATGGTCTATTGGTAGACATTGCTACTTGAAATCTCACATCATGTTGTTCTTGTATCTATTCATGAGTGAATATTGTGACATGATGCCTTGTGAAATGTTTCATTGACTCTGATTCCTACTCTTGATGTCATTTTTGATAAAGAATTGATGAAAAGCATGCTATTGGGGTACTTTGGATTTAAGTAGACTTGTATTCTATTCTTTTGGGCTTTATAATCTAATTGTTTTGGAATCATAGAGAATTGAAACTATCTATTTTTGTAAACTAAAGTATGGATTATCTAGTGTCCATTGCACAAGAGATGCGCGGTTCACGAGGACATGGGTCTACTGGGGTTCCGGCACTCACCACTACACTTGCGCGACACACGAGTTATGGGACTCAGGGTGATCGGCAAGAATGAGATAGATGATGTATATGCGTAGAGCGCAGCTCCGCTTTTGGGTATGAGATTTGTTGCGCACAACTCCATTTAGTAGTGAGAAAGGTTAGGTGATAGTTCTCACCACCGACCGGACGTATATCATTTCGACTTAGCCTGTGTTAGTCTATACATCTTTAACTATGGTATTTACTTGCTTTACTTGTTTCAGCAATTTATTTCGCTACTTTATGCTTTTAAATACCTTTCGTTTATTTTGGAAATGTGGCATAGAATTCTCCAGTTATTACTTAAATATCACTATACTCACCGTCTAGTTTGTGACGGTGGGTGTAGGTCCATCAAGCAGCAGCAGACCAGGGAAGGAGAAGATCAGCGACTTCCTCTGAGCATTTCGGCGATTCTCCTATCTCATCATGTATGAATCAATTTTTGTTGTATCATTGTTGTATATTTTGGGTTGTACATTGGGTTAAATGTATCGGTTCCCCATATTTGAGACTCATATATATATGCATGTGATGCTTTATATTCTTGGTTTCCCACACTTAGGAATTTTGAATAATAAAAGCTTCAGCATAATCTTTAAATTACAAGATAATAGGAAAATGATAATGACACTCTGAAATCTAATAATATCTAAACATTTGTGAAAATAGGGATGTAAGGCTGACTAATACGTAATTAAGCCTTACGTGGTTGGGATTTTGATTACGGGATTAGGCCGGGCGGTGCCCTATTTCGTAGAAACGACCGTCACACTCACTCAGAGGATTCAGTCTCGTTTAGGAGCCTAGAGCGTAACTCGGATGCTCAACTCACGAGTAAACAACGACTCAACTCGACCACTTAGACCCTAGTTCACTTGGTAAGGAAGTAGAGTCCAACAATAGGTATCATTTTCATTTAAATATGCAAGGAAAGGAAAATAATTAATATTGAATTTCTTATTGGTTTACTTACCTTCAATCACGTCAATACCTTGCCCGAATGTTGAATCCTTACTACCGTTCCACGTCTGGCGCATCCAAATTCCCTAAATCATTCAATTGTCTTTGATTATTATCATTTATAAGATTCATTCACATTTTATTTAAGTCACACACGCATTACGAGGTTGATCTCAGTCTGCGTCAGTTGTTGCATGCTTATCGAGATAATTCTCATTTTTGATAATTACTTATTTAGTTCTATTTTCTTTCTATTTGCGTCAATTTCAAAAAATAGAGAATTTTCTCGAGTTGTGAGCACATTGATCGCGTTTTAGGTCAGACCACATTAGTTAAGTTTCAACTCGACCAATTTTCTCGTATTTGACATTTATTCTTCTCGACCAATTGGTTGTATAATTTTTATTTATTATTTCTTTTAAAAGATCACATTGTATATATATATATAAAATGTCTATCATATACCTATGTGTGTATATAACTATATATCGTATTCATTATATAAATAGATACATACAAATATATATTATTTTTACTTGAAATCTAATTTTTTTATTTTAAAAAAATTAGCCCGCATCTCAAGTCAATCTCGAGATGCATGCGATTTTAAGCGCGCATCCTGAAAATCTATCTACGCCTAACGCTTCAACACGCATCTCGAAGCGGCTCAAAATTGTCGACACGACACACATCCCGAGGCACACACAATACACTAAACTCCCATATTATACTAATCCTACTACACTATATTCATCAAAATGCTCTAACAACCCCTTTACCTAGGTGATGGGTGGGTCGTCGCGAGGAGGCCTTGAAGGGAGGCCGAAAGAGGGGCGGCGAGAGCAAGAGGGAGGCCACGGGATGGACGCCGAAAAGTGACGCCGGAAGGCGAGAAGGTCGCCGTGGGTAAGGGACGCCGAGGGAGGTCGTGAGCTCTAAAAGGATGGGATGAATCGACTTCAATGGAGATGGATGGATGAGGAAGAAGGCCAAGGTGAGAGGGAGTGAAGAGTTAAAGATTTCATTTTTTTCTTCTTTGGTTTAGAGATGAAAGTGAGAGAGGGGGAAGAGAGCACGGTTAGAGAGAGAGAGAGAGAGAGAGAGAGAGATAGATAGATAGATAGATAGATAGATAGATAGATAGATAGATAGATAGATAGATAGATATATCAAGAGATTTAACGATGAGAGAAAAAAGAGAGTGAAAACGTGAGATAATGAGAGAAAGAGAGAGAAAAAGTTTTTGTTTTAATTATGAGAAAGAAAAGTAAGAGAGAGAGTGATTTGACTTGTGGTGAGGTGTCAAACATGGAGAGGTTAGTGTAATTGTAGTGTTGACTTTTCTTTTCTTGGATTTTAATGTGATGTTTTTCACATACTCTTTGTTCACACTAACTTTTAAACCACACCAAACAATACAATATCGCTCACTCTTTTTACTTCACCAAACCTTAAAACGTTAAACCTCAACTTATTAATTATTCACTTTTTTTTTCCTGACTCTCTTTATTTCTCACCCGTCTCGACACATTTTTCGAGAAAAACTACGTATCGCAAAATCTCGATTACTTCTTCACTATATCCGACTCAATCTCGATAATTGGTGTAGGTTTTCTTTCTTATTGGTCTAGTCGTTTTTGCGTACACTCACTCCTTACGTGTGACTAGAGACATACTTCACGCATACTGATGAGAAATGTCACTTACGAATTCCACAATATAAACTAACTTAATTGTATGCTACATACATAAATTTATGATATATACAACATCACAAAAATATAAAATATTTTACCTATGAGTCGACGTCCAAGTCTGACCGAGAACGCCACATCGAATTAATTTCCACATTCGCGCGCTAATTTTCTAGCCTACCGTGCTAATTGTCATTAATGCGCTAGATTCTGCAATTAGCGCGCTAATCGTGCTCTAGACAACAAAACTGCTGAAAGTTTTTGGGTTTTCCCTACTCCCAACAACCCAACAACAACCACAACACCAGCAAAAACACTTCAAAACACTAGAAACTCATCATAACAACAACTGAACAATCACCAAAACCATCACCAACACCTATAATATTATGATCAAAAGATAGAGAAAGTGAAGCTAGGTGTGATTCTCACCTTAGACTTGATGTTTCACTCCTCCAAACTCCTTGATTCACCACGTTTGAGCCTCCAAAACCCTGGTTTCCTCTCAATTTCGGATAAGAAGTTGAAGAGAGAGAAAAGGTGGTGGTTTGAAGTAAAAAATTTGACTTATTTAATTGCTTTGTCATCTCCACTCACTTGTACATCACTAGGCCATCAAATGGTCCTCATTTGCTCATATTCTCACCCCTCATGACTCCAATTGTGACTCCGCTAACTCACTTACTCTTGTTCTTAGCACAAAAAGTCCATTTTCGGATGGTCTAACGTCCGGTTTTGTGTCCCGAACCGCGACCCACGCTTACTACCATGTCCCTAACCACCAATTAGACATTCCATTTTAATTATTTAACCAATTTTATTCATTTTATGTATTATTTCCCTCGGCCTAGTGTTAAGTCGGTTAAACTACTCGGTACCTGCGTCGACATGCATATCGAGGCGACTACTTAACACACAGTCTTGCACATCAAATGTACTATACTAACACACATTGTAATGCCATGTACACTATTGCAATATAAACATCACAATTTAAACAATTCAGCACACAAAAATAACCATTTACCTGGCTCCAGGTGCGCACAAGCCTAACTGCGGGTCCCACAGGCGTCTGAGCTGTCAGCCACGTCTGTAAACACATCATTATTAACGGTGAATTAAATTCAGGCCGTTACACTACGGGTAGGGCATACGGATGAGAAAGGCAAGCTACTTTCTTAACCACATCTGAATCCTAATGCGAATGTCAATGTTGTCACACTTCGTAGCGGTAGAGAGTTAGAGGAGACTCCCAAAGAACCCAAGCCTAAAAAGGCCATGCTAAAATCCAGGGAAGTCGAGTAAGAGCTTGAAGTTCAACCGTCTCCCACTGAAACGATAATCTTAGATAAGGAAGCACAATCTTCTCTCAAAATCCTACCCCGTTCCCTCAACACTTCATTAAAAATAAAAATGCAGGAAAAGAGAAGGAGATTCTAGAAATCCTAAGGAAAGTGGCGATAAACATCCCATTCCTTGATGCCTTAGTACATAGGCCCTGCTATGTTAAGTTGCTCAAAGACCTATATACCAATAAAAGTCGACTCAAAGGTAATGAGAAAATCACTGTAGGTGAAAATGTTTAAGCTATCATATGCAAGAAGTTGCCCACCTAGTGTGAGGACCCAGACATGTTCACTATCCCTTGCACAATTGGTGATGTTGAGATTTAGAAAGCTTTATGCGACCTGAACGCCTCTATCAATGTCATGCCATTATCCATATATGAGACATTGAAGGCCGACCCTCTGAAGGATATCAGAGTTGTCATACATTTGGCAGATCGATCCATCATCTGTCATGTGGGTGTCTTAGAAGACATTCTAGTGAAGCTTAGTGAGCTCGTATTTCCTGCTGACTTCTATATCATTGATATGAAGAATCAGCCATGCCCCCATTTCTCATCAGTTTTGCTTGGTAGGCTTTTTCTTAAGACTGCCAAGACTAAGATTGATGTTCACTGTAGTTCTCTTATCATGGAGTTTGATGGTGAACTTATTAAGTTTAACATCTATGATGCAATACGCCATCCTTGGGATTCCTCTTTAGTGGTGCTTGCTTTGGACAGTGTGGACTCACTTGTCCAATAGGCTTTTCTTGTAACAGGCAATGATATGAAAGTGGTGCTAGAGAATCATCTTGACTCCGATTTTTTGCAAAAAGTAACCCTTTTTCCTCGATACTAGGATCGAGGCGCTCATCTCAGAGTTGGACTCTGCTCTACTCTATTTACCCACCCTAGCATATCTTGACGTACCTGCTTCGAACTCTACACTTCTCCTCTTTATGGAGTGAGCCCCCACACTAGAGCCCAAACCACTGCCTGGTCATCTCAAATATGTGTTTTTAGGTGAGAATGAGACTTTACCTTTGATCATCTCAGCTAAACTCATGTTACTAGAGGAAGAGAAGCTCATAAATGTGCTTCGAGAGTTCAAAGAAGCTTTAGGGTGGACGATTGTTGACATCGAAGATATTAGCCCTTCCATATGCATGCATAAGATAAATATGGAAAAATGGTCCAAACCTTCACGAGAAGCATAATGTTGACTGAATCGATTGATGATGGAAGTAGTTAAAAAAGAGATTCTAAAACTCCTTTATGCTGGGATGACCTACCCGATTTTCGACAGTAAGTAGGTCAGTCCCATTCAGGTGTTTCCCAAGAAAATGAGGATCATAGTGGTCACGAACTCAGGGGTGAGTTAGTCCCAACTCGCGTCCAAAACGGATGACGGGTTTGCATCGATTACATGAAGCTTAATGCTTCTACTCGGAAAGATCATTTCCCATTGCCTTTCATCGATAATATTTTAGAGCGTTTAGTAGGCAGGTCGCATTACTGCTGTTTAGATGGATACTCTGGTTTTCACAAGATTCATGTAGCACTTGAGGATCAGGAGAAAACCACCTTCACCTGTCCTTTTGGTACCTTTGTTTACCGATGCACACCCTTTGGGCTGTGCAATGCACCTTCTACCTTTAAGAGGTGCATGATGAGCATCTTCTCTGACTTCATTGAGCACTTCATCAAAGTATTCATGGATGATTTCACCGTTTACGATGATTCATTTGATCTTTGCCTTAGTCACCTGACTAAGGTTCTTCACAGATGTATCAAGAAGAACTTGATCCTTAATTTTAAGAAATGCCACTTCATGGTGGATCAAGTTCTTATATTGGGTCACATAGTGTCAACTATGGGTGTGGAGGTAGACATGACAAAATTGAAGTAATTCAAAAATTGCCTTACCCCACGACTGTGTGAGAAACCTGATCATTCCTTGGCCGTGTCGATTTCTATCGGCGATTCATTAAAGATTTCTCCAAAATTTAACAACCCTTATGTCGCCTTCTTCAGAAAGACGTGCCTTTCAATCTCGACAAGGCATGTAAGAGTGCATTCGATGCACTCAAAGTCTCTCTTATCTCTACTCTTGTGATTCAAGCTCCCAATCGGGAACTACCTTTTGAGATCATGTGCGATGCTAGTAACCATGCTATGGGTACTGTGCTAGGGCAATGAGTCGGGCATGCTTTACATGTCATATACTACACCTCCTGAACTCTTGATCCTGCCCAACTAAATTACACCACAATTGAGAAGGAGCCTCTAGCTATCGTCTTCGCTTTGGAGAAATTTTGGCCTTATCTCTTAGGTACTAAGGTGGTCGTCTACTTTGACCATGCAGCTTTAAAGTACCTAATGGCAAAAAAGGAAGCTAAACCTCATCTCATTCGATAGATATTGTTGTTACAAGAGTTTGAAATCGAAATCAAAGATAAAAGTGGTGCTGAGAATCTTGTTGCTGACCATCTCAGCCGCATTGAAAATGGTGAAGCACCTGTCCCGCTTCGAGATGATTTCCCTGATGAACATCTTTTAGCCGTCTTTGACGAACTCCCTTAGTTTGCAAATTTGGCTTATTACCTAGTTACACGAGAGTACTCACCTCACCTTGCGCGAGCCCAAAAAGGATAAAAACTGGAGCGACTCTAAACACTATGTTTAGTATGACCTATACGTGTGGAAGTTTTGTTCAGACTAGGTAATTCGTCGATGTGTCTCCCAGACTTAGACACAATCTATCTTGGCATTCTATCATTCATACACCTGCGGTGGCCATTTAAGTCCTTATATGATTGCTATGAAGGTATTAGAGAGTGGGTTCTACAGGCTCACCATTTTTCATGACTCATATCTATATATCAGGACCTGTGCTAGATGTTAATCGACCGGCAGCTTGGGTCACCAGGTTCAAATGCCACTGACCTCGATCCAATTCTGCAAAATTTTTGATATTTGGGGGATCGATTTCATGGGGCCATTTCCACCATCACATGGTTTTCTTTATATCTTACTGGCTGTGGTATATGTGTTCAAATGGGTGGAAATTAAAGCCACTTGCACCAATGATTCATCAGTGGTATGTGATTTCTTGAAATTACAATTTTTTTCTACTTTTGGAGCTCCACGTGCTTTGATTAGCGATTGAGGCACCCATTTATGTAAGTGTATGGTTGAAAATTTCTTGCGCAAGTATAATGTTACACACCATATGTCTACGGCCTACCATCCTCAAACGAGTGGCCAAACAGAGGTGTCAAATAAAGAGATTAAATCCACTTTAGAGAAGTCCGTAAATCTGTCATGGAAGGACTGAAACATACACCTTGACTACGTAGTATGGGCTTATCGAACAACGTATAAAATGTTAATCGGGATGTCACCGTATCGCTTAGTCTTCAACAAATATTTCCATTTGCCGATCAAGTTGGAGCATAAATCATTATGGGCTGTCAAACAACTTAACATGGAACTCCAAGTATTGGAAGAGATCCAGAACGATGCCTACGAGTACACTTGAATCTACAAAGACAAAACCAAGGCGTTCCACGATCGCGACTTATCTCGCAAAACTTTCGTAGTCGGTCAAAAGTTCTTTCTTTATAATTCCAGATCAACTCTCCATCTAGGGAAGTTGAGGTCATGATGGCTTAGACCTATTATTGTTACTGACGTTTTTGGATATGGTGCAATTAAGATCAGGAGCACGGATACAGGGAAAGTTTTCAAAGTGAATGGGCACCGACTAAAGTCGTTCTACGAGAACTTCCCACAGCACGAGATTGAGAGTGAGACTCTAGAAGTTGTAGAGTACACTAACTGAGAGAGAGTCAGATTGAGTCGAGCCAACAACATTAAAAAAGGCACTATTGGGAGGCACCCTAAGCTTCTATCATTTTTTTTTAGATATTTTTATTTTTATTTTAGTATTTTTATGGTATTCTTATCATTATCTCTATGGTGACTTTTTATAGGTGTTGCGACCTCTGCATGGCGCATTGGATTTTAAGAGCCCAATATCGCTCTTGCGGCTCACCTTGTTCTGTACCCACGGTTAGTCACATTGAGATTTGGTAAGGTACCCTTCTTTATTTTGTTTACTTTTTATTTGTAGATCTAGGGATTAGTGTCAGTCTTATGCATGATCTTGTATCATTTTTTTACTTTTATATCTATCATATTCTTTCACCATGATGTGTGTTTCCATCTGTACCTTCTGACTTGTTTTGAACCTTGGGGACTAGGTTCAGAATAAGTTTGTGGGTACTTAAGATATATGGATTGAGTTGGATGGATTTTTGTGAGAAATACCGTAGGTGAGATCATTTAATTTTTTTTAATTATAAGTGGTTATATGCTGTTGTCGGATGGTAATGGTGGTGTTTAGTTTCTTTTATTCTTTCATTTCTTTCAATTTTTTCCCCTCCATACTTCTCTTTCTCAGTTCATTAGGAGTTGATACACTTTCATGCATGTATTTAGTATAGTTTTCATTTTTATATTGTTTAGGTCAATCGAGGTTTTGTGTCATGCCTTTGGTTGTGGATGAGTACATTATGGTTGCCTTTTTGACTTAACTTAAGAGAAATTAGGAGAAACATTCACTCGAGCCCGTAGCCTAGTATTTTCATGATTTCGTGATTAGGGACTTAGTATATTGGTTAAGCCTTGTGCTAGATACCAAAGGGGTAGACTGTCAGAATCGTGCAAGTCAGATTTCTAGGGTGCTAGAACGAGGATGTAACTCACTCAAGGCTGCATTCTTATGACTGAAATACTTTTGGAAAAATGATATAGGCCATTTTTGGATTTAAACCCTTAGCCTTAAACTTATCTATCATTTTACCACTAGTTAGCCCATTTGAGCTGAATTAAACTTGATTTTCTTGATTACCATCATTAAACCTCTAGCCATTAGCCTCACATCTGTTTACCTAGTTGGAAACTAGTCTTAGACTTGGAATCTTTAAAAAGAGATATGAGGAGAAAAAAATCAAAGAAAAAAATTTGTTTATATGCCCAAAATAAGGGGAAAGTCATGATTAAAGAGTCCTACTTAAAATGGCATCCACAGGAAATGAAGCAGGGAGCCGGGTGGTTGGAAAAAGGTAAGGACTACACATATTAAATGAAAAATGAATTCAAGTGCAATGTAAGTCACATACATGTTCTCAAGGAACCATTTGATAGTCTAAGTTTTGTTTTTCCAATGTTTTGCATATCTTTTATATCACTTCCGTTGTACCCTATCCTAGCCATGTTATAGCCTATTAAAGTCCTATTGATTCCCATTGGTGCTAACTGTATAATAGTGGAGAGTGTGGTTGCATTTCTTGTGTATGGTACCTTTTGAGCATTGATGCGCTATTTTTGCGGAGATTGTAAACTTGTGTGCTTGAATGTATAGACCAAGAAAACTCATAAGTAGTTGATGGCCTTTGTCTTGACCGACTTTATATCTTTATAGTGTGATCTTAATTGTGTTTGGGTTGCAGTTCTTGACATATCATAACTTCAAAATTTCTTGAGTGGCTTGTTAACTTGGCGACTATGTAAGCCAAATGAACTCCATGAATTTTGAATCGGGTATAGATTAGTTGAGTTAGTGCATGATTATATTAAGAGTCTAGTTTATTTGTATTTCGTCATTCATACATTTGCTCGAGACGTGCAAAGTCATAAGTTTGAGGATATTTGTTAAGTCATTAATTATGTTTTATTAATTATGTTATTTATATATTTTTTATTTTTGAGTCTCCAAAATAGTTGCATAATTGTCTTTATTTGTTATTTTCAGGGTTTTTAAGGTTCGCAGTTGAATCCGGGGCGAAAAATTACTCAAGATAGAGTATATGTATGCAGTGTGAATAGTTGTTGTTGGATTAGCCTCGAGACACGCATGTATGCAGTGTGAATAGTTGTTGTTGGATTAGCCTCGAGACACGCATTACACACTTGATTTGGTGATGAGGAGCAACTGAGTGATGCAATACAGTGGCATATTTGTGAAACTGCGCTACTAAAACCACTGGACATGCCTCGAGATATGTACTTGTACGGTCTCCCAAATTGACGCACAACTTTGTTCGTCTCCTCGCCTTACCTGCGCGTCTGCCACATGGCGTCCAACCATTCGTCCAACATGTTTCCAGTGTATTCTTTTCTTTCTAACTGTCGTGGACTCTCCTCGGGATGCGTGTGGTTATGTCTCCCATTAATTCGGTCGACTATTCGTGCGATTCTCTCCATTGAGCAGCTGGCCACGTGGCGGTCTTCCATTGGTCCAGCACGTCACCTGTAGCCTTCTCTTCCAATACGGTCACGCCACGTCAGCTGGTCTAGTAGACTCCTCCAATCACAGCACGTCGCATGGCAGCACGCTGTAGAAAACTCGTAACATCCACTAGATTTGCCTCGGTGTACGTGTCATGAACCCAAACCCCAAAATCGATTTCTCTCTTTTCTAGAGAGCAAATTAGAAGGTGTTTTTTACATTATGACTTAAGTATTCTTTGGAGAACTCACTTTTTTGGACGGCTACACATTGCTATTTTCTCTCTTCTTCTTCAAACACCATTGTTTTCTTGTTTTCTCTTTGGATTTTAATGGAGTTTTCAAGTAATATGTCCGGTTAACCTCGTTGATCTAAATCGGAGGTGGACTAAACTACTTTTTTTGCATGCATAAACATATATGAGATCTACTTTGATTTATTTAAATTGATTTTCATTGTTATTTATTCATTTTGTTATTAATTGAATAATTAGGATTAAATTCATATTAAATCCTAATTCTTTTGTCAGTGAGTTGTAAGCACCCGTCCTTATGCAATAAAACCACACCAGTGGCATTCACCCTACCAATTGATTAGTTCCTTTTGGGACCGATTGAATACTTTATCTGGGTGTAGTGCCTTCACAAAGCCTATTGCGGTCAACACATTAAACCCAATTCACTTGAGTCCAGGGTTGTGTGTTTGACTAGAGAAGTGGTCATTGTCGTACCTTAACCACCGAGATAGGGAAGTGTGAGGACTCGAGTACGTTACCGAGTTTATAGCTACTCTTACTTACCTTTGATTTACATGCTTTATCTAGATTGATGATCTTATGTTTAATTATGCCAAAATGTGAAAGTTTGTGATACCGATGGTTTAGGTTGTTTTTCCTGATTGATTTATTCATATAGTATTTTTATTCCTTGTTTTTAGTTAATTCTTGAGAACAATTTTGAGAATCCCCCGATTTACTTTTTAGTTCATTAGCATAGGTTGGAAACTTGGTCTTCATGGATCGACCCCGTGCTTGCCATTAATTCAATTTTTGTGGTCATTGGTAATCTCTATGGGATTATATATTTTGATGCATTCGACACGCGTCAGCGATGATGACTTTTAAAGCCTAAGTTCATTAAACACGTGATCAAGATGTCTAAAGCATTACACTCATAATCAATATAAATTCTAACCATTGCACTTTATTATCACTGTTTATTCATATTCAAAGCATAACATTCATACAATAGGAGCTATTGATCCCTAAAAGAAATATACTATTCACACTTCATTTAAACACACATATCACAATTCATAATGAACATTATTACAAATCAGAGATGAAAATAAATATTACCTTAAATTTAATCAGTGAAACCAAACTTGAATTGCAAACGTGAAGTCTTCAATATGTTCTTCACATAAACTCCTTAACTTAAACTCAATGTAAACCTTGTGCTAAATTACTCTAATGGTAGCTAATAATTGGTATGTGGTGAGTTTACTACGTCCTATTACATATTTATACTTTCTAATAACAATTAGAAACCCTAGTTTACAATTTAACTCGAATTAAACCTCTACTTTCTATTTCCTTCATGTCTGGCGCTGTCACTTACTGCTCTGTCGCCGTGCCTTATAGCCACTGTGCCACCACTGCACCACTACTGCATGTGTCTTTCCTTGCTCCCTTATGTCTCGGCACTGTCGCCTGCTTACCCGGCGCCATCCCCTATGCTCAACAACACCGCCACTGCGCCAGACCTCCAGAGTTGGTTTTCTTCACTTTTTTCATCTCTTATACGTCGTGCCATTACTTCCTACGTTGTGCCTTGTATCCCCACAACGTCAACACATGTGGTCATAGTGCCAAATGTAGTTTTGTGGATTTTTACTCTATTTCTTCTTGTTTTTCCTCAATTCCTTCTTTTACACCTTAATTCCTCGAAAATGTAATAATACCATGATTTAGAACTCATTTGGGGATATTTATACTAAATATATGACTAAACTATATATACGTATAAAAAATCACTCATCAGCCGCCCCCTCAGCGAGGTTCTCTAATACCAAAATTTGGCATAAACTCTAAAATATCTCTAAAAACTCAACATATTTGTTCAAATCCCTTCAAAAGGGGTCCAATCATGATTTTAGATTCTTTTCTCAACCTTGACCACCATTAGAGCTCCCCCTTTTTCCCATCTCTCTATCCCCTTTCTTTGTGTTTGTTGAGCAAAAATGGGTTAGGGTTTATAATAAGATTCATATAATTTGACTGAGTTAGTGTAGGGTTTGCATGATTACCAAATTTCCCCTGGGGCAATTGTTTTAGGTTTTGGGTCATCACAACATCCCTAATTTTAGTAAGGTACACTCATAGCCCGACGTGTCCATTCATAACGATTTCTTTTATGACCCATTTGTTTATTGATGCAAATCTACACATGAGAAATCTACCCATACCCTCCATGAAATAAAATCTTACTTTTTACTCTAACTTCTCAATAGTGTCATTTGCGTTCCACAGGCTGAAACTCACAAGACATGTCTTGCATAAGTCCCAATAGAGTCATTATAACTTAGCTACATGCCAACTCCTTGTATCCTTATGCGTTTCTGGGTATTCCTTTGTAATCTCCACCGAAGTTGTAATGTGCACCCAAGTCATCCAACTAGTGAGTAGAGATAATCATATTGAGATGTGATCTGGTGCCTATCCGTGTCGAGAAAAATCTATGCCTATCTGGCAACAAATCCATATCGCGAAATGGTAGTAGGAATAAGGATAACTATCTCCTATAGTATGAACACTAACTAACACATCATCTCTGTTACCACCTCGGTTACACATATCAATGAATGACTCATCATGTCATTGCGATTTATTTATGGAGGATACAAATGAGCATACATAGTATTCCTTTTTAGAATTATACCTTAACATCATTATTTATCGAAATGTTCCTACTAAGTTAAAATGAGAATTTTATAGGACCACAATTAGGCCAACTATGCTCTATGGAAGTGAATGTTGAGCGGTAAAACGACAACAATTACATAAAATGAATGTAGCAGAAATGAGGATGATTAGGTGGATGTGTGGTAAAACTCATAAAGATAGAATAAGAAATATAGAAATTCAAAGACAAGTAGGAGTAGCACCAATTGATACAAAGATTAGGGAAGGGCGGTTGCGGTGGTTTGGTCACCCGCAAAGACGACCTACAAATGCCCCAACTAGAAAACTTGACTCAATAGAAACTGTAAAAACTCGACGAGGTAGGGGCATACCAAAGTTAACATGGGATGCATTAATTATGAGGGATTTGGGACTGAGGCTATGTTGTCGTTGTTGTTGTTGTTGTACCTTAACATCATTGTTATTACACGTTTATCAATGTTAATTTTTGTAGGTTCATAATTCAAGTCAACTCTTGACCAACGGTCCACCTCGTAACTCTTTTGTCACATGTAATTTGGTGAAATATCTGTTATCATCACCATTCCTAAGCGATTTTCAACATTCATCTGAATGCGCTTCATTGCATTGTCATTTTCATTTCATACCAAGGTTTTCTATGACTATCATTCGGTTATGATTTCCACTTTTGAACTTGTATTAAGCTCTTAGGCTATCCATTGCTAGCAATACTTTTTTTTTAGCAATTCTTGACGGTGTTAAGTTTGGATGACTTTATTGTTGGGGCATGTGCCATAGGTCAATCTTATGAACATGTAATGCCTCAAATCTTGATTAGGATAAGTTGTCCCTTTATCAAGGCTAATTTGGTAGATATTCATGGTATGTGTGAAATGGTGTGAATAATGTGTGCATGACGTACTATTTAGTTGATATAGGTGGGAATATAAGCCTAAGTAAATGGAAATAAGCCTAATGGACTTGTAAAATGAATATAACAAAGAAAAAGGGAAAATTGATAATTAAATACACATAAGGGTATTTATGTAAAATACAAGGATTGATTGAAGGTGGACTCTAGGATCATCCTAGTACTTAAATCTATCAAGATGAGATGTAGGGTTGTAATTTGGCCAACCAAAACCTAATCTCATTAATTAGGTATTTAAACCCCAATCAGGGCTTCAAGCCACTTTTGGTTTGAATTCGCTACGTAGAGAAATTGAGGAGGAACCTTAAAACACTTTCTTGGTAGATTTGGTGGAGAAGAGGAAACTTTCATCAAGATCTCATAAAGCAAGATAAACAACTAATATCATCTTCTACAATTTTCTCTATTTGGTTCACATATTCAATTTTGATAGAAATTATGATTTCTCTTGGAGTTTCAAGATGGAAGATGAACCCCTATGTCTTGATTCGTGATTTGGGTAATGTTAATCTCATCTTCTTTGGTTGATTAAAAAGGAATTGCAAAATCTATGTTTTAATGGTGATTGGTGTTTTAAATACGTTCTTTGATTGAATGGGAATGATCTTGTGGTTTCAAACGATGGGGTTATGACTACTTTGATTGGCTTTGGACCCTTAGGGTCGGCGTGAGTTGTTGGAAAATTTAGAATTTAGATTCAGATATGAAATTCTGAATTCGTGCCCAGTGCCGCGCCAGCGCATCGCGTACAAGCGCTAGGGCACTAGCCACAACGCTGCCTGGGCATTTGAGGAAGACGAGCCAACGATTCCCCTGCGCCGTGGAGTGTAACATGCAGAGCTAGCAAATCGCTGGGATGAAGTTTGTGTTTTATTCGAAGCCTGCGATTTCATCCCAGCGCCTTGTAGGTGAACCAAGGTTACTGAGACGACCGCTAGAAATTTTTTGGTAATGAAATTGATTTCGATGTTTTCCAAAATAACCAAGTTTGATTGAGATATGATGTCTGGACAAGAATCTAGATAGTGGTAATTAACCCATAAAACCTTTGTCGCCGTGACATTGATTCGCAAATGGTTTTATATCGCTTTCAAGATATTAATACGAGTTGAGTAAACTTACCTCAAACAAAATATGTTTATGACACATACATGAACTTATACCAATGTAGACATGAGGATAACCGTATAGGAACTTCCATGTTAGGATTGGATATGATAGCAGTGCTTCAGGTAAGTGGGGTTTAACACGCGTCGGGCGTATACGATAATTTTTACTTTTTTTGTTATAATTTAATTATTTTGTAGTAGTGGTAAGTGAGAATCTTCACCATAGAGATTTATCAATTTTCTCTAGGAAAAATGACTTTTAGTGGTTTTTATTATTTTGATTTATTAAAAATAGTAATTAAACTAACTAATAATTAAATATCTATATAATAATACTTAACTAACTATATTATCTTAATTAAATAACACAATCCAAATTCACGATCAATCAAATGGATTAAGTTCAATAATAAATAAATATCTAAACAAACATCCAAAACAATGAAACATCAACCCGTTTTGTATTCCAAACATGTAAATCCAATCCATATAGTCATGAACATACTTTATAAAGTAAGACAAATCATTAAACTCTAATCATACATAAGTAAACAACCCTTAGCCAGTCATTTATTCTCCTTATACCGGTGGAAAAGCCACGTTTTAATTTTACCGAGCTAACCCATTTATTTACACAAATATATTAACTTCACGCAATACAACCGCATTAAACTTTATGAAAACTTTGAACTACAAAATTTATCATATTCAAAAAGCCACTTTAACATCAAATTTAGATGTTAAATTTACCTAAGATATTTAAACAGTGTTTGCATTTCAAATAATCCTAGCTACTACTTCAAATAGATAATGAAACTATATATCGTAATACACATTCTAGACTATGCATGCAATACAAAGATCATGATCGAAATCAATGGATAATAACCTATTAAATCAGTAAATCAAAGAATACAATTAAGTTTAAAGCATTAAGCACATATTCATCTCATCATAACTACATTGCAAAACGGATCTAGTTCACGTTCGGACTTTTTTTAGATCAAACAAACTACTCACTCATAATCATAAATAACATAGAAATAATATAAATAAAAGACATAATTGAAAATACCTCTGAATTAAAATATTTGAATCTTTAAATCTTTTTCAAAAGCAATAAGATATGAAAACAATAGACAATGTATGTAAACTATGGCTCCAAGAACAACCAAGTCTTTTATGGCTTCAAAGTACAATCAAGAGCTATTAATTTCATAATCATATGTTAGTATTTATAGTATTCTAAGTAGTAAACATTTCAAAACAACTCAAACAACTTGTAGTTATCTAAAATTCTCGAAATCTTACCCGACGATTAAAATCGATTTGGGTGTGATAGAATCACTGGGAAAATCAAGAACATTAAGCTTACTGGTCCTTTCTTGTGTCCACCAATTTGGCCAGTGACTCAGTGTCTTCAAGGAGTTGATGAGAATCGTTGGTTCATAATTCCAGTTCTTATTTGCTTCCTTAGTGATAATTCTTTGTATACTTCTTCCACTTGATAAATTCCTTTATAATCTTCCATTTTTCGTTTATTTCTTCATATTTTCCATTTATTACCTGAAATATAAAAAACAAGAGAAAACCATGTGTAATAGTCTTTTACATTTAAAATGATCCTAAAATGAACTATAAAACATGTCTAATTATTGACTTGTGAGGGTTCCCTTCATCTTCAATCATGTAATGCTATTAGTTACGCTAGGATTGACGGTAGTGAATGATTTATCTCTTGCTTGGAATCAAATTGAATATATCTTATCATTTGTGCATTATTTTGTCCTTTTGAGCTCCTTATTTATGAATGCATGTGGAACTGATATGTTTGAAATGAATAATTGTAATGGTACCTCGAACTGTAGAGCAGAAGACCATCGGTTATCTCCCTCCGCTATCATATGTACCTTTGAGGGCCAATTTATGGCATGTAGGATCATAATAATGGTTATAAACTAATCTTCTGAGGCATGATAATATCTTGATACCGTTGAAGTTAGTTGGTTGTCACATCACACACTTTATATCAGATTTCCACTTTGTTGACTCTATGGCATTCATATTATCATTGTTATCTTGTCGACTATCTTATTTGGGATTTGTTTTGTTGTATCTTGCATTATATAGTATACTTGTTAAATTATCCTTTCATGCCCTGAATGATAGTAGGATTGGTCAATAACCTTGTTCATGCTAGTTATTACGCATTAGGTATTGCTTACCCGATTACTTTTCCACCTCCAGGTACCTCAGCTACTGCTCAGGATAGAGGAAAGAGCAAAGTCATAGCATAGAAGCTCTTTTTTCATTTGTAAGGTTGTTTATTTATATTTATTTGGTTTTTGGAACTTTTTATGTATTAAATAGGGGATTTTATCATGGGCAGACTTTGTGAAACCCATAGACTAGTTGTTTAACTTTGTAGGAATTTCTAGTTTAATTCCGCACCTATTAGACTCGAAAGAATTTTTTTCCACATTTAGTATATGCCTTAGTAGGCTATTTGTAGATTGTCTTGTAGTATTTCTGCAGGTTAAGGCTTACTAGATCATCGCCCAACTCACTGGGTCATCTCAAGGGGTTTGACAATGGTTTAAGTCGGGCAACCCTGGTTGTAGGAATTTAGGTCGTCACATTGTTTCTATTACTGTTTTGGTTAATAAAATAGAGGATTTCATTTTTTGTTCATTATTATAATTAGTTTGTTGTTTACATTATATGAAGATCCATGAATATTTACTGAAACATCCTAAATGTCCATAGTCGGTCATTATACTAGGAACTATAATGAATTAAGACTAGTGTGAGTTTTGATTGATGGTCATGTGATGATCATGCATATAAGGATACGAATTTAGATCATGAGTACCTATTAGGGAACAAGGAACTGGACTGACCCGCTATGAGAACACCACGCGGATTAGGTCACATGTGTTACTCATGATATGTATATCATTTAGTCCTTTGATTTGAGATTACTAGATACTTCAACATTATGATCATAGTGATTTGACACAATCAATCATTGTCTTTAATCGAACGATTATAAATGCTATGATTGGTTATTATGTGAATAATGTGTGAATGTATGTAATCAAGATAGAATCCATCCCTCTCCTTTAGAGAAAGATATAAGTGGATCCCTCAACATGTTAGATTAAAAATGGCCAAGTCCAAGTGAATTAATATGATAAATATCACTTTGATGTTTTCAGTCTACCTAAAGATCGATACTAATATGATTAAACAGTAAGGGTGACTTTTTCATGCCTTATGTTTAATTAAAAGATATTGTATGATAAAAGGATATGATATACACTATTGATTAAGTTGTATCGATTTTGATCTTCATGCAACTTGGGTAGTCATAATGCTTTGCTAAAGACTGCTCATGGCTCATGTACCAAAATGGTTTTGTTTCTTTGCCAACGTTGCATGAACATAGTGAGTCGCATACAAAGAATGATTTTTAGGATATCTTAAATGACTTGGAATAATGGATTTTATATGATAAAACTTGTAATATATAAAATTCCTTATGATGTGTCATAGTAATACCACTTTAAATAGGGGTATAATGGTAATTCACTTACATGACTTATACAAGGGTTGTATAAATAGGTGTGTTAATTGAATTCATATAACAGGAGAAATTAGGGTTCACATTTAATTTTTGTTTTTAGAAAATGAGTTATTTTTTTAGTCGTTCTAGAGTTTTCGGGGAGAACAAAAAAATTGTTTTCGTGTTCTCTTTTGGGCTAGCACTCAAATTCTTGACTGTCGTTCGTGCGTAGATTTATGATAGAGGACGTTTGTCTCTGACAGTATCTTAAACATCAATCAACATAGAGAAGTAGAATAACATTTGAGGTATGATTTACTTTTGTTAATCACTTTAATGGAATTCGGATTTGATCCTGTTGGGGTTTTGAAATACAAATTTTAAACTTTTGCTGTATTTAAACCTAAAAAATCTAACATTTATCTTCACTCAGAGATTCATGTTTCGTAACTAGCTTAAAGTACTTCCTCATCCTTCCTATTTATTGTATTGTTCACATTACACGGTATAATCTTTATTGGTAGTTGATAAGTACTTAATTAGACTTATATATAAGGTTAGTTTAGTTACATAATAGGTCTAAATATCTCGGAATGAGTTTTAATTGATGGTATTTATGTGTTTTCATGTCCACAAGGTATAAAAGAGACAAATGAATGAATTCATGAAGAAAAGAGTAGAAAAAACACAAAAATGGAGTTGATGCTGTGAGAAGACCAAGTGACATCGTGGAGAATGAATAGAAGGCGTGGAGACAACATGGAGATCAAAGGAAAAGATGCAGTAGCAATGACGCTAAGCATGTAAAGTTGGCATTGTGACATTAACATAGGTGGCGCCGAGCTGCTGTACAGGCAACGTCAAGACCAATGAGAGGAGAAATATACATGAAAAGTTGGCGCTTTATGATGTGCTTACTCCAAGTATAACAGCTCACTTGTAGTAATAGTGTAACCATCTTACGTTGACTATGGATATCGTCCTCAGGGAAAGGTGTATGCACTCACTATATACTTAGCTACAATTACTCTATTGCTAAGGAAATCATTTTAATTGGTTTTATAACTAAACTAAATTAATCTATAATAATGAATCAATGCAACTTACTTAAACTCTTATATTAAGACTATCTTAATTCACAACTTCACCTAGATAATGAAATACTATGCTTTTCAACGCACTTTATCATCTTCATTACGTGCGTGCAATGCCTAATTAGAATAGATAGATTTCCTTCAAATACACTTTAACCCACTGTCATGATGGAAAAGATTCTAATGTGCAAACTAGAACTCCACCTATCGGTGTGAATAACGTAAGCTCCACATTGTAATGACACGTTTCTTTAAGCTGGTGATTAGTGTTAACCCGAATCCTAATTAAGCCGAGTTAGGCTTGTGGTTAAGTCCAGCGTATCTCAATTAGTGTGTGTGTGGGTTTGTGTGATGTGTTTTGTTGATTCGAAATGTTTGTTGAATTTATAGGTTGTAGTATAAAAAAGAATTTATATACAAGCCTATAATAAGAAAATAAATAAATAAACAATAAATCTTCGATACACCAAAGGCAATGAGAGGGTTGTGAAATGAATGTGCACACCCTAGAACATTCGTAGGCATGTCTGGTGCATTTATTAGTGAGAAAATACACAAAGTATATATATATATATATATATATATAATTGATATATAAATATATATAAACTATAAGTTTGTTTTGAATTATATGGATCGTTGGATAGCCTCGAGATAAGCGTAAGTGTTGATGGTGTTAAAATATGTGTCACTTTAAGAGGTGTCATTTTAATACATCAATCATTTGATGAGCCTAGAGATAGCACGATGTGTATCTTGAGGAAAATCCATATATATATATATATGAATCTTAAAGCTTCAAACTTATCCTCAATTCGTTCGATCAATTGATAAAAAAAGATTACGCAAACGAGGGTTTGATCTTGCGAGGATTGATCGGGAGGGGATCATTAACTGATTAAGAGTGATCAAATCACTGAGATCAGAGATCATCATCTTGGTAAGTGAAGTTTTGAGTTTCAAGTTGAATTCAATAGTTAGTGATGAATTCTCTGCTTTTGTTGTTGTTAGCCACTGGAAATGGATTGATACCTCACTAGAGGTCCTGCTTAATGTTTTGGGAGAGTGTTGGAGGTTGTTTGGATGATTAGGTAATGGAACAGTGGTTGCTGTTATGTTCACTGACAAGACAATGCAGAGTGGAGTGCGCTCCATCGAATAGAGGAGCGCACTCTCATCATCAATTAAGACAAATCTAGTTGGTGCAACGCGCCCCACTAAGTGAGGGAGCGCGCTCCCACCCCAAAAAACAACAACAACTGTGCTATGATTTAGCTAGTATCTCCTGAGGTCTTAGGGACCGACTTATAGGTTTTAAACATAAGGTGTTAGACATGTATTAATCACAAATGATTTGTGATAGGTGTTGGAACCCAGGGAAAGTGTGAGTGACCTAGAAACTTAGGAAGTTTGGAAACGAAAACCTGAACTGAGGTAAGTATGAATTTACTTATTTATCAATAGTGCTTAGATATGTTAGTATATATAGTTCATATAGTTTAAGGACCGAATGAGGGACTATATACACTGTGATGTTTTTACTAAACGGAAAATGGTGTCTAATATGATCTACGAGAGTAATGCTTGGAACTGAGACCAAGTTATATAGGATGCGGGGTTGATTTCCCAGCCTATATGTAACTCATACTCAGTTAGATATGATGCATGGGTTACATATTCACTAAAGGGTTTGGGATATAACCATTAGACATTAATGGATTGACTAGACAACACATCGGCCAATGTGTTGGTCTAGCAATCGCATTAATGGTGTCAGTGGGTAATCAACCTTATTGTTACAAATAAAAAAGGGGAATCACAATGTAATAGTCATTGACGGTTTGACTTGCAACCATTATTTATTGGATTATTGTTGTTCATAATCCCGTTAGCTATCTATAGTGCATATTGTTATTGTATATCATTCTTGATTATCATATAGAATGTTGATGGCTTTGTGAATCCCTACTTACTGAGCTAGTTGGAGCGCTCACCCCAATTAATATTTTAGGAATAGCGACGAACGCTACGACCACGGGATAGAGAAGATTTAGGAGACTTGATCTTCTATTCGACGTATTGAATCTTTCTTTGTCTTATATGTTTGTATTGAATTATAGTTTTGTAATATCACAAGGGATGTGAGGTTTTTTATAATCGAGATTTATTCCGATTGGATTTAGTTTTGTATATCATGTTTAATATCGAGAAAAGTTTTAATTTTCTATGCATTTAATATTTGTTTTATGTCGATATTCGATATATGATTGTGTTTATCAGGAGATAGGAGAGGCTGCTAGCTCTAGTTAAGTCTAGCGGGATTATCGGGGTTTAATTAGGGTTTCAGGCTGAGTTTTGCCCTAATTCGGCTAGGGGATGCTACATCTTGGAATCAGACTCTAGGTTTAAGGGATTTTTTTCACATTTGATAACTCTCATATAGTTTGGTATCGGAGACTGGTTAGAGCCTACTCCAAAGCTTAAGGTGATTAACTCTGATACAATTTGGTATTAGAGATTATTTCAGAGGATAACCTTATTACTTGGAAACAAGTGATAACACGGATACAGTTTGGTATCAAGTTTAAGGTTATTAACTTTTATATACCTTTGTATCATACCCTAAATTTATTAACTCTTAAAGTTATCTTGAGTTACGAAGAATCTTATGACGTGATAAATGTTTTTATCGTGATTTTGGGGGGTAACCAAAAGACAAAAGACTGAGATATGTTATTTTTTGTACTTTACTATATCTACATGATAGATATAAAAGCTACGTCTTTCCTGAATGATGATAAGATAGTTGAAGTCCATCGACTGAGAAAACATTGAAGGTTAGATTTCAATAGAATCTTAATCTCGAAGAGAATGAAAAGGAAAAAACATAAGGAAAACTTATAAAGATGTAACTAAACTCTTCTCCTATTAACTGTTGTTAATGGTCTTTGTTCTCGCTGCTACTATAGACAAATAATTGTCAATGAAGAAGTATATATTGGATTTAGACCTTGAAACTATTGGGGCATGTGCCCTAGGTCAATCCATTAACTGTCTTTATGAATACTTTTAGTTAATAAAATAGAGGATTTCATTTGCTGTTTATTATAATTAATTTGCATGTTTACATTATAATAAGATCCATGAGTATTTACAGAAATATCCTAAATGTCCCTAGTCGATCATTATACTGGGAACTATAATGAATTAAGACTAGTGTGAGTCTTGATTGATGATCATATGATGATTATACGTATAGGGATACGAATTAAGATCACGAGTACTTGTTAGGGAACAAAGTATTATACCGACCCGCTATGAGAACATCACATGGATTAAGTCATAGTTGTTTCTCATGATAGGTATATTTTTCAGTCATTTGACTTGAGATTACCAGAGACTTCAACATTAGGAACACAATGATTTGACACAATCAAACGTTGTCTTTAACCGGACGATTATAAAGGTTGTGATTGGTTACTGTGTGAGCAATGTGATGAAGTTGTGTAATCGAGATAAGATTTGTCCCTCTCATATAAAGAGAGATATCCAGTGGATCCCTCAATGTGTTAGACTGTTAAAAGGCCTAGTCTAAGTGAATTGATATTGATCAAAGTCACTTGGATGTTTTCAGTCTACCTAGAGATCGAGACTAGTACGATTGAACATGTTGGATGAAAATTCCATGCCTTATGTTTGATCAAAAGGATATCGTGTGACAAAAGGTTGTTATATACACTATTGATTAGGTTGTATCGATTTGATATTCGTACAACTTGGGTAGTCATAATGTCTTGCTAGAGGCCGCTTATGACTTGTATACCAAAATGTGTTTTGGTACACCGCGAACGTTGTATGAGCCTATTGGGTCGCACACTAAGAATGGTTTTGCGAGATTTTAAGATGATTCAGAAAAATGAATTTTATATGATAAAATTCATGACAGAAACGTCCTTGTGGTGTATTACACTTATACTTCTTTAAGTAGGGGTATATGTGTAATTTATTTATTTACTTAACCGTCTATATACAAGGGTTGTATAAATAGACGATTTAAGTTAGAACACAAGTATGAAAAGATTAAGTGCTGAAACTCTATTTTCGTTTCAAAAATGAATTAGGGTTTTCTGGTACGCTCTGGATCGTTTTGGAGAGAAACAAAAAGGTTTGGTATTCTCTCGAAGCTAGCACTTCGAATCTCGGCCGCCGTTCATGTATGGACTGCTGGTAGAGGGCGTTCGTCGTTGGCAGCGCCTTAGCGACCGAGGTATGATTAAGTTTTCATGGTTTAAACGTTTTTAATGGAATTATATTCGGATCCTGTTGGGGTTTTTGTCAAAATTGTTTTGTAATTTCCCAACCCCAAAACTCAACAAAGGTATCGAGCCTTCGAGTTCGATTCCATTAAATTCATTGCATGTTTTCTTCTGATATATACATGATATATGATTGAAAGCATGTTAATAGTTGATGTATATGTGATATACATAAGTTTTCTGTGAGATTTATTATCATGTTTTACATATATTCGTGATTTAATTGAAATCAGTTTCGTACATGCTAGTAACCATGTTAGGTTAATTCGAATAATTTTAATGAATTGAATTTCGTGTTCTGTGATCCATGACACCATTAGGTATAATCTTTATTTTTCGTGTATTGATGCATGGATGAAATCTCTGTAATTTAGTATGCATATTTAGGTTACATTGTTTTAAGTTTCTTAAATTGTATAAGTCTTAATATTAATTCAAAAGTAATATGATTAGGTTCGATTGAGATAGTAGTTCATGATTCAATTACATGTTTGTGATTATTTGGATGAGGACCGAAATTGCAAATAATTATTTTTCGAAATTATTTATTTATCTCGTTATATCTATTCTATTATGAAATTTCTATTTGATAAGAGATAGATAACAAATTAGATTAGGAGATATTAGCAAAATCGGTTTCGCTATCCCTATTGGATAGGAGATAAATATCGAGAATTTTGTTATTGGTGATATGCTAGAATTCAAATATCTTAAGTCCTAATTGGATTAGGATAAGATGATTAGTTAGATGTGGGCCCGGGTTAATTAAAATGTTTTAATTGACTTAATTTCGGATAAATTAAGGGGTTAATTTAGATAATAAAATCAGCGAAAAATATGATTTTCTATAGCGAATTTTAATTTTCGGAATTGAAATTCGTCTCCTAAAAAAAAAAAAAAAAAAAAAAACGGGCGCCGCCCCTGTTCCCAAATCGTTGACTCAAATCACGGACCGCCGTCTAACTAATCCTAGCGCACGAAAATTCTTTTATTAGTGAACAGTATAAAAATTTCCAAATAATTTAGTGATTGAACAAATCAATAAAATATATGATATTTCATTGTTTACATAAAATCACTAAAACTGAATAAAATCCCTCTATTAAATTTTAAGTGTCGTGCCATCCATTTTAAACACTTGTCAAGGCCTCGATCACACTAATATAGTTTCAGCCATAACTGGCTGTATTGTGTTATCTTGGTGAGACAAGTTGGGTAAGAGTTACCTAAATGTTTAAAATGGTCCGACTTAATAAAGCTATCAAAATAGTTTTGAGCTTTAGGCACATGATGAGATAAAAAAACATGCTAAGACATAAGATGTCCCGTATCTCATAAAAGTATCTAAAATTACATAAGATGTAATTGGTAATTGTTACCTACCTAAATAATCTAGTTCTGTGTTTCATGCCATAGCTGTCATAGAATTAGGTGAAATATGGATTTTAGTCCCCTAAATAAGCAACATGTTTTAGGAGGGTTGTTAATTTAGTGGGAGTCATTCCTCTATACTAAAATAAACTTTGCATAATCTTTATTGTAGATCAATGGTCTCTTCAAGTAACAATAATCCCCTGTCACTGCGATCCATCCTTGAGAAGGATAAGCTATCTGGGACTAACTTTCTTGATCGGTTCGAAACTTGAGAATCGTTCTCAAGCATGAACGCAAGTTGTATGTCCTGGATGCTCCAATCCCTGAGGACCCACCAGCCAATGCTACGAAAGCTGTGAAGGATGCGCATAATAAGCATGTTAACGATTCTACTGATGTTGCATGTATTATGCTGGCAACTATGGTTCCTGAACTTCAGAAGGACATGAAACTAATGGAAGCCTACGACATGGCTGTAACGCTGAAGGAAATGTTTCAACAACAAGCTAGGCAAAAAAGGTTCAAGACAGTCAAGAACCTACATTCTTGCAAGATGACTGAGGGTGCGTCAGTTAGTCCTCATGTTCTGAAGATGAAGGACAATGTTGACCAGCTTGATAGACTCGGATTTCCCACAAGCCAAGAGTTGGCTACGGATTTGATCCTGCATTCATTACCGGAGAGTTACTCACAATTTGTGATGAATTACAATATGAATAATATGGAGAAATCAATTTCAGAGTTGCATTTGATGCTCAAAATTGCTGAACAAAATATCAAGAAACCCTATAGTAATGTGTTGATGGTCCAAAAGGGAAAGGGAATGAAGAAGAAAGGCAAAGGCAAGGCTAAAGTTGCCAAGGCTACTGCTGCACCTATCACAAAGCCTGTGGAACAAGTCAAGCCCCAGCCTGTTCCTGCTTTGAAACACCCAAAAGAAAAGGAAGGAAATTGTCATTTCTGCCATGCACCTGGACATTGGTTCAGAAATTGCAAACTCTATCTGGAAGATCTAAAGAAAAAAAAGGGTAGTGCGACTACCACTACAGTTATTTATGTTATTGAAATTAATTTATCTACTAGTGATTCCTGGGTATTAGATACCGAATGTGGATCTCACATTTGTATAAATGTGCAGGGACTCACCAGAAGTAGAAAGTTGAAGAAAGGAGAAGTCATCCTCCGCGCAGGGAATGGAGCAAGAGTTGCTGCCCTGGCTGTTAGATCATATGACTTAGTCTTACCTAGTGGACTTATTTAAACTTTAAATAATTGTTATTTTGTGCTTGCCTTGAGCAGAAACATTATTTCATTTTCATGTTTGGATATGGATGGTTTTGATTTTATTATTGCGAATAATAGATGTTCCATTTCTCGTAAAGGCATATTTTATGCAAATGTTGATTTGTGTGATGGTCTTTATATTCTAAGCATGAAAAAGTCCACTGATACTCCAGTCTTTAACATAAATACAAAGAGATTCAAGTCAAATGATTTGAATCAAACCTATCTTTGACATTGTCGTCTTGGGCACATAAATGAGAAACGCATAACGAAGCTCCATAAAGCTGGACTTCTAGATTCATTTGATTTAGAAACATATGAAACGTGCGTATCTTGTTTACTAGGCAAGATGACTAAAAGTCTCTTTACTGGACACAGTGAAAGGGCAAGGGATTTATTGGGTCTAATACATACTGATGTATGCGGTCCTATAAACACAATGGCTAAAGGAGGTTATTAGTACTTCATTACATTTATTGATGATTTCAGCAGATATGGTTATGTATATCTTATGAAACCTAAAGCTGAATCATTTGAGATGTTTTGAACGTTTCAAAATGAAGTGCAGAATCAACTTGGTAAAACTATAAAAACACTTCGATCAGATCGAGGTGGTGAATATTTGAGCCAAGAATTTGATGATCATCTTAGAAATTATGGGATTGTCTCCCAATTGACTCCACCAGCAACTCCACAATGGAATGGAGTTTCTGAAAGGAGAAATCGAACCTTATTAGATATGGTTCAATCTATGATGAGTCGTGCAGATCTTCCATTATCCTTTTGGGGTTATGCATTACAAACTGCAGCTTTCACTCTAAATCGAGTTCCTTCTAAAGCGGTTGATAAAACACCATATGAGATATGGTACGGGAAGAGACCTAGTTTGTATTTCCTTAAGATTTGGGGTTGTGAGGCTTACGTAAAGCGACAAGTCTCAGAAAAACTAGCACCTAAATCTGACAAGTGTTTATTTGTGGGGTATCCTAAGGAAATAAAAGGATATTACTTTTATAATCCCGCTGAGAATAAAGTGTTTGTTGCTCGGCATGGTGCCTTTATGAAAAAACAGTTTATTTCAAAAGACACTAGTGGGAGAGAAATAAATCTTGAAGAAGTTCAAGAATCACAGATCAACACTGAACCGCTACTGGAAGTTCAAAACCGTTCTGAACCAGTTGAACCTCCACAAGTTACACAAGGCCCACGTAGATCTGGTAGGGTTAGACATGAGCCAGAGAAATTCAGATTTCTCATTACTGAGAGTCGTGATGTGTTGCTTATGGATCAAAATGAGCCCACCACTTACCAAGAGGCTATGTCTGGACCAGACTAAGATAAATGGCTAAGTGCCATGAACTCTGAGATGTAATCCATGTATGATAACCAATTTTGGAACTTGGTTGACTTACCTGAAGGTGGTAAGACCATTGGATGTAAATGGGTTTTCAAGAAGAAAATTGACATGGATGGCAAAGTGCATACTTTTAAAGCAAGACTTGTAGCAAAAGGTTTCAGGCAGACTCAAGGTGTTGATTATGATGAAACTTTTTCACCAGTAGCCATGCTTAAATCCATAAGAATTTTAATTTCCATTGCTGCATATTATGACTATGAGATATGGCAAATGGATGTAAAAACATCATTTCTTAATGGAAAGCTGCTTGAGGACGTGTATATGACACGACCTGAAGGTTTTGTACATCCTGAGAATTCTAGGAAGGTATGCAAGCTTCAAAGATCCATTTATGGATTAAAGCAAGCTTCTCGGAGTTGGAATCTTCATTTTGATGAAGCAATCAAGGATTTTTGTTTTATTAAGAACGAAGATGAGCCTTGTGTCTACAAGAAGGTCAGTGGGAGTGTAGTTGTTTTTTTGGTACTGTATGTTGATGATATATTACTCATTGGAAATAACATCCCAACATTGCAGAATGTCAAGTCTTGGTTAGGGAAGTGTTTCTCAATGAAAGACTTAGGACATGCAGCCTATATCCTAGGGATAAGGATCTATAGGGATAGATCTAAGAGGCTAATCGGTCTAAGTCAGAGTGCTTACATAAACAAGGTGCTGAATAGGTTCAGTTTGCAAGACTCTAAAAGAGGATTGTTGCCAATGTCTCATGGCATAAGTCTCAGCAAGACTCAATGTCCTAAGACAAATGATGAGCGAGACCGTATGAATAAGATTCCATATGCATCAGCTATTGGATCTATCGTGTATCCCATGCTATGCACTCGACCTGATGTATCATATGCTTTGAGCACTACAAGCGAGATATCGGTCGATTACGTGAGAGTCACTTTGGATAGCAGTAAAGAACATTCTTAAATACTTAAGAAGGACTAAGGAAGTGTTCTTGGTCTATGGAGGTTTTGAAAATGATCTAGTTGTAAATGGTTACACAGATGCAAGTTTTCAAACTGGAAACAAATGAGGTTGTGGATGCCTTGAGTAGGAGAAGAAAATGCATAGAAAATGTAGCTACTGCCAGGGCTTCTCAGTTTAGACTACTAAAAGGAAACATCTATGATGATGATTAGTGAAAGTTTATCTGACACATCATCAACTGAGAGAGCTAGTTTCATAGCTACTAATCAGTTCTTCCGAGCTCAGACTTGGACTGAACCGAAGATGATTTAGTGGGTTATTAGTTGTCAGAAAGCTAATTAGGATCATATAGTATGTCAGAGGTTAGCGACTAATGTGGATCATCTTGATTGGTTAGTTTTCTGGTGATGGTGCGTTATGGTTCAGGGATCGATTGTGGATTCCAACTTAGGATCAATCAAGGCATGAGTTACTACCGGAATCTCATATATCTCTATACTTTATTCATCCAGGTAACACTAAGATGTGTCGCGATATGAGGCGTATTTATTGGTGGCCTAGGATGAAGACAAATATTACTGAGTTTGTAAAAAGAAGTGAGATATGTCAGCAAGTTAAGGCTGAGCATATGAAACCTGGAGGGTTATTTCATTCTCTTCCTATTCCTAAGTGGAAATGGGAATATATATATATATATATATATATATCAATGGATTTTGTTTCTCGTCTACCTTTGAGTCAGCGTAAGCGTAATGAGGTATGGGTTGTAGTTGACGAAGTCTGCGCATTTCTTGCAAGTTTCCATGTGAGATCCACTTGATCAATTATTTGAGGTGTACGTACGTGAGGTATTGATATTTCATGGAGTTCTAGTGTCGATTATTTTGGTTAAAGATCTGAGATTCACGTCTAGACGGTGGAGTGAATTGTAGAAATTGATGTGAACTGTTCTTAACCTCAGTACGACATATCATCCACGAACTGATGGATAAATTGAGTGGTTGATATTGGTGCTATAGGATATGTTTCTAGCTTGTGTCTTGGAGTTTGGTGGTAACTGGGAGAAATAAATTCCTCTGTGTGAGTTCTTTTATAATAATAGCTATCTGGCCGGCATTGGAATGGCTCATTTTGAAGCTCTGTATGGTCGACCTTGTTGTTCACCCGCGTGTAGGGTAGAGGTTGGAGATACAATTTTATTGGGGCTAGAGTTTATTCAGGACTACACATAGAGAATTGAGCAGATTCACCAGTGTTTGACTACAGCACAACTAAGACAAAAGAGATACGCTGATAAACATCATAGGTTTTTGGAGTTTTCAAATGACGATTTCGTTATGTTGAAAGTCTCACTTATGAAAGGATTGTACATGTTTGGATTGCGAGTTAAGCTAGCTCATAGGTACATTGGGTCGTTCAGAGTGCAGGAAATGACTCTTCCCGTTGCTTATAGGTTAGAGTTGCCTCCTCAGCTAGCTGGAGTTCACAATGTCTTCCACATGTCTATGATTCACAAAAAGGAGATTTAGTTCACTCCAAGGATTGATTGGAATGAATTTGATCTTCGGGAAGAATTATCTTATGATGAGCAATCGATTCAGACAATTGATCATAAGATTAAGAATCTGAGAACCAAAGAGATTCCTTTGGTTAAAGTGAAATGACAATTTCACAAGGATGGGGAACTAACCTGGGAGTGGGTATCTTATATGAAGGAGCAGTTTCCATTTCTCTTCGAAACTACAAGTAATTTTATATTTACTTTAATTTCGAGGACGAGATTGCTTTAAATCGGGGAGACTATAATGACTCTTTACCTTAAGCTTGTGATTAGTGTTAACTCGAATCCTAATTAACCCGAGTTAGGCTTGTGGTTAAGTCCGATGTACCTCGATTAGTGTGTGCATGGGCTTGTGTGATCATTTTATTTTTTTGAAATGTTTGTTGAATTTATAGGTTGTAGTATAAAAAATAATATATATACAAGCCTACAATTGGAAAATAAATAAATAAACAATACATTATTGATACACCAAGTGCGACGAGGGAGTTGTGAAATGAATGTGCACACCCTAAAACACTTGTAGGCATGTCTAGTGAATTTATTGGCAAGAAAATACACAAAGTATATATATTTATATATAATTGATATATATAAGTAAAACTATAAGTTTGTTTTGAATTATATGGATCGTTGGGTCACCTCGAGATGAGCGTAAATGTTGATGGTGTTAAAATGTATGTCACTTTAGGTGGTGTCATTTTAACACATCAATCACTTGATCAGCCTTGAGATAGCACGATGCATATCTCGATTAAAATCCATATATATAAAACCAAAAGCTTCAAACTTATCTTCAGTTCATTCGATCAATTAATAGAGATAGATTAAGCAGTTGAGGGTTTGATCTTTTGAGGGTTGATTTGGAAAGGATCATCAACTAATTAAGAGAAATCGAATCATTGAGATCAGAGATCATCATCTTGGTAAGTGAAGTTTTGTGTTTCAAGTTGAATTCAATAGTTGGTGATGAATTCTCTGTTTTTGTTGTTTTTAATCACTAAAAATGGATTGATACCTCACTAGAGATCATCCTTAATGTTTTGGGAGAGTGTTGGAGGTTGTTTAAATGATTGGGTAATGAAACAGTGCTTCGGCCCTGTTCGCTATTAAGACAGTGCAAGGTGGAGCGTACTCCCTTCATCAATTGGGACGAACCCAGTTGGTGGAGCGCGCCACCAAGTGAGGGAGCATGCTCCCACCCCAGAAAATAGCTATTGTGCTGTGATTTAGCTAGAATTTCCTTAGGTCTTGGGGACTGACTTATGGGTTCTAAACATAGAGTGTTAGACCTATACTAATCATAAATGGTTTGTGATAGGTGTTGGAACACATGAAAAGTGTGAGTGACCCTGAATCTTAAGAAGTTTGGAAACAAAAACTTGAATCGAGGTAAGTATAAATTCTATTATTTTTCAATATTTCCAGGATATGTTAGTATATGCAATTCATATAGTTTATGGACTAAATGAGGGACTATGTACAATTAGATGTTTTTACTAAACGAAAAATGGTGTATAATGTGATTTACGAAAGTAACTCCTGGAACTAAGACCAGGTTATATAGGATGCGGGGTTGATTTCCCGGCCTATATCTAACTCCTACTCAGTTAGATAGGTTGTATGGGTTACATATTCACTAAAGGGTTTGGGATAGAACCATTGGACAATAATGGATTGGCTAGACAACACATTGGCCAATGTGTTGGTCTAGCAATCGCATTAATGGTGTCAATGGGTAATCGACCATAATTTTACAAATAAAAATGGGAATCACAATGTAATAGTTTTTGACGGTTTGACCTATATCCGTTATTTATTGGATTATATGTTGTTCATAATCTCGTTAGCTATTTATGATGCATATTGTTATTGCATGTCATTCTTGATTATTATATGGAATGTTCATGGCTTTGTGAATCCCTACTTACTGAGTAATTTGGAGCGCTCACCCCAATTAATATTTCAAGAATACCGACGAGGGCTACGACTACGAGATAGAGAAGATTTATGAATCTCGATCTTCTCTTTGATGTATTGAATCTTACATTGTCTTATATATTTTTATTGAATTATAGTTTTGTAATATCGCAAGGGATGGGAGGTTTTGTATAACCGAAATTTATTCCGGTTGGATTTGGTTTTGTATATCGTGTTTACTATCGAGAAATGTTTTCATTTCTGATGCGTTTAATATTTTTTTATGTCGATATTTGATATACAATTGTGTTTATCAGGAGATAGAAGGAGAGGCTGCTGGCTCTAGTTAAGTCTAGCGAGATTATCTGGGCTTAATTAGGGTTTCGGGCTGAGTATCGTCCTAATTTGGCTAGGGGATACTACACACATTGCTTTATTGTTTCAAATATTTAGATTCATAACCAATTAAATTACTATCTGTGCGTCCCTAATCAACAACTACCACTTGATATTGTATATTTTACAGTCGTACCATCCATATCTGGCTTATAAGCTTCAATGGCCATGATAAAATTTAAAACCTAATATCAACAAATACGTGATCAAGATGTTCGTACCATTATGCTCATAATTAATACAAACTCTAATATTTGCACTTTTTATAATTATATTTTACTCATATTTATAGCATAGCTTTCATACCATAGGAATCTTTGATCTATAAGATTAATAGACTACTCACACTTCATTGAAACAAACATGCACATAGTGGTATTCATTGCAATCAGAGATATAATGAAATAACTTCAATTAAATCTATAAAAACAATACCTTAATCACCACACATAAGTCTTCAACGTCTTCTCTCCACAAATTTTCTTAATATTCAATAATAAAGTAAACATTTGCTAACTATTGCTAATGGTGGCTAATATCTTGTATGTTATATGTTTACCACACTTTCTTATCTATTTATACTTCCTAATCACATTTCCAAACAATTAGAAACCCCACTTTACAATTTAACAAGAAATAGAACTCTACTATCTATTTTTTTCTCTTCTCAGTGTTGTCACTTAAGTTCCAGTGCTGTATGTTCATTCCCACGGCGTCGCCACTGTGCCAGTCAATCTGTGTGCATTTTCTTCTTTAGTTCCCTCGACGCTGTCCCTTTGGCTCCCCGACGACGTCTCTAGACCACCACGGCGCCACCGCTGCGCTGAGCTTCATGATCACTTTTATCCATTTCCTTGCTCTTCCACGTCGTGCATTGATGTCCCACGCTGTGCCTTGATGTCTTACAACGCTAACCTATGTAGCTACGTGCCAAACCTCCTTAGGTGTGTTTTTGCTCAATTTCTTCTCAAATTTGCTCGTTTCATTCTTTTATGCTTTGTTTACCTGAAAATGCATAAACACCATCAATTTGAGTTCATTTAAGGATATTTATATTAAATATACTACTAAACGAACCATATATATAAGTTTAAATAATCGCTTATTAAATACCCCCAAACTAAGGATTTTGCATGTCCCGAGCAAATGTGTATTTTACTAAGTCTCCTAATTACTCCTATAGCCTAGTTTTCATTCATTTTACATTATTCATTTAGTATCCTTTAATTCACTAACTTTGAAGTTAATAATTCACTCAAGAGTTTTTCTTTGCAAAAACTTATATTTTCAAGATATGTAGCTTTATAAACACACACAACTCACTTTCGAAACACCAAAGTAGATCACAACCAAAACCTTCACTATCACAAATTTGTTTCACCTCAACAATTAAGTAGCAAGTGCACAATCTCATGATTTCTCATTAGACTTAGGAATTCTCAAATAAACATAGATCAAACTAATTTTAGTAGACTTTAGCACTTCAAGAGTTTATAGGACTTAACATAGTTGGAAAGAAAACATAATTCAATAAAGTTACTAGCACTCAAGTTAAATTTTTTATTTGAAGAATTTTATTTTAAATTTCGTCTTCTTCTCTTTATTTTTATCTCTCTTTTCTTCTTCTCCTTTTTATTTTTTATATTTATCACGGTCCCTATTCCTTTTCCTATAGACTCCGTTTTTCCTCACTTTTTTCAACCATCAAGTTCTCTACTCCATTTCCTGTAGAACTTGTTGGACATTCTATTTTTTCAAATTCTAAAACTTTTGTTAGCACTTCTTACTTTTACTTTATCAAGCCAGTTAACTCCAACTTTTTATTTAACATGCCTATTTCTTCCCCTCTTTGCACTGAGTCTTTATTTGCTTTTTATTTTCAAGTAAGATTCACACTTATTATAGAATTCCTTAGAGATCTAACTTTTTTACAAGAAGTGTTCTGGTATTCTCCTTGCTTTTGTTTCCAGTTCATGGTCTTCCCTAACTCTAGGCTTCTAATCATTAAATCATACCGTTGTTTGCTACATTTCATATATTCAAAAATATTAAAACACTTTCTTAAGTTTCATATCAACAAGACAATTATATTTTACTCATCCTCAATTAAAGGCATGAAAATGCAAATGAACTACTTATTCATTACATATTAATATATATAACATAATCTATATTATTAAACATGTTCAAATAGTAAGTAAATGAAATAGAATTAGACTACCATGCTTTCCTCTTTAACTGCTTAAAATAACATTTAAATGATCATACTTGCAGTGTTTGTCCTTATTTTTCATCCTTTATTACCACTTCTCATAGTGTAGTGTAGTGTTGATGCCCCCAAACTTAAAGCAAACCTTGTCCTCAAGGTTTAAAAATAAGTCTGAAATCATGAAAACACTAAAGGACGCAAACATATAATAACACAAGATATAATATCATAAACTAAACATCAAATTTAAATAACTAAATACAAAATAAAATATCCCAAATTTAAAGTGAAATGGTATCAATGTATATATCAACTCCCCAAGTCTAGAGAAATCATAAGACACTAATTTCAGGACTGCGCATCATCATCATCATCAACTCCAGCATAAGATGATGTCAAATGATGCTTCACCCTTTTGCTCTGCACCACATCCGGATCAAACACGTAGTCTGGTGCTGCTGGAAAGCCAAAATACCTATCAGTAGGTCTCATCCACCTGCTCCTATCATAACTAGCAACATCCCTCTGATGATCAGCAAATAACGTGAAGTTCCGCTATCCATCCAGTTGGTCTTATATTTTCCTCTGCCTAACTTGCTCATATCTCAACAGGGCTTCCTGATACTGATCCCTATCCTCTTTGTACTCTTTCCTTATCTCAGCAACCCACAATCTCTACTATCGTAGAATCCAATCCTTTGGTGGTAGTATTGGTGCTTGTGGTGGAGGAAGCGATGGAAAGACTTCGGGACCATCCAAGTCCTTCTTTCCTTTAAGTGGGTCTACAAACTCGTAGCCCTCAGCAAATCCTTGCTTTGGTGATCCTCCACCTCTCCATATCCTTCATCTTGTAGTTCTTGAGCAAACTCCGCTACTGCTGCTGCTGCCGTTGCTGCATGATCTTCATGCTACTTAGCCAACAACACGACCTTAAGTCTATCTCCCTCAGCTCTTTCCCTCTCATCCTTGGAGTCTTGATAACTAGGCGGTGATTTCAGTGTGAGCATAAACGCCTCATCCATAGTTTCTTAGGACTTAGTATCGAATTCTTCATCTCTAATCAATCTCACTTCGGCCTTTAAGCATAACATAGTGACCAATATTATAAAAATAATTTGTTGTCTCTCTCTCTGACATAATAGACTCCCTCATATTGTTGTAGATGATCTCACCGACATTGATCTCCCTATTTTACAAAATCTCATATAAATAAGCCACCTTTGGCTTGTTAATCTCTCATTACTGAGTGGTGGGGTATAAAGAAGCAACAAGGAAATGTTGCCACATTCGGTAGACTTTCCTAAGACCCCCTTCTTAATGTGCTTCGACATATTCTTGTGGGTTTTTGAGGTTTATAAGCAGCGGAATATTCAAAACAAATTTTGAAAAACCCCAACAGGATCGAAAATAAGTTCCATTAAACTAAATCTATGAAAGTAAATCATACCTTATTCCGTGATTTCTTTTTTAATTGTTCAATTTTCAAGACGTTCAAGTGCGTGTCCTCTATCAGAAATCCACACACGAATGGTGACCACAATTTGGAGTGCTAGCCCCAAAAGAGATTGAAAACATATTTTTCTTTCTCTCCCTAAATCCAGAGAACTCAAAATTGTAAAACAAAAATCTTATGTCGTTTTGAGGATTTCACCCTTTATTTATATGTGTACATAAGCCCTCACTTAAAAGCTTATTCGTAATACAACTATTATATTTAGGCAGTTTAAGCAAATTACACATATGCCCCTATTAATAAGTTATCATGTAACAAATCGTAAGGGCTTTTATGTCATGAATTTTATCATATAAAATTCATTATTCTGGACCAATTGCAATTGTGAAAAGCCATTCTTTATGTGTGACCCAATAGGTTCATGCGACGTTAGCAGTGAACCAAAAATCATTTTGCTACACAAGTCATAAGCAGTCTCTAGCAAGGCATTATGACTACCCAAGTAACATGAATATCAATATCGATACAACCTAATTAATAACATATATCATATCCATTTGTCGTGTGATATCCTTTGATTAAACATAAGGCATTAGAAGTCACCCTTAATATTCAATCGTACTAGTCTCGATCTTTAGGTAAACTAAAAAACATCCAAGTGACATTGATCATATCAATTCACATGGACTTGGCCATTATCAACAATCTTATCGAGGGATCCACCGATATCTCTCTCTATACGAGAGTGACAAATTCTATCTTGATTACACAACTTCCCATATTATTCACACGATAACCAATCACAATCTTTATAATTGTCCAATTAAAGACAACATTTGATTGTGTCAAATTATCATGCTCCTAATGTTGAAGTCTATGATAATCTCAATTCAAATGACTAAATGATATATCTATCTTGAGTAACACCTATGACTTAATCCATGTGGTGTTCTCACAGCGGGTCAGTCCAGTACCTTATTCCTTAACAAGTACTCATGATCTTGATTTGTATCCCTATACGCATGATCATTACATGACCATCAATCAAGAATCACACTAGTCTTAATTCATTATAGTTTTTAGTATAATGACCGACTAGTGACATTTAGGATATTTCAGCAAGTACCCATGGATCTTACTATAAGGTAAACATGCAATCACTTATAATAAAACAACAAATAAAACCTCTATTTTATTAACTAAAATTATAAGATAAACAATGTTTGTAGATTGACCTAGAGCACATGCCCTAACATCTCTCACTTGTACTAGGGCCAATCATTCATGTATCTAATACCTAATGACCTAACATGACCATCATGTTTTGCTTGTGGAAGAGCCTTCATCAAAGGATCTGCAACATTGTCTTCTGTAGGAACTCTGCAAATCTTCGTGCCTCTCCTCTCAATGATTTCTCGAATGAGATGAAAACGTCTAGGTATATGTTTGGATTGGTGGTGTGATCTAGGTTCCTTGGCCTGTGCTATCGCCCCGTTGTTGTCACAATACAAGCAAATAGGGTTAGCCATACTTGGAACCACACCAAGTTCTGAAATGAACTTTTTGATCCAAACTGCCTCCTTAGCTGCATCGGACACTACAATATATTCAACTTATGTTGTAGAATCTGCAACAGTTTCTTGCTTCTAACTTTTCCAGCTCACTGAGCCTTCATTCAAAGTAAACACATATCCAAACTGCAATCTGAAGTCATCTATATCAGTTTGAAAACTTGCATCTGTGTAACCACTTACAACAAGCTCGTCTTACAAACTTCCATAGACCAAGAACACTTCTTTAGTCCTTCTCAAGTACTTAAGAATGTTCTTTACTGCTATCTAGTGACTCTCACTAGGATCGGACTGATATCTACTTGCTGCGCTCAAAGCATATGATACATCAGGTTAAATGCATAACATGGCATATATGATAGATCCAATAGCTGATGCATATGGAATCGTATTCATGCGCTCTCGCTCATCATTAGTCTTCGGACATTGAAACTTGCTGAGATTTATACCATGAGACATTGGCAATGACGCTCTTTTAGAGTCTTGCATATTGAGCCTATTCAGTACCTTATCAATATAAGCACTCTGACTTAGACCGACGAGCCTTTTAGATCTATCCATATAGTTTTTAATCCCAATGATGTAGGCTGCATCTCCTAAGTCCTTCATTGAGAAACACTTCCCTAACCAAGACTTGACACTCTGCAAGGTCGATATGTCATTTCCAATGAGTAATATATCATCAACATACAGCACCAGGAAAACAACCACGCTCCAGCTGACCTTTATGTATACACAAGGCTCATATTCGTTTTTAATGAAACCAAATTCCTTAATTGCTTCATCAAAACGAAGATTCCAACTCCGAGAAGCTTGCTTTAATCCATAAATAGATATTTGAAGCTTGCACACCTTCCTAGAAGTCTTAAGATGAACAAACCTTTCAGGCTGTATCATATACACATCTTAAAGTAACTTTCCATTTAGAAAAGCTGTTTTGACATCCATTTGCCATATCTCATAGTCATAATATGCGGCTATGGTAATTAGAATTCTAATGGATTTAAGCATGGCTACTGGAGAAAAAGTTTCATCATAATCAACAATTTGAGTCTGTCTGAAACCTTTTGCTACTAGCCGTGCTTTATAAGTATGCACATTGCCATCCATGTCTGTTTTCTTCTTGAAAACCCATTTACATCCAATGGTCTTACCACTTTAAGGTAAATCAACCAGGTTCCAAAGTTGATTATCATACATGGATTGTATCTCAGAATTCATGGCACTTAGCCATTTATCTGCCCCAGGGCTAGAAACAGCCTCCTGATAAGTAGTAGGTTCATTTTCATCCATAAGCAACACCTCACTACTATTAGTAATAAGAAATCCAAATCTCTCAGGCTGATGTCTTACCCTATAAGACCTACGAGGGCCTTATGATACCTGTGGAGGAGCAATTTGTTCAAGACTTAGTTGATCTCCCACTGGCGGTTGAGTGTTTATTTGTGGTTCTTGAATTTCTTCAAGACTTAATTTATTCCTACTGTTGTCTTTTGAAATAAAATCTTTTCCATAAAGACACCATTCCGAGCAACAAACACTTTGTTCTCAGCGAGATTATAAAAGTAGTATCCTCTAGTTTCTTTAGGATAACCAACGAATACACACTTGGTAGATTTGGCTGATAATTTTTTTGAGAGTTGTTGTCATACGAAAACCTCACAGTCCAAAATCTTAAGGAAATACAAACTTGGTCTTTTCTTAAACCACATCTCATGTGGTGTTTTATCAACCGCTTTAGAAAGAACACGATTTAGTGTAAATGCAGCAGTTTCTAAGGCATAACCCCAAAAGGAAATAGAAAAATTTGCATGACTCATCATAGATCGAACCATATCTAATAAAGTTTAATTTATCTTCTCAGAAACAACATTCCATTGTGCAGTTGCTGGGGGAGTTAACCGTGAGAAAATCCTACAATTTCGAAGATGATCATCAAACTCTTGGCTCAAATATTCACCACCTCGATCTGATCAAAGTGCTTTAATAGTTTTATCAAGTAGATTTTGCATTTTGTTCTGAAATGTTCGAAACATCTCAAAAGATTCACCTTTATATTTCATGAGATAAACGTAACCATATCTACTGAAATCATCAGTGAATATAATGAATTACTAATAACCACCTCTAGCCATTGTGTTTATAGGACCGCATACATCAATATTTATTAGACCCAATAAATCACTTGCCCCTTCACTATGTCCAGTAAAGTAACTCTCTGTCATCTTGCCTTGTAAACAAGATACACATGTTTCATATGATTCAAAATCAAATGAATCTAAAAGTCCATCTTTATGGAGTTTAGAAATGCGTTTCTCATTAATGTGGCCAAGGCGACAATGCCAAAGGTAGGTTTGATTCAAATCATTTGACTTGAATCTCTTTGTATTTACGTTAAGAATGGGAGTATCTGTGGACCTTTTCATGTTTAGCATATAAAGACCATCACATAAATCAACATTCGCATAGAAAATGTCTTTACGAGAAATGGAGCATTTATTATTCGCAATAACGAAATTAAAACCATCCAAATCCAAACATGAAACTGAAATGATGTTTCTGCTCAAGGCATGGACATAATAATAATTATTTAAAACCAAAACAAGTCCACTAGGTAAAATTAACCATATCATCCTATAGCCAACGCAGCAACCTTTGCTCCATTTCCAACTCGTAGGATGACTTATCCTTTCTTTAGCTTTCTACTTTTGGTGAGACCCCGCACATTGATACAAATGTGAGATCCATATCCAGTATCTAATACCTAGGAATCACTAGTAGACAAGTTGACTTTAATAATGTAAATACCTAAAGCAGTAGTTGCGCTACTCTTCTTTTTCTTTAAATCTTCAAGATAGAGCTTGCAATTTCTGAACCAATGTCCAGGTGCATAGCAGAAATGACAATTTCCTTTTTTTTCCTTTTCCTTCCGGGACTGAGAAATAGAAGCAGCATGGGGCTTGACATGTTTCATAGGCTTTTTGACAGTCAGAACAGCCTTGGTAACTTTAGCCTTGCCTTCGTTTTTTTTCTTCAAAGCCTTTCCTTTCTGAACCATCAACACACTAGCAATGGTTCTTGACATTCTGCTCAGTAGTTTTAAGCATCAAATGCAACTCTAAGATAGACTTCTCCATGTTATTCATGTTATAGTTCATCACAAATTATGAATAGTTCTATCAGGCAATGAATTCAGGATCAAATCTGTAGCCAACTTTTGGCTCATGGGAAATCTAAGTCTGTCAAGATGGTCAATATAGCCATTTTGCAAGAATGAAGGTTTTTGATTGTCTCAAACCTTTCTTACCTAACCTACTGTTGGAACATTTCCTTCAGCGTTATAGCCATGTAGTAAGCTTCCATCTGTTCCATGTCCTTCTGAAGTTCAGGAACCATGGTTGTCAACATAATTCATGCAACATCAGTTGAGTCATTGACATGCTTAGTATGTGCATCCTTCACGGCTCTTAAAGCATTGGCTAGAGGTTCCTCAAGAATAGGATTATCCATGACATACAACTTACGTTCATGCTTAAGAACAATTCTCAAGTTTCTAAAGCAGTCAAAAAAGTTTATCCCATACAACTTATCCTTCTCAAGGATGGATCGCAGTGACAAGGGATTAGTGTGATTTGAAGAGGCCATAGATCTACAACAAAGATTATGCAAAAGTTCATTTTAGTATAGAGGAATAAACTCCCACTAAATTAACAACCCTCTTTAAAAATGTTATGTTAGTTTAAAGGACTAAAACCCATGTTTCACCTAATTCCAAGACAGCTAAGGCATGACACTTTGAATTAGGTTATTTAGGTAGGTACCAAATACCAATTACATCATATGTAACTTTTAGTTATTTTATGAGATTACGACATCTTATGTCTTAGCATGTTTTATCTCGTCTAGTGCCTAAAGCCCAAAACCGTTTTGAAAGCTTTATCAAGTCTAACCATTTCAAACAATAGAGTAACAGTTACTCAACTTGCCTCACCAAGATAACATAATACACTCTGCGGAGGCAGACCGCATACTGATGTGATCGAAGCCTAGACAAGTGTTTGAGAATGGATGACACCTGACTTAAAATTTGAAAGAGGGATTTTTGTTTATTTTAGTGATCATAATTAAATAAGATAAATATCATATGTTACAATCAATGAATAATCACTAAAAGTTAGGAAATCGTACAAATATTGACTATTGTACGAGTTTTGGATGCTACAAACAGTTAACGGCGGTCTCGCATTGTCTTTAACCGGACAATTATAAAGATTGTGATTGGTTATCGTGTGAATAATATGTGAAGGTGTGTAATCAAGATAGAATTTGTCACTCTTGTATATAGAGAGATATTAGTATCCCTCAAGATAGAATTTTCATAGATTTAGTTTAATGGAACTTATTTTCGATCCTATTGGGGTTTTTCAAATTTTATTTTGAGTTTTCCGCTGCGTACGAACCCTAAAAAACCAATAGTTCTCAACTCCCATTACCCAGCCTTGTTGTCCTTGGACAACCAATGCTCTCTCTATGGCTCTAAAATGGTATAGGTTATAGGGTTTCTCATATAAGTTATCCGATAAACTTTGTTTGGCTCTAGCTCCACTCGAATGCTCCAACCCATATATACTATTAATTTCACGCTCATTAAAGGGTACAAACATCCCTCTCATCTTCACTCGCTTATTCTTCTTAGTGAACTTGACATTCACATAAAATTCGTATACAATCTCACTCACTCCTCGAACATCATTCTTTCGATAATCTTAAGTGAAATTATGACGACCTATCACCTAAACTAGGGTCAGATCGCTTGGTCCAAACCATTACCTAAGCCCGATACTTGAACCAGGCCCAAATAATGGTTTGGCATGCCTATTTTAACCTACGAAATAACATACTAACCATATAGAATAATAATTACGAAAGTGAAATCAAAACTAGAATTTCATAAACCATAAAATCAAAGTGATAAGTGTTCAAAAGTCTAAGTAGGTTTAATCATTCTAAAAAGCTTCCAACACTAACATAAAGCTTTCAAGTAGTCCAAAATAGATAAGGAGGATTCCAAACTACCCAAATGGCCTACTTTAAGTTACAACCCAAATTTATTTTTCTCAAAATTAAATAATTAAATGATAAGATAATGCAAATCAAGGAAAGACTTCAAGTGGGTGTATTTCCCTTGTCACGAGCTAATGCGGATGTGTTTATACTCGGGGAGTAAGTGAGGTGAGCTAAAATGGACAACGGAGCTCAATAAGAGGAAAATCTAGCTCAAACATCAAATACACAAGTACTACCTACTAGTTCTGCAAGATCTATCATGAAGTTGAAAACAAATCTTAAGAATCGAGTAGAAAACATGAGAGCATTATTCAAATTCAAACATAAGCATGTAGATAAAATCTAAAACATGTAGAAACATGGAAGTATGGCTCATATTCATAAACAAGAGAAAATTCATCCATTCATAAAATTTAAAGCAAGTTCCAAGATTCATTTAAAACATAATTGAATTCAAATCATTCATGTTAGAGGTCCACATGAGCTATACCATAAAAGATAATAATAATTATAAGTCATTGGTTCATTCAACGCATACTAGGTATTGGTAAGAATCCAGTGACTGAATCCCTCACTTTTTATTCAATGCAAACCATTAGTGGATGCAATGGTCGTTGCCTCCTCCAACTAGTAGCATCACAACAAAAGTGAGTTCATCTAAAGTTGCCACTCATATGTGTCCCGCAATCACCAAGTTACACAAGGAGGAACTCCAACTCATATACTCAAGTGATACATTTATTCATTCAATTAAACAAATAAAGCCCTCGGTAGCGAACTCCACAAAACATCCTGGAGCATTAACTAGTAAGGCCCTAGGTGGCACCACAAACATCCTGGGGTATTTATGTATGATAACTTGCAAATTAAACCCTCGGTGGGGACTCTACAAACATGTTAGGGCAATGAATAACATAAATGGGGAAAAAAATGCATTCATATTCCATAGATACGGAGATTCTAACCAATATCCTGATGCAACCCTTAACCCAAGTCTTTCATTCAAAACATGATGCTTAATTATTTAATATCAATGCATACTTAATGCGTAAGCGAAGCTCCACACTTACCTCGACTCACTACGATATCAACTCCCGATCTTCGTGCATACGGGGTTCTATGTGAACCGTTTCGCGAAACTAGAAAATTTAAGACATGTCACATTGATGACAATTCACTTTTTTAAATTCCAATTTACCATTAAATTCAATTTAAGATCCCACTGTATGGGTCCTGCAGGTCCCTCGTCGCCCGATGCGATGGTCGAGGGGTGGGACTCGATCGGTCTCCCTTAGGGATGCGGTTAATGCCCTCCGTTTAAAGATAAGGACTTATTTTCAATTTTTATATATACATATGTTATTTGTATTTTATTTATTTATTTTATTTTATTATTTTATTATTTTTATTTTTTCTATTAATTTTAAGGTCTAGGGGCCAAAATGGCCCCTCTTGACTGGTCCAGGGCAGTTCGGCCCTTGTAGACAAGGCTAGGAGCATGTTTTGCCCCTGGCGTGATTTTTCGCCAGGCGGAGGGGGGTGCCCTAGTGCCGACCGACACTGGGCACCTTCCCCGGCAAGCGTTGATGCTGTCATAGGGGTGTGGGTGGTTACGATACCACCCCCTCCTCTTCTCTTTTCCTGAGATGGTGAGGGTAGCCTAGTGGCGCCCCCACTCTACCAGCGGCGATGACAATGAAGTTGCCGGTGTGGGAGAATATTTGTACCTTCAATTTGTGGTTTTTATTGAGTTAGATCTCCAACACAATTCAATCTCCTTTTCTTTCCACGTGGTTTAACTTTCAAACAAAAAGGGGCTAGGTTTTACAATTTGACTTATATAGTGAAACTAATTAGTGTAGAGTTTGTGAAATTACTTAATTTCCCCTAGGGTAGATATTTTAGGTTTTGGGTCGTCACAGAAATGCTCCCAATTTTGTTGCTTAATAAAATTGTTCACTCATTTTTCATACTTAGCCGACAAATTTATACCTCTCTCACAAATGAACTCCCTATGATCAATAGCCTCGTATCTTTCCTTGGCCTCTCTACTAATGAAGTATTTTGACTTAAATGACCTAGACTCCTCCTCATTGGGATCTAGTGAGGTTGATTCCTCAAAATCATTTGTGCTCATTTAACTAACTTACCTCAATGTTCTCGGCATTTTCTCAAATTCAAACAACTACACAACAATGCTACTAGCAATTAGGGTCTTGAAATTACCTAAAAATCAAAATTTATATCACACGGATCATTCAAATTCCAAATAATGCAAAAAGTATAGACTAGGTCTCCATGAGTCTCATTGATGCTCAATATTAACACAACTTGAAAATCCTATCCAATAATCTCATATCCACTATACATGCAATTTCGTCAACATTTCTCAAACTTTCAAAGCATAACTAATGAAATTGTAAATTTACCTCAATGCCAAACTACTTTTCAGTGTAGAACACTCCTCTAAGTCTTCATAAATCAAATTCCTAAATTCTAGCCCTAGCTTTCCACCTTGTGCAAGTCCATAATGCACTTTCTTCTTTCACTCTCAATCACTAGGAACTCTATTTCCTCTCTTATAAATAATCAATCTTGGTCTCTAGAGGGATGTGTGCTCGGTTGGTTGTAGTGGGGTTTGGATGCAAGTGTGAAGTAATTTCTGAAGTGGGGTTTTAATCATCTCCACGACATTGGCGCCATGCCTTAATAGGCACGACGCCGTGACATCGCCACGACGATGTCAACACCCCTGCAAGGTATTTTATGTGTATTGGTGGTGCCCTGTAGGAGTCGTGCTCACTGCCCACGGCACCGTGTGTAATACCTCTTCGTTCACTTTTTCGTGCGTTAATTCTTAATTTATTCCTATTTGGCGATTCCTAAACTTTGTGTATTACAACACAAGATGTCGTGATCGCGTAAAATCCATGTAAATATAAAAGTTCCATAAAAAATTACCCGTGTATTGCCCATGTACCTCACCTTTGCCGCTTGAGCTTCTTTGCTTTTTTATGCTCTTCAATGAGTTTGGCGAGACATTTATATTCCGATGAATCATCATCTGGCAAATGGCCTTACCTGCACATTTAGCAAAAAATTTTGAAAGTTAGAAAACTATTGCGTTTGAATTGTATTACTAAGCTAAATGACTAACAAACTGAAATTTAAAAACTTGAAAGTTAAAAACCCTAGGTTGCTTTCTAGTAGCACTTAGTTTAACGTCATTAGCTTGATACGAAGAATGGCCTCCCAAGTATCATAAAAATATCATCATCCATGTTGTGATCCATAACCTCAAAATTCGTGATGAATGTGAATCTACCCACTTTCATATTCACATTCAAGACTCTTCCTATTGTTGGTATCAACTTGCCATCAACTACTTGCAAATATGTCATATCAAGACAATTGATCTTCAAATCAGCGTGCAACTTGTCCATTATTAGCATGACATTGACTGAGGCTGTCGTATCACATAAGACATTTCTAAATCGGCACCCATCAATGCTTATTGGTATGCATATTTCTCCCTGATCTCTCCTCTTGATTGGTTGAAGTCTCAGTATGAACTTGAACTTCGGTTCCGGCTTCCTTGGAACATCCTTGATGCGATTGCCTTTCGGTGCTTTTTCAGAAGGTTTTTCATCTTTTGCTTGGCTTTCCATTATTTTTTCACTTTCTTGTTATTTTTCAAGGCATTGTTTCTTTGTTGCCCAAATCCTTCGAGTTCATCTTGCCTTACTTCCATTATGTTCTCGTGCATCTCTTCATGCTTTCTTATAGCCAAGTTGTTGACTTTTCTGGCCCGTACGTCACTTGATTTTGTCTTGGCTCACTCATTACCATAGCACTCATCATGTGAATAGCACTAACGTTCTCTTTGGGATTTGTGCTCGTGTTGCTCAGATAATGTCATTCCTTCCTTGAATTGAAGGCAATGGCTAACTGACCAATCTGTCTATCTAAGTTCTTGATGGATTAAGATCTCATCATCCATTCTCTTTATGGCTTGCTTCACTCCTTCCATCTCCTTTTCTTGCTTCTCATGCGTTCCCTATTACTCATGTCCATGGCGTGCAAGAATTTCTCAATTGACTTCAATAAAGTCATTTTTGACTATGCCCTAGTTTTTCCTGTTGGACTTATTGATCGATGTCTGGAGGTAACTTCAGTGTGTTATCAAGATTTCTATACGAGAAGTTAGGGTTTTTTTATCTTTGATAAAACCTTTGAGGAGCCATTCCTCTCGGTCTAAAGTTGTTTCCATAGCCTTGGTTGTTCATGAAGTTTATGTCTTCATATTTCATTCTTTGTTGCATGTCCATTTGGATAAACATTAGAGCTTGGTGATTAATGAGTTGATGTATCGCCTACATTTGTGGACCTTGTTACCCATTAGAAGTTTCACCATTTGATTGCTTATGTTGGATAGTTATGTCATAATCACAGCTTGCGAATCAACCCTATATATGACCGTTGGTTTACTCACTATGGAACGAGTATCGACTGTAGAGTTTTGAGACATAAGATCTAGGAAATCCAATGCTCCATCCTCGTCCTTGGTTAGTAGAGATCCACCCACCACGACATCTACTAGTTTCTCGTGTTGTAGTTCATTGCATATTAGAAAATCTTGAGTTGTGCCCATTTCACGTATCCATGCCCTAGACATCTCCTTAGCATTACCTTGAATTTTTCCCAAGCCTCTCCAAGAGACTTGGAATCTTCTTGTTTGAATTGATTGATTCCCAGCTTTTTTTCACTGCCCTTTACTAGGGGAAGGAACTTTTCTAGAAATCTTTCATTGATTTTTGCCTATGAGGTCATATTCCCTCCGTTTAGTCGTTGGAACCATGATTTGGCTTTTCCACTAATGAGAATGGGAAAAGTATCACCCTGATCACCTCATTTGTACCTCTGGTAATATGCACGCTATCACATTTCTCCAAGAAATCCTCTACATGTGCAATTGCATCTTCATTGGCTAGCCCATTGAACAAGCTATTTTGCACCATGTTGATTAGAGACGGTCTCAATTCGAATTCGGTAGTGTTGGCTTGAAGCCTCATCACTCCATTATAAGTCTCTTGAACTTCTGGTTTGAAGTAGTCATAAAGACATTTGTGTCCCCACACTCTATCTTGCACTACCATATCACCTTCGGGTTGGTTATTCCCTCGGCCCTGTTGTTGGTTTCTTACTTTATCCCCAGCCATCTTGATTCCTTTCTTTTTCTTTCCTTTGTTGGTTCTGTCAATCTCAAGGTCTTAAGGCACTAAGTCATTCTCTCATTTGCTACGCATGCACTAGTTCTCCCTAAAATGAAAACACAAAAGATGAAGTGCATAAATTCAAACTTGAAACTTAATCCTTTTATTTTTTTCTTTTTGCTTTTATGAACTTGAAAGTAAATTACTTAAAGTAAAACTTAGCAACTTTTCAAACAAACTAAGTCTTAAATGGCTACCTATCCCCGATAACGGTGCCAAAAACTTGATGTGTGTGTCGCAAGTATAACATCTTGCTTATAGTAATTATGTTACCAACTTGTGTTGACTATGGATCACGTCCTCAAGGAAAGGTGTATGCACTCACTACTTACTTAGCTACAATTACTCTATTGCTAAGGAAATCCTTTTAATTGTTTTTATAACTAAACTAAACTAATCTATACTAACAAATCAATGTAAATTAGTTAAACTCTTATATTAAGACTATCTTAGTTCACAACTTCACTTAGGTAATAAAACACTATGATTTTCATCTCACTTTATCATCTTCATTATATGTGTACAATGCCTAATAAGAATAGATATATTTCCTTCAAATCCACTTTAACCCGTCGTGACTGAAAAAATCGTAATGTGCAAACTAGAACTCCACCTATCATTGTGAATAACTCCACATTGCTTTATTTTTCAAATCTTTAGATTCACAACCAATTAAGTTTACTATCCGTGCCTACCTAATCAACAACTATCGCTCGATGTTGTATATTTTACGGTTATACCATCCATATCTGACTTAAAAGCTTAAATGTTCATGATAACTTCTAAAACCTAATATCAGCAAACACGTGATCAAGATATTCGTAGCATTACGCTCAGAATCAATACAAATTCTAATCATCGGACTTTTATATTTCTATTCTACTCATGTTTATAGCATAATATTCACACCATAAGATCCATTGATACCTAAGATTAATAGACTACTCACACTTCATTGAAACAAACATGCACATAATAGTATTCATTGCAATCAGAGATATAATAAAGTAGTTTCGATTAAATCTACAAAAATAATACCCGAATCACCACACATAAGTCTTCAATGTCTTCTCTCCACAAATTATCTTAATATTCAAGAATAAAGTAAACCTATGCTAACTATTGCTAATGGTGGCTAATATCTTGTATGTTATATGTTTACCACGCTTTCTTATCTATATATACTCCCTAATCAAGTTCCCAAATAATTAGAAACCCTACTTTACAATTTAACATGAAATAAAACTTTACTTTCTATTTTTTTCTCTTCTTGGTGCTGTCACTTAAGCTCCAGTGGTGTGTGTTCATTCCCATGGTGCCGCCACTGTGCCAGTCAATCTGTGTGCATTTTCTATCTTCAGTGGCCTTGGCGCTATCCCTTTGGCTCCCCAACGACGTCCCTAGACCTCCACGATGTCGCCACTGCGTTGAGCTTCATGATCATTTTTCTCCACTTCCTTGCTCTCCCACGCCGTTCATTGATGTCCCACATTGTGTCTTGATGTCCCATAGTGCCAACCTTTGTAGCCACGACGCCAAACCTCCTTAGGGGTGTTTTTGCTTCGTTTCTTCTCGAATTCGCTCATTTCCTTCCTTTTTTATACCTTGTTTACATGTAAATGCATAAACACCATCAATTTGAGCTCATTTAGGGATATTTATACCAAATATACAACTTAACTAACCCTACATATAAGTCTAAATAATCACTTATCACTGCGGCAATGCAGTCACTTAACACAAACGACGTGGACCACTTATAGATAACGTCAAGACATAAAAAAGAAAGTTTTAGACTTCCACTTCATTTGGAATTGTTATTTATAGTTTTTAATTGTACTTTTAGGAGTCTTAGGAGTATAAATAGGTATTAGAACATGATCGACTCACCAACAACAATAGCATACGAGAGAATTAGAAGAAACAACCATAGTTTACATTAGTTTTGAGTATTAAGAAGGTTTTTTAACTGAGATACATTAAAGACTCCAACTGTAGTGGTTCAGTATTATTCTCTAATTTAATTAAATTTTTATTTGATTTAATCTTTGATTGCAATGAATACTATGATTTATGTGTTTTTTATTATGATAAATGAGTACTCTATTTATCTTAGGAGTTAATGGATCCTATGGTATGAATACTATGCAAGGTTATGAATTGATTATAATGTTTTAAATGTGTAATGATTAGAATTTATGTTTAATTCTATGTTTAATGCTATGAACATCTTGATCACATATTTATTGATTAGGGTTTAAGAAGTTACCATGGCCTTGGCGCTTTTAAGACGGATTTGAACAATACAACCATAAAACATATAACATCGATAGATAGTTGTTGATTAGGGAGACATGGTGTCACGACTCAATATCAGGATCATCGACCAGTGACGTAGGACCCGGATCGAGAGATGTGCACTGACCGGGGCATTTGGCTGAGATATATTTTAGTTTTGTTTTGGTGTATTCCTAGTGTATTTTATATGTGTAGACTACTAAGTCATCTTTACTTGTCAGTTATAGACGTCGAAACGTGAGCTGGGATACACCTCAAGATGCATACTAGTAGGGGACTGGGGTAAAGAGTGATGTGATATGTCCTAATTTAAGTTAATGTGATTTAAAATAGCAAATTTAATGTGTCTATATTTGGATTTATATTAATGTGGCCTAAGTTAGGAAAATTAAAACAATAATCATTGATGTGCTTAACGCCTGTTGTCAACATCTCTATCTACTCGGAGAAAATAAAGTGTATTAGCAATGATAGTTTAGTGCATTGTAGGACAAAGATATAAGCCATTAGATGCCCTTAGAGATGAGTGTTTCTCATAAGATCAATGGCTACAAGTGAAGCACATCACCAAATAAATTGACTTGGTGGATTTCTCATGCAAATCATCTCAATTACTTACATGCAAAGGAAGTAAGAGATCTGGAGAAGAAGAAAATATGAGCTAAACTTGTTGGTTTTCTGGGAATTTAAGGAAATTAGAAATTCAAAGCATCAATTTCATGGAGTATCAAAAGCTAGGGATCATACTAAAACTCTAGGTATACATCCCTCTCTTTCTAGTTTGAGATTAGTTCTAATTTTTGGTCATTTTCAGAGGGTAAATGTTTGAGTCTTTGAAATTGTTTATATATTTGGATTCCTCATATCGAGCTAATAATTCAGCTATTAAGAAGTTCTTAATTTGGTTTTGAAATAAAAAAAAGTTATGAATTTTTGAAGGTGTAAAATAAAATTGGAAATTATGCATGTAGTTGTTATGAACCAATCTCTGTATTTTGGTAATAACTTTCTCATTTTAAATAGAAATGGACTCATTCTGGTGGCATTTTAACTAAAAGGATAGCAACTTTTGCCACTAAAACATTTTGAAACTCGAATGTTTTCATGTCTAAAAACCTTCTGCAACTTTGGTGATGAATTTGCAGTTTTGGGGTTCACAGTTTTGTTAATGTCATGTTGTTTTGAGCATGACTCCCTCATTTCTTATTGGATTGAGCTCATCTATTAGTATAATGTTCTAAAAAATGTTTGTAGGCTTAAGTAAAAAAATCATGAGTCTTGAAGCTATGGTTTATGAGAAATGAGTTTTTCAAAGTTGTTGGTCGAGATTTAAAACTATTTTGAACTATTATGGTAAATTTTTCATATCTCATTCGATTCTTATCGAAATTGCGCAAACCTTATAGTTATGGAAAGCTAAGACATAGCTCCAAAGACTTCTATTTGGGCTACAATACAGAATTTTAACGTTTTGATAATTGAAATCAACTCAGAAGCTGTTACACCAAAAAATTGTCTCTATTTTAATAAAATAGATTTGGACATAAACAAATTATTAATGGGGCTGATTTCAAAAATTGGGATTTACAACCACTTAAACCAACTTTAATAGCTTTTACAATTCCTAAAATGCCCTAATAAACCTTAGAAACTTAGAGGAGAGTTTCGGGAGTTCGGGTACTCGTTATAGGGGTGTCGAGAGGCCAGATTAGCCTAGGAACATTGCGTGCTATGTAAGTAAATCTATGGAGGTTATTTTCTACATTTCATTTCCATTTTTCTACTGTTTTATAGTCTATTGGACTTGATATGCCTTTGAAATCTGATATCATGACTTGTGATTCAATTCAACTCACTAGGTGAGCTACATTGTCAGGATATTATTCCTTGAATTGATTCACCGATTCCATTCTTGTCCATTCTATTTATTGTCCATTTTTTGTTTGGGTTATGAGTTAAATATCATGCTATTAGGAAAGAAGTGTTATTGAATTGGTTATGGATATGTGATCTAACTTGTTGTGTTATTCCAAGCAAGTGTTAAACATTGTAATCTATGACGTATCTTCTTTGAAAATGTAAATTAGTCCTAGTATCTTGGTTCCATTGCACTATATTGAGATGAGTGACACACGGTGTAAGAGTCCCCAGAGTTGTCGGCAAAAGAATACTAGAATGATGTTATAATACGCATGTCTTTTAAAGTGGCATTATAGGCTGATAAGACGTAGCTCATGATCGACTGGATCTAGATCATCACTACTTAGTCTTGTGTCAGTTTCATTTGCTTAACTATGGTATTTCCTAGCATATTTCAATTTCAGCAATTTTTCACTATCTTTATGCTTTCAAATACCTTTTTTTTATATTTGAAAATGTGGATAAGAATCTCCATATGTTACTTTCTATTTTATTATACCCACCGTCCTTTTTATGATGATGGGTGTAGATCCATCGACTACCTTTGAGCCTGTTTCGTATTTCCAGAATTGACTTTATAGGTTTTTTATGTATTGTTGTATTACATACTTTATGTCATTCAAATACTTTTGGGTTGTGCATATATATATAGGTCGAGCGTTAGTTCCCTGACCTGACACATGTTTATTAAACTGATCGCCATTTTGATATATATATACATGTGATCGTGTCTTCTAGGTTTTCCACACTTAGGATTTGTGATGATTGCTTCTGCTAAACTAGTAAGACTTATGCTATTTTAATAACTATAGTAAGATTTTAATTAACTCAAAAATTTACTAATAATGAAAGTTGTGTAATGTTTATCTTGTATTTGATAATCGAGGAGAATAGGACAAAATGCTGACTAATATGTAGTTAAGTCCTATGTGGCTGAGATTAGGGCTTAATGACTGGATTAGGCCAGGTGGTGCCCTAGATTAGGGAAAGGGCCATGACACATGGATAGTAAACTTAATTGATTATGAGTCTGAAGATTTGATACTTATTGCTTTTTGAGACTTACATTATCCACACCGATAGGTGGAGTTCTAGTTTACATATTAAGATCTTTTTCACCAGGACAGTGGGTTGAAGTGAAAATTAAGGAAATCTGTCTATTCTAATTATGCATTGCACACACATAAGACAAATGAAGGAAGTTTGATATGGGAAACATAGTAATTCATTTCCTAGATTAAGTTATGAACTAAGAGTTTTCTCAATATAAGAATACAAATTAATTTACATCATTTTTATAGAATAGATTAGTTTTAGTATAAATCAAACAAAAGAGACCTTAACAATATAGTGAACTTGACTAAGTAACTGTGCCCATATACACCTTTCCTGGAGGAACGATATCCATAATCAACTTTTGTAGATCACATTATTACTACAATTATACCCTTATACTTACGGTCACGATCAAAAGTCGATCTTATCTTGGGATCCCTAAATTTTATTCATCAACATATCATTTGTTTGATCCTATGTCTTTCCTTAAATGGTCTAGTTTGGTAGTCCAGGTTCTTACGACAATGTTTACTTATACCGAGAAATTTACAATTACTTTCCATAAGCAATTTTCATGATTTCTCGTAACTTCACAACTTCGATTATAAATTTTAAGTTCTTGAATAGAGTATCCCCATTGTGAATCGTACGGATATGAAAAGCTATCGTAGTAAGTGTTTTCTCTTTTGAGTTCATAATCAATTTTCGATTATAAATTTACAATTACTTTCCATAAGCAATTTTCATGATTTCTCGTAACTTCACAACTTCGATTATAAATTTTTATGATTTCTCGTAACTTCACAACTTCGATTATAAATTTTATACCACCTATTTACTTATTCGTTTTCCCAGAGGTTGATCCTATCTTAGGATCCACAATTTTAAAGATTCAATCATTATTGACTTAGGTTAGGTGGCATTAGTTACATCATTTATTTATCGACATTATTTTTATTTAACTATCTAATCACGTGTCGTGCGTATCAAATATAACCTATAAAAGGCTACCAATCCTACTGGAATGTAGTAAAGGCAAGCATGAGGTTGAATACACAGGATTCATTTAAACTGAGTTCAACAAAAAGAAAAGTAAATCTAGGGGTTTTTGAAAGATTTTTATACCAAAGGATACTGAACAAGAAAGTAAATAAATGAAACTCAAAAATAGTAAAGCATACATAAGTCTAGGAATCCATAATCTAGCCCTATGCCGCTTCCATGTCTTGCATCGTCAGTTTTGAAAGATGGATTTAAAATAGTTTCCCTATATAGGCTATGGTTATTGGGGTCATCGATACACTAGTCCCTATTCTCGATAGATAGGGCAACCGCTATCTAAATACTTCTCTTACTCCATCGTACAACATTGGGCAACTGCTCTCAAGATTTACCTTGTGAACATTAATAAAAGCTCTGTGAAAACACCTGCCCCTAGATGACCTTAGGCAATCGTTCTCAAGATTTAGCTTAGTTCTCAATGCTATTGATGTAGAATAACAAGTGTGTTAGGTTTCTTATTCTAGGTGATTGCCACCTCTCAACTCGATTGGTATCACGGACTCAACCTGATTGATAGTAAGTCAATAGATTTAAGCCTAGAGATTTACAATGAACTTATAAACTCTAAACTACCATTGAGACATCATTAAAAACCATAACATAAAGATAAAGAACTGAAACAAAACACTATTATTAAATAAAAACTCAACAAGACATGAAAATAAACCTACAATTGGCTAAAAAGCTTCATCCCTGACCTAGGTGTTAAAGAACCTAACCGGACATGGCTACTCTACCTTGCTCTACTCCTATATCACTTTGAATTACAATGTGTTTTTGTCCATAGCGGTCCCTCCCTTATATATGTGAGCCTAGGTGCAAGAATAGAAAAGCCTTAAAAATAAGAACCTTCTAATAATTGCAAAACTTCAATTCTGTAAATATGGAGCCGTCGGTGACGTAGTGATTATTAAGGGACAACGCCGGATGGCGGCGTGGCACATTATAGAAAGTCTTGGACAACAAGTTACTCTGAATTTCTATTTATGGTCCTTACGCCATGAGTGGCGTCATTTGTTGTAAATCTAATGTTGTCTGTTCATTTCTAACGTCGTTCCTTATTTTGCCTTGACTCCTTGTTTGGCGATGTGGCTTTCCGTCAGCTCACTCAGGGGTGTCAAGCCTACCGATTTTTTACCGAACTTTGACTTTTTTCTCAGATTTGTATAATTCAAGCATTAACACTCAAATACCCTGTAAATCTCGAAAGTAAATAGAGCCATAAAACACGACTTTAGACTTGATTTACATAGCAAAACACCTATGAAAGTGTGCATAAATAAGGACTCATCACTATCCCCTACCAATCAGGTTAGGTTCCACTTGGACTCATTAGTCGTTAGTACACCCTTTAAACTATACAAATTTGGACTCATATAAAGCATTCAGTTTTGATGCATTCATTAATTTCCCAATTATGATATTTCCATTACATACCTCACATTCATTTCAAAAACGATTTATCAAATTTTGGTATTCCCAAATCTTATGAGTTAACTCACTTATAGTTAAGTTAGAAAATTTATCTTTGTGTCAGTTGATTTTAATTTGTATTATTTTAACCTCATGTCCTCGGTCCTTTCAACATTTACAAACTTCTACCTGGCAACGCGATCCTTTCACGTGGCAACCTCGCCATAGATAGTCCTGCACTTAGGATCCCCAAGTTTTTATAACTCGACTATCTTCAAGTGTACTGCACGAAAATTACTAAATTGTGCACCATTAAGTTGTTATCGCTAGTTTTACTAATTGAGTTATTACAAGGTATTCTTTAACTTCTCATTCGCTATCCCGCATGCCATGTACTTATGTTTCGAGTTAACCCTCAATTTGCGATCCTCAATTTCGATACTCATCCCATCGATAACGGGTTTAAATTTAACTTTCTTTTATACAGGATCGATCAAAACTTGAGAAACATGATTAAGTCTTCGAGAAGTCAATTCTGAATTGATTTTTTAAGAAAAATGGATTACACGTATGTTTCCTATTTTGAATCAAGTTTTTAAGTTTAGCTTCCTAGCCACCTTACTTGATTTTATTTTTTTAAAACCAAGGTTCAGTGGCATCCTTACTAGAATCAATAAATTATTTTAAAACAAGGTATCATGAATTTTAGTAGTTTATTTGAATTTCAAGAGTTTGAGTTACTTCTCAAAGTGCGACCACGTTTCTACTTCCATTTACGTACATAGCGTGGCAACTCACTACCCTTACAAGTTTCATGATTCTTGTTTAAACCTTTTGTTTGCTACACTACCATTAAGTATAGAAGTATCACACCACATTGTTTCCAATCGAAGCTTATTCATCATTGCAGCAGTCGTTGCACACATCCTTGATGAGCGTGTGGAATCTCCCAATGAGTTCCCCTCAATTTCCTTGTGTTGTTCATTGTCATCCCCCCTACCGTCTCATGGAACTAAAGTTACTCATCCACTCATGAACATCGTTGAAGACAATCAAACTAAAGGGGGAAATAATTCACCAAATATATATAAGGATATATTATATATACAAGGTTGCGAATAATCATTATATTAAGTCTTTTGTCAAATTTCTTTTTTTTTCCATCCCCTCTAGGATTTATCATTATATATGTTAAGTCAGTTTTGAACCAATGTCTCATACAAATGATTTGTCTAACTTAAATTTGACCTTTAAACTTAAAGGCTTTACAACTTAGGTTTCACTAACGTAACTATTTTCCCCAGGTTCTAATACTTATTCTCTAATACGAACTGTGACGACCCTCCCTTGACTTAAGGTCGGGTCGCCTGGCTCAAATCGCTACCCAAGCCCAATACCCAAATCAAGCTCGAGCAAATGGTTTGGCACGCTTAAAACAACCTGTGAAATATCAAACTAGTGCATATGAATAAATAATTTCAAAATTAAATAAAGGGAAATCCATTTGACATACTATGAAACTCTATTTGGTTTTTAAATCCTTAAAACAGCTTAAGACATTCAAATACTACTAAGTAGTTTAGACTAAAAGAAAGTAAGGTACATTATACCCAAAATATCTATTTAAACATAACCCAAGTTTAATAGTTTTGAAATCGAGTAATTAGATAATAACATTACAAGGCTCATAACAAGGGAAGACAGTAAACAATCATCTTTTTCTTGTCTCGATCTAGCACTGAAGTATATGGTCCTGAAATGTAAGTGGGGTAAGCTAAAAGGGACAATGAAGCTCAGTAATGCAGAAAACACACTCAACCATCGAATACACAAGTAATACTTAATAAGCATGCAAGGCTAGCATGAATTGAAATTGAATAAAGAAAAATTTAAAACAAGACATCACATAGATTTATAAAAGCATTCATAAATCACGTCAACAAGATTGATAAAAGCATATTCAAATCAAAACTCATCATCATGCATAGGGTTCAGAAAAGATAGATACCATAAAAATAGTAATAATATAAAGTTGTGGTCTCATTCAATGCATACTAGTTATTGACAAGAATTTGGTGGATGATTCCCTTACCCTCGATGTGATGGCAGAAATTAGATGATACACATGCCTTATGTGCCTTTTTGTTAGTCCCATCAAACGAATAGTATGTTCATTCAAAGCCATCACTAAGATATGCTTCAAAATCACTTAAGCTTTCCATGAGAAGTTAGGCATCGCTCAAGTTCCTATTAACCAACCACAAGGATTCTGATGAGAAAGTAATCCAAGCTCCTTACCCCATGAGAGGGTAATCCCGACTCTTTACCCCAAGAGAGGGTAATCCCAACTCCTTACCCAAGAGTATGTAATTTCAAGTTTGGTGCAACACATACATCCCATAGATAAGTAGAATCAAGTCAATAACATGATGCAACCCATTTCCCAAGTCTTTAATTAAAAATGTATGTCCTAACATAACTAATTTCAAGCCGTATTTGATAATTAAGCAAGCTCCCCACTTGCCTCGAGTCTCCGCGAATCCTATTTTCGATCCTCGCGCGCTTAGGGTCTTAAGTGAATCGCCTTGCGAATCTAAACAATTCAAGACACATTCACATCATCGATAAGTCATATATTAATTTCAATTTATTTTTAAAATTTATTTTGAGGTTCACTAGTGTAGGTCCTACGAGTCCTCCGTCGCCTGGTGCGAAGGTCGAGTGGTGGGACTCGACCGATCTCCCTCGAGGACGCTGTAGCGCGCCCTATTTTAAGGTAATGATTTGTTTGTATTTTACTATGGGAAATTCTATAATAGAGCCCAAATATATACGCATGCCATGGAAGCCTCTCAAAATGTATTGTGCATTAAATGTTTTGTGTATGAATGACTAGTAGATTAATGTGTTTGATTAAAATCTAGTAGTTGTAACCTATATATATTATTCTTATTTATCTTATATATATTTTATTTTTTTATTTTTTATTAAGTGCCAACTTGCATATGGATGTTCAACGTTAGGAAGGAGCACCTGCTCCCCCCCAAGTCCATGCTAGAGGGCACCTCAGCGTCAGGCGAGCGCCCTGCCAGGGTCGTCCAGGGAGCACTGGTGCACCCCTACCAACCACTGACAGGGGGTTGCTTGGAAGGGGCTTGCCCATGAGCCATCCCCTCCCTTGAGGCTTTTGGGGCATTCTAGTAAAGGCCCTCCATCGGTGATGTTCCACCCTCGCCGGCGATGTCGTGGTGGCACCGCCCCCTCCGCGTGGTTCTCTTACACCAAATTTTGGCCTAAAACTCTAAAATCTCTCGAAAAACTCACTATATTTGTTCGAACACTTCAAAAGGAGTCCAATCATGATTTGAGAGTCTTTTTTCCACCTTGGCCACCATTAGAGCTCCCATTTGCTCTCTTATCTCTTTCCCCTTTCCTTGTGCATGTTGAGCAAAAATGGGCTATGGTTTATAATAAGATTAATATACTTGGGTTGATTTAGTGTAGGATTTGCATGATTATGAAATTACCTTTGGGGCGGGCGTTTTCGATTTTGGGTTGTCATAATAGGTAAGTGCAATGAGTGGAACCTTTTATATGGAGGGTAGTTGGGTAATTTTGCTAGGGTGGGGTCCTTTAAGCAAAAAATGGGTTCATTTAGCTGCTCCTAGAAAAAATGGGTGCGTTTATGTGTACCCCACAATTTTGTAAGGGCAAGCCACTGGGTTTGGCACCTATTATTTTAAAAGGGCACACCAATATAAATGTTGAAACCCTAAATTACCTTTCTTGGTTGATTCATCGTTGACACCCTCATCCCCTTCGAAAAATTGATCTATAGGTCTTCGATTCCTTCATTCGACACCTTCATAACCATTGTGATAAGTGTTCCCTATACTCGAGTTCGATCATTGTTTTGGAAGAAATAGAGGTGGTAGTGGTTGTTCGTGCGTTAGAGGTGTTTTTCTCACTAAGATCCACTTTTAGGTGAGATTTAGATTGGTTGTTCATTTTTTTGAAGAATTAGTAGGTTATGGATCAATGGTGCTGTCGTATTAGTGGTATGGTGTTGTGTATGGTTTGATTTGAGGGTCGTTCTATGTTTTTTGTTGTTTCACTTCTGATTCAATGATACATGGACAACCTATGGGTACTTAGTTTGATGGAAAGAGATCGAAAGAGGATCATTTACTCCACAAAGATCATTTCTGGTCCGGTGAAACATGGCCGACCTGTAACGACCTGTGTCTCTGAACAGGTAATTACCCATAATCTAAATATTAATTAATTAGAGTTAGGCTCATGGTTAAGCTCACCGTGTTTTGATTAGTATGTAAGTGCGTTTATGTGAAAGTATTATGTTTGGTTGGTTTGATAATAAATTAAATGTACTATATGCTATTATTATAAATTAATAGCCTATAGTTGGAAAATGAATAATTAATTAATAAATTATTGGTACGTCTAGTGTGACGTGGGGGTCGTGGAATGAGTGTGCACGTCTGAGGGTACTCATTGGCACGCCCAATATATTTATAGGTGTGAAAATACACAGGCATATATATTTATATATAATTGATATATGTATAACCTATAGTTTGGATTTGAATTATTAGAACCATTGGATGGTGTTTATTAACGTCATTATCATTTATTATTTACAGATTAGGATGCTAGCTCGGACCTACGTGGACGTCGCTGATAGGCTAGGGGCACAATTCATCACATGTTTGTAAATATCATGTTATGTCGAGTGAGATGGTGTGATGGGTAATTACCTCGTAAAGCGTGTTGATGCAGGTATTGGGTAGGCGTAATAAGGGTACATTAAATTTTGAATGCTAACTTGAATAAAATGACTAGAATCAATGTGAATAAAATGGATAATCAAACTTTGGGCTATGTCAAAATAATTTGATATACTAGCTATGACGCACCTCGAGATGTGTGCCGAGGCGCGGGGCATTGAGTGTTGGGTAGTCAAGGTGACTCACTCTCTCTCCATCAATTTCATCTTCTTCAACTTGTGTTTCCATGAAAATGAGCTTGAAGATTTGGGGTTTAATGGTGATTGTTGTAATTGTTGTTGTTATTGTTATTGTTGTTGTTGTTGTTGTTGTTGTTGTTGTTGTTAGGTTATTGGGTTGTTCTTATCGTTGGGTTATTGTTATTACAAATGCAATTTGTCTTTGCAGAGATGATGGGTTCCTCGCACGCATGCTTTTGCGAGTGTGCGTGCGAGCCTGGGTCGGGCCGGCCTATGCCCGACCAGTTGGACATGAACCGTGCCCATCAGAACTAAGCCCGAACCCCATTAAATAAAAAAAATTATTAAAATTTAAATTAAATACATAGTAAATAAAAATAAATTATACAAGCATATATAAAAATAGATAAAAATTACAAAGAAATCCAAAAAATAGAGAAAATATAAGAAATTGGGAAAGAAGTAGAATTTTTCGGGCGTTTGGCACACAGGTGTAACCTGAGAAATGTGTCATAATTATAAATTAGAAAAAAATTCTAATTTTTAGTTTAATATTAGTAACGTAACTTAATGGTGCTCTAAATTGATTAAAATGATACATTTGGACCTCAAGGGACTAAGGGGATCGTAGCTCGGGTACGGAGAGCTAGGTTGGGTCGAATTTGGGAGTCTAGGGAAGTCGAAACGCATGTTTGAGTTTTGTAAAACCCAATGGAGCATCACTTGAGTATTTAATTATTGTGTTCATTGTTTCTAGCTTATAGTTCCATTCTATTATTACTATTGGGATGGTTGGTTGAGGTTACTTCCACCGACACTTATGTTGTGTGTTTATGGCATGCTAAACTGTAGCACGTGCGACCAAGCCTTCGGTAAATGGCAACCCAAGATGCTCTCCTGTGTACGTGTCAGTGAAGCATAGGAATAGGCCAATCACCGCGATGAACCAAGTGAAAGAGTAGTGGGGGCACCCACTAAAGGAATCATGGGGATCCGAAGTACAATCTAGTATGATTGAGACGAGCATACATTTTGTTTATCCACTTATTATGTATGCATGTGATGATCCATTTACAGTTGCATGTTTATTTTCCGCATGTCTATTTAACATTATCTTTAGCTTCTCTATTTACTTAAATGCTCTGTGAGTTGCCTTAGGATTTTACTCACTGGACTCGTCATCTATTTTGTTGTAATGGCTGAGTGCATATCCTAGTATGAGTAGGGGCAAAGGGATCCTAGGCGACTATCTATGATCGCCTACTGTCTAGGACATTCTTGTACGTGTTAGCTTTTGATATTTTGTCTTATTTTGGGTATCAGGGAGACTAGGGAGACATTGTACATTTATATAAGCTTATATTTTGGTTATCACGTCGCGTTATATACAAAATACTTTATTTTTGAGTTTTCCACATTATGATTGATGCTCTATGACATACGACATATATATATATATATATATATATTTCATGTTTCTATGTCAGTTTAAGACTTCCGTTGTTAATTTACTGCTTATTAACTGAAATTTCTAAAACACAAGCCATATGTATAACTAAGCAAACTTCAAAACTAAAAGACAATAAACCCTAAATATACATGACTTAAAAAGAAATTTGCATAATTGGTTTACAATATAGCGACAACATGACAAGTTAGCACGCACACCGAGGATGTAGGCATGGCAAGCGAAGCCAATGGAGCGTGGGACCCTGCCAGTCAGTGACGTGGATGGTGCAATGGGGCCCACAGGGCGAGGGGCAAAACCCAACTGGCGGCCTTGGGGAGCGGGGCCGCCATAGATGGCCTCAAGATCCGTACAAGTTAGAGATGGAGTTTTGATTTATGTCACTTTAGTGACTAATGTAGCTTTAGGAGCTAACCCATTAGATCTACCTTGAGATTATTATGTTATGCGAATCTCGAGGAAAAGAAATATATAAACCAAAACCCTAACACATACATCACTGTTTGATCGAGAGAAAATAAGTAGGTGAGGGTTTTGGAGAAGATTGATTGGCAAGAGATTGGATTGCTCAAGTGATTGAAATAATTAGTGAAGGGGATCAAATGATCGTGTATAACGACTTAAGATTGATTGGGTAAGTTTTGGTTTATAAGTTTTGAAGTGTCTAGTTAAATGGATGATGAAAGTTGATTGAATTTGTGCTTATTATTGTTGTTGTTGGTTGATAATGGTGTTAGACCTCGTTTGAGGCCTTCCCCAATATATTTGGGAGGTTTTGAAATGATTTATGGATTGAATAGGGATTGATGCCCTGTTCAGGTTTTGACTCACTTGATGATGGAGCGTGGTCCCTATTATAAGGAAGCATGCTCCCTCAAGAAAGATGATGAACTTAAAAGGCGGAGTGCGTTCCACCAATTTAAGAAGCGCGTTCCCCATTCAAAAAACATCAAAGTTGCTGAAATTTATTTGAGTTTTAATAATGGTTTATGGACTGATTTAGGAGTTCTAAACCAAGCATAGTGAATCCAACTTGATGAAAATTTGGCTTAATTTAGGTTCTTGATCGATGAGGAAGGACTTGAGGTGTTTTGACGATGATTTTAGTTAGATAAACTCCAGGGAAACGTAAACCAAGGTAAGTGGGACTCGTTTATATATCAATTATGCTATGTAATTTAGTATTAATAGCTCATGTAGCTATGAGCTGGGTTCGGGGCACTGTAATGTTTTCAAATTAAATTTCGGAAGTGAAATGGAAATGGTTTCATAAAGAAAATAAAATAAGATAGGCGGATAAGTACCTATCTCTATTGAATACAACGGGGAAGGTGAATAAGTACCAACCTCTGTTGAACATAATGAGGAAGGTGGATAAGTACAAACCTCTAACAAAAACCAAAAGGAAGGTGGATAAGTATCGACCTCTTGTGATTAAAAAGAGGAAGGCGGATAAGTACCGACCTCTAATGAAAGAATTAATTGGAACCCTATTCATTCATTATCGTTTTAGAGTTCGATTCTCAATTATATTTCAATACACTTTACGGGATCTCACATCACCCAATGTGTAGACTATGTAGGTTGTATTTCTATATAGAGGAGAGAAAGACTCTGGTTTTTACTAAAATTGAAATAAAAAGGTCGACAGCAATTGCAATGCACTGAATGACTTGCATCTAATTATGTATTATTTATATCGTTCCTATTGCACTGAATAGCTATTATTTTTCCATATTGTTATTCATTTATTTCATTGGCTATTTGTAGACAATTGATAAGTAAATGAGCATCACTTACTAAGCAAGTTAGAGCACTTACCCCCTTTAAACATTTCAGGTACATCGTAAGGTGCTTCACGAAAGGGAAAGGGAAGATCTAGTTGTTCAGCGATCTTCTTCGATGTACGAAACTCAATTTGTACTCATATATCATTTGAAATACTTTTGTGCAATATAGGATACAGTATTATAACTTTATTTTAGTGATTTTGTATATTTGTATATCTTTTAAATTTATCAAAAACGTTTTAATTCCCCTGCATATTCCATTTCTTTTATTCAATAATTTGAGATATATAGGTTGTGATTAATAGGTTAGAAGGTGAGGCTTTTGGCCCTAGTTAAGTCTAGCTAGTGTATCGAGGCTTAATTAGGGTTTCAGGCCAGATATCACCCTAATTGGGATAGGAGATGCTACATGACCTACGGGTACTTAGTTTGGTGGAAGGAGACTGAAAGAGGTTCAAGAACTTCACAAAGATCTCACATATTATTTCACTGTGAGTTAACTCCACTCACACTGTAGGTAAGCAAATTAAAATGAACCAAACGATGGCTAAGTCTAGCCCAAGGCTCCTCAAAATCCTGGGTCCACCTGCCTCATCTATCTTTAGTGCTTTGGCAACCTTTTTTATGTTTTTTCTTTTTTATTTCATTTGGAAAGTGATAAAATAACGTACGTTTGGTACATACATTTGCTACACGATAGTTAAAAGAATTGTTTTTTTTTCTTGTAGAGGTTAGAGATCCTCTTAATATATAAAGTATATACAAATTGTTTGTAGCAAATATATGAAAAAAATTACAGCCGTACAACACATTTACTTTTAAATTAGTAAGATACGATATGTTTTCTTTTTATTCGTTAAGTATGGTATTCTAGGTTTTGAGAAGGCATCATCTATTAAAAATATTGCACCCCCTTACTATACACAAATAGCGCATTCTACGAATGTGGTATTTGTTTAACTGTGGAAGGCCATGTGGTCACATTAATAGCACATTTGGAGAATGTGCTTGTGATCCATATGGTTCAGTCCACGTGGACTTCCACGTGGACATTTACCACGTATAACACGAATAGCACATTCGAAGAATGAGCTATTCTTGTTATCCACAATGGATCAGTCCACGTGGACTGACCCACCAACCATTACATGAATTGTGCATTCTCTGAATGCGTAATTCATGTATGTGGTGTTGGTTTAGCTCACACAAATTGTGCATTCTCCGAATGCACAATTTGTGTGACCGCGTGGCAAGGGTCCAACGTATAGCACATTCTTAGAATATGCTATAGGTTTGAGCCCATTATCTTCTCTAGAACCCAGAGACGCAGAGATTATATTCTTTGCTTCTCTGTGTTCTTGTAACTAGGGGCTTAGGGTTTATGTTGGTTTATAGGAACATAGGTCAGCCTTTCAATAAGGTAGGTGAGAGGTTGGATTTTTTAATGGTGTTGGTGGTGTTGGTAGAGTAGTGTATTTTAAAAACCAAAAAATAGAGGCGACTATGCGGGTGTTGTAAGAATTTAAAGGTTAAGTTGGAGAGAGAGAGAGAGGGACTGTGAGAAGGAGAATGACAGATGAACTGTGAGAATAAGAGGGGCGGTCGAGAAGGATAGGGGTGTAATGACCTAATATTTTAAATGAGTTTATAGCTTGTAGTATAAAAGGGGAATTTATACAAGCCTATAGTTGGGAAATAAATAAATAATTAATAAATTATTAATACACTAAGTGCAAGGAGTGAGTCGTGAGATGAATATGAAAGCCCAAGAATACTCGAAGGCATGTCTAGTGAATTTATTGATTTGGTCAATATGGATCGTTGGATCATCTCGAGATGAGTGTAAGTAAAGATTGTGTTAAGATGTGTGTCACGATAGACTATGTCACTTTAACACAATGCTCTATTGATCCTTGAAATAACACGATGCGTATCTCGAGGAAAATTCATATATATATATATATATATATATATATATAAATCAAAATGTTCATATTATTTCATCTCGATCGAGTGAGGAGGAAGCAGCCGAGGGTTTGAACAGTTGAGGGATTGATTCAGAGAGATTAGTTATGTGTTTTGAAGATATTAGAATTGACTAAACCACTATAAATTTGAGATTCATCATTGTGGTAAGTTTAGTTTTGGTGTTCAAGTTGACTTCTTGATGTAGATGATGAATTATCTATTTTTTGTTGTTGTTGATCATTGGAAATGAGTTAAGACATCATTAGAGGTCCTCCTTGATGTCGTGGGGAGTGTTTTGGTGTTGTTGTTATGTTTTGTAGATTGAACAAGGGTTATTACCCTGTTCATTATCGAGACATTAAAGGGTGGAGTGCGTTTCCTGTAACAGAGAGGTGCATTCCATTCAGAAAGTATGATGAACCCAGTTGGTGGAGTCCGGCCCACAAAATGAGGGAGCATGCTCCTACCTCAGAAAATAGTTACTATGCTGAGTTTTGAATGAAATTTCCTGAGGTCTTAGGGACAACTGACTTAGGGGTTCTAAATATAAGATAATAGACCTATATTACCCTTAAATGGTTTGTGATAGGTTTTTGAACACGGGGAAAGGTCGGGTGACCGGGAAAAGTTAGGAAATTGTAATGAAACCTAACCGAGTTAAGTGGGACTCGTACTCTTATCAATTTTGCATCATAAATTAGTATATTTAGTTCATTTAGTTTTATGAACTGAGATTGCGGGAATATATTGTGATTTGACTATTTTAAATGTGGTGAGTCCCGAAAATGGTCGATAAGGCAGATCGGGAATAATGATTGAAAAGGTACTTTGGGAAATTATTTCCACCCTTCGTCCTAATGAATGGAAAGGTTTGCTTGGAAATGGATTCTGCCCTTTCATCCTCAGTTGGCCAGAGTTTTACCTTATTTTTCATTATCCAGTTGGAGTTGGTAGCTCAGTCAAGCCGGAATAAACCTGCAGAATTCCTTGTCAACCAACATGTGGATTCTATAGTTGTATTCTTGAGTGACTAGAGAGTATAACTTCGCAATCAAATCCAAATTACGAATCGTGAGTACGATTGCATGTTTCCTAACAGAACTGCATTCAAGTATTTAATGTTTATACCAATTTCATTTCCTGAATATATATGTTTTGGATTCATATGGCTATTCATTGACTTGCTGATACTAGTTGAGAATTGTTGTGTTTACGATCATCACTTACTGATCATGTTAAAACACTCACTCTGTAACTATCTGTTATCTTAAGCTAGTGATTAGTGTTAATTCAAATCCTAATTAACTTTAGTTAGGCTCGTAGTTAAGTTCAGCGTACATCGATTAGCGTGTGTATGGGTTTGTATGATGATTTGTGAGCATTTGTAATGTTTCTGAATTTTATAGGTTATAGTATAATAGACAACTTATATACAAGCCTATAAATGGTAAATAAGTAATTAAACAATAAATAGCCAGTACATAAAATGCGAGAAGAGGGTCGTGAGATGAATGTGCACAACTGAGAATACATGTAGGCATGTTCAGTGAATTTATTAGCGAGGAAATACAAAAGATATATATATTTATATATATTTCATATATATATTAAAAACTATAAGTTTAGTTTGAACTATATGGATCGTAGGATTGCCTCGAGATGAGCGTAAGTGTTGATGGTGTCAACACGTGTGTCACTTTAGGGGAGTCATGTTAGCACATCACTCGTTCAATCAGTCTCGAGATAGCAGGATATATATCTTGAAGGAAATCCATATATTTAAACTAAAACCTTCATACTTATCTCCATAATTCGATTGAGAGAGTGAGAGAGAGAGAGAGATGAAGGTTTTGGTTCTAATCTTAAGGAATCTATATAGGGAGTGTTTCAACGTGAATTAAGGAGCCTAAACAACTAGAAATCAGAGATCATCACTATTGGTAAGTTTGGTTTTCATATTTTTTGAAGTTCAAAATTATAGTGGATGTTGATATTTATGTGAATTGTTGTTGTTGTTGTCTGGAAATGGTTTGTTACCTTACTCGATGTCCTCCCTGATGAATTATGGGAGTGTTGACTGTTGTTACAATGATTTGTTAATGGAATAGTGGCTACTTCCCTGTGTACTATCGAAATAGTATAGGGTGGAGCACGCTCCCTTCATCAGTCGCGATGAACTCAGCTAATGGAGCGCACTCCACTAATTAAGGGAGCGCGCTCCCACCCTAGAAAATAATAATGTTGTAGAAATTTGATTAGAATTTCTTGAGGACTTAGGGACTGAACTAGGGTTCTAAATATAGGGTATTAGACCTAAATTTACCACAAATGGTTTGTGATATGTTTTAGATACTTGGGAAAATGTTAGTGACCCAAAAATTTAGGGAATTCGGAACAGAAAACCTAAACTGGGGTAAGTATGGATTTGTTTATTTACCAATGTTGCCTGGCTATCTTAGTATATGTAGTTCATATAGTTTATGGACTGAATGGGGGACTATGTACACTATGATGGTTTTAATAAATGAAAAATAGTGTTTAATGTGATTCACGAGAGTAAGTTCCCGAGACTAAGACCAGGTTATATAGGAGATGGGTTACCTTCCCGGCCTATATGTAACTTGCTACTTAGTTCTATAGGTTGCGTGAATTACATACTCACTAGAGGGTTTCGAATAGAGCCATTGGACATTAATGGATTAACTTGACAACAAATCAGGCAATGTGTTGGTCTAGTATTTGCATTAATGGTGACCATTGTTTTATAAATAAAATAGGAATCACATTGTAATATTCATTAACAGTTGGAACTTGCATCTATTATTTATTGAATTATATGTTTTTGCATTCCCGTTAGTTAACATTGATGCATATTGTTATTGCATAATGTTCTTTATTATTATATGCAATGTTGATTGCTTTGTGAATCCTTACTTACTGAGCTGGTTGGAGTGCTCACCCTAAATTTAATATTTTCAGGTTTACAACCTAGCGCTTCAGCGAAGGGCAAGGAAAATATTTAAGAGTCTTATAATTTTCTCTACAATGTAATGAACCTTCATGTACATATATACACTATTCGATCTACTTTGTTGTATATAAACAGGGTTGAGAGGTTTATAAGTGAGGTTTTAAATTTTAGTAAACATAGTATTTCTGCATATTGTTAATTATCAAAAAACTTTTAAATTTTTTGCTACATATACTTTATATTGTTTATTCGATATCGATATATAGGTTGAGTTTATAAGGTACTGATAGAGAGAGTGCTGGCTCTAGTCAAATATGACTGGGTTATCAAGGCTTAATTAGAGTTCAGGCCGAGTATCGCCCTAATCGGGATAGGGGATGTAATAGCTTGGTATCAAAGCCTAAGATTTATCACTTTTAAATTAAGTGGTAACTTTGATAGAGCTTGGTATCATAGGCAAGGCTTTGACTTTGATTTCACTTTCAAATTATTTTCGAAGTGAAGCATATTCCTTTATAGCAGAACCTAAGGTTATAAACTTTGAGAGTTTTCTTGAGTTACGATAAACTTAGGGTTTGATAAACGATTTTCATCATGTTTTTGGGGGGAAAATGAAAATGAAAACATTATTATACATTATTTGTTGCACATATTGTTATTTACTATATATATATGATTTCATTTTCTTCTCTGAGTGTTACCTAATGATCTTATCTCTCTTTTGACTTCAGAATCTAATGGTAGATCAGGGAGAGGGCTCACAGAAGCTTGGGCCTCAGGGTAACAGGGAGACTGAGGACCAATGAAAATCTATAATGGAGCAACAAATGAAGGAACTTATGGAGTCTCAGGTGAAACTTAAGGCTATGTCGATGGCTCATATGGGACTACCAGTATAGCAACCTGAGGCACACCCTGCAACCAGTCCTAAGGTTAGCAGAGCTAAGAGAGGAGCTGAGACAGTAGTAGCTACAACTAAATCGGTATTAGCATATATTGAGGTACCTAAGACAGCTGTTATGGTGCCAGTGGATTCTGAGAAGGCTGCATTTCTCAAAACCTGCAAAGAAGTCATGAAATACGATATTATGAGTTTCAACGACACAATGAAAGAAGGGGTAGCTGAGACTTGGGTTCTGGAGATGGAGCAATGATTTGTTGTTGTAGATGTAGAGGACCGATTTAACGTCAAACTAGTCACATTTTTGTTGATTGATTCTTCACGAAAGTGGTGGAATTCCCTAGAGATAGAGGGGAAGACTATCACCACTTAGCCATAGTTTAGGACCATGTTCTATAGGCAATATTTCTCAAAATTAGTCAGGAACAGGAAGAATACTAAGTTTACCCAGCTGAAAAAGGGAGCCATGTCTATATGGGAGTATGAGCGGAGGTTCTCTTAGTTGAGTGAATTCGCTCATGAAATGGTAGAGCGGGAAGAGAAAAAATAGATTTGTTTCTTGGTAGGCTGAATTATGGGATCAAATTTGTGGTTTCCTCTTATCCTCGCACTAGCTATGCTTTTATATTTGAGAGTGCGATAGAAGTGGAAGCAGCCATATTAGTTAGACCTTTTGGAACAGTACTTACACCACCACTAGTACTACAGTTCCCTAAGAGTCAAAGAATCAAGGAATTTGTTTCTTTTAGGCCAAATAAAAGGAAGATAAGTGTAGCCAGAGTAGCTACACAGTCAGGGCCTGCGGGGATGACATTTGTTAGTGCATCGATTCCACCAATTTCTCAGGCTTCGGTAGCCAAACCACCTTTGCCACCATCTTAGTCTGGAGGTAAGGACAAAAATAGAGCAAAACAATCATCATAGAAATCGAGTGGATGGGGCAAGTTCATTAGGCCAGTGGTTTTCCTCATAGGGCTTCTTCAATATGCTATTGGTGTGGGCAGACGGGGCATATTCAGAGAGAATGTTTTATGCCACCAGCCACATCGGTAGTAACTACAGCACTATCGGTACAAGGACAGACTCAGGCAGTGGTTGAGGCAGATCCAGAGGCTAATTTAAGGCTTGTGGAAGGTATATTAAACATTTATGGTCAAAATATGCATGTTTTGATTGATGTTGGTTCTATAGTTTCCTTTATTGCTGGTGCAATGGTAGATGAATTGAAATTGAAACCTTTTTGAGCCAATACATTATTGATTTTGAGCACAGCAGTGAGTGAGAAAGTTTATCCTAACCTGATCTGGGAGGAATGTATAGTCGAAATTTGGGATAAGGAATTCCCAATTGATATGAGGGTAATGGAGTTCCTAGAATATGATGCACTACTATGAATGGATTGGTTATCAGCATACCATGTCATTATTGAATGTTTCCATAAGAGGGTAGTCTTTCTTATCCCTAACTTTTCTAAAATTATAGTCTATAAAGGTTATAATCCTTCAAGACTTGCAACTCATGGAAGGGAAGCTACTCCTCGAGATTTAGGATTTATGGTGGGAGTTGTCACATTTAGATAGCCTGATCAGGAACTTAAGGTTAATGAGATACCCATGGTTTGTGAATTTCTGAAAGTCTTTCCATCTGACTTGCCTAGACTTCCACCGTCACGTGTCATTGACTTTATCATTGATCTTATTCCTGGTAACAAACATATATCTATTCCTTCATGCCGTATGGCATCGAAGGAATTATGTGAGTTGCAGACTCATCTTGAGAAGTTGTTACATAAGGGGTTTATTCATCTTAATGTCACCATGGGGAGCACTGATTCTTTTATGAAGAAAAATGGATAGAATCTTATTTATGTGCATTAATTATAGACAGCTTACCTGAGTGACTATCGGGAACAAATAACCATTGCCCAGGATCGATGATTTATTTGATCAGTTGAAGGGTGCTAGACATTTCTCGAAGATCGATTTGAGGACTGGTTATCATCAACTAAGGATCAGGGATAATGATATCTCGAAGACGGCTTTCAGTACTCGTTATGGGCAATTCGAGTTTACAGTGATGTCGTTTGGGCTCACTAATGCTCCTACTATGTTGATGGACTTGATGCATACGGTAATTAAACCATATATTGACCAGTTTATCATCATGTTTATCGATGATATTTTAATCAATTCGAAAACACTGGAAGAGCATTTGCACCACCTCAGAGTTACATTGTAGACTCGAAAGGCTAATCGAATGTATGCTAAGTTTAATAAGAGCGAATTATGGTCTTCGAGGTCAGATTTCTTCAACATGTGGTTAATGCTGAGGGTATATCTGTTGATCCAGCAAAGGTTGAGGCAATCAGGGATTGGCCTACTATTGCCAAAGTGTTGGAGGTTTAGAGTTTTCCAGGGTTAGCAGGTTATTACAGACGATTCGTTGATGAGTTCTCTCATATTGCTCTACCAATGACTCGGCTAACACATTAAAACATTGACTTTGTTTGGTCAGATGAGTGCAAGGCCGCCTTCAAAGGTTTGAAGGATAGTTTGACTACGACGCTTGTTCTTATATTACCTTAATTAAGGAAGGAATTAGTGATTTATACGGATGTTTCTCATTCAGGCTTGGGTTGTGTGCAAATGCAAGAAGGCAGGGTTATAACTTATGCTCTAAGGCAACTCAAGGTTCATGAAAGAAATACTCCAGTTAATGATTTTAAGTTAGATGCAGTTGTTTTGTCTTTATTATTAAGAGGCATTACTTGTACGGTGAGATATTTACAGTATTTACAGATCATAAGAGTCTAAAATACTTGTTTACTCAGAGTGAATTGAATATGAGGCAGCGTAGATGGCTTGAGTTCATTTCATTCTTGAGTACCATCCAGACAAAGTAAATGTGGTTGGTGATGCCTTGAGTAGGAGATAAACAGCCAGAGAAGATGTAGCTACTATCAAATCTTCTAAGTTAGAACTTCTTGAGGAAGCTTCAATGATGATGATTCGTGAAAGTCCAGCTGGTACATCATCAACAGAGAGAGCTAGTTTTAGAGCTACTAATTTATTCTTTTGTGCTCAGATTCGAGCTGAATCGGAGACGATTCAGTGGGTAGTTGATTGTCAGAAAGCTGATCAGGATTGTATAGCGTCAGGGGTTAGCAGCTAGTGTAGATCATCCTGATTAGTCAGTTTCTTATGATGTTGCTTTATGGTTCAAGGATAGATTATGGATTCTAGCTCGGGATCAGTTGAGGCAGGAATTGCTACGGGAATCTCATATATTTCTTTGCTCTATTCATCAAGGTAACACTAAGATGTATCAGATATGAGAAATGTTTATTGGTGGCCTGAAATGAAGATTGATATTGCTAAATTTGTAAAGAGATGTGAGATTTGCCAGCAAGCTAAGGCTGAGTATAAGAAACCTATAGGGTTATTGCATTCGATGCCTATTCCTAAGTAGATGTGGGGACATATGTCGAAGGACTTTATTTCCGGTTTACCTCTAAGTCAGCGTAAGCACAATACCGTATGGGTTGCAGTTGACAGGTTGACGAAGTCTGCGCATTTCTTGCCAGTTTCCATATGAGATCTTCTTGACCGATTATGCAAGGTGTACATATGTAAGGTGTTGAGATTTCATAGAGTTGTAGTGTCGATTACTCCGGGTAGAGATCTAAGATTGACGTCCAGACTATGGAGTGAGTTGTAGAGACTATTGGGAACTGTTCTTAACCTTAGTATGTCATACCATCCACAGACTGACAAACATATTGAGCGGTTGATATTAGTGCTAGATGATATGCTTCAAGCTTGTGTCTTGGAGTTTGGTGGTAACTGGGAGAAATATATTCCTCTATGTGAGTTCTCTTATAATAATAGCTATCAGGCTAGCATAAGAATGGCTCGTTTTGAAGCTCTGTATGCTCAAACTCTAGCAAATCACGTGCTTGTTAGGAAGAGGTTGGATATGTAGTTTTGTTGGGGCTGGAGTTGATTCAGGACTACATGGAGAGAATTCAGCTGATTTGCCAGAGTTAGACTACAGCACATTTAAGACAGAAGAGATACGCTGATAAACATCATAGGTTTTTAAAGTTTTCAAAAGATGATTTTCTCTTGTTAAAAGTCTCACCTATGAAAGGATTTTATAGGTTTGGGTTATGAGGTAAGCTAGCTCCAAGGTACATTGGGTCGTTTAGAGTACAGGAAAGGATTGGTCCTGTAGCTTACAGGTTAGAGTTACTTCCTCAACTAGTCAGAGTTCATAACGTCTTCTATGTGCCTATGCTTCGTAAGACGAAAACTCAGTTCACTCCAAGGATTGATTGGAATGAGTTTAATCTTCGGGAAGACTTATCTTACGACGAGCACTTAATTTAGATACTTGATCGTAAGATTCAAAGGTAAAGAACCAAAGAGATTCCTTTGGTTAAAATGAAATGGCAATTTTATGAAGATGAGAAACTAACTTGGGAGCGGGAGTCTTATATGAAGGAGCAGTTTCCATTCCTCTTCAAAATTACAGGTAATTTTACGTTTACTTTAATTTCAAGGATGAAATTGCTTTAAATTGGGGAGACTGTAATGACCCATTACCTTAAGTTGGTGATTAGTGTTAATCCAAATCCTAATAAACTCGAGTTAAGCTCATGGTTAAGTTCGGTGTACCTCGATTAGCATGTGCGTGGGTTTGTATAATGGTTTGTGTTTGTTTGGAATGTTTATGAATTTTATAGGTCGTAGAACAATAGACAACTTACATACAAGCCTATAAACGATAAATAAGTAATTAAACTATAAGTACCTGGTACACCAAATGCGACAAGGGGATCGTGAGATGAATGGGCACATCGAAGAATACTCGTAGGCATGTCCGGTGAATTTATTGGCAAGAAAATACACAAGGTATATACATTGATATATATTTGATATGTTAATATGTATTAAAAACTATAAGTTTAGTTTGAATTATATGGATCGTCGAATCACCTCGAGATGAGTGTAAGTGCTGATGGTGTCAATATGTGTGTCACTTTAGGGTGTCATGTTAGCACATCAATCATTCGATCAGTCTTAATATACAACTATGTGTATCTCGAGGAAAATTCATATATTTAAACTAAAACCTTCATACTTATCTCCACAATTCAATCGAAAGAGTGAGAGAGAGCTGAGGGTTTTGGTTCTGATCTTAAGGAATCCATCAAGGGAGTGTTTCAGCATGAATTGAGGAGCTTAAACAACTAGAAGTCAAAGATCATCGCTATTTGTAAGTTTGGTTTTCAAATTTTTTGAAGTTCAAATTGATAGTGGATGTTAATATCTCTATGAATTGTTGTTGTTGTTGACTGGAAATGGTTTGTTACCTTACTAGAGGTCCTCCTCAATGAACTATGGGAGTGTTGGCTATTCTTACAATGATTTGTGGATAGAACAGTGGCTGCTATCCTATGTACTATCGAAACAATACAGGGTGGAGCGCGCTCTACCTAATAGAGGAGCGCGTCCCTTCATCAGTTATGATGAACTCAGCTAATGGAGTGCACTCCACTAATTGAGGGAATGCGCTCCCGCCCCAGAAAATAGCAATGCTATTGTGATTTGATTAGATTTCTAGAGGACTTAGGGACTGAACTAAGGGTTCTATATATAGGGTATTAGACCTATATTGATCACAAATGGTTTGTGATAGGTGTTAGATCCCCGAGAAAGTGTTAGTGACCGAGAAAGTTAGTGAATTTGGAATGGAAACCTAAATTGAAGTAAGTATAAATTCGCTTATTTATCAATGTTTTCTGGCTCTCTTAGTATATGTATTTCATGTAGTTTATGGACTGAATGAAGGACTATGTACACCTCTGATGGTTTTGATAAACTGAAAACAATGTTTAATGTGATTCATGAGAGTAAGTTCCCGAGACTGAGACTAGGTTATATAGGAGATGGTTACCTTCTCGGCCTATATGTAAATTCCTACTTAGTTGTATAGGTTATGTGAGTTACATACTCACTTGAGGGTTTTGGATAAAACCATTTGACATTAATGGATTGATAGACAGTACATCGGCCAATGTGTTGGGCTAGTAATCCCATTAATGGTGTCAGTGGGTAATCAACCCTAGTTTTATAAATAAAATGGGAATCACCGTGTAATAGTCATTGACAGTTGTAACTTGCATCTATTATTTATTAAATTATATGTTTTTTGCATTCCCTTTAGTTAATGTTGATGCATATTGTTATTGCATAATGTTCTTAATTATTATATGAAATGTTGGTGGCTTTGTGAATCCTTACTTATTGAGCAAATTGGAGTGCTCACCCCAAATTTAATATTTCAGGTTAGCAACCTAGCGCTTCAGCGAAGGGCAAGGAGAAGATTTAGGAGTCTTGTAATTTTCTTTACGATATAATGAACCTTCATGTGCGTATATACACTATTTGATCTATTTTGTTATATATAAACAGGGTTGGGAGGTTTATAAACGAGGTTTTGAGTTTTTGTAAACTCAGTATTTCTGTATATTGTTAATTATAGAAAAAGTCTTAAATTTTCTGCTGCGTATACTTTATATTATTTATTTCATATCGATATACAGGTTAAGTTTATCAAGTACTGACGAAGAGGCTGTTGGCTCTAGTTATGGCTAGCTGAGTTACCGGGGTTTAATTAGGGTTTCAAGCTGAGTATCGCCTTAATCAAGATAGGGGATGCTACACACTCCCCTTAACATTTTAGGTTCACACACATGCGGTTCAGCTAAAGGCAATGAAAAGATTGAGGAGTTTTACTATCTTCTCTACGATGTTATTAACATTCCTTATATATATGAATATTGCTTGAGTTATATTATTGTAATATAACTGGGTGGGAGGTTTTACAAATATGTTTTGGATTTTGATAAACTCTAGAGTTTATGTATATCGAACGTATTATCGAAAAGTTTTAATTTTCTGCTGCGTATACTTTGATTTATATTTCGAAATGGATATACAGTTTATGTTTATCAGGTATGGAAGGAGAAGCTGCTAGCTCTAGTTAATTCAGGCTGGTGTACCGAGGCTTAATTAGGGTTTCAAGCTGGGTATCTCCCTAATCCGGATAGGGGGTGTCACGGCTTGGTATTAGATCCTAGTTCAGAGTCAAACATTGTAATCAAAAGTTAAGAAATAACTCAGATACAATTTGGTTACAAGGCTTAAGGCTATTGGCTCTGATATGCCTTAATACCAAAACCTAAGTTTACTAACTTTGAGAGTTATCTCGAGTTATGAATAAGTTTAGGGTATGATAAACGGTTTTTATCGTGGTTTTGGGGGGAAAATGAAAATGAAAATATTATTATACCTTATTTGCTACACTTATTGTTATATATTGTATAGATATGATTTCCATGTCTTTACTAAATGTTACCCTTATGGTCTTATCTCTCCTTTGATTTCAAAATCTAATGTCGGATTAGAGAGATGATTCGTAGAGGTCTTGACCTCAGGGTAATCAGGAGATGAGGCTCAGTGGAAATCTAGAATTGAGCAGCAAATGAGGGAGCTTATAGAATCTCAGACCAAATTGATGGCAATGTTGATGGCTCAAATGGGACCACTAGTTCAACAACCTCTGATTCAGCCTACGTCAGTCTCGAGGTTAGCAGGACTAAGGGGGGAGCTGGGACAGTAGCAACTCCAGCACAACCAGTTGTAGCATAGGTTCATGTACCAGATACAACTGGCGCATTGCCAGTAGATTTTGAGAAGGTTGATTTTCTTAGAACTCGAAAAGAGTTTATAAAGTACAATATCATGAGATTTAATGGCATTATGGAAGACGGGGTACCGAAACCTGGATACTAAATATGGAGCAACGATTTGTTGTTGTAGATGTTGAGGACTAGTTTAGGGTTAGATTGGCTTTTGTTGATAGAGAGAAGGGAACACTGTCACCACCTTGCCATAGTTAGAGACCATATTGTACAGGCATTACTTTTCAATGTCAGTCAGGAACAGGAAGAAGATTGAGTTCATATAGTTAAAACATAGGGAGATGTATGAAAAGGAATACGAGCGGAGGTTACTAAGCTGGGCAAGCCACTCCAAAGATGGTGGAATCAAGAGGATAATAAAATAAAAATATTTCTCGATGGTCTTAACTATGAGATACATGTAGTGTTTTCCTCTCATTCTCGCACTAGTTATGTTTTTATCATTGAGAGTGCGATGGAGGTGGAGGCGACTATGTTAGCTCGCCCATCAGGGACAAGAGTAGTTCCACCACCAGCACCCTATTATCTAGGTAATTAGAGAGCTTGAGAATTTGTTCATATTCAGTTAACTCATACATCCGGAGTAAGAAGAGTCTGAATTTTATTATGCAACAGAAGATGAATACATTAGATGATTCTTCTTCTTCTTCTGTGGTACTAGTTCTGTCAGTTCCATAGGGAATCATTTATTTTAGCGCACCAACTGTTGCACCATCTCTTTCACAGCCTTCGGTGGTGAAACTACCTTTACCACCAGCACAGTCAAGAGGTAGAGGCAGAGGAAGGGGTCTGGCTGGTCCTAAATCGAGCAGTTCTAGCCAGGTTTTGTGGGGGTTTTTGGGGTTTATACACAGCGGGAAATTCAAAACAAAATTTTAAAAACCCCAACAGGATAGAAAATAAGTTCCATTAAACTAAATCTACGAAAGTAAATCATACCTTATTCCGTGATTTCCTTTTTGATTGTTCGATTTACAAGATGTTCGAGTGTGCGTCCTCTATCAGAAATCTACACACGACCGGTGATCACAATTAGGAGTGCTAGCCCCACGAGAGATTGAAAATGATTTTTCTTTTTCTCCCTAAATCCCGAGAACTTGAAAATTCTAAAATGAAAATCTTATTTCATTTTTAGGGTTTCACCCTTTATTTATATGTTTAGATAAGCCTTCACTTAAAATCCTATTCATAATACAACTATTGTATTTAGGCAGTTTAAGCAAATTACACATACGCCTCTATTAATAAGTTATCATATAACAAATCATAAGGGCTTTTATGTCATGAATTTTATCATATAAAATTCATTACTCTGGACCAATTGAAATTGTGCAAAGCCATTCTTTGTGTGAGACCCAATAGGTTCATGCGACGTTGGCAGTGAACCAAAAACCAATTTGGTACACAAGTCATAAGTAGTCTCTAACAAGGCATTACGACTACCCAAGTAGCATTAATATCAACATCGATACAACCTAATTAATAACATATATTATATCCTTTTGTCGTGCGATATCCTTTTATTAAACATAAGGCATGGAAAGTCACCCTTAATGTTCAATCGTACTAGTCTCGATCTTTAGGTAAACTGAAAAACATCCAAGTGACATTGATCATATCAATTCACATGGACTTGGCCATTATCAGTCTATCTTATCGAGTGATCCATTGATATTTTTCTCTATACGAGAGTGAAAAATTATATCTTGATTACATACCTTCACATATTATTCACACGGTAACCAATCACAATCTTTATAATTGTCCGGTTAAAGACAACATTTGATTGTGTCAAATTATCATGCTCCTAATATTGAAGTCTATGGTATTCTCAAGTCGAAGGACTAAATGATATACCTATCATGAGTAACGCCTATGACTTAATCCATGTGATGTTCTCATAGCGGGTTGGTCCAGTACCTTATTCCCTAACAAGTACTCATGATCTTGATTCGTGCCCCTATACGCATGATCGTCACATGACCATCAATCAAGATTCACACTAGTCTTAATTCATTATAGTTCTCAGTATAATGACCGACTAAGTACATTTAGGGCATTTCAACAAATACCCATGGATCTTACTATTAGGTAAACATGCAATCACTTATAATAAAACAGCAAATAAAACATCTATTTTATTAACTAAAATTATAAGCTAAACAATGTTTGTAGATTGACATAGGGCACATGCCCTAACAGGTTTCTTAAGCCAGTGAAAAATCTAACAAGCCTAGTGGGATATGTTATCAGTGTGGTCAGTAAGGCCAGACATAAAGGAATTGTACTACACCTCTACTTCTTTAGTGGGAAGTGTGATGTATATTGTAGATTAGTCTCATGCAATGGCTGAGACGGATTCTGAAGCTATGAGAAGATTCATGGAATGTATTTTGAATATTGGTGATTGAAATATGCATGTGTTGATTGATGTAAGTTCTACAGTTCCTTTTATTATCAGTGCAATGGTAGATTAGTTGAAATTGAAACCTATGAGAGCCAGTACTTTCTTGATTTTGAGCACAACAGTGAGTGAGGAAGTTTATCCTAACTTGATATATGAGAGATGTGTAGTTAAAATTGGGGAGAATGAACTCCAAATTGATCTAATGGTAATGGAGTTCTTGGAATATTATGGAATACTAAGGATGGATTGGTTAGCAACATATCATGCCAGTATTGACTATTTTCATAAAAAGGTAATCTTTTGGATTCATAACCTTTCTAAAAATGTAGTCTATAAAGGCTATAATCCTTCACGACTTACAACTCATGGAAAGAAAGCTACTCCTCGATATTTAGATGTTATGGTAAGGGTTGTTACATTTAGTGAACCTGGTCAAGAACTTAAGGTTAGTGAGATACCAGTGGTTTGTGAATTTATGAAAGTTTTTCCATCTGACTTGCCTAGACTTCCACCACCACGTGTTATCGACTTCATGATTGATCTTATTCCTAACACCAAATCTATATATATTCCTCCGTACCATAAAGCACTGAAGGAATTGCATGAGTTGAAATTTCAGCTTGAGAAGTTATTATAGAAAGGTTTTATTCATCCTAGCATGCCACCGTGGGGAGCATCGTTTCTTTTTGTGAAGAATGACATAACCCTACATATGTGCATCGATTATAAATAGCTTAATCGGGTGACTTTCATGAACAAATATCCATTGCCCATGATCGATGAATTGTTTAATAAGTTGAATGGTGCCAGATATTTCTCGAAGATTGATTTGAGGTCTGGCTATCATCAATTAATGATTAGGGATGAGGATATCTCAAAGACGCCTTTTAGTACTCGCTATGGATACTTAAAGTTTAGAGTGATGCCGTTTGGGCTTACTAATGTTCCTGCTATGTTTATGGAATTGATGCATAGGGTGTTTAAACTCTATCTTGACCAGTTCATCATCGTGTTTGTCAATGATATTTTGTTCTATTCGAAGACTCATGAGGAGCATTAATTTGCACCATCTTAGAGTTACATTATAGTCTCTAAAGGATAATCAACTATATGACAAGTTTAATAAGTATGAGTTCTGATTTTCAGAGGTCACATTTCTTGGACATGTGGTTATTGTTGAGGCCATATCTATTGATCTAGTGAAGGTTGAGACAATCCAAGATTGGCATACTCCTACCACAGTGTTTGAGGTTCGGAGTGTTTTTGGGGTTGGCAGGTTATTACAAATAATTTGTTAATGACTTCTCTCATATTATATTGCTAATGACTCAGCTAACACAGAAAGATGTTGATTTTGTTTGGTCTAATGAGTGTAAGGCTGCCTTCAAGGATTTGAAAAGTAGTTTGACAACAACGTTTGTTTTTATATTACTTGAATCAGGAAAGGAGTTAGTGATTTATATTGATGCTTCTCATTCAGGCTTGGGCTGTGTGCTGATGCAGGAAGGCAGGGTTACAGTTTATGCTTCAAGGCAACTCAAGATTCGTGAAAGAAATTATCCAGTTCGTGATCTTGAGCTAGCTACAGTTGTGTTTGCCTTAAAGATTTGGAGGCACTACTTGTATGGTGAGAAATTTACAGTCTTTTCATATCATAAAAGTGAAATATTTGTTTACTCATAGTGAGTTGAATATGAGCCAGCGTAGATGGCTAGAGTTCCTCAAGGATTACGACTTCACTCTGGAGTACCACCCAGGCAAGGAAGATGTGGTTGTTGATGCCTTGAGTAGGAGAAGAATAGGCAGGGAGAATGTAGCTACTACTAGATCTTCTCAGTTTTGACTTATTGAGGAAGCCTCTGTGATGATGATTCGTGAAAACCCAGCTGGCACATCATCAACTGAGAGAGCTAGTTCCAAATCTAATAATTTGTTCTTCTATGCTTAGATTTGGGTTGTACCGAAGATTATTCAATGGGTGGTTGGTTGTTAGAAAGCATATCAGAATTATATAGCACGTTAAAGGTTAGCGGCCAGTGTGGATCATCCATAATGGTTAATTTCTGGTGATGGTGTGTTACAGTTTAGGGATAGATTATAAGTTCCTGCTAAGGATCAATTGAGGCAGGAGTTACTACGGGAATCTCATAGTTCTCTTTACTCTATTCATCCAGATAACACTAAGATGTATCACGATATGAGGCTTTTTTATTGGTGGCCTAAGATGAAGACTGATATTGCTGACTTCGTAAAGAGATGTGAGATATGTCAGCAAGTTAAAGCCGAGAATAGGAAACCTGGAGGGTTATTGCATTATTTGCCTATTCCTAACTGGAAATGGGAGTATATATCGATGGATTTTATTTTCAATCTACCTCTGAGTCAGCGTAAGCACGATGCAGTATGGGTTGTAGTTGACAGGTTGACAAAGTCTGCGCATTTCTAACCAGTTTCCATGCAAGATCCTTTTGACAAATTATGTGAGATATATATATGAGGTGTTAAAGTTTCATAAAATTCCGGTGTCGATTGCTTCAGATATAGATCTGAGATTTACGTCTAAATTGTGGAGTGAGTTTCAAAGACGGCTATAAAATGTTGTGACCCTTAGTAAGACATATCATCCTTAAACTGATGGGCAGACTGAGCATCCGATCTTGGTGCTATAAGATATGCTTCGAGCGTATGTTTTGGAGTTTGGTGGCAACAAGGAGAACTACATTCCTCTATGTGGGTTTTCTTATAATAATAGCTATCACGCTAGCATTGGAATGGCTCCTTTTGAAGCTCGATATGGTTAGCCTTATCATTCGACTACGTGTTAGGCAAGAGGTTGGAGATACATTTTTGTTGGGGCCGAAGTTAATTCAGGACTACACAGAGAAAATTCAGCAGATTAGAGTTCGACTATGACATAGCTAAGACAAAAAAGATACACCGATAAGCATCATAGGTTTTTGGGGTTTTCAAATGATAATTACGTTATGTTGAAAGTCTCATCTATGAAAGGGTTGTATAGATTCGGGTTATGGGGTAAGCTAGCTCATATGTATATTGGGTCGTTTAGAGTAAAAGAAAGAGTTGGTCCCATTTCTAACAGTTTGAAGTTATCTCCTCAGCTAGCTAGAGTTCATAATGTCTTTTACGTGTCTATGCTTTGCAAAACAGAGACTCACTTCACTCCAAGGCTTGATTGGAATGAATTTGATCTTCAGGAAGACTTATCTTACGATGAGCAGCCGATTCAGATTCTTGATTGTAAGATTCAAAGGCTGAGAACCAAAGAGATTCCTTTGGTTAAGGTGAAATTACAATTTCCAGAGATGAGAAACTAACCTAGGAGTGGGAATCTTATATGAAGGAGTAGTTTCCTTTTCTTTTCGAAACTACAGGTAATTTGATGTCTACTTTAATTTTGAGGATGAGATTTCTTTAAATTGGGGAGACATTAACGACGCGTCACTTTAAGCTGGTGATTAGTGTTAACCTAAATCCTAATTAACCCAAGTTAGGCTCGTGGTTAAGTCTGACATACCTCGATTAATGTGTGCATAGGTTTGTATGATGATTTTGTGTTTGTATGGCATGTTTAAATGAATTTATAGGTTATAGTAGAAAAGAAAAGTTTATATACAAGCCTATAATTGGAAAATAATTAATTAATTAATAAATTTTTGGTACACTAAATGCGACGAGGGGGTCGTGAAATGAATGTGCACGATCGAGAATACTCATAGGTATGTTTGGTGAATATATTGGTGAGAAAGTACACGAGATATGTATATATATATTTATATTTATATATAATTGATATATGTATATATATATATATATAATTAATACTATATGTTTGATTTGATTAATATGGATCATTTGATCGTCTCAAGATGAGTGTAAGTATGGATTGCGTTAAGATGTGCATCACGATAGGCTATGTCCCTTTAGCACCATGCTCACTTGATCAGCCTCGAGACAAGGTGATGCGTATCTCGAGAATGATCATACTTATCATTGTTTCATCTCAATCGAATGAGGAGGAAGCAGCTGAGGGTTCGAGCAGTTGAGGAATTGATTCAGAGAGATTAGTTCGGTGTTTAAAGATATCAGAATTGATTAAACCACTATAAATTTGAGATTCATCACTGCGGTATGTTTAGTTTTGGTGTTCAAGTTAAGTTATTGATGTAGATGATGAATTCTCTGTTTATTGTTGTTGATGATCATTAAAAATGACTCAAAACATCATTAGAGGTCCTCCCTGATGCCGTGGGGAGTGTTTTGATGTTGTAGTTGTGCTTTGTAGATTGAACAGGGGCTGCTACCCTATTCACTATCGAGACAGTGAAGGGTGGAGTGCGTTCCTTGTAATAGAGAGGTGCGCTCCCTTCACAAAGTATGATGAACCCAGTTGGTGGAGCGCAATGAGGGAGCGCTTTCCCACCTCATAAACAGCAACTTTGCTGAGTTTTAAATGAAATTTCTTGAGGTCTTAGAGGTTCTATATATAGGGTAATAGACCTCTATTAACCTCAAATTGTTTGGGATAAGTTTTGGAACACTGGGAAAGGTCGGGTAACACAAAAAAGTTAGGAAATCGCAACAAAACCGAACCGAGTTAAGTGGGACTCGTACTATTATCAATTATGCATCACAAATTAGTATGTTTAGTTCATATAGTATTATGAACTAGGATTGGGGCAACGTACTCTGATTTGACTATTTTATATGTGGAGAATCCTGAAAATGGTCAATAAGGCAAACCAGGACTGAGGATTGAAAAGATATGTTGGGAAATGGATCCCGCCCTTTTATCCTCATTGGTCGAAGTCTTACCTTAGTCGCCACTGTCTAGTTGGAGTTGGTAGCTCACTCAAACCAAAATAAACCAGCAGAATTCCTTGTTGTCCAACATGTGGATTTTGTACTTGTATTCTTGAGTGACGAGAAAGTACGACTCTGTAATCAAACTCAAATTACGAATCTTAAGTACCATTGCATGTTACCTAACTGAATTACATTCAGTTATTTATTGTTTATATCAATTTAATTGCCTGAATAGATATGTTTTGGATTCATATTGCTATTCATTGACTTGTTGATACTAGTCAATAATTGATGTGTTTACAAGCATTACTTACTGAGCAAGTTGGAGCGCTCACTCCCCTTAACATTTCAAGTTCATACACAAACCCTTTAGCTAAAGGCAAGGAGAAGATTTAGGAGTTTTACTGTTTTCTCTACAATATAATGAACCTTCCCTGTATATATGAATATTGTTTGAGTTACATTGTGGTAGGTTTTACAAATATGTTTTGGGTTTTGATAAACTCCAAATTTATGTATATCGAATGTATTATTGAAAAAGTTCTAATTTTTCGCTGCGTATACTTTGATTTATATTTTGATATCGATGTACATGTTGCGTTTATCAGGTATGGAAGGAAAGCTTGCTAGCTCTAGTAAGTCTGGTTGGTGTACTGGGTATCGCCCTAATCGAGATGGGGATGTCACAGAGGGGGGACGTGAGGATTAAGGGACCGTAAGAACGAGTAGAAAAAAGGGGACGTGAGAAGGAGAAAGGGAGAGGGAATGTGATAAGGAGATGGGTGATCGAGAAGGAGTGAGGGGGACGTGAGGAGAAAGGGACTATGAGAAGAAGCAGAGATGAGGGACGTGAGAAGGAGATAAAGAGGAGAATGAGAGAGAGGGAACGTAAGAGAGGCAACTGTGAAAGCCCACACAGAGTGTGCGAGACATAGAAGGGAATGGAAATTTTTACATGTGAGAAAGAGAGATCAAGTGAACGAGATAGACCAAGTTCTCCAACTTGTGTATGTGAGAAAGATAGAGAGATCGAGTGAACACACACACTGATCAATAATTTCACAGTGTGTGTATTTGTTTTTGTATGTTTGTGTTTTGTTTTTATGTGTTTGTGTTTGTTTGTGTATGTGTGTGTGTGTACGAGTTCGATTGTAAGTGTGTTTGTTTCTTTCCATTTTCTTAAAAAAAAAAATTTGTTCCAAGATATTGAAAACAACATTGTAAGAGAGGGTGCCAAAGAAAAGGGAAGGGAATATTTTGGCTGTTAAGAAATAATATTGGTTAGTTTAAGGCTTAGTTATTTTTATTTTTTTATTTTTATTTAATTTTGAAGAACACAAACTAAGTTTTTTACTTAAATAATATTGTATACTTTCCAATATTTGAGATATTTTTGAATTTTTATTTTACAGGGAAAATGACTTGAGGATCAAAGACGGAGCACACTAATTAAATCGAACAATCAATATTTTATATTTATGTAGTGATTATATCATTTTATCGTGAATGAATGATGTACACTTTAACAAAAAGTGTAATTGTTTAGGTATAAAAATTGTTACATAAACAACTAATTTTTTTTATATATATCATAAAAAATTAAATAAAATGAAAAAAGAAAGAACTTCCACATAATAATAGGTAATTGATTAAGATAATAACAGTAAATTGATTAAGAAACTTTTATTAAATGCATATTAAAAAATTTTGTACAAAAACGAATTAAATAAAATCCTTTTAGAAAAAAAATTCATTTAGTTATCAACTTAGCAATTTAGAAAAAGGAAATATATTCTATCAAAGTTCAAATCTATTTTTTATTTTGTTTTAGGGATATTATTTTTCATCTCTAACTTGTGCATACTAATTAATAAATTGTAATAATTTTTTATCTTATTAAATCTCTTTACATTTATATATTTTGAGTTTTTAATTTTTTTTGTGGGTGATTTTTTTCTTTTTTTGAATGTGCATGTATTTCTTTATTTATTTTCTTTTTTTGTGCTGCAAAAAGTCATTTTGAATGGTTTTTTATTGTATTTTTATTTATGTAGTTACTTTTTTATTGTTACCAATTAATGAAATATATCCTCCATCATTAATATGGCCTCGTTTGGTTCTTTTGCCAACTTACAGTGTGAGCGATGGATTTAACTCACAGTGAAAGATCATATTTTCATGTTTGGTTTAACTTTAAACTTACAGGAAAGTTGCAAAATTTTAAACATAAAAGACATGAGTTGACATAAATACCATTTAAATAAAAGAAATGGATGTATGTAATAAAAACTAATTAATAAGGAGTAATTGTGTCCACAAACTCATAGGAGATAACTCCCCTAAGGGCGTGGGGGAGACATCTCTCACCTTTGGGTGTGAGTTGGGAGATAACTTGGAGGGAAGTCGGGCAACCAAACAAGATTCGTTTCAACTTCCCTCCAAGTTATCTCCCGAGAGTTAACTCCACTTTTAACCAAACAAGGCATGTATGTAAGATGCAAAAAAGGGGAAGAGTTACAAGAAAAAAAAACTACAATTCTATATCATAATTATTAGCTTGATTTACTTGTTTAATACCACTCACATGCCAATAAATTAATGCTCTTCTTAATTAATCTTTTCTACTTGTAGGTGCATTTTTTTCTCATTAAAAAACTAATTTCTTGTAATATACAATTAGTGTTTATTGATAAAGAGAAGAGGAGGAGAAATATGCAGGGCCTAAACATGCAAAATGAAATTAAATACACATAAGATTTAACTTGCTCTATTGATGCATAATCTAACAAAAAACTAATGAGAATAAAAATTAAAATAAAGTTCGGACAAATGAATATGCTTTGTAGTTGTGTTATTAAGGCGATCATCTACATCGAAAATTTGATTGTGCCTCAAATCCCCAATTTGATCAATTGTTGGCTTCTATATATATGGTACTAATACGATGGGAACCACATTTACATCCATTGGATTCTAATCTAACACATTAATATATGAGTCATAAATGCACAATACATTTAATGCACAACACATTTTGAGGAGTTCACATGGTATGGGTATATATTTGGGCTCTATTGTTGAGTTTCCCATATATATATATATATATATATATATATATATGTTATACGTATAGTGAAATTGTAAATAACTTGCATTGCATCGGGTACAATGCACCCCCATCATCAGTCCTGATATTTAAGTTTGGGACGAGTAGACAATAATTGATAGATCATGTGCGTAACGCGTTTGGTATCTCATTTATGGAGACTCTCATTAGGATGACATATCGTCCGCAATAATCCTTCTAGGAGGTTCGCAGTATTTCATTCTCGTGTTGTTGCAAGACGCAATGCACTTTGACTTAATGTGGTTAACAGTGTCAAATCTACTATTATCTGTGATGGTAGAGATTTATTTAACCTTCGAAGCAATCGACCCTTTCCGAAATTATACAGTTCATTCGCAACTGGTTGAAAAAGATGTCTACATGTCAGACACTAGATTAATGATGGAAAGATTGCATATGCAATCACCTTTCGGAGATGTCACGCAAGATGGATTTGTTAGTCTAGTAGATGATGACATTAGTGCCTCCAATGATGATGACTGCAATGACGATGATGCCAATAACACAGACAAGGACGTATGTCCCCTCGAGGATGTTGCACCATTTGTCGATGGGGAAAATCTAAATATTGTTACGGACGACCCAACGTATGAACCTTTAGGGGCAGAAAACTTGCAAGATGATGAGCAATTTGCAATCGATGAAAAGAATTGCATGAAGGAAGCAAATGATGATGAAGTTCACCAACCGTTGCCGGTGTATAATGAAATCGATAGGGAAATGGCTAACTCCATTATGACTCAACATTCTCATTAACATTCTCATCAACCGTTGCATTTGTCTTATTTCTTACCATTACCCTAGCGGTCAACACACCGACTAATAATTTTTGTCCCCCAAGTGGATACCACCGTTATTGCATGCGATACTTGGCCAGTAATTTCAACACTCATTTCAAAAATGAACCCTTAAAAAACCTCCTTTCTCGAGATGCTGCTCAACTTCAAGTTATAAATTTTAATGCATGCATGAAGCGTTTTGCATACTTATCATCATGAACTCCTCAATGTGTGCAATACGTCAATGTCATTCCCTAAGAACTATGAACAATCGCACGACAGTGGCATGCGGTACTGATGGATGAATTATATTCTGTTGGTATGTACGCGATGCTAGTGTTGTTCATTTTTTATGATTTATTTCTCACTGACCAAATATTACTAACACGACATTGATTCTCAATTGTAGAGTGTTTCAACAGTATATTGAAGGGGGCACGATTCTTACCAATTACAGCAATGGCTCAAATGATTTACTACATGTTAGTGACATACAACGACCGACGCAAGCAGAAGATCAATGAAGCAATCTCTAACGGCCCCTCCTACACAAAATATGCCACATATAAAATTGCACATTATGAATGATATGCAATGAGGCATCAACTCACTTTGATAAATCATGTAACGGTCCAAATCGCTAATAGCAGATTTGTCTATAATTAAAGGTCACCGGCCTATGACATGGCCTGATGACGCGTGCACAGTCCTAACACTCGACTTGAAGATCGAGTTGTGTTGTATTTATGACGTGATAGATGCATTGTTTATTTTATATGTGTAGACCTATTAAGTCATCTCTACTTGTTTATAGGCGTCAAGACGAGAGCGAGGACGCACCTCAAGATGCCTATAGGTGTGGAATCCAGGTAGAGAGCGAGATGATGAGTTCAAATGTGGTCTTACAAGTAAATGTGATGAATATACATTTTTAATTAGCCTATGGTTGAAAGAAATTCAAATAAAATGACCTAATGTTAGTGTGAGAGAGTTAGTGTAGGTAAGAAATAATGGAGACCACTTGATTTACATGGAGATTGGGATAGGTGTAGGAGATGTAGGGACTTAAATGGATCCATACATAAACATATAAATACTACAATTTGTTCTAAAAACTCATTCATGCAAGTTTAAGCACTTAAAAGAGAAGAATCCTAGAGTAAACTCGTGCTGGAATTCTTAATTTTGAAGGCTCAATTTGAAGAAGATGAAGTCACACTTGTGAGGATTAAGTGTTAGGATTGATCTACAACCTTAGGTAATCAAAGTTTCATTCTTTTATGCTTTGAATTGATGCAATTAGGGCCTCTAATAATAAGGCTTCCATTCTAAAGGAATCCAAAGGGGTCATTGCTTGTTATTTTGATCAATTATAAACCCCTTTGATGTTCCCCCAAACCCAACTTTGCAAATTCATGTTTTTGGCCAAATTTGAAGTTCATTTTCAGCTTTGGTTTTTATGTAATTTCAGAGAGTAAATGAAATCATTTTCAAATTTGATAGATTTGCATTCCTTGTCAAATGATACTCGATTCGCTATAAAAAAATTCGAATTTGGGTTTGAATCGACAAAGTTATGATCAATTGAAGTTTGCATGTTATTTTTTTAATGATTCTCATTTATCATATTATGATCTATAAAAGAGCTTTTTAAAAAAAATGGGATATTTGGATTCTTTGTATTTTTTTCACTTAGTCTAATATGTTGGATTTTTAGTTTTGGGTAAGAAATGAATTTGTTATTAGTTTTTCAAGTTCATGAAGTTGTAAAACAAAACTGGAAATTCTGCTTATTGTTGTTATGAACCAGTCTCTGTAATTTGGTCATAACTTCCTCATTTTAAATCAAAACGGACTCATTCTTGTGGCATTTGAAAGCTAACTCAAAGGAGAACAAATTTTGCCTTTGAACGATTTTGAAATCCGAATCTTTTCATGTCTAAAAATCCTCTACAACTTTAGTGATGAATCTAAGATTTATGGGTTCACAGTTTTGATAATGTCCTGATGTTTTGAGCATAACTCACTCATTTCTTATTGAATTGAGCTCATTTTTAGTATGATGTTCTTGGGTATGCTTTTAGTCTTTAATAAAGAAATCTTGATTTTTTTAGCTATGGTTTAGGAGAAATGAATGAATGATGGCCAAGTCGATACTATAATAGATGAAAACTCACACCAAGAAAGAAATGTAAACCATACACGCAATATTAGAATTATAGAAGTTAAAGAGGCATTGAAAAGAATAAAAATAGGGAAAGCATGTGGCCCAAATGAAATACCCATAGAGGTTTGGAAATGCTTAGGAGAAATTGGATTGACTTTGTTAACAAAACTTTTCAATAAAATTTTAAAATCAAAACGGATGCCAATGAATTGGAGAAAAAGCACGCTTGTGCCAATCTTCAAAAATAAAGAAGACATTCAAAATTGCTCAAACTACCGGGGAATCAAACTTATGAGTCACACTATGAAACTTTGGCAGAGGATAATTGATAATAGGCTGAGGAGAGAAACAACAATATCAGAGAACCAATTTGGCTTCATGCCTGGAAGGTCAACTATGGAGGCGATTTTCCTTTTAAGACGATTGTTAGAAAAATATAGAGAAAAGAAAAAGGATATTCATATGGTATTCGTAGATTTAGAAAAAGCATATGATACGGTCCCTAGAGATGTTCTTTGGTGGGTTCTTGAAAGAAAATGAGTGCATGCTAGATACATAGACACTATTAAGGATACATATGATGGAGTAGTAACGAGTATAAAGATATTTGGAGGAGCTATAAAAGAATTTCTCATTACGATATGACTATATCAAGGATCGGCTTTAAGTCCATATTTATTTACTTTAGTTATGGATGAACTAACTAGGCTTATTCAAGAGGATATACCATGGTGTATGCTATTTGCAGATGATATTGTCTTAGTAGATGAAACAAAATATGGAGTGAATAGGAAACTAGAACTCTGGAGGAATACATTAGAATCTAAAGGCTTTAAGTTGAGTAGGACGAAAACTGAATATATGCACTATGAGTTTAGAAACACTAGACATCGAGATGATGGAGTAGTAAAATTAGGGGAAGTAGAAGTTCCAAAGGTGAACCACTTTAGATACCTAGGATCAATCATACAAAATGATGGTAATATTAAGAATGATGTCACACATAGAATTCAAGCTGGATGGAAGAAATGGCAGAGTGCAACTGGGGTGATTTGTGATCGAAATGTTCCTACTAAGTTAAAAGGAAAATTTTATAGGATCGCAATTAAGCCAGCTATGCTCTATGGTAGTGAATGTTAAGCGGTAAAACAACAATAATTAAATAAAATGAACGTAGCAGAAATGAGGATGCTTAGGTGGATGTTGGTAAAAATCGTAAAGATAGAATAAGAAATATAGAAATTCAAAGACAAGTAGGAGTAGCACCAATTGATACAAAGATTAAGGAAAGGCGGTTGCAGTGGTTTGGTCACTTGCAAAGACGGCCTACAAATGCCCCCACTAGAAAACTTGACTCAATAGAAACTGTAGAAATTTGACAAGGTAGGGGTAGACCAAAGTTAACATGGGATGCATTAATTAGGAGGGATTTGAATGATTTGGAAATCTCACCATCAATTGCACTTAATCGAACACAATAGAAAAGTTTGATCCATGTAGCCGACCCCAATTAATTTGGGGCTGAGGCTATGTTGTTGTTGTTGTTGTTGTTGTTGTTGTTGGTTTAGGAGAAATGAATTTTTCAAATTTGATGGTCAGAATATAAAAATGTTTTTAGTCATTGTGGTAAAATTTCCATATCTCCCTCATTTCTTATCAAAATCATGCAAAACTTATAATTCTGGAAAGCTAAGAAATAGCCCTAAAAGCTTTAGACTATAATACTTAATTTAAATGTTTTGGTAATTGAAATCAACTCACAAGTTGCAGCACCAAGATTTTATTTTATTTAATAAAGTAGATTTCAACATAAACAAAGTACTAAGGAGGTTGATTATGAAAAATTAGAATTTAAAACCACTTAACCAAACTAAAACAAGTTAAATTAAATATGCTATAGGAGCTTAGAGAGGACTTACGAGTTGTGGAACGCGAGTTTGGAGTGGTCGCGAGCTGGTATAGGCTAGGAATTGCGTTCATTAAGGTAAGTAAACCTGTTTGGGCGCTTTTCTCCATTTCATTCCTAATTGTATTCTAATTTACAGTCTAATTGACTATTTTAGCCTTTGTCATCTCGATGCCATGACTTGTATGTATTCTCTCATAATATGGGCTAATACTTATGGCATTGTTGTGTTTGTGAACTTCATTGACTCATATCCTTATGTTATATCATTCTTTGTTGTTTGAATATTAATAGATTTGAAATAGCATACTATTAGTGTAAGTAGTATAATCTCTTGTACTCTTAAACTTGTATGCATTGCATTGCATATGTCATGTTGAAATTTCGAGCTTGAGTCCTTGTTTCTATTATACAATAGTTCTTATGTCTAGGTCCCCTAACTCGATTTGGGACGTGCGTAGCACACGGGGAAATGGGACTCGGGGATGTCAGTACTCCAACTAGCTAGTGACACTGACCTACTACATAAGGTTGATGAAATGAAAATGGCGACCAAGTAGGGTAATACCAAAGTGCATGGGCACTTACCTATTACATGAGGTCGATGTGTCGTAGTTCACAACCAATAAGGGTAGTACCTATGTGCATGGCTAGTTGAGGTAATACATGAGGTTGGTTTGACTAAGTTCACAACTAAAAGGGTAATATTTAGGTCGAAATGTTAGACATGCGGCTGACCGAACCTGGTTCATTGTTAATACTCGTGTCGGTCTCACTTTGTTTAACTGTACTATCTTCTGGCATATTCTTATTTCAGCATTTCTTCGATATTTATGTACTTTTAAATACCTTTATATTATATTTGGAAATGTGGACAAACGGCTTCAAGATTTACTTTTACTTACTGCACTCACCGTTTTATTTGTGAAGGTGGGTGCAGATCCTTCGAGTAATAAACCGAGGAAGGAGAAGATTGGCAATTATCTATGAGTCTTCGGCGTGCTACTTCTCAATATTTTCTAGGTTTTGTTTATATTGCCTGTATTTATGTATTTATGTCTTTTATACTTTGGTTGTATATTGGGTTAAGAGATTTAGACTCCCTGACTTAATGCATGTTTATTACAATGTTTATCGCCACTTTGGATATATACACATGTAATCGTTAGTTCCTGGATTCCACATTTAGGAGTTTTAATAATGCTTCTTCAAGTTAATTTAAGTTTTCCGCTAAATTTTATAAACTACTAAAAAGTTTTAATTAACTATGAAAATCACAAACATCGAGATATTAATAATACTTATCATGAACACGAATAACGAGAAAATAAGACAAATGTTGATTAATGTGTTATTGTCCTACATGGTTGTAATTAGGGCTTAATGACGGGATTAGGCCAGGCAGTGCACTGATTAGGGATTCATGTCCTCACAAATTGAGACACTAGTGAGTTTGAGGTCTTGACTAGATGTCATGGAGATCGCATGCATAAAGGCAACAATACCTAAACTGTCATCCTAAAGGACCAGATGTGTAGTTGCAATAAATGGCAATCATTTGGTTTCCATTGCACACACATGTTATTTTCATGTGCCCTTATTCGAGTAAACTCCTCGCAATTCATTAAACCATACTATAGGATCAATGTGTATGCACAATGTTACTCCTCGCAATTTCAAATATATCATAGATAAGAAGTATTAGCAGACTTATGCGATGAAGATCTTTTCGAACTAGAAGTGCATACGTGGTCGAGGGAGACCAAAGGGAACGCGAAGGCAAACTAAAAGGGATCTTCCTAATGTTTCCAGGGCCTTGCGATGTGGCATATGTCATCGAGAAGGACATAAACGAACAACATATCCAAATAGTGAGCATGCGCGAGTCCTTACTAGGAAGAATCGATGCAGTATTTGTCGTGCAGATGGTCATAGCAAAAAAATTGTCCAACCAGAGCTCAACCCCCCAATCCAAACCAGTAGTCGATTTTGTATTTTGTTTTTAAATGACGTAGTTGGTAATTTGATTACATTGATATTTTTAAGTATCCTGAAATGGTATGTCATGTAATATTTAGGTCTTCGTTAATATTTTAACCTATATTAGTGATTCATGGTGACTTTCCAAACAACTCCATTAAATTTCTTAAATTACCCAATTGCAGTGTGTACACTAATGGATCCAAGTCGATCTGATCCTTCTCTTTTACGTCTCCAATCTACACACAGATCCTCGCAAGCTTAGAGAGATCATATAAGTATTTTAAGATTTATAAGTCTAATATTTTTTCACAAACTTATAATACCTATATATCGACTAAATTGGTTTCAATTATAAGGTCAACGAAACAATGCGTGTGCGGTGAAGATAAGGTGTCATTGATTGAAGTATGGTTTACCATTCTCGAATGGTTTCATACCTACATTCCAGTGGATTCTACAGGGTTTCACGTGTAGGGTCTTTTAGCCTTGATTGGGCTTTGATTACCGCATTTATTGTTAGATGACGTTCAGAGACACATACATTCCACATGCATTGTGGCGAGTGTATGATTACAGTTCAAAATGTTGAGGTATAAATCAGTTTACCTATTGAAGGTATGCCTATGACAAGAACCACCAATACTGACTATGTTGAGGTGTGTGAGAGACAACTTGGTGGAAGTCTAGGTGAAGAGGACCTTGTTGGGAATCAAGTTAAAGTCGAATGACTTCAACATAATGTACCATCTATAGAAGACGACAACGATAAGGAAATGGTGCAGCATTATGTTCGGTCGTACATACTACAACTTATTGGTGGTTGTGTGTTCACTAAAAAGTCGAACCAATTTGTACATTTGATGTTTCTTTTATTGTTTGAGGACTTTCAAGCACCTGGACAGTATAGTTGGGGAAGTGCGTGTTTAGCTTATTTGTACATGGAGTTGTGTCGCAGATCTTGCTCGGACGTGCACGAGGTCATAGGCGAATTAATCCTTGTACAATTGTAGGATGTGATAGGTTTCCATTCATAACCCCAAGGCGCCTGGGTGTTTTTAGAGTTCAACCTCGAACAGTGGATGGAGAAAACATGCCTAATGACGTTCCACTGGGAAATAGGTAATAAGAATATTTTTTGTAATTTATATGTTATTACATCTTTTTTTTATTTTTAACTAATTTATTATTTTTGTATACAGATGGATATATGCATTTTTGGCTACTCGAACTTCAACGCATATCTTACCAGCTTACCATGATGCATTCAACATGCAGAAGGAAGACGTCGTGGTGTGGCAACCTTATGTTGATGTCCTCAACTCTCTTCCCCAATATTGTACTGAAGGTCGTGGGAGTTGGCTATCAAAATGTCCTCTAATTTGTTTCCACATAGTTGAGTGGCATCAACCAGAAAGAGTAATGAGACAATTCAGAATGATACATGTCGTGATATCAAATTGCGAATATGATATTCGATTGCACTGCATCGGATTGCGATGACACATTCAAGAAAATTAGACGGTGTATCATGCAAACTTTATACATATGTGAGAAAATCATGGTGATAACATAGTCACAGCGAAAAAAGAAGGAAGACGCGATCAAAAAGACTGCATGAGGTGGTATTGATCAGTCACCAGACAATTTATTGGACATGATGGGCTCTGCGTGACTTTTCAGTAAGCTTGAAACTATTAGTTTATGGTCCTCATGAGTTATATCTTAAATTGAGGGTATTGACACCTATTTTATATATCAGTCTAACTTAGTGCATCGATTGCGACGAGTGTCCATTGAAGATGGGTTCAAGCAAGACATTTTCGTTAAAATCGTTACAATCTTAAATGAAGATGAACATAATAATGCTATGATAAGTGATTCTTTAGACTTATATATAGGACTAGCTTAGTAGTATATTTAGTGTAAATATCCCGAAATAAGCTCTAATTGACGGTATTTATGTACTTTCAAGTATACAAGGTATAAAGGAGACAAATGAATGATTTCGTGATGAAACGGGGATAAAATGCACAAAAACATGTTTGATGTCGTGGCTAGTAGGCTTGACATCGTGAGAAGAATGTACAAAGTGTGGGCAAGGCGTGGAGAAGGCGTGAGGAGAAGAAAAGCGGGTTAGTAGTGTTGCCGTAGTGGCGGCGCCGTGGGAATATAGGGACGGTGTCAGGATGGACTCTACGGGGCGCCGAGCCTACCGAGAAGGAAAAATGCAAACAAATAGGCCGAAAGCTGTGGCGTCGTCGTGGCTATACAAAGATAGCGTTGAATCATTTAAGGACATCGCCGAGACGTACAAAATAGGAAATTTATAGTTCTATTTCTTTTGGAATTGTCTATTAAGGTTTCTAATTATATTCTAAAGTGTCTAAGAAGTATAAATAGGTATTAGAATGTGGTAAATTCACCAATATTCATCAAGAGCATCTCCAATGGTAAATGAGGATTGTGGCTGTGGATTCATGACATATCATCATCGTGGAGGGAATGTATATCCTACATGGATTGAATAGACATTAAATGGTGAAAATGGTCTCCAATGGATACTGTGGATTGCACCTTCTATCCATGAGGTGACAACTCTTTTCCTCTTAACTTATTAGTTAAATCATAAATAATTATTGATCGATTATACATAAAAAATATTCTACGTATGAAAAAACTGATAACTTCTTTTGGAAACAAAATATCAATTGTTTGTATCTATTTTTTTTATAAAGTTATTTTTAAATATCTTGTATCTTGATAAATACAAAAAATAACAAAAAATAAATGTAAAGTATATATCAAAAAATGAAACGCAAGTATATGGTTTTATCAAAACAAAATACGGCTATTTTTGAGTGATTTTGTAAAGTATATGTATCAAACGAAGCAAAGTATACATGGCTTTCGGTTATTTTTTTAGTTATTCAATAACGTGGCATAGTGCATGTTGTCTATCGTACCCTTTAGATCTAGAGGGTGTGGCAGATAGTGTCTACTTTTTTATGTCACGTCACTTGCACATTCTCAATCCACATCTTTATTGGAAAAGGTTTTTTCTCCTCAATGTCTATTTAATATAATATGGCACACATCCACCCCAAGCCACATCCCTATTAGAGATGCTCTAAGAGCAATCAATTATCATAGTTTACAATAGTTTATGAGCCACCAACATAGAATAGCTTAATCTTACTTTGTTCTAGAGTATTAAGAATATTTTAGAGGAGAAAACATTGAAGACTCACGTGTGGTTATTCGGTATTGTTTCTTTGATTTAATTGATGTTATTTAGTTTAATCTTTGATTGCAATTAATACCATTATGTATATGTTTATTTCAATGATGAGTGAGTAGTTCATTAATCTTAAGGATTAACGGATCCTGTGGTATGAATGTTATGCTAAAGTATTTATGAATGTATTTTAAAGATAAAAAGTGCAATGGTTAGAGTTTGTATTGATTCATATGCGTAATGATATGAACATCTTGATCACGTGCTTGTTGATTAAATGTTTAAGGAGTTACCATGGCCATTGGAGATTTTACGCCGGATATGGATGATAAAACCATAAAATATATAACATTGATAGATAGTTTTTTATTAGGGAAGCACAGATATTAAACTTAATTGGTTATGAATCTAAAGATTTGGAACTTAAGGCAATGAGGAGCTTACGTTATTCACACTGATAGGTGAAGTTCTAGTTTGCACATTAGAATCTTTTCCATTACGATAATGGGTTGAAGTGGATTTGAAGGAAATCTGTCTATTCTAATTGAGCATTGCATACACATAATGAAGATGACGGAAGTGAGTTGAAAAGCATAGTTATTCATTACCTTGGTGAATTTGTGAACTAAGATCTACTTAATATAAAAGTACAAGTATTTACATTGTTTTGTTAGAATAGAATAGTTTAATTTAAGTTCAATTAAAAGGGATTTTCTTAGCAATAGAGTAAATTTGACTAAGTACACTAAGTGAAATACATCTTTCCCTAAGGACAATATTCGTAATCAACGTAAATTGATCACATTATTACTACAATTGAGTCGTCATACTTACAACCATGACTAAGTTTTTGGTGTTTTTGCTTGAGGATAGGTAGTCATTTAATCGATCATAATGGAAAAGTTTGATCCATGTAGCTGACCCCAATTAATTTGGGACTGAGGCTATATTGTTGTTGTTGTTGTTGTTGTTGTTGTTGAGGATAGGTAGTCACTTTAGTTTAGTTAGTTTGCAAAATTGCAAATTTTTAGTTTCAGTAATTTACTTACAAATATATATAAAAAATTAAGTTTCAAATTTGACAATCTACACTTGATCTTTTGTGTTTTCTTTTCAGGGAACGCATGCATAGTTAAGGAAAGAAAGACTGGGTGCCTTACGATCCTGAGATTGACAGAACCAACAAGGGAAAGAAAAAAAAAAGGAATCAAGATGGTAGATGATCAAGCACGAAACCAACAACAATGCCGAGGGAATAGCCAACCCGAAGGTGATCTGGTAGTGCAAGATACAGTGCGAGGACAAAGATGTCTTCGTGACTACTTCAAGCCTGAAGCTCAAAAGACTTACAACGGAGTGATGAGGCTTCCAACCAACACCACCGAGTTCGAAATCAGGTTGTCTCTAATTAATATGGTGCAAAATAGCCAATAAATGAAGATCAGTTGCACATGTAGAGAATTTCTTAGAGAAGTGTGACACCGTGCACATTACCGGAGTTTTAAAGGAGGTGATCAAGATGAGACTTTTTCCATTCTTATTGGGTGGAAAAGTCAAATCCTAGTTCCAAGGACTGAAGGCAGGGAGTATGACTTCATAGGCGAAAATCAATGAAAGATTTATGGACAAGTTATTTTCCCCAGTGAACGTTAGTGAAAAGAAACTAGAAATCAATCAATTCAAGCAGGATGACACTTAGTCTCTTTGCAAGGCTTGGGAAATATTTAATAAAATGTAAGGAGATGTCCAGGACATGGATATGTGAAATGGGCATAACTACAGATTTTCTATTATGGGATGAATTAAGCACCAGAAAACTAGTAGATGTCGGGATAGGTGGTTCTCTACTAACCAAGGATGAGGATGGAGCATTAGATATTCTAGATCTTATATCTCAGAACTCTACAACAGGTACTTGTTCCATAGTGAGAAAACCAGTAGGTGTGTATGAGATTGGTTCGCAAGATGTGATTATGGCACAACTATCCAACCTAAGCAGTCAAATGACAAAGCTTCAAATGGGATAACAAAGTCCACAAGTGCAAGCGATACAGCAGCCCATTAATCACGAAGACATGGTGGTTAATCCAATGGACATGCAGCAAGGAATTGAGTTTGAATAGGTTGATTTCATGAAAAATTAAAGCTATGGAAACAACTTCAAGCCGAAAGGAATGACGCCTCAAAGGTTTTATTAAGGATACAACAACCCAAACTTCTCATATGGAAGTCCTAATAATGCACTGACGTTACTTTTCAGGTTTTGATCAACAAGTCCAACAAGGGAAGCTAGGGCAAAGCAAAAAGATGACTACGTTGAAGTCAATCGAGAAATTCTTGCATGCCATCGATATGAACAATAGGGAACACCATGAGAAGCATGAGAAGCATGAGATAAAAAATGTGAAGCAAGTTCTGAAAAGAATGGATGATGAGAGATCACAATCCATCAAGAATCTTGAGAGACAGATTGGTCAGCTGGCCATTGTTTTTTTTTCAAGGAATGAAGGAAAATTTTTGAGTAACACTATCACAAACCCTAAGGAGAATGTTATTGCTATTCACATTATGAGCACTACGGCAACGAATGAGCCAAGGTAAGAGCAAGTGATGTACAAGGCAGAAAGAGTCAACACTTTAGCTGTGAGAAAGTATGAAATGATGCATGAGTATGGAACGGAAGTGGCAAGATGAACTTGAAGGATTCATGCAACAATGGATCAATGCCTTGAAAAATCATAAGAATGGGAGAAATAATGGAGAGTTAAATAGCAAGATGAAAGACCTTCTAAAGAAGCGCCAAAAGGAAATAGGATCAAGGTGGTTCCAAAGAAGCCAGAACAAAAATTCAAGTTCACACCGAGACTTCAACTAATCAAGAGGAGAGATCATGGAGACAAATGCATACTATTGAGCATTGATGAGCACCTGTTTAGAAACATTTTGTGTGATACGAGAGTCTCAGTCAATGTCATGCCAATAAAAGACAAGTTATAAGTCGATTTGAAGATCAATTGTCTCGATAAAACAAATTTGCAAGTAGTTGGTGGTAACTTGGTACCAACTATAGGGAGAGTCCTGAATGTGCATGTGAAAGGGGAAGATTCACATTCATCGCTGATTTTGAAGTTATGGATCATGATATAGATGATGATGTGTCTATGATACTTGTGCGGCCATTCTTGAACACTACTAATGCGGTCTTACACACGAGGAAGAAAATAATAACAATAAGTATCGAGGACGATGATGATGCCGAGAAGATTATCTTGTTGAAAGGACAAAAAGTACATCCAAATGGGAGAGATGTCATTATCTTCGTCCTATAAATGGAGTATCTCGATTTAGACTCAGACTAAACAAGCAAAAAGGTGTCGGGCTAATGACGTTAAACTAAGCGCTCCTGGAAGGCAGCCTAAGGCTTTTTTAAAAATTCAGTTTTTAATTTTTAGTTAGTTAGTTAGTTAGTTTAGTTACAACAATCCAAATGTTTTAGTTTTCTAACTTTTGAAAGTTTTGTGCTAATTGTGCAGGAAAGACTATTTGTCAGGTGACATGTCATTGGAATGGAAAAGTCTCGACTAACTCAATAAAGAGCATAAAATAGCAGAGTTAAAGTGGTAAAGTTCAGGTACATTGGCAAATCATAAGTAAGTTTTTTATGGAGTTTTTTATATATACAGGGTATTTCACGTTGTCACAACGCCTTGTATAGTAATAAATAAAGTCGGGAGAGCGTCAATAGGGAGTTAACAAAAAATATGCAAAATTATGGAGACAGTCTGGTCGATGTCGTGTGTATATACACACGACGTTGTGGGTAAAAAAAGATAGTGCCAGCAGGGCACTAAGCTTTGAGCAAAATATGCTCACAGTAGTCTCGACATTGTGGCCACGCTGTAGCAGCGTTGTGCCTTACAAGGGACGATGGCAGCGTCGAGATGGGGGTTTTAAACCCATTTCAACTCATTTTTTCACACTTAAAACCTAGTCTATACACTACCAACCGAGCATACATCCCTCTAGAACCCAAATTTGAACAATTTTAAGAGAGAAAATAGTGTTCCTAATGATCAAGAGTGAAAAAAGATAGTATATTGTGGATTTGCACAAGGAGGAGAGATAAGGCATTAATTTGAAGAAGAGATTCAAGAGAGCACTTGGGTTTTAGTTTGTGGGCAAAGTGGGTTTGATTGATAGAGGCTTGGAGAAGCAATCTACACCGAAAAGTAGTCCGGCTTTGAGGTAAATTTACAATTTCATTAGTTATGCTTTGAGATTTTTGGAAGTTCTTGATGAAATTGCATGAATTTTGGATATGAGGTTAGTAGATCGAAATTTTAAGTTGTGTAGATTATGAGCATCAATATGGCTTAGGGTAAACTAGTCTATGTCTTTTGAATTATTTGGCATGTGAATGCCCCTTGTAGATGAAAATTTGATTTCAGGCAATTTGAAGACTTGTGTTGTGAGTTGTTGTGTTGTGTGGATTTTTGAAAAATGACAAGAACGAGGAGGCAAGCAAGTCATGTTAGTGAAGTGAAAGCAAATGATTATGATGCATCATCCTCAATATATTCAAAATGAGGATGAACTGAGACCTTTTATGTCTAAGTAATATATTAGTCAAGAGGCTAAAGAGATATATGAGGTCATTGAGCATAGAGAATTCATTTGAGTGAGGAATAAACTTACGGCTAAGTTTGACAAGAGAGTAAACAATTTCATTAGGGAAAAAGATTTGGAGCAATTTGCTCAAGACTAATGCTAATGGAGCAAGTGAGATTATTTATGAATTTTATGCCAATGCAAAGTTTACCAAGAAAAGTGACTCAGTGAAGGTGAGAGGGGTATTGGTCCCCTTTAATGAGCGTTACATAAATAGCATATATAGGTTAGAGCATATGAGTATGGTTGAAGCCTCACAGAGTCTCCTAGATGATTTATATGAGAGAACATATAACTTATACCCTTTTATACCCATAGAGAAAGCATTGGTTATTCGAGGACAACAAGGATGGGTAATGGGAGCTGAGAATGTGCAAAAACACATTAAGAAAGGGAGCGTGAGGAAAGTTTATAGAATATGGAAATAATTTCTAGTTGTTTCATTGTACCCGACTACTCGGCAGGGTGAGATCAATAAGTCAAAAGCGTTTGTTTGTATGAGATTACAAAGAATGAGGAGATCAACGTGGGGGAGATCAACTACATGAACTTAAAGGAGTCTATTATTTCTAAGAGAGACGACAAATTGTTGTTTCCAATTTTGATAACCCATAAGTGCTTGAAGGCTGAAATGCAATTGATTCGAGAAGAGGAGTTTGAAATTGAGGCCTAAACAACAATAGATTAGGAGTTTATGCTAACCTTGAAATAACTTACTGGATACCAAGACTCTGAGATATTATTGTTTTGTTTGTGTATTAGTGTTTTTTATGTTTCAAGCTTATTTTTAAATCTTGAGGACAAGGTTTGATTAAGTTTAGGGGCATTAACACTACACTATGAGAAGTGGTGTAATAAATGATGAAATATAGATAAACACTGCAGGTATGATCGTTAAATTTTATTTTTGAAGCAGTTAAAGAGGAAAAACATGGTAGTATATTTCTTTTTCATTTACTTATTATTTGAATGTGTCTAGGTAGTATAAATTAGGTTATATACAGTAATATGTAATGAATAAGTAATTCATTTGCAAAGTTCATGCATTTAATTGAGGATGAGTAAGAATACAAATATCTTGTTAATATGAAACTTGAGAGAGTTTAATGAATTTTTGAAGAAAATAAAAAACGTAGCAAACAGCGGTATGATTTCATGATTAGAAATCGAGAGTTAGGGAAGACCTTGAACTTAAAACAAAAGCAAGAAGAATAGTAGAACATTTCTCTTGTGGAAAAAGTTAGATCTCTAAGGAATTCTATAATAAGTATGAATCTTACTTGAGTATAAAGTAAATTAAGTCTTAGTGCAAAGATGGGAAGAGATAAACATGATGTGTAATGAAAAAGTTGGAGTTAAAACTGACTTGATAAAGTGAAAGTGAGAAGTGCTAATAAGAGTTTTAAATATAAAAAATAGAGAGTCTCACAAGTTCTACAAGAAAAGGAGCAGAGAACTTGATGGTTGGAAAAAGAAAAAAAAAACGGAATCCATAGGAAAAGGAGCAGGGACCGTATAAATATATATATATATATATATATATATTTATATGGGGAGAAAGAAAAGATATATATATATAGAAGAAAGGCGAAAGTATATAAAAATTCTTCAAATAAAAGATTTAGCTCGAGTACAAGTAGCTTAATTGAGTTAAATTCTCTTTTCAACTATATTAAGTCCTATGGACTCTTGAAGTGCTAAAGTCTACCAAAACTAGTATGATCTATGCTTATTCATGAACTTTTAAGCTTAATGAAAAATCATGAGATTGTACACTTGCTACTTGAATGTCGATGTGAAATAATCTTGTGAGTAATGATGGTTTTGGTTATGAACTACTTTTGGGTTTCGAAAGTGAATTGTATGTGTTGTTAAATGCTACATGTTTTTGAAAATATAAGTTTTTGTAAAGAAAAACTCTTAAGTAAATTATTAACTTGCACTTATTTGAATTAAAAGATACTTCATGAACGATGTAAAATGAATATGAACTTAAGTAGTAGTAGTAGTAGTAGTAGTAGTAGTAGTAGTAGTAGTAGTAGTAGTAGTAGTAGTAGTAGTAGTAGTAGTAGTAGTAGTAGTAGTAGTAGTAGTAGTAGTAGTAGTAGTAGCAGTAGTAGTAGTAGTAGTAGTAGTAGTAGTAGCAAAAACACTTAGTAGAATACATTTTTGCTTGGGATGTGCAAGATCTTAAATTTGGGGGTATTTGATATGTGATTATTCATACTTATATATAGGACTAGTTTAGTAGTATATTTAGTATGAATACCCCAGAATGAGCTCTAATTGACGATATTTATGTATTTTCAGGTATACTAGGTATAAAGGAGACAAATGAGTGATTTCATGATGCAACGGGGATAAAATGCACAAAAACATATTTGACATCGTGGCTAGTAGGCTTGACGCTGTGGGAGGAATGTAGACAGTATGGGCAAGGCGTGGAGAAGGCGTACGGAGAAGAAAAGTGAGTCAGCAGTGTTGGCGCAGTGGTGGCGCCGTGGGAACATAAGGACGCGCCGGGATTGATTGTACAGGGCGCCGAGCCTACTGAGAAGGAAAAATGCACATAAAGAGGCCGAAGCTGTGGCGGCGCCGTGGCTATACAAAGACAGCATTGGATCACTTATGAACATCGCCGAAACGTAGAAAATAGAAAGTTTAGAGTTCTATTTCGTTTGGAATTGTCTATTAGGGTTTCTAATTGTATTCTAAAGTGTCTTAGGAGTATAAATAGGTATTAGAACGTGGTAAACTCACCAATAGTCATTAAGAGCAATCAATTATTATAGTTTACAATAGTTTATGAGCCACCAACATAGAATCGCTTAGTTTTATTTTGTTCTTAAGTATTAAGAAGATTTTGGAGGAGAAGACATTGAAGACTCGCGTGTGGTTATTCAGTATTGTTTCTTTGATTTAATTGAAGTTATTTAGTTTAATATTTGATTGCAATGAATACCATTATGTGTATATCTATTTCAACGATGAGTGAGTAGTTCATTAATCTTAGGGATCAATAGATCATGTGGTATGAATGTTATGCAAAAGTAGTTATAAATGTAATTTAAAGATAAAAAGTGCAACGTTTAGAATTTGTATTGATTCTTATACGTAATGCTACGAACATGTTGATCACGTGTTTGCTGATTAGAGGTTTTAGGAGTTACCGTGGCCATTGGAGATTTAAGTCGGATATGGATGATATAACCGTAAAATATATAACATCGATAGATAGTTATTTATTAGGGAGGCTCGGATAGTAAACTTAATTGGTTATAAATCTAAAGATTTGGGACTTAAAGCAATGTGGAGCTTACATTATTCATACCAATAGGTGGAGTTGTAGTTTGCATATTATAATTTTTTCCGTCATGACAATGGGTTGAAGTAGATTTGAAGGAGATATGTCTATTTTAATTGATCATTGCATACACATAATGAAGATGAAAGAAGTAAATTCATTGCCTAGGTGAAGTTGTGAACTAAGATCTTCTTAATATAAGAGTACACGTATTTACATTGTTTTGTTAGAATAAAGTAATTTAGTTTAAAATCAATTAAAAATAGATTTTCTTATCAATAGAGTAAATTTTACTAAGTACACTGAGTGCAATACACCTTTCCATGAGGACGATATCCGTAATCAACGTAAGTTGATCACATTATTACTACAATCGAGTCGTCATCCTTGCGGCCACGATCAGGCTACTATGTGGAATGATGGAAATGATGTTGACCCAAAAATAGACGATGAGACTTTTCAACAAGAAAATGAATAAGAGGATCAGGGTCGAGTAAATAGAGGAGGGAGAAGAAGAAGAACACGGACATAGACTGTAGGTGAGAGCAGCTGACATTCTCCTCCACCACGTCCATCTCGTCAGACATAAAATGTTGCTGAGAGCAGCAAGTGTTCTCCTCCACCACATTCATCTCGTCCAATACCAAGAAGGATAAAGACTGTTAATGAAAGTAGTCAACGCTCATCCTTACCATGTCCTTCTTCTTATGGGTACATTCCTATATCGCCCCCGATGCAACCTGAAGCTTATATGTTTGTACCCAGGGAGACTGTTGATGAATCTTCATCCTTACGATTTTGCTCCTTATGCATTCGGGTCTTTGTCTTCATATGTGGACCATGGAATGCCTAGACATTCAATGTATGGTTCATTACCTCAGTACATGTCGAGTCCATTTACTCCACCATGTTATAATTACAGTATATCATATAGTGGAGATGGCTCATTCGTAAACGTGTTAGACATGTCATCGCCTCATGTTCCTTTCGTCTAAGCACATACAGGAAGTCAGTATGTTGGAACAGTTCAACGTCTTATCTTTGATAGCATTGGTACCAGAGGTGAGTCGAGTAAACCAGATGAAGAAGATCAATCAACTCGACGAAATTCAAAGCAAGATCAACAACCTCTATAAACTTAACTAGGCTTACAAACACAACGTATAACTAACAAAAGAGTACGTTCGATTTGCATCGTGGAGCAGCAACGTCAACATTACCATAACCGTTGATAGACATGTATGATTTTCTTTAATTTCGTGGTGATCTTTTTGAATTTATATCTTTGGTGAATCAAATTGTAGAGTTTTTGTCATGGAACAAACTTACTTTTCTACGTTGATCTTTTTTCATTTAGTTGTTAATTTTATGCGTAATGTTGAAAAATGCAACTGTAAATTGTTGAAACAATTAATTATATTATTTAATTGTTTGTTATTTGAATGGGAATTATGAAAATGTATGTAATCCAAAATCTCTCATATTTAATTCATGATTTGCATATGTAGTTTTTCCCTTTTTTTTTCAGCTACTTGAGCGAACCAAATGAAAAAAAAAATCAAGAAAATAGTAAGATAGTGATAAGCAAAATGTTGGTTTGATTCTTAAAATTAAGAAGCAGATAAAAAATTTTATCCTATTAACAAAAGATCAATTTTGTTCTTTTCTTAATTAATTCATAAGATACTACTTCGATAATCCATGAAAAACATATTTAAAATTGGTCTTTGGTTTGTTCATTTGAAATATTCGATTACTTGATTTAGTGTATAAATTTTATTTAAATATATTCCGCATTTTGGATTATTGTTTAGATGAAGGATATGTCTAATTTAAGTTTAGATAATAGCAATTCCATATCATTTGATTAGATAAAAGATATGTCTAATTTAATTTGAGTTGACAGAGGTTTTGTTGTTGATTGGGATATGCTTGCGTTATTTGTCTTATTTTTCAAAAGTTGCTTATTGTTTTATTTTAAATAAATGGATGTTTTGAAAAGGTCAATTTTTATTTTCTTTTTAATTTTTAAATTTGAGAACCAAGGTAGGTATTTTTTGCTTTGGTAATCTTACCATCTATAGGATATTATGCTAATGAGTTTTCCTTCTTTTTTTTCATTATTAAGTCAATGACTAAGAACTATTTTCTTTCGGGTTTGTTGAAATACTAGTATTTGTATAGGTAGCCTAAATTGATTATGAGAGTTTCAGATTAATGCAATAATCGTGATTTTAATTTTCATTCCTCCTCTCATCGGTCTCTCTATCTCTGACTGGGTGTTCGCAATTTGTATAGTTTGCATGGTTAAGGTTAGGGGTTGCACGAGTTTACAATTGCATGAAGAGGGCCGCTAAGGGCACCCCACCATTTAATGAAGGCACCCAGTTAATGTGGGCACAAACCGATTTACCTGGGGCACCCAAAAATTAGACCCGAAATACCTAAACTACCCCTCGTGGAAATCCATCTGCACCCCACCACTCTCGTGCAAACCCCTGAGCACCCCACCGCCCCCAGCACCATCTTCACCGCCTGGACTCCAAGAACCCGTTTTGTGTGAACCGACCAGTGAGAGGGATCTCCGAAATCGTGTCTCCCGTGTCTCGCCTTGTGTTTCTCCTTCGTTTTACGGATTTTTGCGTTCGTAGGGTCGTGGGGTGAGCCGATTTCGTCTCCAAGTTAGGGTTCGGTTGAACATCGTCGAACACACATTATTTGCGCGAAATCGGTCGTTTGAAGGTACGTTTTTAGTGTAAGTAAGTTACATTTGGTAGAGTAGTTGTGATTTACAGTGGTGGTTTGTTCAATAGTTAAAAAATCGGGAATTCGCGGTTCTCGGCCACACAGGCCAGAGAATGTGATAACTCTCTCGGCCAAGCATGGCCGAGAGAGAAGCTACAATGTGGGGAAGTCGAAGTCTCGGCCACAAAGGCCGGAAAAGCTCACGCGTCTCTGCTTACGCAAGGTCGAGAGTACTCTAGGTATCTCTGCCGAGACATGACGAGAGCTACAATTAGCGATAGGTAATGTGGCGGCGGTGGTGTACAACCGAGAATTTGGTCATACTCTAGGTAGTACCATGGCGAGAGTGTTAGAGTAGGCTCGGGCGTGATTGGCCGTGAGCAAGGCGAATTGAAATGGTCAACACATCTCGGTGGTGTACAACCGAGACCGTTTCATTGGACTCGGTTGTACACTGTCGATATATTGGAGGAATTGTCGATCATGGGTGACCGAAAATATGTGTTGTTTCACGAACCTGCTTGACCGAGACATCAGAAATGGGTGAATTTGAACAAATTTTTTTTGTAAATTTATTTTGGGATCTGTTCCATGCGCTTATATGTTGTAATTTATTCAGGTATGGCTCGTCCGAAGCTACTACAAGTGACTAGGGAGGAGGTTGGAGCCGAGGTCCCGAGGCCTAACCGGGCGAGGTGGCCGGAGACCCCATACAAACGATCGTACCTGGAAGAGAAAGAGAAGGAGAATGAGGATGTTAAGGGCAAGGCGAAGGTAGATGGCACTCGTGGAAGGATACATTTGCACGATGAGGGTTCGACCCTCGATGCCGGCGACCGAGGATCTTGTTGTTGCCGTAGGTGAAGAGGAGGGCATGCATCGGAGTGTAGTAGCAGTGACTGACTTTCGAGAGGCGGGGAACACGATAGAAACCGATCGTAATGTGGGCGGGAGCGAGAGTGGTGGAGCCGGCCATGATGAAGGAGAGCCGAAGTGCTGTTGAAGCGCGTGTCCATTCCCCGGTGGTCCCATGACGGGCGTTGTTGAAGAGCTTCAAGGATCATGTGGCTTTGAAGATTTGGAGCAATGAGGTAATTTCAAATTCATTGAACGGATTAACTTAACACTCATGGTCTTCACATAATGACGAGATGTTTTTACATTTGCAGGAGCGGCCCGTTCTTAAGTGTATCAATCACGGAGCTCAAATAGCGGAATGGGATTTACAGTCGTGCCACCCGGACACGACGGGACTTCAGAGGATTATTCAGGGTTCCGGGTTGAATACGCTGATAGACTGCTCATACCGCAAGGCCAACAAGGAGGTTATCTCTGCATTTGTGGAGCGGTGGCAGCCGGAGACGAACACATTTCACCTACCTTTTGGTGAAATGTCTATCTCATTAGAGGATGTCAGCTTCCTCCTGAAGATCCATGTGACGGGCAAAGTTGTTGCAGTGGAGAAATTTGCGAGGTACACGGAGGAATCTCGCTCAGACGCTATCAAGATGGTCTCGAACCTACTTGGGGTTAGCGTCGAGGAGGCTGAGGAGGAGGTGAATATCGCAAGGGGCTCACAAAGGCATGCAACCATTGGTTGAAGAGTCGATGGTGCCCCAAAGTTCGGGTTCGAGACCCGAAATTATCCTCCCGTGGAATGCACCGCCCGAGCGTACCTGCTTGTACTTGTTGTCCCGCACTCTTTTTGCCGATAAGAGTGGGTCTCGGTGTCGATTGCGCCGTGAAGCTTCTTGAGGACTTGGACGACGTAGGAAACTACGCATGGGGTGCGGCCGCGTTGGCTTGGCTACTTGTATCGACACTTGGGGTCCGCCACGAGACCGCAAGTGTCTCGTATTGTGGCTACCTCACATTGCTTGAGGTATTTTAGTGAAATAGACTTAATTTTCATTTTGTATTTCAATTAGGCCAACTTGCAATTGTGGTCTAACTAACATTGTATGTATTTGCGGGGGTTGGGTGTACGACCATTTCAAACTTGGTCCGCCACGCCCAATGCGAAGTACATGGACTACGTGCACCCTCGTGTCTCCGGATGGATTCAAAAGCACGAGACGGTTGCGAATGTTGACAAGTTAGGGGCCATTAGGAGAACCTTGGATAGGTTGCGACCAAGTGAGGTGAGATGGTTATCCATATCCTCCGATGATTGATTTTTCTTGGTTATTTTTTTTGCTAACAATGGTTGTTGAATTTTTACTAGTCACTTGGGACCCATATGTGAATTTAAGGGAAAATGGCGTTGTGCAAGCGATGGCCTTTTACAGTGGGAAGATCAAGTACATGGATGTGGTGGAGCCCTACCACCCGGAGAGGATTCTGAGACAGTTTGGCCATGTGCAATCTATACCAGATCCTCCGTACCGTCCATTGGAAGCACACAGAGGCCCATCTGCGAACAAGTACTCCGTCAAGTATGGGTTCGAACAAGACAATTGGGAGCGATGGAGGAACCATGTGTTGGCGCCTGAAGTTCGGGGCGAGAAGGCAGTATTTGAGTTTTTGGCTACACCAGACTACCTGCCTTGGTTCGTCAAAGTGTCTCATCCCGTTATCACGAATCCGAGCTTTGAGGACCTTGAAATGGTCGCCACAACCATCGCAGACAACGAGCTACTTGAGGTATTGGAATGGTTATATGTATTATGCATTTATTATTAATTCCGATATGTTTTACATTGACAGTAACCCGAATTTTTTCATCAGCGTAATAGGCGAGCGTTGGACGCGGCGTTGCGATGGATGGACCTCCCGCCGGAGGTGTGTACGATTGAGTCGGCGAGGACCATTCTGAGTGACATGGTCAACTTTCTTTCGGGGAGGAGTATAAGTCCCACCCCCACGAGTGCGACTCCGGCGACCGCCACCGGCACAACCGCAACATCCGGCCCTACCGAATCAGGCCCGAGGTCGTCCCACCATGGTAGCACTACCACACCCTCCACACCGGCCACAGCTCAGACCGCCACGGCCGATGCTCGCCCTCCGAAGAGAATGCATGGGAAGGAGTATCGAAGGAAGAATATGAAAAAACCCAAGCAATGACCGGCCGAGAATGGATGGATAGACATTTGTATGACATTCTATGAGTTTTATGATTAAATGAGTTTTTATGAGAGTTTGTAATGTTTTATGAGTACTTGTTGGGTTGCGATTATATGGTGCGTATGGACTAGACATTTGTATGACAATTTTAAATGTTTGATGACTACCTGTTGCCTGTTGACTACATTTTTATGACAGTTTATAATGTTACATTGCCTATTGTTTTATTTTGGTTGTAATTTGTTCTTGGATCCTAGTTTTTTCTGCTTATAAGGGTGTCTCGGTCAAGCAGGGCCGACACTATGTACAATTTCCGGTACTGAACAACCGAGACAAATGCATGATGCACGGTCTTGACCGGCCGTGGATGTACCTGTTGCCAGTATTTAAAAATGTGTCGGTTACTCATGGCCGAGAAGCTATGTGTAATGTCGCGCATAGGTCGACGATAAGAGGCAATTTCGGTATTGCGCAAAGGAGCCTTGCCATTAATTGTCGGTGGTGTATGACCGACACATTACCGTATGTCTCGGTCATCCAGTGCTGAAACGTCTGTTCCAGCAACAAGTTCCAATTAACAAGACAACTACCTTTCCAATTTCCAATCATCAAACTGTACAACAATACCCGAAAGGTAGGATAAATTCACTCATTCTATATCCATACAACTTGACAGCTAACTTTCAAAATTAGTAAATGTACAACCAACCAAATTTAACTGTACAGCTTTAACACTACGGTGTACCCAAATCTACAATGGAAATGGTGGCATCAAGTAGAGTTGCAATGGGCGCGATGTCTCGAAAGACGAATATATCACGCCAACCTTTCGCACTATCCTCAACATACCGGTCCCACGAAGGGTATAAGGATGGCAATGGTGCATTCATGCACAACTTCACCTGTCAAAGTGAACAGTATAACATGATCATATTGTCGGGAAAGAAAAAAAAAATTCAACAAAGTTCGTATCACTTACCCTAAGCCAATGTATATTCCTGTCATTTATCATGGCAATGACAAATCTGTTGTGCGCGTTCGACGATGGAGCACTACGTAGAGGTAGAAATGTGGAGGCACTCCCATGCGAGAGGTTGACGAGAACCACATTGAATGCAAGGTGGCTACCAACAAATCCCATGTCCGGAAGTGTCAACCATTCTTGGAAAGATGCACCAACTTGATTCTCTCGGCAATGCAATGCACCGCAATCTTGACACTCTCGTAACTCGAGCCTAGCACTTCCCGCCAAAGGTTTTCATGCCCGATAATCTCATCATACATCCTTCTACTTCGGACAATCCTCCACCCGTCTACATCGGCAAGTCCAAGCCCGACGCAACACACCTATATCCACAATTTCCATCGGCAAGCACATCGATGATGCCCTCAACATGTGGCAACCAAACCGGTTCTACGCAATGACCATAAGCCATGTTAGTTGTACTTTGCGTGCGTCGACTGGCACGACGCATTTTAGGAACAACTTTACTTTTCTTCTGCTTAGAACTGGAGGCCTCCCGAGTCGATAGCACGTACTCAAATTCGCTCGGCAACCGTCTCGTAGAAGAATCGTCACCATCGTGTTTTCTCTTCAAGACCCCGGTGTCCTCCCTTTTGTCTTAATTTTTGCCGGCGGTACAACACCCGTGTAGACGAAGGTCGACTAATCTCCCCGAGCCGTCTTGAATAATCCCGAGTCGATCGTCCTCATCGGTGCAAGCATGAAACTTTTCCAACACCCGTTGAGTCTCATCGTGCACGTTGTACCCAAATGGTCCACCGGATTCTCGTGGGTATCATACTCAACTTTCGCCAAGAAAACATTGATGTCCTCGAGAGGGATGGGCGACCCAAAAATATATGATGGTTTAGCTCATGTGCACAAGAGAAGGCCATGTGTGGTGCGTATCTCGCAACCACAACGAGTGGAGTCGTGACCAACATCATCTCCACGTGTCAATTCATTTCTAATTAGCCTAAGCGCCCGTTGAGAGACATAACCACGCAATCGTCGATACAACTCATCAATGTACTCATGTTGGACGACATTCAAACTTAGCTCAAACGATGCCTTGATATTGTTGTGTTGGATTCTAAGGAGGCCATCAACCACATTCCACAGTCTCAAAATTGGCCTGATCATTACCAAGGTGTAGCTTCGAATAGAATGCGCAGCTCCACCCTCCCTCTCGTTGTCGTTTCCCAAAGTGCATAATTCTATTTGTCCAAGCGGAGACAAATTTGTCCTTGTAGTTCTTTAACCATGTGTTGTCCAAGTACTCCGTAAGACCCTTTACATTCCCAAACTCACAACGCAGGTCATTCACCCTAACTTCGAATAAGGCCTCCGAGTTGGCATACATCAAGCTCGTCCACCTATCTATAAAACGCGCAAAACCATCGTTCACCCCAAACATCTTCTTAGTCTTGGCCAATACTACTTTGTTGATGTGCCAAGAGCAAAGGAGGTGAGACGAGGTCAGAAAAACTTCTTCTACGGCACTAATAAGGGCTAATTCCCTATCGGTAACGAACACGTCAGGCTTAGGCCACCCGTCCAATATGGATCTCAAGTTCTCAAGTGCCCAAACATAATGCCCAAGACTCTCTCGATGATAAGAATGCGAACCCAACGAGAACGTCAACGTAGAAGTGAGAACGTCAAGTGCGTAGAAGTGATGCCAACAATCTCCAACAAATGCATTCGGTATCTATTTGTCTTGTACGTGCAATCCATCAAAATAACCGATGGGAAACACCTTACCAACTTTATCGAGTCGGGATGTGACCAAAATAACTCAGTGACAACATTCGTAATGGGATGCTTCATATGCCATGACAGCCACTTATTCTTCTCCAATATGTGCAACAGTTGTTGCATTTGAGTCCTCCCACCCGCATCCTCATTTCGGACTTTTTGTCTTGCATTATATATTGTCCTCATTGTCGATACGTTTCTAACGTCTCTTTGCTTCAACGTATTTAGGATGTCTCTTGGCTTCACATTCCCTTTGTCATTTGCACTACAACTTCCTCGCTCCCCTTATCCAATCTCCCGCAAATGAATGGTCGTCCAAGTTTTTTGCGGGCTCGTGATTGTGCCTCCCACATATAACAGTGATATACCACAACGAGTCAGCATTTTCCTTTACGTTGATAAGGAAAGGGCATCCACATTTCTTGGTACCAGTTTGAGTCCTCGCCGTTTCCTCTTCTTCTTCATTTCTTGGTTTCGAAGCAATTTTTGCCGCTTTACCCTTCCCAACTCTTTGTGACATTCCCCTATAAGTCCCTGACCTCTCACATGCAAGTTTCACCCTTCCCCTGCGCTTAATGCCCCCGGCGTCGTGTGCTTTGTCACTAGCACAAACATGTTCTCACGGCCTATCATTTGAACCCATGAAACGCCGCTTCTCTAGTTGGGAATGGCCCACAAGGTGTAAACGTGTCCGTGTAGTCCGGAAATAGGGTAGAAACCGCATTACCTCGCAATACAAACAAGGTAACATTATAATCAACCGAAATGTACAAAGACAATCACAAAAACATCCCAAAAAATAGGTTCTCGTAGTACAGTCCGCAACTTTCTTCAAAGTCTCGCTCACGAACGACCGAGAGTTACTGAATACTCTCGATTTTACCGTTCCGTGACCTACGTATACCTATCGGTCCTATATGACCGAGACGTAACCATACATCTCGGTCCTGCGAGGCCGATACAATCGCGTACATCCACAGAAACTTCGGATAACCGCATAAAAAACACAAAAAATTTGCAAAATTACCTCAAGGACGACCTCCTCTGGCACCGAAGCATTACAATCCTCCATTATATAGTGGAAACAAGTTCGGATTTGAGGAAATTACCAAACCCTACGTTGACAACAAATCATCATTTTCACAGTTATACACAACTAAACAGTTCTAAAAAACACGAATATGGTTGTCAAACATTGTTACCTCGCTGTCAGATGATGTCAATCCGCAAGAATCGATCAACGCTCGCCAAATGCAATGTGGCTTTGTGGTTCAACCTTGTGGTGGGGTGCCTTTTTTTCTTTGTCAAAATGATTTCTGGGGTTTGAATCAATATATATACAAGGGCAAAATGGTCTTTACCACTTTTGCAGAAATTTTTACAAAAACTTTGGGTGCCTTCATTAAATGGTGGGGTGCCCTTAGCGGCGCTCTTGCATGAATTACATTTTTCAAAACGAGTTAACCATGTCATTCATGTTTTTAACAAAACTACTCCTTTTCAAAACGACTAATTCATGCAATTGAGGTGGAATCCAATTTTGGCTTCTCAAAAGCCCCCATTCACACAATTTAGATTTTTTAGAAGGCGTTATTCATATAACACAAAAAAACTCATTCCTATTGGTTGAATTTTAAAGTAAAACCACGTAACTTTTTGATTTACTCCCGATGTACCTTTTAACTTCAACAATTATATCTTTCGTTTATCTATAGCATTAAGGATGATATGACAAGTCCCAAGTCCTTCCAGATGGGTCACAACCCACGGGTTCCCGAGCCTTAAACACATGGGAAGGGGAGTTTATTGGTTACCTCGAAGACCCGTGCCTCTACAACGACCCACCAACCAACCAACAATGTCCCTCCGGAAGCCGCCGCCGCCTCGCCTGGTCCTGGACAACGTCTCCTGCATCAGGAACTCCCAAAAGGTCCTCTCCAACATCAACGCCACCCTCCACGACGGCGCTGCCCTGGTCCTCACCGGCCCCAACGGCTCCGGCAAGTCCACCTTCCTCCGCATGCTCGCCGGCTTCTCCCGCCCCTCCGCTGGCCGCATCCTCTGGAACGGCCACGACACCGCCGTCTCCGGCGTCTACCACCAATACCGCCTCCACCTCAACTGGCTCACCCTCAAGGACGCCATCTACGACGGCTTCACCGTCCTCGAAAACATCCAATGGTTCGAAGTCCTGGAAGGCAAGGTCGGCAAGGCCGAGAAGGCCCTGGAGTTCATGGGGCTGGCCCGACTCGCCAACGAGAAGCCGCGGCGCCTCTCGATGGGGCAGCGGAAGCGGCTTCAGCTCGCGCGGCTGATCGCAATCGATCGGCCTATTTGGTTGCTGGACGAGCCGTCCGTGGCCTTGGATCATGAGGGAGTGAAACTGCTTGAGCAGATTATTAAGGAGAATCGGCGGAATGGCGGCGTTGTGATTGTGGCCACGCACTTGCCGATTGAGATGGAGGACGCATTGCATTTGCGGCTGCCGGAGAGGTTTCCGAGGAGGCTGAATTCGGTTGATTTGTTGGGGCGGCGGGAGTAGGTGTTTGATGAAATGTCTGAGTGAAGCGTGGATGACGTCCGCGCGGGAGTGTACAAATATGTGATTTGATTTTGCAATGCTATTTAATTCAATGCGAATGTGGTGTTCCTTGTTTAACATTGGCCATCGCGATTTAGTTGCAGTTGCACAACATTTTGTTTTAAGCAATGTAGCATATTCATGGTTTGGAAAGCTCACCATCAATTGCACTTAATCGAACATAATGGAAAAATTCGATACATGTAGCCGACCCCAATTAATTTGGGATTGAGGCTATATTGTTGTTGTTGTAGCATATTCATGATTGGAATCAACCAATGTAGCATAACGAAGAGGAAGAATAAGAAGAGTTTTGTTGGTATCGATATGTATGTGGTAGGGTACATTTGAGTTAAAGAAAGAGACTTTTGTTGCTTATCACAACTTCATTTTTGAAATATTTCCATGTGTGCTTCTTCGAAACCTATTAAGTTTACAAGCTTGAACGAAGTTATTCTTCCGTAGAAAGAATATTGCAATTTGTTTCGTCCGTTGGGAAGTCAATTAAAAATCTCTATAATCAAATTTCTTTCCCTTGAGTGGTGCATGATGCTTGAGGTTCTACTTTCATTTCTTGTGTTTGGAAGGTGTCTTTACTATTGGGAATCAACTAAGCCATCAAGAGCCTTTGCTCTCTCTGCTTCTGTTTTTTTTAATAGTTGGTGTCACATTACATCATTCCTCTTGCTTGTGTTGGTGCATTTCAGGAGCTCTAATCTTGATTCCAATGAAGCTTGGGATAAACATTGGTTGTAATGGCAGCACGCATTGTAATAGTCACCAGACTTGTTAACATTTTTATTGAAAGGTGTACGGCGCTATTATCAGGTAATCCTCTTACCAAGTTTGGAATACATCTAATTGGAGCAAATGGTCATACAGATTTCATATATTGTCAGCGTGGTTATGGTTTGTTTTGTTTTTTAACGGTCTACAATTAGGTTTTTGTTAATACTTCGTGAATGTATCAATTCTATCGAATAAATGACAGTGGTCAACTTTCCTGGTTAGAAAAATGATGATTTGATGTATGGCGCAGAAGTTTGTTTATATTCTTGGCGGAATGCTTTCTCAAGTGTTTCTCGGGTAGTAAAAATTTTCTATGACTGCATCATCAAGAATAAGGAAAGAAAAAACCCAATTTATCATTTTACCGTCGTAACAAAAATTTGCAGACATTGTACTCGCTGGAGTTATATTGACGAAGTTGTTTGTCTCGGAAATTTTTTGAAAAAAGGGTATGCAAGAAGGGAGTAAAGGGAAAGTTATAACGGAATACAGATGCTAAAATACAAGGTATGGCAGTCAACAAAATCTGTGAGACAACTGCTTCCATAGAACCTCTTAACAGTGTTTGATATAGGGTATCTGGGAAAAACCATTATGGTACTGAATAATCAATTTCTAAGTTACCTCAACACTAAACTATATTACCCTTCTTCTCGAGCATTGATGCGTGTTTGACACTTGAAAATGCATACAATATTTGATAGGAAGGTTCTTTGTGGGCATAAACTCCTGTCAAATATTTTGCCTTGAAGGCTCCATTGAGCTAGGAAAAACCAATATAGTAGTCAATAATTAATTTTTAGTTAACTGTAAGTCTGTAACCCTAATTACTCTTCCCGGGCTTTTGATATGTACAGACAGTTTCCCTCAAAAAAAAGATATGTACAGACAGTTGAAAATACATACAGTATCGATATGCAGGTATTACATGGCCATAAACACCAATCAAATATTTTGTGTAGGCAAGACTCAATTTTACTCTACAATGTCTTCTCCCAACTGCATGGGAATGGTCAGATGGACCTTCTTTCTCCAATCTCTCTAGCTAGGCCAGTCTCACTAATTATGCAAGTATTTATGTGTTTTCCCCCATCTATATAATTCTGGCCATCCTAATCTACTATACTTGCTGTTACCTATCAAAACTTCACAGTTTAAACTTGATGCATCCAATGCTAGTTATTGCATGTCCAAGCTATCTTTCTCAGCTTTCTTTTGTTTGATCTCTAATTTGGTTTACTCCTCCATTTCCTCTATATGTCATTTTGAATTTTATGTCTTCTAAAATTTTTACCAAGCATTCACATTCTTTGCTATGATTAATGTATTAAGTTTTTGTTCCATAAAGCATTGGTCCTCCGGTGGCATCTTAGAAAATTGCTCTTTCAACTTCTCTAGGATCTATGATTCCTTATTATCTAAAGGCATTCAACGTTCAATTTTGTTTTGGGGAAATCATTGCTAGCACGGGCAACGGTAGTGCAATTGATTGGTGGGCTTAGGCTAAGCATATCTTTGATTTTCGGTAAGAAGTTTATGTTCTGCAACATTAGTTCCATATTTCTCAGAGAAGAAATTCAGCATAGATAGCTTACAAATCTAATTTTGGTTTTGTTTTTATTGGAAATTATCATCAAATAAATGGGTGTCAGAAAGTTCATGCTTACTGCATAGCTCTGTGCATGGGTGTGTAGGGGTGGCATAAATTCGGGTATGGACGGGTTCGGGTCTGGACAACCCTTACTGTAAAGAAGTATATTCGTTGTCCGGACCCTGCCCGATTTTAAATTCAGACAAGACTCGCTTGTCTAGACCTGTTTTGCTTAAAATTCGGGTTGTTCGATTGTCCGGATTTATCGCAATCTTGAAATTAACTTCTTATAATAAAAGCTTTTTCAAATATTAAAATATGCATATATTATAATTCTATGTCGTGTAATTTGCAAAAGCAACGTCAAATTCATGCTACTAAACATTTAATGTCAGGAAATAATTATTCAAGTATAAAATAAAATAAAATTTTATTCATTCTACAATCAAAGATATCTTTAATACATTAAATTTTATATGCATTAGAGTAAATTAATATTTGTTAAATTTATAAAATAAGTAGTAAGTGTTTAATATCCTCTTTTATCAAAGAAATTTTTAAATCTATTTAAAACTCAAACCGGGTCCAGACCGGGTCCAAGTTTAAAAGGATTTGTCCAGACCCAACCCAATTTTAAATTTGGACAAGAGGTCTTTGTCCAGACCTGGCTCGTATTTGTTAAAACATTGTCCGAACCCTTTTTATTTCGGGACGGACAAAATCGGGCCGGCGGGTCCGGACACTAAATTGCCACCCTTAGGTGTATGATTCTTTAGGTAACAATGGTGAATAGGATGAAGAAGTGCGTTGTGTTCAAACAACTTTGAACTATTGGAAAGGCAATAAGATTAATGGCATGTGAAGTTAACAGATTAAGACATTTGTCAATCGGAAGGAATTGGGAGTTTTTCGGCTATCAGATAACTTGAAGAACCCTAAAAACATATCCGGCTAACATTTGTGAGTGAGCTTTTGTGACATATTGTTATGATCTGCTAGCCCCTATCTTGCCCCTTTCAAGGCATTTATTTTAGTGTAATGGTCGAGAATTAAACGGATGTCAATGGATTGTAGAAGAAACACGGTTATACCAATCTTCAAAAATAAATGAGACATTTAAAGTTGTTCAAACTATCGGTAAATTAAGGCCTTATTTGGTATGAGGTGGAGATATCTCCAAGGAGATAACTCACAGGGAGTTGAGAACTAATTTTGTTTGGTTGTCCAACTTGCCTGCAAGTTATCTCCCAACTTGCACCCTAAGGTGTGAGATATCTCCCCACCACCCCCTAGGGAGTTATCTCTCAGGAGTTGTGGACAAAATTATCTCCTTATTAATGACTCTTTTATTACTCATTTTTCTCTTGTTTGAAGACTATTTTTGTCAATTCATATTTTTTATTGTTTAAAAACTTGAAACTTCCCTGCAAGTTTAAAGTTGAACCAAACATAAAAAATATTAACTCCAAAGAGCTAACTCCAATGAGATAACTCCCAACTAACAATGTAAGTTATCAAACATAAACCAAACGAGACCTAAACTTATATTTACGCAGTTTAAGCAAATTATACATACGCCCCTATTAATAAGTTATCATATAACAAATCGTAAGGCCTTTTATGTCATGTATTTTATCATATATAATTCATTACTCTGGACCAATTGAAATTGTGCAAAGTCATTCTTTGTGTGCGACCCAATAGGTTCATGCGACGTTGGCAATGAACCAAAACCATTTTGGTACACAAGTCATAAGCGGTCTCTAGCAAGGCATTATGACTACCCAAGTAACATGAATATCAACATCGATACAACCTAATTAATAACGTATATCATATCCTTTTGTCGTGCGATATCCTTTGATTAAACATAAGACATGGAAAGTCACCCTTAATGTTCAATCGTACTAGTCTCGATATTTAGGTAAACTGAAAAACATCCAAGCGACATTGATCATATCAATTCACATGGACTTGACCATTATCAGTCTATCTTATCGAGTGATATATCCACTGATATCTCTCTCTAGACGAGACTGACAAACTCTATCTTGATTCCACACCTTCACATATTATTCACACGGTAACTAATCACAATCTTTATAATTGTCCGGTTAAAGACAACATTTGATTGTGTCAAATTATCATGCTTCTAATATTGAAGTCTATGGTAATCTCAAGTCGAATAACTAAATGATATACCTATCATGAGTAACACTTATAACTTAATTCATGTGGTGTTCTCATAGCGGGTCGGTCCAGAATCTTATTCCATAATAGGTACTCATGATCTTGATTCGTATCCTTATACGCATGATCATCACGTGACCATCAATTAAGATTCACACTAGTCTTAATTCATTATAGTTCCCAGTATAATGACCGACTAGGGACATTTATGATATTTCAACAAATACCAATGGATCTTACTATACAATAAACATGCAATCACTTATAATAAAACAACAAATAAAACATCTATTTTATTAACTAAGATTATAAGATAAACAATGTTTGTAGATTGACCTAGGGCACATGGCCTAACATATTTAGTATAAATATCCCAAAATGAGTTCTAAATCATGGTATTATTGCTTTTTAGGAAATTAAGGTGTAAAGGAAGGAATTTAGAAAAAATAAGAAAAAATGAAGTAAAAACCTACAAAAGTACATTTGGCATCATCACATGTGTTGACACTGTGGGGATACAAGGCACAACGTGGGAAGGAAAGACACGAACGTGGGAGAGATGAAAAAGTGAAGAAAACCAATTCAGGAGGTCTGACGTAGTGGCGACGTTGTGGAGCATAGGGGACGGCGCCGGGTAAGCAAGTGACAGCGCAGAGACACCAGGGAGCAAGGAAATACACATACAGTGGCAACGTAGTGGTGGCGCAGTGGGCTCTAAGGCACAGTGTCGGGGCAGTAAGTGACGCCTGACACGCAGGAAATAGAAAGTAAAGTTTTAATTCGAGTTAAATTGTAAAGTACGGTTTCTAATTGTTATTAGGAAGTATAAATAACTATTAGGACGTGGTAAACTCACCACATACCAATTATTTGCCACCATTAGAGTAGTTTAGCATATGGTTTACATTGAGTTTGAGTATTAAGGAGTTTATGTGAATAAAACATTGAAAACTTCACGTTTGCAATTCAAGTTTGGTTTCATTGATCAAATTCAAGGTAATATTTATATTCATCTTTGATTTGCAATGATGTTCATTATGAATTATGATATGTGTGTTTTAATAAAGTGTGAGTAGTCTATTTATCTTAGGGATCGATGGATGCTATGGTATGAATATTATGCTTTGAATATGAATAAAAAGTAATAATAAAAAGTGTAATGATTAGAATTTGTATTGCATCTGAGCGTAATGCTTTAGACATCTTGATCACATGTTTAATGAACTTAGGCTTTAGGAGTTATCATGGACATTGAAGCTTTTAATACGGACATGAACGGTACAACCATAAAATACACAACATCGAGCGATAGTTGTTGATTAGGGAGGCACAGATAGTAAACTTAATTTGTTATGAATCCAATGATTGGAGACTTACGTTATTCACACCGATAGATGGAGTTCTAGTTTGCACCTTATAATCTTTTCCGTCACGATAGTGGGTTGAAGTGGATTTGAAGGAAATCCGTTTATTCTAATTAAGCATTGAACACAACATATTGAGATGTACACATAAATACAAAGCATATTATTAAATTACCTTGGTGAAGTTGTGAACCAAAGTATCCTTAATATAAGAGTTCAAGTAAAGTTTAATTTGATTTGTTAGACTAGTTAGTATAAAACCAATTAAAAAGTGGATTCTTTAGCAATAGTTCAAAGTTCAATAGGTAATTAACAACTAGTGCAAAAACCTTTCCCTGATGACGATATCCGTGATCAACGTAAGTTGATTGCATTATTACTACATGTGAGTTGTTATATTCACGGCACACACAACAGCGGCGGCGTCACGACATCAACGGCGAGGGCGAAACGCCGCCGCCGGAAGGGCCTCCACTAGGAAGCCTCAAAAGCTTCAAGGGAGGGGGTAGCTCCTTGGCCACCATCTCCCAAGCAACCCCTTGCCAGAAGAGCTGGTGGGGGGCGCATCAGCGCCTCCTGGTCGACCCTAACAGGGGTGCCCTAGGATTAGGCGAATACTTGGGCGCCCTCGGGTATAGACCCGAGGTGAGTAGGTGCTCCTCCCTAACGCCAGGACATCCTAGGGCAAGGCCCTTGGGCAGTCCAAGCAATGGACAACGGTAGGGGCCTATTTTACTTGGCCCCAAACCAGGGGCCAAGTTGGCCCTTGACCCAAAAATAAGGGCTAACTTGGCCCCTGATAAAAATAAAATAAAATAAAATAACAATATATATGATAAATAAGAGTAATATATATAATAAAATAAAATACAAACAAATCCTTGCCTTCAAACGGGGTGCACTATTGTGTCAAAGAGGGAGACCGACCCGGTCCCACCCCTTGACCCTCTCGTCGGGCGATGGAGGACTCGCTGGACCCACACTAGTGAACCCTGAAATAAATTTAAAAATAAATTAGAATTAATATATGACTTGTCGATGATGTGAATGTGTCTTGAATTGTTTAGATTCGCAAAGCTGTTCGCATAGGACCTCGAGAGCGCGAGAATCGAAAATAAGACTCGCGACGAGTCGAGGTAAATGAGGAGTTTGCTCAATTATCAAATATGGCTTGACATTAGTTATGTTAGGACATACATTTTTAATTAAAGACTTGGAAAATGGGTTGCATCGTCTTATTGACTTGATTCTACTTATCTATATGATGTATGTTTGTTGCACCAAACTTTGGATTACCTACTCCTGGGTAAAGAGCTTGAATTACCCTCTCATGGGTAAAAAAATGGGATTTTCCTCTCTTGGGGTAAGGAGTTGGGATTACCCTCTCCAAGGTAAGGAGCTAGGATTACTTTCTTATAAAAATCATTGTGGTCGGTCAATAGACATGAGCGGTGGCTAAATTCTCATGAAAACCTCAAGTGATTTTGGTGCACATATCGGTGATGGCTTTGGACAAACCTACTATTGGTTTGATGGGACTAACAAGAAGGCACATAAAGGCCTATGTGTCGTCCAGTGGTTGCAATCACCTCGAAGGTAGAGGAATCAGTCGTCAGATTCTTGTCAATAACTAGTGTGCATTGAATGAGACCACGACTTTATATTATTACTATTATATGGTATATCTCTTTTGTGAACCCTATGCATGATGATGAGTTTTGACTTGAATATGCTTTTTATCAATCTTGTTGACATGATTTATGAATGCTTTATAAACCCATGCGATGTCTTGTTTTAGATATTTCTTTATTCTATTTCAATTCATGCTAGCCTTGCATGGTTATTAAGAATTAATTGCATATTTGATGGTTGAGCAGATTTTTTCATTACTAAGCTCCGTTGCCCCTTTTAGCTCACCTATTTATATTTCAGGACCATACAATTCGACGCTAGATCAAGATAAAGGAAAGACGATTGTTTGCAGTTTTCTCTTGTTGTGAGCCTTGTAATGTTATTGTCTAATTATTTGATTTTGAAACTATTGAACTTGAGTTATGTTTAAATAGGCATTTTGGGTAGAATGTACTTTACTATCCTTTAGTCTAAACTAATTAGTAGTATTTGAATGTCTTAAGTTATTTTAAGGATTTAAAAACTTAATTATAGTTTCATAGTACGTCATATGGATTTCCCTTTATTTAGATCCACAATTAATTATCCATATGCACTAGTTTGATATTCCGCAGGTTGTTTTAGGCGCGTCAAACAGTTTGCTCGGGTCCGGTTCGGGTATTGAGCCTGGGTAACGGTTAAGGCCGGGCGACCCTACCTCAGGCCAGGTGAGGGTTGTCACGCCCATACCCCAGTCACCCCTATCTCGAATCACATTCTCATCACCAACTTTAATCCGATGAAATTTGAGAAACCACATCGATTCGATACCTTGGGTGCATTCCTTAGGTCTTTTAGTGTCGATTTTGAGGTTTATTTGGATTTTATTTCTTTTTTGAGTCGATATTGCTTGTGGTTTTGTTTTTAGGTTTAGGGCTTCGATTTGGGGCTTGAATCTTGCATTTTGGGTACAAAGTCTCGATGAAATCTAAAATATCAAGTGATTTCAAGCAAAACCTACTATTTTTTGTTGTTTTCATGTATTTTTTAGGAGTTTTGAAATTCTTTTGTCGTTCTTGTTGCCCGCGGGTGTCAAACATAAATGACCAACAACTCTGAAGAGGTGTCGGATACAAATGGCCGACATTTTTAAAGAGGTATTGGCTAGATCCTTCCGTCGCCCACTGAGACCGAGTTCTTTTTGAAATCTTGGTTGAAGTTGGCCGAGGTCTCGATTGGAGTCGGCTGATACCGCTTTCAAGGTCTCGGCCCAATGCGTCCGAACCATGCAGGCGACACTTCTTCACTTCTATGACACGACGCGAGTACATCCGACTTTGTTCAATGAAAAAACACTCATACGACACTTGGTGACCTAGTACAAGTGCTCTACAATGACTAAAACTGAGAAATGAAGATGATTAATGGATGTTGAGGTGAGGGTAAGAGTAATGGGGTCAGCAAAGTTTTTTTTGGAATTTTGAAAAAAAAAGTGGGCTAAAATAAGAAAAAAGTGAGGTAAGAGAAGTAAAAATTCAATAATGGTTCCTCTAAGCAAAAACCGGTCGGTTTAGTTGCTTTTGTTTTATTTGTCGATGGCAATTTATATGTAGGTCGGCCAGTGAAGGCATTACAAAAAAAAAAAAAAAAAAAAAAAAAAAAAAAGTGGACGGCGAATAGTCCCCAAGGCAGAGTGGGCTGGTGTGTGCTGGGGCTCGCGTCCAAACCCGTTTAATGAACTGCGCTCGATTTGTGCAGCCCGTGCTCTATACCCGTCAACTCCTCTACAGTCTAAACGGCACAATTCCTCTCTCTCTCTCTCTCTCAACAGTGTTGCGCTCTCTTTTTTCTCTCACTCTCGCGTCGGCGAATCCCTCTCTCTAAAAAAGGGGACGCTGACGCTGTGTCTGCCGGTGGTTGATGACGACGGCCAACAACAGCCCTGCAACTGGTTTCGGGTAGTTGCAGCAGGTGATTGTGACCTTCCACTAGGTCTTTCTCCAAATCCTTGCTTAGTGCAAAACCTCAATTCCATCCAATTTCATGCCTCGGGTTCACAATACTATAAGTTTTAACTTTTTTGACTGGTTTAATGGTTGTGTAGGGCATTGAGGAGTTTTGACTAGTTTGAGTTTTTGCTTGAATTTGTTCATTGATTTCAACTGAAATTTACAAGGTACGCTTTCCTACTATATATATATATATATTATCGAGTTCACTAATGTTTTTATAATTTTTGGAGAAATTGGAGTTCAAAGTGAGTTGACATTGGATTAGGGTTTTATCATTTTAGCCATAGGGCATGGTTTTGGTTATTGAAGTAATGATCTAAATTAAGATTACGAAGGCTTAATAGAATAAGGTTAGGTAGTTCGACCATATGTAGTGATTTCATGAAATTGACTTGAGTGGCTACGGATCACATTTAAGACATTCTTTAGGAGTAAATACTGACTATTTATGGATCTCGGGAATGAGCTAAGTGTCCAACCAAGTGCAATTCTAAGCGTAAAGTGATCCATAAGCCAGGAATTGGCGTTGAAGTATTTTTTGAATTGAAAATATATGCTAAAACAAAATCAATATAATACTTAATGAAATTAGATAGTATTTATGCTTAAGAGTTTTGGAAATCACGCCATCCATTGCACTAAAGTGAGCGCAATGGAAGAGTTTGATCCATGTATTGAGGCTATGTTGTTGTTGTTACGCAATAACAAGTTTACGACATTGAATTCTGAATTTTGAAATGTTGGCCTTGGTTTGGTTTCAACTATGACTTGTTGAATTTGATCTACAACTTGGTTAGTTTGGTGTTAATGACGTGAAAAGAATCATTTTGATCAGTCTTGTCTTTAAACTTTTGAAATTGTTTCCTAGAGGCACTAAAGTCTTGGAATAAATATTAGGATTAAAGGTGACTCTGTTGGTGTCTGAACGATTTAATGCATACTCGTGTGAAAATATTGAATCTCAAATTGTGTTGGTTGATTGAGAATTTAGCTCATGGATGAGGACCTCGTTGTTTAAGTATTGTTCAATCGATCGAGAAGAATTTAGATCACTAAATCTTGCAGAGAAAAGGAATTGTTTTTTGTTAAGGTACTCAAGTAGATGCAATCGAGCTGAATGGAAGTATTTATTCTATGTAGCTGATCCAACTAATGTGAGATCGAGTCTTTGTTGTTGTTATTTTTACTTAAGTAGAGAGGTTGAACTGACCTAAAAAAAGTAAAGAGGTGAACACTTAAGGTGAAATTATTTTAATGTTTCGCTTGAAAGGAATTTAATGGAAGCCAATAACTTATTGATGTACAATTTTTTGGGATGGAAAAGATGTGTCAAATGGTTTATTTTTCAAATAAGTGATTCTCTTGGCTTCGAAAAAAAAGTGATTCTCTTTGGACGTTTCAAAGAAATTGAGCTAGTAGCCTAGTAGGCTAGTAGTGATGTGTATGATATTAGCCTCTGATAGATTTGTTTCATTTCATAAATGCACAAAACATTTGAGGCCCGAGTATAGATATATAGTAAATCGAAGCAAAAACTTGGTACTGTTATGTATAACATAAAGGTATAATATAGATTCTTTGCAAAAAAGGGTATAATATAGATGTATAGACAGACAAAAATTTGTTATTATTTACATGTATAATAATAAAGGTATAGTCTATATGTATAAACAAACAATATCAAAGGCACATGAAGAAAAAGAATATTATTAAATAAAAAATATAAAAGTGGACATATTCTTCTTCTCTTGTCTTGTTTTGTTGGATCAAACGATATCGTTGTATATAGCTCCAAACATAACGTAAAATAAACAAAATTCCCTAGGATAGCTATCGACTCCAACAAGTAATATCAAGCCTCATTGTCTTTTAAAGAAAATAAATTAAAGATATTAAAAGAAACGAAGTGATTCTAATATTATATGTGCCTATCTTTTGATAAAATATTGAATGCAATTACATACAACTATGAAACGTGCGCATGAATAAATTAAATTTAAATTCTAGAATTCTATTTTACTTTTGATAAAACATTAAGTTCAATTATGTACAAATAATTAAGATATGTTTTAGTTTAACTTAAGTAGTTATCCAAAATTCACCAAAAAAGTAGTTATCCAAATAAATAGAACAAATAAACTATGTAAGATTGAAAGTGTTAAAATAGGAAAGAAAAAAAAAATCGACACAAGATCGGCCCCTCTGAGTTTTCGACTAAAAAAAATTGGGACGGAAAATATTAAGGGTAGTTTTGAAATTTTAAGTGACGAAGGAATAAAGAGGTATTAGTGCTTATTATATTACTTAGATATATTACTTAGACATATCTTACTTTTTTATGTAAAAGCACCAATAGTACTTTTTCCTTCGTGACTTGAAATGACCTTATAACCCCTTCTTCACTTGTCGATTTCAATCTCTCTCTCTCTCTCTCTCTCTCTCTATATATATATATATATATATATATCAATCTCTCTCGAATACTAATCATTTCTCTTTTCTTGGCTTCTCTTTTGATCTTCTCGGCTTCTCTACTATGTTATTTCAATTTTCTCTCCTACTATATTTTGCATTCGGCGCATCTCCTTCTCGACTCCAACAATCGATTTCATACCTCTGTCAACCAACTCCTTTTTGATTTTGATCTCGTAGACTTCCCCAAAGGCTTTTGCTTGCCTCGTCATTGCTTCTCTGGTTTTTGGTGAGGTGGTGTTTTCTTGCCTTGCTTGATTGTTGTTGCCTTTGTCAGATTTGTAGAGTAATTGGTATTTTAGTTTTGGATATTGATTGGTTTAATGGATTACTTTGTTTTCGTTGTTTTTGGTGTACATGGGTCTTTTCTGGTTTTGATATTAGGAATAGTGTACATGTTAGTTTCTCTCACTAATCAATATTCACTATTAGTTCATTCTCATGTTCTTCATACTTACTGTGTAAAATTGAGAGGTTTAGTTTCTCTTAATAGGGCAAAAACCCTTTGCAGATCACTTGTTTGAATAAATGCCAGTATAGGTTATTGGAATATGTTGTGGAAGTGAATTTTAAGGGTTAATTGGTTAGTTTTGTTTGACTCCACATAGATGATGATTGAATGGCAAAGCAAAGTGTTATCATTATTATTATTGTTCGTATTTTGCCATCCTTGCAATTTTAGAATTTTATCCTTCCTTTATGTCACTAATGGGAATCAACAACATTCACCAAAATGCTAATTTAGGTTCTCAACTTACTACATCCAGATGAATTCACAAAGAAAACATTATTTGAGTTTCATTTGTTTTTTTTTTTCTTTGTACAAAACGATATTTTTTAGGATCAATGTATTTTTTATGCATTTGTAGAATCACATTTTGGGATGTTAAAAAATTACAATAGTTGAATTAAAGCCTGCAAGCGCAGCGAGCGGGCTCTATCGTGTGAAACATGTTTACATAACTAGTATATATACACGAAATGAAATACAATAAGAGGAGTTTACTCTTGATATCTTTTTATCTCCATTACACTATATATTTAAGTGTTGCATTGCATTTTGTATATTGTACATGCTTAGTTATAGTTTATATATATATGCCATTGACTATAGTCACTTTGTCGTTACTATTTCACATACTAATATGTTTAATGGTCAACTTCTCTTTCTTGAGAACATTCGGTAAGGCTAAAAGTTTGGGACACTCCTAAAAGTTAGTCGTTTATAATTTATGTAAACGTTATTTATTAGGCTAATCAACGGACTCTTTCTACTATCTTATGGGCCCCTTTTAACAAAAGAAAAGGGGTAGTCGATTAGTGTTCATCATGTGTTCTACTACTTAAGTGATTTCTATTCATGTTTGCTGGAATTGTAATTTTTTGGTGTTACATAGAGAGTGCTAGTTGTGTAAAAAGTTCATTAAGTTTCTTTACGCTTATGTAATCACATTGACTATATTACAAATGAACGTGGTGTGGAAGTTTTCTGGATTTTCCCAATGTTCTTTGATTTTTCCCATTTGTAACCACGTGGTATAATTTGCAGATTTTAATATTTCTATGTTAATTTGTGAAAAAAAGTTATTTAAACTTTTCAAATGTCGACTTATGAGATTCAGACTAGGGATCATAACCATCGTCTTTGTTAGAAATGTTCATAAAGAATAAATATATATAAGACAATGTTGGGCGATAAATGAATATTGCATATTAACAAGAAAAGGTGAAAGAAGAGATAAAATATCCAAAAGGTACTGAACTATTGTACCTATAAAAAACCTACTATTAGAGGAAAATTGAAACTTTTTGCAATGAGTTCATATACATCTAATGAGATGTTGAGAATAAAAAGTTCAAAGATAATTTCTTCTTACAACATGTGTTGCAATCATTTTATAAATTGTATATCTTATCTTAACCCATTGCACCATATACTCTCATACATTTAACGTCAAATGTAAATTAATATGCCTCTTTAGTATGCGTTGACAAAACTTGGATCTTCATCACCATTGAACTACTATATTTTCTTATGATATCTCAATTTTTTTTTTTTTTATTTTTTTTTTCAAAAAAGCCCTACATCAAAATTATAATAGTCCAAGTTAAGTTTGGATTTAAGTAATTGAAGTCTCGGGCAAAAAGCTGAAAGTTGGATCCTTGCAAATGAATATATTCTAGGTTGGTTGATGGCTATATGTATATCCTTTGACGGTTTGTGGATGACACTAGTAGGTTCATTCAAGTGCTTATGGGATGAGAATATATATGATATGTCCATGTTGAAGGGGAAATTATGATGCGACTTTTGTAGGAATTAGGAATTGGGGTTTAGGGTTTAGGGTTAATGGAGTTTATCCTTCAAAATTTGAGAGGAAGATTGGTACTCTGACTCAGCCTCAACTCATATATGTAGGTATTTGGGTATGGTTGTATGCTTGTAACTTGTAAGAGAAAGAATCATGTTATTTCTGCCAGTGGAAATGTATGGTTTCCTGATTGCACAGGGTAAAAGAAGAATACTCTCTTGTTGTCTGGAAACTAGTGAATAGAGAATGACCTCAATGTGGCAAGAAAGATAGAAATCTTGCTTGTTGTAGATGCGGAGAGAAGAGAATGAGGCTTCTCCAATTCTTGACAACCATTGCTAGAGAAGGGAAGAGGAGTTAGGGTAAGAGACTAGAGAGTGATAACTAAAGAGAGAATGATAGGAGTAAAGTTAGAGAGAATTGGAATTGAATGTTCACTTTGGAGAGGGAGAGTTGGAGTAGTGTTGTTATTTTGCTTTATTCGTTACGCATGAACCTCTCTTCCATATTATGGAGCTTTGCTTTTGGAGTGGCTCTGTTAGGTGGGAACCGCTTCTCCTTCCAACTGCTGCTGTCTTTTTGAGCTTCACTTGTATTTCTCCCTTGTCATGTCAAGAATCCTTTCTTTGCATTTGTCTTAATAACAAATGATGAATGAATTTGTTACTGGTCTCTGCTACGTGATTTTATTAGAGTTTAGCAAATCAAATAATTATTCTAGAATAATCACACTCCCATTATTTAAACTAAGTGGTGTAATAGTTAGTCCAAGATATTCTTGCTCTCCTTATTTATCGTTTTTGCTCATATTCCTTAAACTCCGTACATCGTGGAAACAACAAACTAAAATATACTCCACTTTCTCTCCAAGGTCAAGGACTGCTGTTCTGCAACACTTATCTTCTCTAAATGACTAGGCCAAAACTTTTAGTTTCTCAATTAGATATTTAACTGTGTTGAAAACTGTTTTGTACAGAGCACGATTATATACTCTTAACCTTGATTTGCATTATCATAATTCAATCACTAGGATAATTGATATCTTCCTGCTGGCTTTGAAGATGGCCTCAATTATGGAAGCCAAGTCCCCAACTACTATTGCATTTATGGAGCAGGCAATGCAACAGGTACCATACTATCTCTTTGATTGTGTAGAACAAGAATGGTAAACCTTTATTGAAGAACTACTTCGTTTATCAAAATTTTTCTTGAGAGGCTTGATATCTATTACCCGCCGAGTCTTTTGGATCAATTTTTATATGCTGGAGAAACCGGCATATGAACTTAGTTGGGATTAACTAGATACATGATTTTCTAAGAAAATTGTTGACTTTGATAAGCTTTCTGAGTTATGACAAATGAGAGAACTGTTTTTCATCTTGATTCTTGATTGTGGTATTCTAGCTTCCTGTCAAATAATGAATATACATTGGACTGCGTTTTTTACTTTGATAGAATTATAATTTGTCGTGAATTCATGTTTGTAGTCAATTAATAAATTAATATCTATTGGCATGTTAGTTCTAGCTGCTTGATATGTTGTCCAATCGATTTCTGCCAATTTTGCTCTTTCGTGAAAGTAAGGGGGTACGCTAATTGACAGGTTTGTTTATTCTTTGCAATAACTCTGCTTTGGTAACTAAATTAAGGTCAATCATATTTGCTGATTATAAGATGTGGATCATTGAATAATTGCTGATTCAGCCCCTTTTTTTTTACCATGCTATGTTAATTGAGTGCAAATTGTTCTTAGAACCCACCTAGTTTACATGACATAATGTAGAAACTCCTATGAGCTACTTCTTTATGTGTGCTTACTAGGTTTTTTAGCTATAATGTTTACTCTTGCAGCGTTATGTTTCCTGACACTTGTTGATGCTTGCTCCTTTTTTTGCAGGCAAAACTTGCTTTGCACAACCTTGAAGTGCCTGTTGGGTAAGGACATATTTTGCTTGCCTGTTTATATGTGTATGTGTACTGTTTCCAAGAAAAACACCATTCTCCTGGGTGATATATTTGTTGAAAATGCTTGAAAGAGGTCAATGAATCAATTGTTTTTATGCACAAGGAAATTAATCGACATATCATCCTGAAGATTCTTGTCTATTTTTTTTTTTGTTTCCTTTTACATCTCTCATAAGATCCATGTAGTTGCCTATAATTCATGTTTTCAGTGTCCATCTTTTTATCGTCTTCTTATCCAATGACATTTTTTTCTCTTCAAACTTTTTGGGCATCTTATCCCGTAAATATTTCAATTATGAAATGATCAACAACTCAAAATACTTACTGAAAGCAATTTTAATCACATGAAAATGTTCTGTTATTCTTCTTTTGCTAGAGACTTATTTAATGTACTGTAGTTGATTTATCTCCTTCCTATTAGTTTGGGAAAAACGAAATTTTTGTTTGCTTATTATCTGTAGGACTTCAGGTTCGTCGTTGTTTGAAAAATCTTGAAGTATTTCAAGGTGGTAGATAGTCTTACACCGTTTTACATGTAAAGTATTTAAGTAAATTTGCTTATTTGTGATATATGCAAAGCCTATAAATTTTCTTCATAAAGAAATCCTACTTGCAGTTGAAATCAAATATTTTGGAAATTAAATGAGTGATGGTGAAAGGGAGTATATACTTTGCTTTTGTCAATTATGTTATAAATATTTGAAGAATTTGAAATTGAGATCAAATTGTGAAACTGCCTCTATTAATGATTTCTTAAGTTAAATACAGGAAATATTTTTCTTGTTTCTAATTGTACAATGAAATCTTTCAATTGCTCAGTTGTGTGATCGTTAAAGATCAAAAGGTCATTGCCTCGGGGAGAAATCGGACTACAGAGACACGAAACGTATGATTCCGACTTCTTGGTTTTCTTGAATAAAAAATCATTTTTGTTACGTAGCATTTGTTTTCTCAAAGAAGAATCTTTTGTTTTATTTTGTCGAAAATAAATTTATTTTGCTCCATCAATATAGCTTTTGTTTTGTTCTTTGATTGACTTCCATACTAATTCAAACAACTAATAGATTCCTTGCATCCATCCCTCTTGTTTTAGTGTAAGTTATTTACTGTTTTCGACATGGGAAACGAGTTGCTGTTGGGTCCGAATATTTGCATTAAATGAAACTTCTATTGGTTTAGTTGTTTTCCGTATAGTTTGTTCTTGAACTGTGTACTTTTTACTTGATGTTGTCATTATAGTATTTGTTAAGCTGGTTGGAAAGATACTTATTCACCTTTGACAAGTGTAACGATGGCATGAAAGCTGTTGAGACGTCATTACCTAATTCTTTGGTAGCCACGGACTATGTAACGCAATTTGCACATTACGATTGTGTTCTTTTCTATGGTTGTGAATTAGACATTGACATTCTTAGATGGTGTTTGGTATATGGGAATTTGGGGTTGGGATTTTAATAGAACATTGAACCTTTGTTGAACAAAAACAAGAGAATCGAAAGAGAAGAAGATTATTGCTGAACTGAACCACAGAACAAGCAATCCCACAATATTCAAGAGTTTGGACTCTCCAAGAACTCAAAGGGTTCACCTAATTACAATCAAGACAACAAGATACCTTTCTCTACCTCACAAGTCACAACATCTATTTATACTACAAATTCAAAATTACCCACTCAACTTCCTTGTAACTAACTTGATCTCACACTTCCATTATTGTTGTGGTCCCCCCCTAACTCATTGATTGGGGTCTTAACAAAGTTTAAATGAAGGGGAATTCAATTCCTAGGAATATAAGTGTATGTGAATTTGAATTGATTTTAATTCAATTCCTTTGCAAAGAATTCAAATTCTACTATTTGGTTGAATGAAAGGAAGTTAAGATTGAAAATCCATATTCCTTTTTTTGTCAGTAAGTAATTTAGTATTGTAATTTATACTATTAATTTTAAAAATTATGTTTATCTTGTAAACCTTTACAAAGATGAAATAGTTGACAACTTTTAAATATTTTATAATTTTTAAGACAAAAAGGTAAAGAAATAGCACACAGACATAATTACAAGAAAAGATTGCACACTAATTTCTTGGGAATTCAAGAAAAAAATGAAATTAATCAATTCTCATAACATTTTTGTTGTTGTTGTGCAATATAAAAAAACAAGAGAATTGAAAGAGAAGAAGAAGATTATTGATGAACCGAACCACATAACAAGCAATCCCACAACATTTAAGAGTTTGGACTCTCCAAGAACTCAAAGAGTTCACCTAATTACAATCAAGACAACAAGATACCTTTCTCTACCTCTCAACATCCATTTATACTACACATTCGAAATTACCCACTCAACTTCCTTGTAACTAACTTGATCTCAATCTTCCATTGTTGTTGTGGTCCCCCTAACTCCTCATTGATTGGGGTCTTAACAACTTTAAATGAAGGGGAATTCAATTCCTAGGAATATAAATATATGTGAATTTGAATTGATTTTAATTCAATTCCTTTTCAAGGAATTCATATCTACTGCCTGGTTGAATGAAGGGAAGTTAAGATTGAAAATCCATATTCCTTTTTTTGTCAGTAACTAATTTACTATTGTAATTTATACTATTAATTTTAAAAATTATGATTATCTTGTAAACATTTACAAAGATGAAATAGTTGACAACTTTTAAATATTTTATAATTTTGAGACAAAAATGCAAAGAAATAATGAACATACATAATTACAAGAAAATATTGCACACTTATTTCTTGGGAATTCAAGAAAAAAATGAAATTAATCAATTCTCATAACATTTTTGTTGTTGTTGTGCAATAGAAAAAAAAAAAGAGAATTGAAAGTAAAGAAGAAGATTATTGCTGAACTGAACCACATAACAAGCAATCCCACAACATTCAAGAGTCTGGACTCTCCAAGAACTCAAAGAGTTCACCTAATTACAATAAAGACAACAAGATAACTTTCTCTACCTCACAACATCTAATTATACTACAAATTTAAAATTACCCACTCAACTTCCTTTGTAACTAACTTGATCTCACACTTCCATTGTTGTTGTGTTCCCCCTAACTCATTGATTGGGGTCTTGACAAGTTTAAATGAAGGAGAATTCAATTCCTAGGAATATAAATGTATGTGAATTTGAATCGCTTTTAATTCAATGCCGTTGCAAGGAATTCAAATTCTACTGTTTGGTTGAATGAAATGAAGTTAAGATTGAAAATCCATATTCCTTTTTTCGTCAGTAAGTAATTTACTATTGTAATTTATATTATTAATTTTAAAAATTATGTTTTATGAAATAGTTGACAACTTTTAAATATTTTATAATTTTGAGACAAAAATGCAAAGAAATAGCAAACAGACATAATTACAAGAAAAGATTGCACACTAATTTCTTGGGAATTCAAGAAAAAAATTATTAATCTCATTACATTTTTGTTGTTGTGCAATTCTCTGTTACAACACCCAACACAATATCCTAAAAAACAGTGAAACGTAGACTTTATTGATAAAAGGACAAAATGTTCCCAGAGAAGGAGAGACTCTCTCCTCTCAGCCCAGACACTATGGTCTCCCCAGTACACAGAAAATCCCCCCCGTTTCACACATCAGTACATCACATATATACTCTACCACTGACTATCACGTACTAGTGCGCTGGACCTCAGCTGGGCCCACACTTGGCAGCGATCCCCTACTCCCCTTTGTCCTTCTAGTATACCACTTCTTGATAGGAGGCCTAACATTACTCCCCTCCTGAAGAACCACCTTGTCCTCAAGGTGGAAGGAAGGAAAAGACTTCCGAACATGGCGAACCAGCTCCCATGTTGCATCCGATTCCGGCAGATTGGTCCACTTGACAAGAACCTCAGGACCCGCTACAAGAGCGCGATAAGCCAAGATACATTCCGGTTCAACAACCACCATCACTGAGTCAGGGGAGAAAGGCGGCAACTCGGGGCAAATGGGCACGGGCCCAATCACCTTTCGTAACCGTGAGACGTGAAAGACGTTATGGATGGAGGCGGTAGGAGGAAGCTCCAGTCGGTACGCCACTGGTCCAATACGGGTGAGAACTTTATAAGGGCCGAAATACCTCGGACTAAGCTTCATATTGGAACGATGGGCCACTGTTTGCTGACGGTAGGGACGCAATTTTAAGTACGCCAGGTCACCCACCGTGAAAGAGATGTCCCGGCAGTGCTTGTCAGCCTGCTGGCGCATACGGTTCTGAGCAAGTTGCAACTGATCTCTGATCTCGGCCAGAATGAGATCACGGGAGTGCAGCAGAGAGTCCAGATCAGGAGAGGTCGAGGTGGAGGAGAACCCATAACGGACCAGCGGAGGAGGATCACGACCGTAGAGGACCTTGAAAGGCGAACATTGGAGGGAAGAATGGAATAAAGAGTTATACCAAAATTCGGCCCAATGTAGCCAATCAGACCAATCTTTGGGTTGTTGATGAATAAAGCAGCGCAAATAAGTTTCAACACACCTGTTAACCACTTCGGTCTGGCCGTCGCTTTGAGGATGGTAAGCGGAGCTGCGGTGCAATTGGGTATGCTGAAGACGGAATAATTCACTCCAAAAGTGACTGAGAAACACCTTGTCACGGTCGGAAACAATACTGTTGGGGAGACCGTGGAGCTTAACCACTCCTTTAATGAACACATTCGCTACAACACGAGCTGAAAAAGGATGGCGTAAGGGCAGGAAATGACTATACTTGCTGAAACGGTCGACCACAACAAGAATGGAGTTGAATCCCTTTGAGGAAGGTAAACCTTCAATGAAATCCATCGAGATATCTTCGAACACCCCCGATGGAATAGGTAAGGGCTGAAGCAACCCCCCGGCGATAAAGTCTCGTACTTATTGCGTTGGCAAATGTCGCAAGAAGCCACGAAGGTTTTGACATCATTCTTCACCCCAACCCAAAAGAATTCCGCCGACACCCGCTTATATGTTTTGAGAAAACCGCCATGCCCGCCGATGGGAGAGGAGTGGAATTCAGCTAATAAGCGTGCCTTAAGTGAAGATGAGGAAGAGATCACAGTGCGACCCCGAAAATGAAGGAGGCCCCGTTGTATAGACCAACCCGGTTTCTCAAGAGAGCCCTGCTGGAGACCATGAAGAATGGGAGCTAAAAAATCATCAAGCTCAATTTCAGACGTGATGACCGAAGTATCAGCAAGAGAAGAGACCATCAGAGAGTGAAGTGAGCCGTCGAAAGAAAAACGAGAAAGAGCATCAGCAGCTTGGTTGGAAGAGCCCGGTCTGTATTGGATGTCAAAATGGTAGCCGAGTAATTTGATGAGCCAGCGTTGGTACTCCGGAGCTACTACCCGTTGCTCTAATAAGAATTTCAGACTTCGCTGATCAGTACGCACCAAGAACTTGCGGCCCAAGAGGTAATGGCGCCACTTTTGGATGGCCAACACGATGGCCATCAATTCACGTTCATAGCCAGATTTGCACCGAGCCCGGGGCGAAAGAGCTTGACTAAAAAACGCAATGGGACGGTCGTGCTGAGAGAGGACGGCCCCTACCCCCACGCCCGAGGCGTCTGTCTCGATCACAAAGAGAGAATGAAAATCAGGCAAGGACAACATCGGCACCTCCTTCATAGCCTGCTTGAGGTGTTGGACCGCGAAGGTAGCCTCATCAGACCACTCAAAAGAGTCTTTGCGAAGTAGTTGAGTAAGCGGAGTGGCCAGTTTCCCATAATCCCGAACAAAACGCCTATAATAGTCGGTGGTCCCTGGAAGCCGCGCAACTCCTTCGGGGACTTCGGCATTGGCCACATATCCATGGCTCGGACTTTGTCCGGATCAGCGCGAACCCCTTCACCGGAAATAATGTGACCCAAATATTCCAGAGTAGTACGGCCGAAGCAACATTTCTTGAGATTAACAAACAAAGAGTGTGAGTGCAGAATAGAAAGGACCTGCTGGAGATGGTCACAATGCGCGGTCATGGATGAGCTAAACACCAAGATATCGTCGAAGAACACCAACACGCAACGACGGAGCAGCCCTTTGAAAATGGAGTTCATAAGAGATTGAAAGGTGGCCGGGGCGTTAGACAAACCAAACGGCATAACCCGAAACTCAAAATGGCCGTCGTGAGTCCGAAAAGCCATCTTGGGTATGTCAGCAGTTTTAACTCTTATCTGGTGGTAGCCGGAGCGCAAATCCAACTTGGAAAAAATGCAAGCTCCATGGAGTTCGTCGAGCAGCTCATCGATGTTAGGGATGGGAAACCTGTCGGGCACCGTCACGCTATTCAACGCCCTATAATCCACACAGAACCTCCAGCTGCCATCCTTCTTTTTCACCAGCAACACTGGGCTTGAAAATGGACTGTTACTCGGCTGTATAATTCCCGAAGCTAACATCTCAGTGACCATCCGTTCAATCTCTGCCTTCTGAACCTGGGGGTAACGATAAGGACGGACGCGAATGGGCTCAATTCCATCCTTCAGCACAATTTCGTGGTCACAATCACGGGAAGGTGGCAACGAAGTGGGCTCCTGAAACAAAGAAGAAAATGAGTCCAGCAGCTGTTGTAAACAGGGTGCAATCTCTTCGCGGACTGGGGAAAAGCCGGACGACTCCAGACTACAACATTCCACTAGAAAACAGCCCACTCCATCTTCGAAAGTACGTTGGAGGGCTTTACAAGAGACACAAACTCGATGAAGAGTAGGATCCCCGCGTAAGGTCACTCGCTCACCCGCCACTGTAAACGTGAGGGAGAGGTTTTGCCAATCAACAGTGGTAATACCCATAGTCTTCAACCATTTCATGCCCAAAATCAAATCATGGCCTCGCATGCCAATAGGAAAGAAATCAGCCACCACCTTGAGGTCTTGGAAAAGCACACATAGATCCTTGCAAACGCCTGACCCCGTCAAACGAGCGCCTCCACCCACAAAAACCCCATACGAAGCTGTCGGTGAAAGGGGAATTTGTAAAGCACTAACCAGAGTTGGCGAGATAAAATTGTGGGACGCCCCGCTGTCGATGAGCACCACCACGTCCCGTTCCGCCACCCGACCACGGACCTTAATGGTATGTGGATCAGGAATGCCTCCCAAAGCATGAGCAGACAATTCAAGAGTAGCTGGATCAGTATGGAAATCGGCAGACTCGTCAGGAGTATCTGTCGACAACTCCCCTTCCTCATCAGCAACGAGCATAACATTCAACACCTTCCTCGCGCAACGATGGCCCACAAACCATTTGTCATCACACCGGTAGCACAGTCCCTGTTTGCGCCGGATCTGAGCCTCAGACTCGGTTAGTCGTTTATGCGTGGGTGGTGAAACGTTGGGTGTAACTGCAGCAGAAGGCCTTGGACTCGACGATCCAGAGGAACTTGGACTATTTTTACCCCCAAGGCCCATTGGGGGGAGGCCTTTGGTTTGAATTGCTGGAGAATCCTTGTTTGGGCCCGCAAGTGTGTGAGAGACCCAATGTTGGGTTCTGGACTCGAATCTGATGGAAGAGCCCAAATGAGGCAACTGGGCTTTGACACTACCAGGCCCACTTCCCGTCCCTTCTCTCGTCGATTTTCGATTTTCTTCTCCGCCTTGCTCGCTCGCGATCACGGCCCTTCAACGACGCCGAGGATCGACCATGATCTCCACGCGATCCGGTCACACAAGCCATTGACAAAGACGGCGATCTTGTGTACTTCCGATAACTCCTCCTGATGAAGAAGAAGTAACTCGAATCGTTCGCGAAAGTCACTCACAGTCGTCACTTGCTTGATTGAAAAAAATCTCTGACAGAGAGACAATGGATCAGCTTCTGTAAATCGCGACGACAACTGTTTCTTCATCTCTTCCCAACTCGAGAACGGTTTGATCTGCTTCTCCGTCTGCAACCAGATCTGAGCCGCTCCCACAAGGCAAACACGCGCCGCCCGGAGTTTCGAAACCTCCGTCATTTCGTGAAGGGCGAAATAGTGTTCAGCCTGGTTGAGCCAAACCAAGAGATCCGTACCGTCGCATGTGGGCATCTTGATTTTTCGAACCTCCGGACTCGAGCGATACGGTGTCGTTCCCCGATCTGGATTGTTCGCCACAAAAACCCCCTTCCTTGGGATCAGATCTGGCGGATCGGCCCCTTTTGTACCACTAGATGCGTCGATCTGAGGAGATCTGGCCATCTCTTCCCTCTGTTGCTGGAATAGCTCTTCCATTCGGGACGACAACATCTGGATCTGAGATTGGAGATGATCCTGGAGCTCGGATCGCAGCCCTTCAATCGACCCTTCCAGATCTTGTACTCTTCTCAACTCCGACTCCATCGCTTCCAGTCGAACATCCATCTTTGGTCCCATGACACGCTTGCTCTGATACCAATGTTACAACACCCAACACAATACCCTAAAAAACAGTGAAACGTAGACTTTATTGATAAAAGGACAAAATGTTCCCAGAGAAGGAGAGACTCTCTCCTCTCAGCCCAGACACTATGGTCTCCCCAGTACACAGAAAATCCCCCCCGTTTCACACATCAGTACATCACATATATACTCTACCACTGACTATCACGTACTAGTGCGCTGGACCTCAGCTGGGCCCACACTTGGCAACGATCCCCTACTCCCCTTTGTCCTTCTAGTATACCACTTCTTGATAGGAGGCCTAACATTCTCATAACATTTTTGATGAACTGTTGAATGCATGGTTAACTTTTCTATTTTAAAAGAAGCAGTTAATTAGTGTAATATTTTACACATTTTTTTTAGGTGTGCAATTCTCATAACATTTTTGATGAACTGTTGAATGCATGGTTAACTTTCTATGTTTTTGACCAAAAACTTTTCTCTTTTTAAAGTAGCAGTTAATTAGTGTAGTATTTTACAGTATTTAATGGATATATAGTGGAGGAAAATATATCTTAAATTGTATTTGCCCCTAATTATTACTTGCATTTTCGGAAGTAAACTTATTCTTGAGCTATTATTTAACTTTGCTACATTGACTTTACAATCGCAGGCAACCAGACATGCTGAGATGGAAGCCATTGATTTTTTGCTTGAACAGTGGCAACAGAATGGAATTTCAGAGACAGAAGTTGCCAGGAATATTTCACAATGTGATCTTTATGTCACATGTGAACCGTGTATAATGTGTGCTGCAGCCTTATCGATTCTTGGTGAGCTCAGTTGGTTGCATTGGTTCATGAATGCTTGTTCTCTTACTAACATAATGCTTACTTAGTCAATCTCGTTTTATTTATTTATTTGTTTTAGGAATAAGATCTGTATATTTTGGATGTGCAAATGAAAAATTTGGAGGCTGTGGATCAGTGTTGTCATTACATCCTGCTGGTTCAGAGGAGTTCCCTAGGTACTACATTCTATATCAAAGATGTAAATTTTGTAATATGTTGCCTTTTTTCTGTTCTTTAATTTTTCTCTGTCCTTTGTCTTGTTTTCCCCCTGTGTACTGTGGTAGCTTAATAGTAAACCACACATTCCGCATTTTGAGTATTTCCATTTGGAGATTAGTGAATAATTTTACGTCATTGGCTTTTAAATATGATTCTCTAATTGCAGTCTGTAAACCATCTTGTCTCATTGTTAGTGGTAGTCTTTGAAGTGGGATAAGAAAAAGAAAAGTAATTAAGAATCTATATTTTGCAATGGTATTTTTAAGCCTATAGAAAATGTTGTTTAAACTTTACTCAATAGAAACTGTAGAAATTCGACGAGGTTGGGGTAAACCAAAGTTAACATGGGATGCATTAATTAGGAGGGATTTGAATGGTTTGGAAAGCTCACCATCAATTGCACTTAATCGAGCACAATGGAAAAGTTTGATCCATGTAGCCGACCCCAATTAATTTGGGACTGAGGCTATGTTGTTGTCGTTGTTGTTGTATATAGAAAATGTTGTTTATACGCCCAGCCAGTCTCCTTTTTTCAAGTGTTACTGATGGCGATGACACCAAATTAAGCGATATTATTAGCCCCTATTCTGTTGGCTTTTTTTCCCTTGAGTGAACCATACTGTTTTATGCATGATAGGCACAATTAACTTTAAGGATCGGAAATAGGTTTTTCTAGGATTTATTGCATGGAAAAAGAAAAATGCTCCTATTTTCTTTTCTGGATTCAGCTACTTATGGCAGGAAGTTTGGATAACTAGATTCATGCTTAGACACATTAATTTTCTGTTTTGGGTCCTTGCATTAGTAAAAAGGAAATGAAATTGTTAAATTGCTTTTACATGTTTGACTGAAATTGAAGCTTGGAATTTTGAATATGGATTCATTTTTAAGTTAGCCATTGACTTTCTCTTCTACCATATCCTTAACACTGCTATTATTACCTCTTTCAGACTAAAACGTTTGTAGTTGTATCGTATATTAGGTCACTTTTCCTGATTAATTAATGTATCTTGCTTTTAAAAGCAATAAGAAGCACTTGTCATGTTGACCTTTCTTGGATAGCCTTGTTGGATAGGAGATGAATAATCTCATGTAGATTTTTAAAGGTGGCATTGGAATATGGCAGTACTTGCATCATCTTGGCATATTTGGATGGAAAGGAACCGGAGTATTTTTGAGAATAGAATAAGTCAGCCGATGAGATTTGGGAATTTGCTGGGATTGTGGTGCATTGTGCATAACGGCAAGGGAAAGTCTTTTGGAGTTTCTCTTGATGAGTGGAGGAGGAATTGGAGAAGTACCATAGTAAGATAAATGGTTGTTGAGTTATGAAGTGTTTTTGTTTTTAGGCTTGGCATGCCCTATTTTTGCTCCTTTACTTGCTTTGTAAGCTTTTGTAAAAGTAAAATCTCTTTACATATATAAAAGCATGTTTGTTATCCTAAAAAAAGAAGCTATAACTTTCTCTCAAAAAAAGAAGCTATAATTTGCTAGGTTAATTAATGTGTATCTTTCTTTTATTGGGCCTCGTTCGTTTGGTTTCCCCAACTAAAGAACTAACTATAACCTGTGCTTCTGGTTTTGCTTGTTTTGTCGACAAGGTATATTCCCTATTAAAATCAAGTCATTCTAATTGGTAGCCGTCTTTCTTTAAAAACTAAATTGATTGAGTTGTTAATGTGCCTAAGTATTATAATGAGTGCTATTTGAATGTTTCTCTTGAAACTCTATTTCCTTATTACAGCAATGGCGGTGCACAAAGGAGAGGCTTTAAATGTACTGGAGGTATTATGGCATCAGAAGCTATTTGCTTGTTTCAGAGTTTCTATGAGCAAGGGAATCCGAATGGTATTTTTTCTCTCATAATTTTACGTTCAAATTCTTTATCTAAGTATCGTTATTTTATTCTTTGCGTCCTTATCGTTGCTGGAAACTGTCCAATATACTAATGAAGTCAAATTCATGCCAGAAGCTTGGTTCATGGAGCAGTTACCTATACTAAGTTGGATATTTAAAATGTCTCGAAATGTCTACTGATCATTTTCACGTGTCATTCTAATGATGAGGAGCTGGAAACCATATTCATGCTCGTGTTTAAATCAATTTATTACATTTTCTTTACACATGTTTGTTGGGTGATTAATCGTCTAATTTGTCTAAAGTTGATTTCAATGTTGACTTATCATTTTCAATTATTATTATTATTATTATTATTATTATTATTATTATTATTATTATTATTATTATCATCATCATCATCATCATCATCATCATCATCTTATGGAGTGAATGATTTTATTTTTTTACTGTTTATATTATGCCAATGGAAAAGTTTGATCCATGTAGCCGACCCCAGTTAATTTGGGACTGAGGCTATGTTGTTGTTGTTTGTTGTTGTTGTTGTTGTTGTTGTACTGTTTATATTATGCTAATAATGATGCATGATTCCATGTGTGACTACTGTTTGTGTTTCAGTTATTTCTTTTTTGTTTCTAAGCCTCATATTGTGTTTTTGGTTGCTTTGTTATATATAAAATGACGGGTTTTCTATAAACACATTACTAGATGTTAGAGCTCGTGATGAGCTCCATTGAGAAACCCTAGTGAGCAAGAAACCTCACTATAACTCAACAGAATCGTCAATGCTACAGTAGGTACTTGATCCTAATTGATCCTATCTTATCAAAACAGATTTACACTATTAAAAAAACGATTATACGGCTAATTACTTCTAATTCTAATTAATTACAAATAGAATAAATATACTAAATAACAATCCTAATAATTATTGTTAATATTCTCGACACCCTCCTCAAGTTGGAGAATAGATATCGATCATTCCCGACTTGGATAGAAACCCTTCGAACATAGCGAAAAAAGTCCCTTAGTAAGAACATCAACGAGTCGCTCGGATGATGGAACAAAGGGTATGCGAGATATCGCCTTTTCCAGTTTCTCCTTGATGAAATGTCGATCTATTTCGACATGTTTTGTCCGATCATCTTTGCACAGGGATTCGAGCAATATTGATTGCTTGGATTTGTTGTCGCGAGATACAACCTCATCGGTTTATCTCCTTCAACCTTCAGCTCCTCTAAGATCTTCCGAAGCCATAACAACTCACATACTCCTTGAGCCATAGCTCGAACTCGGACTCGCATCGCTTCGAGAAACAATCGGTTGTTTCTTGCTCCTCCAAGTAACTAAGTTGCCCCAGCACAAAGGAGCAATAGCCGGTGGTAGATCTCCCGTCTGTAGAACTTCCGCCCCGATCGGCATCGGTGAAGATCTCCACTCTTCTGGCTCCCATTCTTTGAAAACATAATTCCTTTACCCGGCTTCCTTTCAAGTAATGAAGAATCCGATGAACACCTTTGAGTGTTTTTCGATGGACAATGCATAAACCGACTAACCAAGCTCACTTTACAAACGCAATATCGGCCTTGTATGCGCCAAATAAATTAGCTTCCCCACCAGCCTTCCTTACGTCTAGGTTCTTGTCCACACCTCGGCACCATCTTCTTTTTCGAGTTTCGATTCGGATCGACGGGAGTTGCCACTTTGGTTTACATCCGAGTAATCCGGTCTCTTTCAAGAGATCAAGAACATATTTTCTTTGTGAGATAACTATTCCTTTTGAGGATCTAGCCACCTCCATTCCAAGAAAATATTTGAGTATGTCCTAGATCTTTGACTTCAAACTGGTTGGATAAGAAGTTCTTCGGTGACTCCAACTCTACTATGTCATCTCTGTCATCACAATGTCATCTACATACACAATTAAAATAGCAATTTTACCATGATTGTGTTTGTAGAACATCGTATGATCGAATGAGCTTGAGTGTAACCACATTGTTTCACGGTTCTCGTGAATCTTTCGAACCATGCCCTCGGAGATTGCTTCAATCCATATATGGATTTCTTTAGCTTACATACTCTGCCATCCTTCTTTAGCTCATCAAAGCCCGGTGGAGCTTCCATATACACCTCCTCCTCTAGCTCGCTAGTTTAAGAACGCGTTCTTCACATCAAACCGTACGAGAGGCCAATCCAGTTAGCGGCTAACGAGAGAAGAACACGTACGGTGTTTAGTTTGGCCACGGGAGCGAAGGTTTCCTCGTAGTCAAGGCCGTATGTGCGAGTGAAGCCTCGTGCTACGAGTCGAGCCTTGTATCTCTCAACCGAGCCATCGGCATGGTATTTTATGGTAAACACCCACTTCTTTGCCTACACATTTTTTCCTTCGGGTAAAGAGGTAAGATCCCACGTGTCATTCTTCTTCGGGGCCTTCAACTCCTCAAAGACCGCCTCTCTCCATCTCGGAACCTCTAGAGCTTCATGTATCGACTTAGGTAGTTCATCATCCATAATCCTGGTGGAAAAGGCTTTGAAATCGGTGAGAGCTTATGATAAGATACGAAATTGGATATTGGATGTTTTGTGGTACATGATCGACACCTTCGCGTAAGGCTATGGGTTCAAAGAAATCAGTAGAAGGTTCTAAATTTGGAAGAGAAGTAGGAGAAAGAAGCGATCGTACCTTGGACCTCGGTCGAGTCCGATGATTGGCCCACCTCGGGAGCTGGTGGAATATTACTTGGTTGAGTCCTCCTTTTAGAATAAACACGAAGTTCAGTAGGTGGTTCCAAGTTGTTTTCTACCTGGGTCTCACGAGGTTGTGAATTTATAGGTTGTGAAATCCTAGGATTAGTTACAGAAATAATTGATTCCACTGAACTATTTTCAACCGATTTTGGCAAAGATATTTGTTCCCAAAAACTCATTTCAGAATCATTCTCCCCCGGAATTGAGTTTTTTTCAAAAAAAGGTTGTTTTTCAAAAAAAGTGACATCCATACTCACGTAATATTTTCCAGGATTTAGGATCAAAACATTTATACCCTTTTTGTGTTGGTGAAAAACCAAGAAATATGCATTTATGTGCCCGGGGATCAAGCTTTCCTCTATTATGGCCGTGTATATGAACAAAAGCAATGCAACCAAAAATTTTAGGTGTTAAATCAGTGAACGATCTATTTTCGGAAACATATTCTTTAGTGCTTGCAAAGGAGTGATGTAATTAAGAACTCTTGTAGGCATTCGATTAATCGAGATAAGTCTGAGCTTAAGAGCGCTTCATTCCAAAAACGATTAGGAACATTCATAGCAAATAATAACGAATACTGACACCTCTAATAAATGCCTATTTTTCCTCTCACCACTCCATTTTGTTGGGGAGTATCAACGCAAGAACTGTGATGAATAATTCCTTTTTCTTTCAAAAAATCACCTAAGATTGCATTAAAATATTCTCGGCCATTATCGGTTCTAAGAGCTTGAATATTAGTATGAAACGAGTATTAATCAAAGAGTGAAAATTTTTGAAAACATTTGCGGCCTCGGATTTTTCCTTTAGAAGATAAATCCATGTGACTCTAGTGTGATCATCAATGAATGTGATGAACCATCTAGAGCTGAGGCAATTTTTACTCTTGAAGGACCCCAAATATCACTATGCACGAGTGAAAAAGGTTTTGATGGCATATACTTCAAAGAAGGATAAACATATCTATGATGTTTTGCCAACTCACAAACTTCACAACAAAAAGATGAAATGTCTATTTTTAAAAAGATTTGGAAACAAATATTTCAAGTAATTAAAACTGGGATGGCCTAACCTATAATGCCACAACATTATGTCATTCTCGCAAGACAAGGTAGTTAAACATCTTGGTTTCTGAACTTGTTCATCGAAGGATTTTCCGAGACCAAGTGATAGAGTCCATCAACTTCCTTAGCATTGCCAATCATCTTCCCCGAACAAGGGTCTGAAATTCAAATCCAAAGAAATGTTATTGTAGCAATACATTTGCAATCATGAATAATACGACTAACGAGAGATGAGATTGCAAGAAATCTTTGGAACATGTAGGACATTTAGTAATGTAAGAGATGGAGACATAATAATAGAGCCTTTTCCAAAGAATAGAGGTTAGAGAACCATCGGCAATTTTAACTTTCAAATTTCCGGATAAAGGATAATATGAAGAGAATATGGAGGAACTACCGGTCATATGATCGGTTGCCCCCTAATCTATGATCCAAGGGTTTAATTTTGAGCCTATTTGTGAAAGTTGTAGGGTAAGTACCTTTTTGAGCTAAAGAAGAAGAGGCAATGTAAGATGATGAGTTAGGAGTGTTGGATACAATTGAATGAGAACTCATTAGTTGATACAATTGCTCTAGGCGTTCTTTCTTTCTTTGAAGCGACGTCTCGAGGCGATTTCGGCTCTTTGGAAGTGTCTTCGGATGAGGCATGAAAACCCTTTGAATCACGAGGATTCCTAGATGAAGGGTTCTCAATGGCTTTCCATGCGACTTCCAACATTTGGCCTTAACATGCCCTGGCTTGTTGCAATGCTCGCAGATTGGCCGGTCTTTATCGCTGCGACGGTCGTTGCGGCGTGGTGGCTGACTAGAGAACAGGGCAGAAGGCTCGGTGGGAGCTGGTGAGTGTCCTCCGAGCATGACGGTCGCCGCTCTCCTCTCTTCGACCTCGGCAAAGACTTCTCTAGTACTCGGCGGTGGATCACGACCAAGAATGCGTCCTCTCACTTCATCTAATTCCTTATTAAGTAGACAAGGAATTCGAAGACACGTTCTTTTTCCACCATTTTACGAAACAAAGCCTGTCCTTCGCACAACTCCACTCATAATCGCCGAACATATCTACCTCTTGCCACAAGGTTTTTAAGTCGGTATAATATTGAGTGACGGTTTTCTCACCTTGTTTTAGCCTCCATAGCCGAGTTTTTAGCTCAAACCAGCATCCCGCATTCCCGAGATCGAATAAGTCTCGTTCACGACGGTCAAATGTCATGAGCGAGGTAGGAAGAGATAGGTTCTTCCTACACTCGAGTCCATAGAATTTATGAGCCAAGACATGATCATCGAATTCTCTCGCCTCCCATTTTTCGAACCTTCATCTTTCTCGGTGGGTCTCGCATTGGTACTGTAAGATAGTCGAATTTTCCACGGCCTCGAATGAACAGTTTCACCGATTGGGACCACTTGTAGGAAATTGTTTCCATTCGGCTTGTGAGAAGTGATGGAAAGGTTTTGGAAAGATTCGATGGTGAAGGGAATTGAGGGTGAGCGAATAGAGCTCATAGAATCGATACCGAGAGGTATCATCAGGTACAAATGATGTATTTATATGTGAATGTTACATTACATTGAGACCGTCCATCTTGTTACATCCGAACCGTACAAGTACACCCACATTGAGAACACTTACATATCACACTAACATAACCAGACCCCTGATGAACCTTGAGATGCGCATACTCTCATATCCTAATGGTTTACTCTAACATCCCCCCTCAAACTAAGGGGAAGAGAAATGAGACTTAGTTTGTCCCTTAAGTAAGAAAACCGAGCAGCAGGAAAGGCTTTGGTGAAAACATCAACAACCTGATCAACCGAAGGAACGTGATGAACTTCAAGAAGACCAGATAAGACTTTATCTCTCACATAATGGATGTCGAGCTCTATGTGCTTCGTCCGGGAATGGTAGACTGGATTCTTGGCCAGAGCAACAACACTCATGTTGTCACACCACACTATAGGAGGACCAGGAAGAGACACCTTAAACTCAGACAAGAGAGACTGTAACCAGCTTATTTCCGCAGCAACATGGGCCAATGCCCAATATTCAGATTACGTACTGGAGCGAGCTACTACTTGTTGCTTCTTTGATTGCCAAGCAACTAAGTTAGGGCCCAGAAATACTGCAAACCCAACTACAGATTTTCTATCATCCACCGATGCAACCCAATCCGCATCAGAATAGACAGTAACAAATAAGGAAGACCCAGATTTGAACCATAAACCCAGTTCAGCAGTCCCTTTAAGATATCGTAACACTCTTTTGAGAGCTTGCCAGTGTATAACAGTAGGGGACTGTTGAAACTGACTAAGTTTATTTACGATGAAAGCAATGTCAGGCCGAGTATTAACAAGGTATTGGAGACCTCCAAGTAAACTCCTATAAAGAGATCTATCATGAAAAGAAGCACTGCCATCCTGATACAAGTGTTTCCCAACAGAAAAAGAGGTATCAATGGGTTTAGCATTAGACATACCACTTTTCTGTAGAAGCTACTAAATATAGGCAGTTTAGGTTAAGTACAGTCCCTTGGCATTCCTGTGTTTTTCCATACCCAAAAATAAACTGAGTTCTCCAATATCTTATAAAGCAAACTGACCATTCAACCTATTGATGAAGGATTGAATGGTAGTAGGGTCTGAGCCTTAATATCATCCACATACACTAGCACATACAACACAATTTGTTCTTGATGAAAAATGAACAAAGAGTTGTCAGCTTTGGAATTGTGGAAGCCCTAAGACAGAAGTGTAGATTTAAGTTGGTCAAACCATGCTCGGGGGGCTTGACGTAGGCCATACAAGGCTTTATGTTATTTACACACAGCAGTAGGTTCAGAAGTATCTACAAATCCCACAGGCTGATTGGTATATACTTCCTCAACTAGATGACCATTTAAAAATGCATTATTGATGTCAATCTGTCTCAAAGACTATCCAAAGTGTATTGCTAAGGACAGAATGACTCTAATGGTAGAAGCCTTGACCATAGGACTATATGTCTCATCAAAATCGATCCTGGGTACTTGTTTAAACCCTTTGGCCACTATATCGATTGATAGACCCATCAAAATTCATTTTCACAGAAAATATCCACTTGTTACCAACTATATTTTGATTAGGGGAAGAAGGTACAAGAGACCAAGTGCCAGTTCTCATAAGAGCCTGATATTCTTGATCCATGGCTGCTTTCCAATGTGGAAGTTGAAGAGCAGTAGCCACTGAATTAGGAATATTAGTCTCATTAGATGTGGTAGAAGATAAGAACACTTTCTTTAGACTGATTCCATCTTTAGCTCTAGTTATCATGGGGTGTGTGTTTTTGGGACCACTAACACCAGGATCCTCAGGCAACTGTTCTGGATGAGAAGGAGGTGCAGAGAAGACTAGGTGTGAAGTGGCAACTGACTCAGATGCAGGAGACTCAGATGATGTAGACCTAGAAGCTGGAGACTCGGTGGGAGACATATAATGACCAGGAATAGGTAAGGGAAACCCAGTAGTGTATACAGGAGGAGGCTTAGTTGTTCTAGCTTTTCCAGTAGAGAACAATGAGTTGTAAGGAAACTCATTCTCATGAAATATAACATTTCTGGTGATGTAAATTCGACCAGATGGACTCAGACACTTATAACCTTTATGCTGATTACTGTATCCCAAGAAAACACATTGTTTAGACCTGAACTGGTATTTGTGATGATTATAAGGCCTCAGGTATGGAAAACACCCACACCCAAATACTCTGAGAATACTGTAATCTGGAGGAGTAAGATATAGTTTTTCATAAGGAGAAACCCCATTTAAAGTCTTGGTGGGTAAACGATTGATAATAAACACTGCAATAGCACATGCATCCCACCAATACTTTAAAGGTAATTTCCCATGGGCCAATAATGTGAGACTCATTTCAATTATATGTCTGTGTTTGCGTTCAGCTCTACCATTCTACTCGTGTGTGAGGACATGGATACTAAAAAATGATGCCACAAGAATCAAGAATGGACTGGAATGATCTATACTTTCCTCCCCAGTCAGACTGAACTCTTTTAATAGTAGTACTGAATTGATTTTCAACCATAGACTTAAAATGTATGAAAGCATTCAATGCATAAGACTTCAACTTTAAGGGATACAACCATGTGAATCTAGTACAATCATCGAGAAAATGAATGTAGTAGTTAAACCCACTGGGAGAAGTAACAGGTGATGGACCCCACAAATCAGTGTGAATGAGATCCAAGACATGTACAAACCTCTTAGAAGATGAATGAAATGGTAATGCATGACTCTTTCCCAATGGACATGACAAACACATATCAGTAACTGAACTGAAAGGTATGTGAAGATTATTATGCATAACCTGTTGAAGAGTCTTGTGTGCAGGATGACCCAGTCTGGAGTGCCACAATGTGGGCAGTCCTTTATTTGAAACAAATAGTGCAGCAGGAGACGTAGAATGGTGTGCAGGAGGACCAAATATGCGATAGAGATCATTTTGGAGAGTTCCATGAAGAAGAATCTCATTGGTTTGGATATCCTTCACGAAACAGACATGCGGATGAAACTCAATCAGCACATTGTTGTCGTTGGTTAACTGAGATACACTCAGTAGGTTTTTCTTGATGTTAGGTGCACACAGTGTATTATGAAATGACAATCTAAAGCTAGGATGGAATGCAAGCAAACCCAGTACTAGCAATTTTCAACATCTGACCATTACCAACCATTAAAGACTGTGTACCTAAGTAAGCCGAATTATTCACCATTTGAGAAGTATCGCCAGTGACATGTGATGTAGCCCCACTGTCCATGTACCAGGAGCCATCATGCCCAGATTCAGTAGCAGTGAAGAAAGATGATTGATTTGCAGACATAAGAGTGTTTTGCCTCATTTGTGGATGAGAATTCCCATTTAGAGAACCCATATACTTCATGTCTGCTCTGTAGTAGCAAACTGCAGCTGAGTGACCAAATTTACTGCAAATCTGACAGGTAGGTTTACTGTTACTGCTTGATGAACGGAAACCTCCTCGACCACGAGAGCGACCACCTCCACGGCCTCCTTTATTACCATTGCCTCCTTTATTACCATTACCTCCTTTATTACCATTACCATTGCTATTCCAGTATTGAGGTGAATTACTGTTTCCAGAGAAGTTGGACTTAGTAGAACTCCCTTTCACTTCTGCAGCATGAACAGATGGAGAATCTTGCAACACCATGGAATTCAAACCTTGAGTCACATTGTATTGATCTAGAGTAGTCTCAAAACCTAACAGTGATGAATGCAATTCTTGCCACCAGAGGTCAACCCTTCCTTGTAAGAAGGTTATAATAGGCAGGTAATCACGATCTAACCCAATCAGTACACTTGAGATTAAATCATCCATACTTACAATTGACCCTGCAATTGCTAGATTATCAGAAATCCCTTTCATCTTAGCCAGATACTCGCTCATCTTCATGTTCCCTTTACGTGTTGTATGTAAAGCTTTCTTGAGTGATTGAACATGAATCCTGTTACTAGATCCACAATACGCCTCAATAGCTACCCATAGTTCATGTGCAGTCTTCTTGGGTGTATTTCCAATTATTTGAACAACAGTGTCAGGTACCATAGCATTTGTCAACCATCCTAACAAAAATCTATCTTGACTAAACCATGCTTTGAAATCTGGATTAGGAGACCCATCCTCCAAGATCTTAGTAGGTGGTGACAAGGTACCAAACAAGAAACCATCTAAATCGAAACCTTGAATTGCAGGTACAACAATAGATTTCCAGAGAAGAAAATTGGATTCATCAAGTTTAACAGTAACAAACTGACTTAATGAATTCCCAAACGGAGTAAACGGAGAACCAGAACTCGAACTTGAATTTCCACTTGCATTTGATGATGATGAAGAAGATATGTGTTCAAGAGCTCCTGTTCCCAATGCCATTTACTCAGATGCCCAAAAATCTTGAACAGACTCTCAGATCTTGATTTTCTTCACGTAGATCTGTGTTCTTGGAACAAAACCTTTCAACAAACTCAAGATCTACAGTCTCCATTTCCAGATCTGGACTGGAAACTTTTAGATCTGGACAGTAAACCCTCAGATCTGGGCTGAACACCCACATATCTGTGGTTTTCACCACCATATCTTTGATCTTTTCTTCTCAATTGACGATGTAGACCCGTAGATCTACACTTGTGTGATCTTCGTCGTGAGAAGCAAGATCGTCACTCCCTTCAACGTAGATCTGACTCTGATTTGCCCAAAAATCTTGAACAAACTCTCAGATCTTGACTTTCCTCACGTAATTCTGTGTTCTTGGAACAAAACCTTTCAACAAACTCAAGATCTACAGTCTCCATTTCCAGATCTGGACTGGAAACCTTTAGATCTGGACAGTAAACCCTCAGATCTGGACTGAACACCCACGGATCTGTGGTTTTCACCACCAGATCTATGATCTTTTCTTCTCAATTGACGATGTAGACCCGTAGATCTACACTTGAGTGATTTTCGTCGTGAGACAACAAGATCATCACTCCCTTCAACGAAATCGTGTAAGATCTTCGTTGATCAAACCCTCAGGATCTCAATCCACTCTCTCCAGCGTTTGCCTTCAACGCTCTGATACCATGTTAGAGCTCGAGATGAGCTCCATTGAGAAACCCTAGTGAGCAAGAAACGTCACTGTAACTCAACAGAATCGTCAATGCTACAGTAGGTAGAAATGATGTATTTATGTGAATGTTACATTACATTGAGACCGTCCATCTTATTACATCTGAACCGTACAAGTACACCCACATTGAGAGCACTTACATATCACACTAACATAACCAGACCCCTGATGAACCTCAAGATACACACTCTCATATCCTAATGGTTTACTCTAACACTAGAGATCGTTTTAAAGCACTTGCATGATCTTGGAATCAATTTCTCGAGCAGTGGATCAGTGTGTTGTAAATGGGCAGGGGTCCCACAATATATGGCTAGAGAATTCTTGTGGAGCTAGTAGCCGTGACTGATCACTGTCATAGATTTTCTTCTATTGATCTGAAAAAAATCAACCAATGTAAATTACTTGTCGTAAGTAGTCACTTGGATTTCCAGATATAAAGCATTATTTTCCTTGTCTTGCCTTACCAATCCAAGTATGAAAGATTCCTCTTGACTTGAATGATGGATGGAAAAGTGTATGAAGTAGGACTAGAAAAAAAAAATGTATATGCTGTTTGATTGAACTGAGAAATTGTGTAGCATTTCTCCTCAACTCAACAAACGCCTATTTTCACTAGCAATTCGGAAAGTACGAACTCTTATCACATGAATAAATGCTTTAATGACTCAACGTTCTTTGGCTTTCATAGAAAACCACAAGAACTTCAAGGGAAATTGTTTTCTTGCTACGAACATCTAAACTAGTAAAAGGAATAAACATTTATCTTGCGCCATGTTGGGAAGGATAACAGTCTAAATAGAATAACAGCTCTCTGCTTTTTAAATAGACTTGTGGGGTAGTTGTAGCTAACAGACTAACTAAAGAAGTTCACACGTAGAAGGATATGGATGCTGTTGGTTACAGATTTTACATTACCTGCTTGTCACTTAATGTTTTATTTTGAAAGTTTTGTCCGGCCTCTTTTGTCAAAATATCTGTATCTTGCTCCAACTTCAACCCATAAGTCATAAAGGTGGGTCCTTCATTTATTTTAATGAAGTATCTGTTAATATTAAGTTATATTAACATGCTAGGTTATATCATGGCAAATAAAGTAGTTATAGATATTGATGGCAGCTCTATTATAACTATAGATCTTTTACAGCTCTTAATATCTTTTTTAATTCTTTAAACATGTTTGTCGACAACTATCACTGTACCATGAAACATTGTTCAAAGTTGTGCTGCAGGCTGCAGCGCTACTCCTTGCTCTCCCTTTTGTTTCTTCCTCTATGTTACTCAATTTCTCCTGACAGGGGAATGATATCAAAATATAGATCTGACATCGCTTACAGGTCTTATTCTGGATCCGTAAATACTCCCGCTTCTTGTTCTCTTGTTTTTCTAAATGACAGTCCTCTTCCAGGGACGCCTTTGAGATGCTTGAGGATTTGATGTAATTTCCATGATTTCTTTGACCAAAATATGCATGTATCGCTGCAAAAGTAATGTTAAGAACAGTATGAGATATGTAGATGAGTGTTCTTACTAGCCTTTTCTTTCCTCAACTTGGGAATGAGTGGAATGCATATCCAATTTGACATTTGGATCTATGGGGTGTCTACTGGTTTGCATCTCGTTGTTCCCGTTTCTATAGATTCAGTATATATTTTCTTTGAGTTAACAAAGCCTCAATACCGCTACTTTGACATGTCAAGATTCCAAGTTTATTTCTTGCAGTTTCCATGGTAACGAAGTACCTTTAGCTTCGCTAATCTTTAATCTAAATATCTGAGGAAAGTATCTTCTTTAATCTTTCCATCTTATCTTTGTTGCATCCCTTTTACATATAAAACTAGAATACGATTTTTCTTGTTCTCATTTGATTGAGTTTCCGCTCTTCATGAGCCTTTTTATACCTTTTTTGGAAAATGGTCTTGTTAAAGCCAATAGTTATGAAAATATTACACTAGCATTTATTTTAATATTACGAATGAAGTCTGGAATCAAGTCTTGAAATGTATTAAAGATCTAATTTACTTTGAGAAGGAAAAAGATTACCATACTTTTGATACACCATTTGCGACATGCTTGTTTGTAAATGATAGATCATTTGATTGGAGGGCGCGCTCATACATCCCGATGCATATCCAGCAAACTCCAACACTTTTGTAGCAAATTTATACATTGAAAGTTCGTTACTCAATTGCTTTATTTTAATGAACTCTAGAATGAAAATTTAGACCCATTTTACTTGCTTAAATTATTAAAACTAGTTAATACACTCGAACTTGTATGAAACATTTAATAAAGTTAAACTAAAGTTGATGACTTGAAATACTAAATAATTTATTTTCTTACTAGAAAAACCCAAAAGTTGATCTTTAAGCATAGAAAGGGAATTTTCAAAGATTTTAAAACCAAGTGCTTGGACTGTAAAATGCAAGAATGGTATACTAGAGATGGAAATGAATTGTAATTAAGTACCAACAACAACAAATTGAATCAATAGAAAATAAACATTGGAATAATAGCGGTACCGTAGACTTTTCCTTTCTCTTTTATTTCCTTATTTTTGTATTTGAAATGTGTTTGGGCTAGTGGTTGTTCCTAATATACAATATCATATTAATTTATTTTACCTAGTTTTGGTAATCTGTATATTTGTCGATGGAAAGTGTTGTTAAGTATTATCTTGTTTATTACAAATGCTAGGTTAGCCAAGATTTCCACACTACTGAGGCTTCTCTTCCTTTTTTTTTTTATTTTTATTTTTTTTTTTTTTTTTTTTTTTTTTTTTTTTTTACTGCAGCACCAAAGCCTCACAGGCCAGTTCAAACAATAGGGTGACTCGGTGAGAGCAGGACTGAGTTGCACTCTAGACACCACTTCTATTCATCAGCAGGTTTATTTATTTTTATTTTCTGAGGCCCAAATAGGCATCAGCAGTTATGTCACAAGCTGGTGCAATTTTGCAAGCTCTTTTTTTCCCTTTTTTGCTTGTGTTGCGAAACTTCATATCCTCTAAAGGAACAAAGGTCTTATTAAGTTATAATTCATTGGGTCAATTATTGGGATTAAATATTTGCAGTCAATTCCAGGTTGGGCTGATTTAAGAGGGCGAACTATTTATGCCGACTTTTCGTTGGGATGTGTGTGCGCGCGCGTATTTGAAGAAATGAACAAACAGGTTATATATTCCAATGAAAACTCATCTAAGTACCTCATGTTTCTTTTGAAGATTTTTTTTCTTGAACAGATTATTTTCAGCAGGGCATTAGCACTTGTGAAATGAACTAAGAAGCTGAGATTTTGGTTTTGCATATGCAGTCAGCTTCAACGCCAAAAGAAATGAGAAGGCAACGGCAAAGAGATTTATTCTTATACTTAACTTGAATGTGTTACCAAGATGTTCATTTTATTTTTTGTATGTTGGTTCCGTTGTTACTGTGAGTAGGATATTGATATGCATATTTCAGATGTTATCAATCACAATAATAGAAGCTTGTAGGTACATGGGAAATTAGGCATTTCAAAACTTAAGACTTCTTGTCTGGATCCTCCAAGTCCAAGCCCCTCAAGAGCTGGTTCTATGCTTGACCAATGTAAGAGTTTCTTAAGCTCGACCATTTATCTAGTCAAGTCTTTAGATTTTGATCCATGGATTGGTATCCTGTATGACGAACCTCTGCTGTAGATGTAGACTTATTTAATGTGCCAAGTTCTCTACTGGCCGGCTTGAACCCAAGTGTAGATCTCCAATTGTTGCATGCCATTTCCTTTCAAATGACCGAGTGGCTGTAAGTGACTCAATTCCCCTTAAATAGGGGTTGGCTTTTGTAAATAGAGCAAATCGAGTTGGGAGGGTTACACCCTAGCGACATAGATCTTGATGACAGTGCTGCGGATTATTTGGTGCAGTTGGCATTGGATGCCACATGGGGAGAAGAACATGAATACTTTCATCTTCTTAAACTTTTACGCTCTCTTCTTTATCATATTACGTGTTTCTGTCGACCAAGCCTTACCCTACCAACCTGTTTTTCTTGTGACACAAGCTTGGAATCACTTGCATTAGCTAGCTGGGTATGCCGGGTCTCCCTGATGAAGCTTCTCCATCCCCGGTCTTGCCTTTTTAAAGTGGGAAGAAAAAAGGCCTACCCTTTTTATCTTGGGAATAAAATCACATTTCATCATCCTTTGGTCAAGTAACATGACCAATAAAATGTTAATTTGGTGGTACCCTACTGTAAGGCCTTGTTTGTTAAATTCTCGAAAAGTTGTTATATGATCTATGTAGTCCACCCTAATTAACTGATTTTGAATTTGATGATTTTTGTTGATTGGGCTTTCTATACTTTTTTTTTTATTTTTTTGATAGGAAAGAAAACTTTTGCTTCCGTCAAGGTCTGAATTCATGACCTTTTACTTTCAAATCTCATATCAAACCACTGGGCACCCAATTGGTTGATGTGCTTTCTATACTTTTGGAAAAGTTCAATATTTTAAAGGGAATGCTAGGATATGCCGCACAGACACGCAGCTCGAACATGTGCTTGTCGTCTGCTTTTCGATACACTTTGGGATGCGTGCGTACCAAGAATCAAGGGCAGCTGGACGAGTGCGTGTATGTGCTGAGGCACCAAAGCATTTTTCTATTCTAAAACAACAAATTGCGATTGACTATAATTTTCTTTAAGAGAATCTTTAAGTTAATTCATTTGCTTATATTTTTCTCTAAATCAGTAAGTGAGTGGAAATTGCCAACCAAATCAGTAAGTTGTCTATTTGTTTATATTTTTCTCTAATGTTAACATTGCTTAATTTTCTTTTTATAGGAGTTAACATTGTATTAATCAGTTAGTCGATTATAAATTTTAACTAATAAGAGGATGATGAGCAACAAGAAAGGGACAATCATACGAGGCAGGTGTAGTGGAGCTTTCATGGTCTCTAAAGGCTAAAAGGCAGCCTTAATTTGTTTGACCTCTAAACAACATCAACTCACTAAAATCTCCGTTACATTTATAAAAATGAGACTTTGTTTCTTTAATATTTTGGATAAAAATTATTTGTATTTACTTTTTGAGAAATGCTACATTTGACGCTCCAAACGCACAATACACCATAAGGAACTGATGGATTCACCTAGAGATGCGCGCCATACATCGCGTAGTGTGCAACAGGCCATTTGTTTTGGGGTGTGTACGTACGTTTAAGGTGGTATATATTCAATAGTATTTTCTTCATATATATTTATTCTGTAGTTCCAATCCTCATGTGGTTCCATTAGTTTGAAAACTGATGAAAAGCATGTAATGGACAGCGTAGAAGGTGGATGATAAGGGTCAAACCCTAATCAAGAGGTTGAAAACAACGAAGGAAAGGAAATGAATGAGAATAAAGATTAAAGGAAATAAAGACAATTAAAAAGGGAAATAAAAACATCAAAGGAAGACGTGATAGAGATAAAATAAAAGTTGAAGTGATAGAGATAAAATAAAAGTTGTTTGATTTCTCTTTCTTAACTCTTAAGTGGGGAATGCAACAACATATATATGGTAGCTAGGAAAACGTAAAACATTTGGGCCGGATAACAATATAAGTAACAAAACATAAAAGTAGTAACATAAGTGGATTTGGCTTGGGCTGTTATCGCTAAGTCCATGGTGTCGTGAAGCCTCGAGATCGTATCAATGGACTCCATGTCACCGGACCCACCAAAGAATCTCTGCTCATCGACCTCACCAATATAACATAGACAAAAATGAAACTATATATAATCGTAGCTAGCTAGTGTAGTGTGTAATTTGTATTTATTTCCATGGCCATGTCCATGGCTATCCACAACATATATTGAGCAATCTCATTCTTGATACTTTTCTGCCCCTTTTCTCTCTTATATGGAATTAAGAGTTGAGGGGAATGTTGTCTGGTTTGAGACCATTCATGCAAAGCATGAAACGGATTTCGGACCAGGCTTCATTCCCCCCAATTAACTTCATCCATTCGATTGTAGTCCTTGCCGATACTGCTGCAGCTAGCCCCCTCAGGTTGCTGCACCGACGATTCATATATAATGCCGCAATTTCATTAGAGCGAAAACCATTCTTTCAGAGGATCTCCGGGCCATAGCTAGCGAGGAAGAGGCGATATTACAATGCAAAAGGTACGTACTAGTATTCTTTTTGACTACTTGCTTGTTTTTCACTAGAGATGGAGAAGTTGTGGTGAATGCAAGATTGATATATATTATGATTTAATTTTATTTGTAATGAGCTTAGGAACATATATATTGACTTTTAATGGACTCAAATGTTTGTATAGTGGAGCCTTTGGTTTATTGTTAATATATATAAAGTTAGACATTGAAATATTCACTCTTTTATTCGTTTTAATAAGACTGCCATGATAACGTCTCTTTAGTCCAATACCAACCTTCTCTTTACCAACATGTGGGACAGATCCGCCTGAGAGAATTGTAATTTGTAACGCATATATATACAGGCATGAACAAATTAAAACTTAGGAAAGTTGTTAGGTGCGTCTGTGGAGTATCAGATTCTCAGTCGATAATCCTCAAAAACTTTGATTCCAACTTGATGCCTAAGTACCCCTTCTCATTCATTTTATATGAAATCCCGAATTTCATAAACCTGTGATAAGACCTGATTACAAGGTTAATGAGTCTTAATTACGGTTTAGACGTAAATTGATGAAGTTCGGTGGGTGACAGGTGAAAATAGAAATTTTAAGTAATTTTAATTATTTATGCTACTGATTTGTTTAGTGTGGTGTATATACGATACGGATGACTCAAGTCAAGCTTCAACTACTTTGTGGAAATGTAACGGAGCTCCGCCTTGAATTTCATGCAATTTAAATTATGTTTCAAGTTTTCAACGGGTAACGGGCGACCCAAAGCAAGGGGTTTAAAGTTACTTTGGAGGGGTTACATGGACTTTGAGGGCTGAAAGGCTAAGAGTGGAAATGTGTAACGGCCCCTTTAAATTATTTTATCCCTAATCATTATCACCGACCCACGACGTGGGACCTACCGACAGATACGTTGTTGACCTTGGCGTGTGGTTGAGGTATATTTTATATTTATTTGATGATTTTCCTACTGTGTCTAGATTATTAAATCGCTTTTCTCTACTTATTGTTAGGTGTCGAGATGCGAATGGAGACATGCCTCGAGAAGCGTGCGGACGTGGGACTGGAGCAGAGAGTGATATAGTAAGTTTGTCAAATAAATGTTTATACATTAATGTAATCAAATTATATATTTATTTGCCTATTGTATGAATTTAATCAAATTAGAAAGCTTAAGTCAATTGTGAATAAACTTAGACGTAGATGAACTTTGAGATCCTCACTTCACCAAGATACTAGATAGATGTGTACGCTAGTTGTATTAGTGAGAAGGAGTTAGTGGAGTTGTAGAGGTTAATGAGAATCATTAGATCTATCGAGAGATGGGGTTGAGAGAAATTGATGTAGGGGTGTGACCTTATCACCATAAATACCAACACTTAGTTGGTTTTCATGAACATGCATACAAGAGAAAAAGAAATTCTGAGATTTGAAGACCCAATTGAGTTCCCAAGTCCCAATTTTCGATTTTTCAAGTTTTTAGTCAAATAGGACTTTTCTTAAATGATTCTGATTTTTCTAAATTCGTACTAGTAAATGAGTTTGTTTTTAAAAAAACATTTGCATATTTGAGTTCCTTATAAAAATCCACTAGATTTGTTATAATGAAGTTTCGGATTTGATTTTGTTTGGATAAAGTTATGATCAATTGAGAATTTGTAGTGTTCTTGACAAAAAAAATATGAGTTTTTTGTTTAATGCTTGTTTAATTTGATGATTTTGATGCAACTATTGAATTGTAGCGAATCTATGTTTTCCCAAAGAATGTCGTGGACCCCTAGTGGCAGAGAATGAAGGTTCAAGGCGTTGGAGGAAGCCAATCCTAATGGGAGAACCCAGAATTCTGAACTTATGGCGCTAATTAGCGTGTGCAGGTAGTGCGCTAATAAGGCGACTTACCGCTAATGGCCCTGAACAGTTGAAAATCTGCAACTTTGTTCTTAAAACACATAACTAACTCTAAAACCATATCCAAGGTAGTGAACTCATTCTAATACATAACTAAACACCTCAGGAGCATATAGAGTCGACACCTTACCTCTGGCTACCGTGCTGAGACTAGGCATCCCATACTAATTTGGTTAGGGTAACACATTGGCTTCGGCTGCCGTGTCGAGACTAAGGTATGTGTTGAATCTAAATATAGTCAAAACCTAACTCACCTATCACGCATTTAGGTATAAAACGATAGAACGTCACCATATCTAATCATGTAGGAACTGAACTAGTAGTTAAATCTTGCCCTCGCGTACTATTTAGACGTTTCGCGAACTTGCGCCTTTAGCCTATATAGTAGTGCTAGTATCGATGATGTTTCAACTGACACAATTGAGCTCATGCGGACATTAACTTTTGTAATGTCTCAGTTGCCCGCATACGAAGCAAATAATTGGTTGTTTCTCCCCTAGTGATGTCGTTTGATTACTCTGTAGTGGTGCTGATGTTAAAGCTGTTGGTCTATACTAACACTTTTTCTTTTTATGTCAATTATGGCTGCATTGAAAACTACTGAGTATTTGTCATGACAATGGCTAACTATTCCCTAAACTCTGTCCCCATCTTCACTCACCCATATTTACTGCCGTAGTACTCCACTCGGCAGGTATTGTCTCTAGCAAAGGTGTGGGTATCGCTAAAAGAGTTTTCTACTCTGTCACATCCGCGTCAATCACCATACGTATCCCTAGTCGCATAAACTAGTCACCTGAGCCCTGAGGAGTGTGTGTATCTCTGCCTACTGTCTATCATATGCAATAACCGACTTACAAAAAGTCAAATAAAAAACTGCGGGCATTGTGTCACTCGTCATGGCTCCAACGCTAGTTGCAATCAGTTGCCGCTCATTAGTGTATGCAACGGTATTCACGTGTCAGATTAGACTCATAATACGTGTATATATAATAAATCAAGACATAACACATGTATAATCCCCGACACTACACTTCTCAATTAAAGGTTCTAAGTCAGGATCTTCGGGTTTCCACATCTAATGTTTGTTTGGTAAGTTTTATTTCGTTATATTAAACTTTCCCTTAGGTTCGCTTGAACCTAGGCTTTGATACCAACTTTAAGAGCCCTAAATTCTGAGACAAATCGGGTATCGCCACGTCGCCGGACACGTCACTAGGTCATGCCACGCCACTTGCACACTTGTCCATGACAGCCCGCAAACTAACCATCAAATGATCTGACTTAGTCAATTTCGATGTTTAATTGATTATTTTGTTGAGATATACTAAGTTATAGAGTTTTACAACTTAAATTATTTGTTTTGATTCATTTAAATTATTTTAATAGCGGAAGTGTTATAAGTATGCAAATAAGTAATGTAAACAAGTTTTGCATTGATTAACAAACCTACGGGGTGGAAACCTAGCAAAAAACCCAACAATTGAAGCTATTGTGGCTCTTTCTAGCCGACTAGTCGTGTAACGACCCGTTTTATTAATGTCGTTATTTATTGCATAATTTCATATTAGGATGCCACCTCAGATCTACGTGGACGCTGCGGATATGCTAGGACACAAGTCGACTTAGGTACACTAGCTATTTATCTGTTGATTGCTTAGTTACGATGCATATTTATGAGTTTATTTGTTAATGCATCTCATGTTTGTGTTTGTATTGTTATATCGTGCGAGATTGTAAGTATTCGATTCGTAATGCGTGTCAATGCGGGTATCGGGTAGGCGAACTATGGATACACTAGAAAACATGACTAAACTCACATTAAAATGACTAGTTGATCAATTAAAACATATAATATAACCATAAACTAAGTCAATTTAATTGGAACAATAAGCTATGACACGACTCGGGATGCGTGTCGAGATGCGAGGCACTGGGTACCGGGTAGTCGAGGGTTGGTAAGATCACAAATTTGTTAATAAAGGAGTCTAAGTACCCCAACCATAATTAATTGTAGGCCTAAGTTAACTATTTAAATAGTTGAATTTAATTTTCCTGTAGTCAGAAGGAAATATTCTAAGCCATGGAACATTAAGATGATCCTAGTTTATGAGTGATTCTAGGCTGTTTAGTGGCTCAATAGAGTCATTAATCTGTATGCGACAACATTAATAAGGACAATGAATTAGTCCTCGAGATATGCATAACACATTAGATTACAGCATAACATATAATTAAATACTTGACTTAGTGGATTTTTCTCATCTTCATTATCACAAATTCATGCAAATCTGGAGAAACAAGAGAGGAAACATAATATCTTGGAGCTGGATTTCAATATTTTGAGGCCAACTTAGTAGATCAAACACAAGGTAATAATATCCATTTCACTAAATTCATCAAAATGAGCTTAATTTGGGATGTTTTGGTGTCAATTCAAATTTGAGGACTAGATCACTGATTTTGATGAATCTTTGATGATTTAAAAGAATAATTAACACTGTAATTAAGATTTTGTAAACTAATTTTGATGGAGATTGGATTTTTGGTGAAATTGGAAAAATTAGTGAATGCATGAATTTGACAATTATAATTAAATTATTATTGTTTTGATTGTTGTTAAAGGTGTTTTGGAATCCCCATTGAGTGGAGAATGGGTCGACAAGGTTGGGATAGCCATTTGGGGTGTTGAGGATAGAATTCTCGAGTTGGGAATTCTGTCACCTAGCATGGATAGCGCACTATCCAGAATGGCTAGCGCGCTATCTAGTCTGGGTGCTCAACTGTTCTTTAAAATGAAGAACAGTAGGGCGCTATGTGCCTTTTTAGCGCGCTACACACATCTATCACGCTACTAACATATGAAAACTTAATTTAAGTGCTGTTTTGGGTAATTATCAACTTAATACATACGTAAACACTTGTAACCAGTTTAAACACAAAAATTGGACTTCAGGGACTTAGGGGACGATAGCTCGTGTGCTGGGGAGCTAAGCGGGTCGGATTTGGGAGTTCGGGGAAGTCGGAGAACATGTTTGAAGTTTGTAAAACCCATAGGGACATTGCTTGAGTATTTAATTCTTGTTTTTATATTGTTTCAGTCAATTCTTGGATATCATTCTATTCCACACTACTTTGGACGGTTGGTTGAGGTTACTCCTACTAGTATATTCGTTGTGTGTTTATGACACGTTAGGCTGTAGCACGTGTGACCAAGCCTTCGGTGAATTGCGACAAGCTGCTAACTGGTGCACGTGTCGGTGAAGCGTAATTTTAGGCCAATCATCGCGAGAACCAAGTGAAAGAGTAGTGGGGGCACCAATTGAAGGGATCATGGGGATCCAAAATACAGTTTAGTCTGACCAAGACAAGCACACACTTTGTTTATCCACTTGTTATGTATGCATGCGATGACCCATTTATAGTTGCCTGTTTATATTTTCGTATGTTTATTTAACATTTCTTTAGCTTCTTATTTGCTTAAATGCTCAGTGGAGTTCTTTGAGATTCTATTCGCTGTACTCGTCAACTGCCTTTTGTGATGTCGAGTGCAGATCCTATTACTAGTAGGGGCAAGGGGATCCTATGCGACTACATCTGATTGCTCGCCGTCGAGTACCTACTAGTAAATGTTTATTTTAATATTTTGTTTTATTTAGGGTATTTGAGAAACTGGAGTGACACTGTACATGTATATATATTGTCTCGGGGCGAGGGTTCGCCACACGTTGTGTGATCTGCAACTTGCACAAAAAACAATGACAAGTTCTAGTGAGTAAATCCCAGAGAAATTTAGTTAGCATTTACAAAAAATCCAAGAAAACGGCTACAATTCATGCAGATAAAGTAAATAAATGGAAATGTAAAGAATGAATATAAGTCATTGAGATAATCAAGAATATGAAATGCGAATGTGGTGTATAATTGTTGAGCCCTGGGACACAAATACTAAACCGAGAAGGCCCTGGTGGCGAGGTAGTCTTCGTCTCCTCTTCACGGTCGAAACGAGGAACTCTGTTGGTCGGAAGGTAGACTTCCGCCCAACGCCTCAAAGGAGAAGAAATATGTGACAGAAACAAGCTTCACCTCAACCCACTCTCGAGATCATCGACATGCGGAGAGAAATATCATGCATAGTCTAAGGTATGACCAACACTGTAACAACAATCAGATCGTCAGCTACGAGAGTGCTAAAAAATGGTCATACAATCTCGTCGACCATACACAAACTCACGCGGGAATATAGTAAGTATGCAAGCCAAATTGGCAAAAATTAATAGTGAAATAAGTAAATTACAAGTGAATATAAATTCTAAGCTGACATTCTTGTGGGTTTACTTAACTCGACACTCTTGAAAATCACTTTGAAATGACCAGCTCGCGCATCGAAATGCGCACTCGACACTTGACTATCATCCTTAGTCCCTGGTGTCAATTTTATCATTTTAAAATGTCTTAATGTCATATTTAGCAAATTTATAATGTAAAAATAAAATTAGAATTTTATTTCAAGTTTTAGCTATGGCAAGTTTTATGAATTATACCAGGGTGTCAAATGCCCAAAAAAGTCTCAAAACATAATTCTTGAGCTTTTCCCAATTTCTCATATTTTTTCCAATTTTTTTGAATTTTTTGTGTAATTTTTATCTATTTGTCTATATTTTATGTAATCTATTTTATTTAAATTTATATTTAATTATTATTTTTTAAAAAATATTATTTTATCGGGTGTTATGCCTCGGAACTGGGCCCAGTTTGGATGGGCACGGTTCGGCCCGCCTAAGGGGTTTACACACACATGTGCGTGCGAACCCCTCCCCAAAGAGACGAATTCGTCTCCATCAAGGAGATTTTTTTTTTTTTTTTCTTTTCATGGCTTCACCTTTTTTTTTGTTCATTTTTTTTTGTCCTAAACTAATTAATAACAACTAAATCTACAACAATCACAACATCACCATTAAAACTCTCTTTTCATGAAACTCGTAAGAAAAAAGAGAAAACCTTACATAAGTTGAAGCCTTGATAGACTTACTCCAAAACTCTTTCACTTCTCTTGATAGCTTAAATTCTCAAAACAAGCTTCTTCTACTTTTTCTTCTTCTCTCTCTTTTTTGTTTGTGTGTGTGAGTGGTATAGGTTAAAGTGAAAACGTAGGAGAGAAGGAGAGTGAGAGAAAGTGTGTATGGTGGCAACATGTAAGCCCTTAGATTAGGTGGTTAGGTGGAAAGGTGTCGTAATCTTGTGATGAGAGAGAAAACTTGTTTAAAGTGTCGATGTGGTTTACTAAGGTGTCACTTGGCTATTTGCTTCCTTCACTTGTTTATCCAACACCTAAATCCACTCAATCTATCTCTCTTATATCACAAAATACCACTAATTGATGCCCCTTTCATATCAATAATCTCATTTATTCTAATTGGTAACTTAGGCTAGCTTAGTCAAATTAATTAGCTACTATAGCTTAAGAAATATTCATATAACTAAATAAATTCACTAAGCCTCAAATTTTAGTTTAAGTTACATGTCCATCCCACAACCATACTACACACATCATGATGTATCTCACACTCTTAGTACAACTTACACACAATGTGTCAATAAAATATCAAACTTAAGTGTGAAATACATATTTAATAATAATACAATAAATTACCATGCATCACACAAATAACTATAATTTACCTTGCTAAGCATACCCTAAACTTTTCAGCGGCGTACATGTGGGTCTAACTTTTGGGTCATAATCTATAATTAACCAATTAATTAAGATTAATTAGAGCGGGCCATTACATATTTCCATTTCATTTCCATATTATTCTTACAATACAGTCACTTGGACAGACTCATTAATTTTATTTCATCAATGTCATGACTTGTGCGATTACTTCTTGGATTTGATCTTAATGATTTATGGCTTGACTTGTCTTTGCATTGTTCTTGATTTCGTTGACTTATATCATGCATAATGATTCGTTTTTGCTAAATTCTAGTTATCTGTTTAGTCTCCTAATAGCATGCTATATTGTGTGTATGATCCGCTTGTTGAACTTCTCGATGTTGATAATTTTTATATCCATGGATACTTTTGTGTAGCATTGCCTTGTATGATCTCTATGCACATTGTTGCTATTATGTCTCATAAAAGCAGTTTATGAGTCTAGGTTCCCCGAATACATAAAGATTTGTGCGACACACGGGGTTAAATACCTTAGGGATGCCGACCCTCCATTTACTTGATGTGATGTAGCTCAAGGCTAACAGTGGAGCCTCCTATAGGCTAATGTGACGTAGCTCATGACCTACTATATGTAATATATATAAGCTGTTGATACGAAGCTCACGGCTGACCAAACCTAAATTTGTGTGACCTACTCTGTCTATTTCCTATTATAGAGTACCGTGGTAACTTCTTACATGTTTTTCCTTCGGCTTTCATTTTTTGCTATTAACATGCTTTTAGTTACTTGTCTTTCATTATTTGGAAATATGAATAAGTAGCCGCATGATTTACTTATGGAATTGTCATCTTTGGTGACGATTGCAAATCTGTCAAGTAGTAGAGCACAAAAGTAGAATATTGGTGACTACCTGCTACTCTTTTTTGTAGGTTTTAGTTGTTTGTATTTTTGATATATGTTTTTATATATTTTGAGTTGTATATTGGGTTGACAGACTAGACTCCCCGACTGATGCTTGTTATTACATTGTTTATCGCCGCTTTAATATATACATGTGATTTGTTTCCTAGTTTCCAAATATGGTGTTTTACATTTTTCTTCCGCATTTAAAGTAAGACTTCCGCTAAATTATTAAACTATTAAAAAGTCTTAATTAACTATAAAATTCACGTATAACAAGATATGTAGTAACGAGACAAATATGACAAAAAGGCTGACTAATATGTTGAGGACTTTTAATAGTTTTTATTATTTTTACTTTAATTAATTAATTAATTAAAACAATAATTAAACTAAATCTATAATATAATAATTTACTAATTATATTAACTTAACTAACACAATTCTAATTTCAATATCAATTAAATAAATTCAATTCAATAATAAATAAATATCTAAACAAACATCTATAACAATGAAACATAAACTCATTTTGCATTCCAGACATATTACTTCAATCAATATAGCTATGAGCATACTTTATAAAGTACCATAGATCATTAAACTCTAGTCATAAGTAAGTAAACAGCCTTTAGCCATTCATTTGTTCTCTTTATACCGTTAGAAAAGTCACGTTTTCATTTTATTAAGCTAACCCCTTTAAATATATAAAGGCATTAACTTCATGCAATAAAAACTGCATTACACTTTATAAAAGCTTTGAACTACTAAATCTAACACCTTCAGAAAACCACTTCAATATTAGATTTAGATATCAAATTCACCTAGGATATCTAAATGGTCATACCTTTCAAACAATCCTAGTTACTACTTTAAATTAGATAATGAATTCAAATATCACAATACACATTTTAGACTATGCATGCAATACAAAGATCATGATTAAAATCAATAGACAATAACCTATTAAATCAGTGAATCAAAGAATACGATTACTTTAAAGCATTAAACACATAATTTTCTCATCATAACTACACTGCAAAATTGATCTAGTTCATGTTCGAACTTTGTTTAGATTTAACTAACTACTCACTTATAATCATAAATATCATTACAATAATATAAATAAAAGACATAGATAAATATCTCTGGAATAAATACTTTAAATATTTTAATCTTCTCCAAAAATAATGAATAATAACGCAATAAACTAAAAAAATGAAGAATTACTCATAGAGCAATGAAATATCGATCTAAGTACTCAAGGGAAACTAGTTTCGTAACCCTAAGGTCGTATTTATAGTATTTTCCGTAGTAAACATCCCAAACTAACTCAAACTAATCGTTGTTATCTAAAAATCTCGAAATCGCCTCCAGTAATTCCTCAGCGATTCATGTGTAAGTGGAGTTGCTGGGTACATCTGTAAAATTGAAGTCCTTATTTCCACCGATATGTGTAGCAATTTTATATGTTATAGGAATCGCTAAAAAATCGCTGGGTATAAAATCTAATTTTTCTTTGGTTCCTTGGTAATAATTCTTTACTTACTCTTTCCACTTGATTAATACCTCATAATCTTCTATTTTTACTCCATTTCTTCATATATTCCATTTATTACTTGAAATAACAAAAACAAGAGAAAACCCCATGTAATATAGTCTTTTACATTTAAAATCATCCTAAAATTAACTATTAAATTTGTCTAATTATTGACTTGTCAAATACCCTCAAACTCAACACTTTACTGTCTCAAGCAAAATGAATACTCTCAATTATATTCTTTTTTTTCCCTCATTCTGATTTCATAATTTTATACTCTTATATACTCTTACATTTTATACTCTTATTTCTAGATTCCCTTCTTCATTTACTTTTGGAATCTGTACACTTCTCTATTTTTTCATTTAAAACTCTTGTTAGTTCTTCTCACTTTCACAATAGTCATGGAAGCATTCTTTCCAACTTAGTAAAGTTTATTGGCTATTTCCTAATTTTCTCCTAAATTGTGGCATAAGCTCTTTTCAATACACACATATATATATATATATATATATATATACTTGATCAATAATCTTTGTATAACAAGATTCTTAGAAATCTGTCTTGTTTATCTTTCACTATTATTTCAATTTTCTACCCATTATAATGTCTTACACAAAGCAATCAATCCCCTCCAAACTCCTTTAGTGTATACACAATCTAGATCAAGTCATATTGGGTATAACAATTCTCTTCCATCATAAAATTTATATTTTAATGGGTAATAATAAATGTATCAATTCTATTTCTATCCAAAATTTATCCAATTCCATATTCCTAACTAAATAAAATAAAATGAAATGGAGAAATATTACCTGTATTATGGAAAATTTTGAAAAAGTCAGAATGTTCACCTATATTCTACCTCTCATTTTTGCCATACTTCGCATCTTTATACTTCACTTCACCTCATACCCCCAAACTTATTCCAAACCTTATCCCCAATGTTCAAAAACTAAGTCGGGTTTCCAACAAAAATAAAAATACCTTGTGAAGCATAAACAAATAAACTAAGTGAATGAATAACTAACATAAGAATGAATTGCACAAGTAAAGATAATTTTGATAAATTTAAACATTTCCAAGCATCATAAAATTTAAATTCAGCACATCAAACTACACCATTGTATCAAATATTAACAAACCAAAGCAATAGTATCATAGTAGCACATACCACATCAATCATATCAAAATATTACAAACATAGACCTCTCAACATATAACTTAAAAAAAGATTACAAAGAGAAGAATAAAAATATCAAAGCCATCGTCCAGATGCCGCATCGTCACCACCAATCCCATGATTAGGTTGTTGAGATTGAAAGTTCCTCGCAGGATCATATAAGGTGTAGTCTACTCCCGCCACCGGGTTATCTTCTGAAAAGACTCCCTAGTTGGGGATTCTTAGTTGGGTTGATGGAACGTGAATGTTAGCTCCCCCGCCTTGCACCTTCCAGGTCATGCATCGCTCAGATCCATAGATGCTTTTAGCAATCTAGTGTTGGTTCTGAAATATGAACTCTTGATGTCTGATAGTTCTCGTCTGGGTGCGCAAGATTAACCCCATCAAAGACATTTTCGCTTCTTTCGTATACATGCTAGTGAAGTTCTTTGCAGGTGGTAACTGGGAAAAATACATTCCTCAGTGTGAGTTTTCTTATAATAATAGCTTTCAGGCTAGCATGGAATGACTCCTTTTGAAGCACTGTATGGTCGGCCTTGTTGTTCACTTGCTTGTTGGTCAGAGGTTGGAGATACAATTTTGTTGGGGCCGGAGTTGATTCACGACTAAATAGTGAAAATTCAGCAGATTCACCAGCGGTTGACTAAAGTATAGCTAAGAAAAAAATATATGCCGATAAGCACAATAGGTTTTTCGAGTTTTCAAAAAACGATTGCGTTCTATTGAAAGTTTCACATATAAAATGGATGCATAGGTTTCAATTGCGGGGTAAGCTAGCTCCTAGGTATATTGGGCCTCATTTTCTACAAGTTAGAGCTACCTATTCAGCTAGCTAGAGTTCATAATATCTTTCATATGTCTATGCTTCAAAAACGGAGGCTCAGCTCACTCCAAGGACTGACTGGAATGAATTTGATCTTCGAGAAGACTTATCTTGCGATGAATAGTCAATTCAGATTCTTAATCGTAAGATTCAGAGGCTGAGAATTAAAGAGATTCATTTGGTTAAAGTGAAATGGCAATTTCACGAAGATGAGGAGCTAACTTGGGAGTGAGAATCTTATATGAAAGAGCAGTTTCCTTTTCTCTTCAAAACTATAGGTGATATTATGTTTACTTTCATTTCGAGGATGAAATTTCATTAAATTGGGAGACTGCAACGACCCATTACCTTAAGCTGGTGATTAGCATTAACCCAAATCCTAATTAACCCGAATTAGGCTCGTAGTTAAATCCAGTGTACCTCAATTAGTGTGTGCATGGGTTTGTGTAATGATTGGTGTTTGTATGATATGTTTGTTGAATTTTATAGGTTGTGGAATTAATAGGAAATCAATACAACCCTATAATTAGAAAATAAATAATTATTTAATAAATTGCCAGTACACTAAATGTGACGAGAGGTTCGTGAAATGAATATGCACGCCCAAGAATACTCGTAGGCATGTCTGATGAATTTGTTGTCGAGAAAATACATGAGATATATATATTATTGATATACAATAAATAGAAATATAAGTTTAATTTGAGTTATATGGGTCGTTGGATTACCTCGAGATGAGTGTAAGTGATGATTGTGTTAAGATGTGTGTCATAATAGGCGGTGTCACTTTAGCACAATGCTCACTTGATCAGCCTCGAGATAGTTCGATGCGTATCTCGAGAAAAATCGATATATATATATATATATATATATATATATATATATATATATAAATCTAAAACTTCAAACTTAACCTCACTATTTCATTCGATCAATTTGATAGAGAGAGAAGAGCAACTAAGGGTTTGATGTGAGTGAGGGATTAATCAAAGAGATTAGTTAGGGTGGTTTGAGGAGGTCAAACCACTGCAAATCCATATATCATCATTATAGTAAGTTGAGTTTTATGTTTTTAGAGTTGAATTCATAGGTAGATGACGATTTCTCTGTGAATTGTTGTTAGTGGGGAGTGTATTGGTGATTGTTGTTGATGTTGTGAATCGAATAGGGGCTTTTGCACTGCTCACTGCCAAGACAGTGAAAGATGGAGCGCGCTCCCGATATCAAAAAGCGCGCTCCCTTCATAAATGGTCAAAAGCCCTGGTGGAACGTGCCCCGCTAAGTGAGGGAGCGCGCTCCCACCCCAGAAAATAACAACAGTGCTATGTAATGAATGAAATTTCCTGAGGTCTTAGGGATTGACTTTGGGGTTTTAAATATAGGGTATTAAACCTATATTAACCTCAAATGGTTTATGATAGGTTTTGGAACACCAGGAAGGTTGAATGACCCGGAAAAAGTTAGGAAATTGAGACAAAACGTAATCGAGGTAAATATGACTCATACTCTTTATGCATTGTAAATTAGTATATTTAGTTCATATAGCATTATGGAAAGGAATTGGGGGCAACGTACTGTGATTCGACTGTTTTATTAATGGTGAATCTCGGAAAATGTCGATTAGGCGGATCGAGACTGAGGATTGAAAATGTATACTGGAAAATGGATTCTACCATTTGTCCTAATGAATGGAAAGATTTGTCTGGAAATGGATTCCACCCTTTTATCCTCAGCTAGCCGAAGTTTTACTTTTGTCGTCATTGTCCATTTGGAGTTGGTAGCTCAGTCAAGCTGGAATAAACCAACAGAATCCCTTACCGGCCTACATGTGGATTACGTGGTTGTATTCTCGATTGATTGGAGAGTACGGCTTCGTAATCAAATGCAAATCAGGAATCATGAATACAGTTGCATATTGCTGAATGGTTTTGCATTCAGTTTATTATTGTTTATATAAATTCAATTGCCTGAATAGATATGTTTTGGATTCATATTGTTATTCATTAACTTATTGATATTAGTTGATAATTGATTTGTTTATGAGCATCACTTATTGAGCAAGTTGGAATGCTCACTCCCCTTAACATTTCAGGCTCACACGTAGGCACTTCAATTAAAGGCAAAGAGAAGATTTAGGAGTTTTATTATCTTCTCTAAGATGTAATGAACCTTCCTTATATATACATTGTTTTGATTCACATTGTTGTAATATAACAGGGTAAGAGGTCTTACAAATGTGTTTTAGTTTTAATAAACTTTGAATTTACGTATATTGAATGTATTATCAAAATTTTTTTAGTTTTCCACTGCGTATTCGTTGATTTATATTTTGATATCGATATATAGGTTGTGCTTATTAGGTAAGAAGAATAAGTTGCTAGCTCTAGTTAAGTCTGGTTGGTGTACCAGAGCTCAATTAGGGTTTCAAGTCGGATATTACCCTAGTTAGGATAGAGGATATCATAACTTGGTATCAGAGCCTACTTCATAGCCTAAGGTTATTAGCTTTGGTATAGTTTGGTATTAAAGCCTAGTTCAGAGGATAACCTTATAACTTGGGTACAGTTTGGTATCAAAGTTTAAGGTTATTGTCTCTGACATACCTTAGTACCGAAATTCTAAGTTTACTAACTCTAAGAGTTGTCTCGAGTTAAGAATAAGCTTAGGGTATGATAAACAGTTTTAATCGTGTTTTGGAGGGGATGAGGAAATTGAAAAATGAAAACATTATTGTATGTTATTTGCTGTATTTATTATTATTTATTATATATATGATTTCCTTGTTTTCTTTGAATGTTACCCTAATGGTCTTAGCTTTCCTTTGATTTTAGAATCTAATGGTAGATCAGGAAGATGGCTCACAGAGGTTTGGTCTTCAGGGTAATCAAGAGAATGAGGATAAATGGAAATCTAGAATGGAGCAACAAATGAGGGAACTTATGGAATCTCGAGCCAATTTAATGGCAATGCTGATGGCTTAGATGGGATCACCAGTTCAGTAACCTCAGATTCAGCCTGCAGCCAGTCCTAAGGTTAACAGGATTAAATGTTGGGTTTAAGGGTTCACACGCAGCGAAAAATTCAAAATAATTTTTGTAAAACCCCATCAGGATTGAAAATAAGTTCCATTAAACTAGATCTACAAAAGTAAACCAAACCTTAATTCGTGATTTCCTTCTTTGATTGTTCAATCTTCAAGACGTTTAAACACTCGTCCTCTATCGAAAATTTACATACGAACGGTGACTACAATTTGGAGTGCTAGCCCCAAGAGAGATAGAAAACGTTTTTCTTTCTCTCCCAAAATCCAGAGAACTCGAAAATAGTAAAAATGAAAATCTTACATCGTTTTAGGGTTTCAACCTCTATTTATATGTGTAGATAAAACCTCACTTAAAATCCTATTCGTAATCTAACTATTGTATTTAGGCAGTTTAAGCAAATTACACATATGCCCCTATTAATATGTTGTCATATAACAAATTGAAATTGCGCAAAGCCATTCTTTGTGTGCAACGTAATAAGTTCATGTGACGTTGGCAGTGAACCAAAATCATTTTGGTACACAAGTCATAAGCGGTCTCTAGCAAGGCATTATGACTACCCAAGTAGCATGAATATCAAAATCGATACAACCTAATGAATAACATATTTCATATCATTTTGTCGTGCGATATCCTTTTATTAAACATAAGGTATGGAAAGTCACCCTTAATGTTCAATCGTACTAGTCTTGATCTTTAGGTAAATTAAAAACATCCAAGTGACATTGATCATATCAATTCACATGGACTTGGTCATTATCAGTCTACCATATCGAGGGATCCACTGATATCTCTCTATATGAGAGTAACAAATTTTATCTTGATTACACGCCTTCACATATTATTAACATGGTAACCAATAACGATTTGTTACCATGCTCATAATATTGAAGTCTATGGTAATCTCAAGTCGAATGGCTAAATGATATACCTATCATGAGTAACACTTATGAATTAATCCATATGGTGTTCTCATAGCGTGTCGGTCCAATACCTTGTTCCCTGACAAGTACTTATAATATCGATTCGTATCCCTATATGCATGATCATCACGTGACCATCAATCAAGATTCACACTAGTCTTAATTCATTATAGTTCACAATATAATGACCTACTAGGGACATTTATGATATTTCAACAAATACCCATGGATCTTACTATAAGGTGAACATGTAATCACTTATAATAAAATAACAAATGAAAACCTCAATTTTATTAACTAAAATTATAAGATAAAAAATGTTTATAGATTGACCTAGGGTACGTGCCCCAACACTTAAGGAGGAGCTAAGACTGTAACAGCCTCAACACAGGTTCAAGTGCTGGAGACAGCTCCTAAAGTGCCAGTAGATTCTGATAAGATTTATTTTCTTAGAACTCAGAAGGAGTTTATGAAATACGATATTATGAGATTCAATGGCACTATGAAGGACGGGGTAGCTGAGACCTGTATATTGGAGATGGAGCAACGATTTGTTGCTGCAGATGTTTAGGACCGGTTTAAGGTTAAAATGGTCACAATTTTATTAATAGATTCTACTCGAAAGTGGTGGAATTCCTTAGAGAGAGAAGGGAGGACTACTGCCACTTGTCTACAGTTCAGTACCATATTTTACAGGCAATACTTTTTGAAGTACCAGTTAAAAATAGGAAGAAGATTGTGTTTATACAAATGAAACAAGGGGAGATGTCTGTAAGGGAATACAAGTGGAGGTTCGCTGAGTTGAGTGAGTTAGCTTCACAGATGGTGGAATCAGAGGAGAACAAAATTGACATGTTTCTCGATGGTGTTAACTATGAAATACGTGTAGTGGTTTCCTATCATTCTTGCACTAGCTATGCATTTATCTTTGAAAGTACTATAGATGTGGAGGCAGCTATATTAGCTCATCCATCAGGGACATGAGCGGTTCCACCACCAACACCTTATTATTCGGGCAGTCAGAGGGCTCATGAATTTGTTCACATTCACTCAACTCATACATCTAAGAGTAAGAGGAGTCGAGATTTTATCAGGCAATAGAAGAAGAGGAGTACATCTGATGGTTCTTCTTTTTTGTGGCACTAGTTCAATCAGTTCCACAAGGAACTATTTATGTTAGCGCATCGATTGCTGTACCATCTGTTTCACAGCCTTCGGTGGCGAAAACCCTTTACCACCAGCACAGTCAGGAGGTAGAGGCAGATGGCTAGTCCCAGATCAAGCAGTTCTAGGCAAGTTTCTAAGTCAGTGGGGGATCTAACATGTTAATGTGATATGTTATCAGTGCCATTAGGCAAGCCTCATTTAGAGGAATTGTACTACACCTCCAACTTATTCAGTGGGTAGTGTGATGTAGATTACGGACTGATTGTAGCTGCATGTATAACAACTCGATTGTAGTAATAATGTGACCAACTTACATTGATTATGGACATTGTTATCAGGGAAAGGTGTATTTCACTTAGTATACTTAGTCAGATTTATGCTATTGCTAATGAAATCCCTTTTTAATTTGGTTTTTAACTAAACTATTCTATTCTAACAAATTAATGTAAATATTTTTATACTCTTATATTAAGAAGATCTTAGTTTACAATTTCACCTGGGTAATGATTAACTATGTTTTTCAACTTATTTTCTTCATCTTCATTATGTGTGTGCAATGCCTAATTAGAATAGACAAATTTTTTCAAACCCACTTCAACCCATTGTCGTGACGGAAAAAACTATAATGTGCAAACTAGAACTCCACCTATCGGTATGAATAACGTAAGTTCCACATTGCTTTAAGTTCCAAATCTTTAGATTCATAACCAACTATGTTTACTATCCATGCCTCCCTGATTAATAACTATCTATCAATGTTATATATTTTACGTTTGTACCGTCCATATCTGGCTTAAAAGCTTTATGGCCATGATAACTCCTAAAACCTAATATCAACAAATACGTGATCAAGATGTTTGTAGCATTACGCTCAGAATCAATACAAATTCTAACCATTACACTTTTACTCATTATAATCCACTTATAACTACTTTAGCATAACATTCATACCATATGATTCATTGATCCCTAAAATCAATGAACTACTCACACTTTATTAAAATAAATATGCACATAATGGTATTCATTGCAATCAAAGATTAAACCAATAACTTCAATTAAATCAAAGAAGATAATATCGAACAACCACACGTGAGTCTTCAATGTCTTCTCTTCCAAAAATCTTCTTAATACTCTAGAACAAAGTAAAACTATGCTAATTTATGATAATTGGTTAATCTTACTCACAATTTATGATTTTACCATGTTCTAATACCTATTTATACTCCTAAGATACTTTAGAAAACAATTAGAAACCCTAATAGACAATTCTACATGAAATAGAACTCTTTCTATTTTTCTCGTCTAGGTGCTATCCATAAGTGAACTGGCGTTGTATGTACAAAGCCACAGTGCCATGACAGTTTCAGACACTTTGTGTGCAATTCTTCTCACTCGGTAGACTCTGCACCCTGTGTAGACCTCCTTGGCACCGTCCACTTTTGACCCACGCCGTCGCCACTGCACCGACTCTGCTGTCCATATTTTCTCCTATTTTTGCTCCTCCACGCCTTGCCCATGCTGTCTAGCCTTTTCCCAGTGCGTCAAACCTATGTGCCACAACGTCAAGTGTGGTTTTGTGCATTTTCGCCTCGTTTTTCATGAGATCACTCGTTTGTCTCCTTTAGACCTTATATACCTGAAAATATATAAATACCATCAATTAGAGCTCATTTCAGGATATTTATACTAAATATACTACTAAACTAATACTATATATAAGTATAAATAATCACTTATCAAATACCCCCAAACTTAGGATTTTGTACGTCCCAATTAAAAGTAAGTTTTACTAAGTATTCTTACTACAAGTAAGTCTTACTAAGTATTTTACTAATTATTCTTACTACAAGTAAGTTCATTTTCATTTCACATTGTTCAAATTAATAATCCACTCAAGAGCTTTTTGTTGCAAAAACTTATATTTTTCAAAAACATGTAGCTTTTACAACACATACAATTCACTTTGGAAACACCAAAGTAGTTCACAACCAAAACCATCACTACTCAAAAGTTTATATCACCTCGACACTCAAGTAGCAAGTGTACAATCTCATGATTTCTCATTAAGTTCAGGAATTAAAAAATAAGCATAAATCATACTAGTTTTATAGACTTTAACATTTCAAGAGTCCATAGGGCTTAATATAGTTGAAAAGAAAACTTAGCTCAATTAAGCTACTTGTACTCGAGCTGAATTTTTTATTTGAAGAGTTTTAATCTAACTTCTGCCTTTCTTTCATTATTTTTTATCACTATTTTCTTTTCTTTTCTCCTCATATATTTTTTTTATATTGCACGGTCCCTGCTCATTTTCCTATGGATTATGTTTTTCCTCTTTTTTTCCAACTATGAAGTTCTCTGCTCATTTTCTTGTAGAACTTGTAGGACTCTTTTTTTATCTTTTAAAACTCTTGTTAGCACTTCTCACTTTCACTATATCAAGCAATTTCTAACTTCAACTTTTCATTAAACATCATGCCTATCTTTTCCGCTCTTAGTACTAAGTCTTTATTTACTTTTTATACTTAAGTAATATTCATGCTTATTATAGAATTCATTAGAGATCTAACTTTTTCCACAAGAAGTGTTTTATTATTCTTCTTGCTTTTGCTTCAAGTTCATGATCTTCCCTAATTCTAGTATTACAATCATGAAATCATACCGTTATTTGCTAAATTTTTTATTTTCTTCAAAAATTTTAAAACACTCTCTTGAGTTTCATATTAGTAAGACACTTGTATTCTTATTCATCCTCAATTAAATGCATGAACTTTGTAAATGAATTACCTATCATTATATATTACTATATATGACTTAATCTATACTACCTAAACACATTCAAATAATAAGTAAATAAAAAATACACTACCATGCTTTCCTTTTTAATTGCTTCAAAAATAAGATTTTACAATTACACTTGCAATGTTTATCCTTATTCATCTTTTCTTACCATTTTCCATAGTATAGTGTTGATGCCCCGAAACTTAAACCAAACCTTGTCCTCAAGATTTAAAAATAAATCTAAAACATGAAAACACTAAACACACAAACATATAATAACAAAATATCATAATAATGCATAAACATAAAACTTAAACAACTAATAAATGTAAAAATATTCGAAGTGTAAAAATAATTAGTATAAATATATCTATCATCTCTCCAAGGTCTAAAGAAATCCTAAGACACTGACTCTATAACTGCGTATCATCATCATCATCATCATCATCATCATCATCATCATCATCATCATCATCATCATCATCATCATCATCATCAGCTCCGATAAAAGATAGTGTCAAAGGACGCTACACCCTTCTGCTCTACACCATATCTGGATCAAACATGTATTTTGGTGCTGTTATAAAGCCAATAGACCTATCAATAGGTCTCATCCATCTGCTCCTCTTATATCTAGATATGTCTTTTTGATGATCTACAAATAACATGAAGTTTTGATATTCGTTCAGTCGGTCTTGCTTATATCTCACCAATGCTTTACGACACTGAGCCCTATCCTCTCTGTACTATCTCATCATCTTAATAATCCATAGCCTCTACTGCCGTAGAGTCAAGTCCTCTGATGGTGGTACAGGTGCCTATGGTGGAGGAGGTGGTGGAAAAACCTCAAAACCATCCAAGTTTTTCTCTCCTATAAGAGGGTGTAAAAACTTGTACCCCTCAACAAATCCTTGCTGGTGATCTTCCTCCTCTCCATATCTTTCGTTCTCAGCTCTTGGGCTAACTCCGCTACTGCTGCTGTCGTTGTTGCGTGATCTTCTTGCTCTTTGGCAAATGACTCGGCCTTAAGTCTGTTTCCCTCGGCTTTTTCTCTCTCATCCTCAGAGTCTTAGTAACCAGTTGGTGATTTCAAGGTGAGCATAAACTCCTCATCTATGGTTGGTTGGGCCTCAATATCAAAATTTTCTTCTTGAATTAACTGCACTCCCGTCCGCAAGTACATCTTAGTGATCAAAATTAGAAATAACAATTTGGTGTCTCTCACTTTGATATTATAGAGTCCCTCAAGTTCTTATAGATGATCTCCCCCATATTGATATCCCAATCTTTTGTAATCTCATACGAACAAGCCACCTTTGGCTTGTTGATCTCACCATGCTGAGTGGTCGGGTATAATGAAGCCATAAAAAAGTGTTGCAGCATTCTATAAACTTTCATAACACTTCCCTTCTTAATGTTCTTCGGCACATTCTCAGCTCTCATTACCCATCCTTATTGTCCTCGGACTGCCAATGCTTTCTCTATGGCTTTAAAAAGGTATAGGTTATAGGGTATCTCATATAAATCATATGGGAAACTTTGTGAGGCTGCCACCATACTTATATGCTCTAACCCATAGATGATATTAATAGAACGCTCATTAAAGGGGGTCAAATACCCCTCTCACATTCACTGGGTCACTCTTCTTAGTAAACTTTGTTTTGGTGTAAAATTCATAAATAGTTTCATTCGCTCCTTTAACCTTATTCTCTCTATAGTCTTTAGTGAATTGCTCCCAACCTTGTTGTCTAATGAAGCTGTTTACTCTTTTGTCATATTTATCTGGCAAATGAATTCCTCTTCAACAAATGAATTCTCTATGCTTAATGACATCATATCTATCCTTAGCATCTCTACTAATGTAATACTTAGACTTAAATGACCTAGGTTCCTCCTCATTGGGATCTCTTGAGGATAATGCCTCATAATCACTTGCTCTCACTTCATTAATTTGACTTGCTTGCTTTCTTGTTCTTGACATTTTTTCTCAAAATTCCACACAACACGACAACTAATAACACGGTATTCAAATCACCTAAAATTAAAATTTTATATCACAAGGATCATTCACATGCCAAAATAATGCGAAAGACATATATTAGGTCTCCATAAGCTACATTGATGCTCAACATTCACACAACTTGAAATTCCTATCCAACAACCTCATATCCACAATTTATGCAATTTCATCAAAATTTAAAAATTTCAAAGCATAACTATTGAAATTGTAAATTAACCTCAATGTCAGACCACTTTCCAGTGTAGATTACTTCTCCAAGCATGTATCAATCAAAGCCCTGTCACTTTGCTCACAAACTAAAACCCTAGTGCTTACTTGAATCTTTTCTTCAAATCAATGCCCTAGCTCTCCTCTTTGTGCAATTCCTCAATGTAATCACTATTTTTACTCTTAATCACTAGAAACATTTTTTTCACTTAGAAACGATCAATCTTGGGTTCTAAAAGGGTGTATGCTTGGTTGGTGGTGTATGGAATAGGTTGCAAGTGAGAAAAATGTGGGTAAAACATTACAACCCCGGTCTCGACGCTGGCGCCATCCCTTTTAGGGCATGGTGCCACCACTGCGCTGTGACAGCGTTAAGTCTGCCATCACCCTATTGGCGCCGTCCCTTATGCCCACATTGCTGTGTATTTACACACGACGTCGACTAGTATGTCTATATAATTTTGCATATTTTTCATTAATTCCCTATTGGCGCTCTTGCTGCTTTGTGTATTACTACACAAGGTGTCGTGATAGCATGAAATACCATGTATATATAAAAATTCCATAAAAACTTACCCCTGATTTATTCATGTACCTGACCTTTACCAGTTGAACTCTTTCTCTCTTTTATGTTAGTTAGTTGAGACTTTTCCATTCTAATAAATCGTCACCCAGCAAATGGTTTCTCTTGCACAATTAGCACAAATCTTCAAAAGTTAGAAAACTAAAATATTTGGATTATACTACTAAACTAACTTAATAACTACTTGACTGAAACTCAAAAACTTGAAATTAAAAACCCTGGGCTGCCTCTTTGTAGCGCTTAGTTTAACGTCATCAGCTCGACGCCTCTTTGCTTGTATAGTCTGAGTCTAAACCGAGATACTCCATTTGTAGGTCGGAAATAACAGTATCTATCCCATTTGTTTGTACTTCTTAACCTTTAACAATGATAATATTCTCGACATCATCTTCCTCCTCGGTACTCATTGTGATCATTTTCTTCCTCGTATGCAAGGCCGCATTGGCAGTGTTGAAGAATAGCCGCATAAGTATCATAGTCACATCATCATCTATGTCATGATCCATAATCTCAAAATCCATAATGAATGTGAATCTACCCACTTTCACATGCACATTCAAGACTCTCCCGATTGTTGGGTACCAAGTTACTATCAACTACGTGTAACTCCATTGTATCAGGACAATTGATCTTCAAATCCGTTTGTAACATGTCCTTTATTGGCATGTCATTGATTGAGGCTCCCATATCACATAAGATGTTTCTAAACCGGCACACATCAATGCTTAACGGTATGCATATATCTCCATGATCTCTCCTCTTGATTGGTTGAAGTCTAGATGTGAACTTGAATTTTGGTTCCGGCTTTTTTGGAACAACCTTGATATTATTTCTTTTCGGTGCTTCTTCAGAAGGTTTTTCATCTTCTTTACTTGCTTTCCATTATTTCTTCCCTTTCTTTTGATTATTCAAGGCATTGATCCATTGTTGCTTGAATCCTTCGAGTTCATCTTACCTCACTTCCGTTCGTTTCTCATGCATCACTTCATACTTTCTCAAAGCTAAATTATTGACTCTTTCTGGCTTGTATATCACTTGCTCTTGCATTGGCTCATTCATTGTTGTAGTGCTCATCATGTGAATAACACTAACATTCTCCTTAGGATTTGTGATAGTGTTACTCAAAAACTGTCATTCCTTCATTGAATTCAAAGCAATGACTAGCTGACTAATCCATCTCTCCCTGTTCTTGATGGATTGTGATCTCTCACCATCTATCATCTTCATAGCTTGCTTCACATTTTCCATATGTTTCTCGTGCTTCCATGGTGTTCTCTATTGCTCATGTCAATGGCATGTAAATATTTCTCTATTGACTTCAGTTAAGTCATCTCTTTGCTTTACCCTTGCTTCGCTTGTTGGACTTGTTGATCGAAGCCTAAAGGTAACTTCAGTGTACTATCAGGATTTCCATATGAGAAGTTGGGGCTGTTGTTGTATCCTTGATTAAAACTTTGAGAAGTCATTCCTCTCAGCTTAAAATTGTTTCCATAGTTTGGGTTGTTCATGAAGTTGATCTCCTCAAGATTCATTCTTTACTGCATTTCCATTAGATTAACCACCATGGCTTGGTGATTAACGGGTTGCTTTGTAGCCTGCATTTATGGACTTTGTTTTCCTATTTGAAGTTTCACCATTTGACTGCTCAAGTTGAATAGTTGTGTTATGATCGCAGCTTGTGAATCAATCTCGTATATGCCTACTAATTTCCCCATTTTGGAATGAGTACCAGATGTAGAGTTTTGAGTTAGAAGATCCATGAGATCTAGTGCTCCATCATCATCTTTGGTTAGTGGAGAACTACCTGCTGCGGCATCTATTAGTGTTATAGTGTTGTGATTCATCCCATAGTAGAAAATATGTAGACGTGCCCGTTTCATATATCCACGTCCAGGACAGCTCCTCAGGTTCTCCTTGAATCTTTCCTAAGTCTCGCCAAAAGACTCGACATCTTCCTGCTTAAATTGATTGATTTTCATTTTCCTTTCACTGACCTTTACTGAGGGATAAAATTTGTCTAGAAATCTTTCATTGAGTTCTACCCACGAGGTCATAATCCCTGCATTCAATTTTTGGAACTAGGATTTGGATTTTCCACCTAATAAGAATGGGAAAAGTCTCATCTTGATCACCTCCTTTGTAACTTCGGTAATGTGCACGGTGTCGCACTCGTCCAAGAAATCTTCTACATGTGCAATTGGATCTTCATTCTCTAGCCTATTGAACAAGCTATTTTGTACCATTTTGCATTAGAGACGGTATCAGTTCGTACTCGATGGTGTTGGATGGAAGCCTCATTACTCAATTGTAAGTCTCTTGAACTTCTAGCTTGAAGTAGTCACGAAGACATCTCTGTCTTCACACTCTGTTTTATACTACCAGATCACCTTTGGGTTAGTTATTCCCTTAGCCCTGTTCTTTGTTTCGTGCTTGATCCTCCACCATCTTGAGTCCTTTCTTTTTCTTTACATTATTGGTTTTGTCAATCTCAGGGTCGTAAGGTACTAAGTCCTTCTCTTCTTTACTACGCATGTATTAATTCTCCCTTAAAAGAAAACACAAAAGATCAAGTGTAGATTGTCAAACTTGAAACTTAAAACTTTTATTGTTTTATTTCTTTATGAACTAGAAAGTAAATTACTTAAACTAAAACTTAACAATTTTGAAAACTAACTAAGTTAAAGCGGCTACCTATCCTTAGCAATGACGCCAAAAACTTGGTCGAGCCGCAAGTATAACGTCTCGATTGTAGTAATAGTGTGACCAACTTATGTTGATTACGATATCGTTCTTAGGGAAAGGTGCATTGAACTTATTATACTTAGTCAAACTTAAGCTATTGCTAAGGAAATCCCTTTTTAATTTGGTTTTTAACTAAACAATTCTATTCTAACAAATTAATGTAAATACTTTAAAAATCTTATATTAAGAAGATCTTAGTTCACAATTTCACATAGGTAATGAATAACTATGCTTTTCAATTCACTTCCTTCATCTTCATTATGTGTGTTCAATGCCTAATTAGAATAGACAAATTTCCTTCAAATCCATTTCAACCCACTATCGTGACGGAAAAGATTCTAATGTGTAAACTAAACTCCACTTATCGGTGTAAATAACGTAAGTTTCAAATTGCTTTAAGTTCCAAATCTTTAGATTCATAACCAACTAAGTTTATTATGCGTGCCTCCCTAATTAATAACTATATTTTGATGTTATATATTTTATGGTTGTACCATCCATATATGGTTTAAAAGCTTCAATGGCCATGATAACTCATAAAACCTAATATCAACAAACACGTGATCAAGATGTTTGTACCATTACGCTCAGAATCAATACAAATTCTGACCATTGCACTTTTACTCATTATAATCCACTCTTAACTACTTTAGCATAACATTTATATCATAGGACCCATTGATCCCTAAGATTAATGAACTACTCACACTTCATTGAAATAAACATGCACATAATGGTATTCATTGTAATCAAAGATTAAACAAATAACTTCGACTAAATAGAAGAAAACAATATTGAATAACTACACGTGAGTCTTCAATGTCTTCTTTTCCATAAATCTTCTTAATACTCAAGAACAATGTAAAACTATGCTAATCTATGATAATCGGTTGCTCTAAATCACGATTGGTGAGTTTACCACGTTCTACTTCCTATTTATACTCCTAAGACACTTTAAAAACAATTGGAAACCCTAATAGACAATTCTATATGAAATTGAACTTTAACATTCTATTTTTTTCTCGTCTTGGTGTTGTCCGTAAGTGATCCAACATTGTGCGTATAAAGCCATGATGCCATGAAAATTTCAGGCACTTTGAGTGCAATTTTCCTTACTCAGCAGAGTCAGCGCCCTTTGTAGACCTCCCTGGTGTCGTCCTCTTATGGGCGCCGCCATTGCGTCGGCTCTGCTGTCCATTTTCTCTCCTCTTTTTGGTCCTCCACGCCTTGCCCATGCTATCTAGCCTCTTCCCACTATGTCAAGCCTATTGATAAATGATTATTTATACATATATAAGGTTTGTTTAGTCATATATTTATTATAAATATCCTTAAATAAGCTCTAAATCATGGTATTATAATATTTTCAGGGAATTAAGGTGTAAAGGAAGGAATTAAGGAACAATGGGAAGAAATGAAGTAAAAAACCCACAAAATACACAAGGCGCCATATCTATATGTGTTGACGCTATGAGTATACAAGGCACAATGTGAGAAGGAAAGGCACGGCGTGGGGAGAGAAGAAAAAGTGAAGAAAACCAACTCTGGAGGTCCGACGCAGTGGCCGCGCAGCAAAACATAGGGTTCAATGCCGGGTAAGCAGGTGACAACACCAAAACACCAGGGATCAAAGAGATACATATGCAGTGGTGGCATAGTGTCGGTGCAGTTGGCTTTAAGGCATGGTGTGAGGTAGTAAGTGACAGCGCCAGACACGTAGTAAATAGACAATTAAAATTTTAATTCAAGTTAAATTGTAAAGTAGGGTTTCTAACTGTTATTAGGATGCATAAATATGTATTAGGACATGGTAAACTCACCACATACCAACTATTAGCCACTATTAGAGTAATTTAGCATAGGGTTTACATTTAGTTTGAATATTAAAGTGTTTTTGTGAAGAAAACATTGAAGACTTCACGTTTGCAATTCAAGTTTGGTTTCGTTGATTAATTCTAGGTAATATTTATATTCATATCTGATTTTCAATTATTCCTATTATGAATTGTGATATATGTGTTTCGATGAAGTGTGAGTAGTCTATTTATTGTAGGGATTAATGGGTCCCTATGATACGAATGCTATGCTTTGAATATGAATAAAAAATGATAATAAAAAGTGCAATGGTTAGAATTTGTATTGATTCTGAGCATAATGCTTTAGACATCTTGATCACGTGTTTAATGAACTTTGGCTTTATAAGATATCATGACCATTGAATCTTTTAATCCGTACATGAACGGTACAACCGTTAAATACACAACATCGAGAGATAGTTGTTGATTAGGGAGGCGTAGACAGAAAACTTAGTTGGTTATGAGTCCAATGATTTGATACTTAAGGCAATGTGGAGCTTACATTATTCACATCGATAGGTGGAGTTCTAGTTTACACATTAGATCTTTTCCATCACGACATTGGGTTGAATTGGATTTGAATGAAATCTGTCTATTCAAATTAGGCATTGCACACAACATACTGTGATGTAAAAATAACTACAAAGCATAGTATTAAATTACCTAGGTGAAGTTGTGAACTAAGACATCCTTAATATAAGAGTTCAAGTAAAGTTTAAATTGATTTGTTAGATATTTTAGTTAGATATAAAACTAATTTAAAAGTGAATTCCTTTACAATAGTTCAAGTTAAATAGGTAATTAACAATTAGTGCAAAAAACTTTCCCTGAGGACGATATTCGGGATCAACGTAAGTTGATTGCAATATTACTAAAAGCAAGTTGTTATACTTGCGGTACGCATATCACATATGTGCCACGGCGTCAAGTGTGGTTATGTGCATTTTCGCCTTGTTTCTTCACGAAATCACTTGTTTGTCTCCTTTATACATCATATACCTGAAAATACATAAATACCATCAATTATAGCTCATTTCGGGATATTATACTAAATATACCACTAAAGTAACACTAAATAAAGTCTAATAATCACTTATCATGGATCAATTTCGTGCAGTGGGTGAGGCACATCATAAGGCTATAAGGAGACTAGTGGAAGGTATTTTGAATATTTGCGTCAGGATATGCATGTGTTAATTGATGTTAGTTCTACATTTTCTTTTATTGCTAGTGCAATGGTTGATGAGTTGAGATTGAAACCTGTGAGAGCTAGTACTTTGTTGATTTAAAGCACAACAGTGGGTGAGAAATTTTATCCTAACCTGATATGTGAGAGATGTATAGTCAAAATTGCGGAGAATGAACTCCTAATTGATTTGAGGGTAATGGAATTCCTAAAGTATGATGCAATTTTAGGCATGGATTTTTTTAGCAACATATCATGCAACTATTGACTATTTTCATAAGAGAGTAATCTTTCAGGTTCTTAACTTTTTCTAAAATTATATTTTATAAAGGCTATAATCTTTCATGACTTGCAACTTGTGGAAGGGAATCTACTCTTTGAGATTTAGAGGCTATGGCTTAGGAACTTAAGGTTAGTGACATATCGGTGGTTTGTGAAATTTCAGAAGTCTTTCCATCACAATTACTTGGACTTCAACCACCACATGTTGTCGACTTCATCATTGATACTATTCCTGGCACCAAACCTATAGCTATTCCTCCATACTAGTATGACACTGAAGGGATTACATGAGTTGCAAACTTAGATTGAGGAGTTGTTATAGAAAGGGTTTATCCATCCCAATATGTCACCGTGGGGAGCACCAGTTCTTTTTGTGAATAAGAAGGACGAAATCTTACGTATGTGCATTGATTATAGACTGCTTAATTATGTGACTATTAGGAAAAAATATCCATTGCCCAGGATCGATGACGTGTTTGATTAGTTGAAGGGTGCCATATATTTCTCGTAGACTGATTTAAGGTCTGTTTATCATCAACATATGATCAAAGATGATGATATCTGGAAGACGACTTTCGGTAGTCGCTTTGGGCACTTCGAGTTTATGGTGATGCTGTTTAGGCTCACTAATGCTCTTGCTATATTCATGGATTTGATGCACAGGGTGCTTAAACCTTATCTTGATTAGTTTATCGTCGTGTTTATTGATGATATTTTGATATATTCAAAGACTCAGGAAGAGCATTCACACCACCTCAAAGTTACATTGCAAACTCTAGAGGATAATCGGTTGTATGCCAATTTTAGTAAGTGTGAATTCTGGTCTTTAGAGCTAAAATTTCTTAGACATGTAGTCAATGCTGAGGGTATATCAGTTGATCCGATGAAGTTTGAGGCAATTTAAGATTGGCCTATATCTACCACAGTGTCAGAGGTTTAAAGTTTTTTGGGGTTAGCGGGTTATTACATATGATTTGTTAATGGTTTCTCTCGTATTACTCTACCAATGACTGAGCTAACACATAAAATGTTCAATTTGTTTGGTTTGATGAGTGCAAAGCTGCCTTCAAGGATTTGGAGAGTAGTTTGACTACAATAGCTGTTCTTACATTACTTGAATTGGGGAAGGAGTTAGTGATTTATATTGATGCTTCTCATTTAGGCCTGGGCTATGTGCTGATGTAGGAAGGTAAGGTTGTATCTTATGCTCCAAGGCAACTTAAGGTTCATGAAAAAAATGATCTAGCTCATGATCTTGAGCTAGCTGCAGTTGTGTTTGCCTTTAAGATTTGGAGGCACTATTGTATTGTGAACAATTTACAGTATTTTTAGATCATAAAAGTCTAAAATATTTATTTACTAGAGTGAATTGAATATGAGGCAACATAGATTGCTTGAGTTCCTTAAGGATTATGATTTCTATTTAGAGTACCACCCAAGTAAGACAAATGTGGTTGCTGATTCCTTGAGTAGGAGAAGAACATGCATAGAGAATGTAGCTGCTGCAAGAGCTTCTCATTTTAAACTTCTTGAGGAATCTTCAGTGATGATGATTCGTGAAAGTCCAGTTGGCAATCATCAATTGAGAGAGCTAGTTTCAAAGCTACTAATTTGTTCTTTTATGCTCAGATTCGCGCCGAACCAGTGATTATTCATCGGGTGGTTGATTGTCAGAAAGTTGATCAGGATCTTTTAGTGCGTTAGAGGTTAACGGCTAGTGTGGATCATCCCGATTGGTCATTTTCTGTTAATGTTTCGTTATGGTTCAATGATAGATTGTGGATTCCTGCTTAGGATTAGTTGAGGCAGGAATTGATACGGGAATCTTATTGATCTTTTTACTCTATTCATCCAGGTAACAGTAAGATGTATCGCGATATGAGGCGTATTTATTGGTTGCAGGAGATGAAGAATGATATTACTAAGTTCGAAAAGAGATGTGAGATATGTAAATAAGTTATGGCTGAGCATAGAAAACCTAGAGGTTTATTGCATTCACTGCCGATTTAAGAGTAGAAATAGGAACATATATTGACGAATTTTGTTATGGTCTACCTCTGAGTCAGTGTAAGCACGATGCAGTTTGGTTTGTAGTTGATATGTTTACAAAGTATGCACATTTCTTGCTAGTTTCCATGCGAGAGCCTTTTGAAAGATTATGTGAGACATACGAACATGAGGTATTGAGATTTCAGGGAGTTCCAGTGTCGATTACTTCAGATAGAGATCCGAGATTCACGTTTAGACTATGGAGTGAATTGCAGAGACGGTTGGGAACTATCTTAAACCTCAGTACGATGTATTATACTCAAACCGATGGACATACTGAGTGTCTTATCTTAATCCTAGAGGATATGCTTTGAGCTTGTGTCTTGGAGTTTGGTGGTAACTGGGAGAAACACATTCCTCTGTGTGAGTTTTCTTATAATCATAACTATCAGGCTAGCATTGGAATGTCTCCTTTTGAAGCTCTATATGGTCAACTTTGTCATTTACCTGCGTGTTAGGCAGAGGTTGGAGATACAGTTTTGTTGGGGCTGGAGTTGATTCATGACTACACAAAGAGAATTCAGCAGATTCGCTAGCGTTTGAGTATAGCACAACTAAGACTGAAGAGATAAGCCGATAAACATCATATGTTTTTGGAGTTTTTAAAGGATGATTACGTTCTATTGAAAGTTTAACCTATGAAAGGGTTGTACAGTTTAGATTGCAGGGTAAGCTAGCTCCTAGGTATATTGGGCCTCCCAGAGAGAAAGAAATAGTTGGTCCTGTTGTTTACAAGTTATAGCTACCTCCTCAGCTAGCTGGAGTTCTATGCTTCAAAAACAGAGACTGGGCTCACTTCAAGGACTGACTGGAATGAATTTGATCTTCGAGAAGACTTAACTTACGATAAACAACTGATTCAGATTCTTAATCGTAAGATTCAGAGGCTGAGAACCAAAGAGATTCATTTGGTTAAAGTGAAATGGAAATTTGACGGAGATGAGGAGTTAATCTGGGAGTGGGAATTGTACATGAAGGAGCAGTTTCCTTTTCTCTTCAAAAACATAGATAATATTATGTTTACTTTAATTTCGAGGAAGAAATTTCTTTAAACTGATAGACTTTAACGACCCGTTACTTTAAGCTGGTGATTAGCATTAACCTAAATCCTGATTAACCCGAATTATGCTCGTAGTTAAGTCCACCATAATTTAATTAGCGTGTGAGTGGGTTTGTGTGATGATTTATATTTGTATGGTATGCTTGTTGAATTTTATAAGTTGTGGAATTAATAAGAAATCAATACAAACCTATAATTAGAAAATAAATAATTATTTAATAAATTGTCACTTTACTGAGTGCGATGAGAGGGTCGTGAAATGAATGTGCACACCTGAGAATACTCGTAGGCATGTCTAGTGAATTTATTCGTGAGAAAATACATAAGATATATATATTTATATATTATTGATATATAATAAATAGAAATATAAGTTTAATTGAATTATATGGATCGTTGAATCGCTTCGAGATAAGCGTAAGTGACGATTGTGTTAAGTTGTGTGTCATAATAAGCTGTGTCACTTTAGCATAATGCTTACTTGATCGCCTTGAGATAGCGCAATGCGTATCTTGAGGAAAATCCATAAATATATATATATATATATATAAATCAAAAACTTCAAACTTATCCTCACTATTTCATTCGATCAATTCGATAGAGAGAAGATAAGAGCTGAGGGTTTGATCCAAGTAAGGGATTGATCAGAGAGATTGGTTAGGGTTATTTGAGGAGATCAAACCACTGCTAATCCAGATATCATCATTGTGGTAAGTTGAGTTTTTCGTTTTTAAAGTTGAATTCATAGGTAGATGATGATTTCTCTATGAATTGTTATTATGGATGGTTGGAAATGGGTTTAAACCTCATCAAAGGTATTCCTTGATGTTGTGGGGAGTGTATTGGTGATTGTTGTTAATGTTGTGAATCGAATAAGGGCTGTTGTCCTGTTTACTATCGAGACAGTGAAGGGTGGAACGCGCTCCCTATATCAGAGGAGCGCAATCCCTATGTAAATGGTTAGGAACCCAATTGGTGGAGCGCGCCCCACCAAGTAAGGGAGAGCACTCCTACCTCAGAAATCATGAATTGTGCTGTGTAATAATTGGAATTTCCCGAGGTCTTAAGTACTGACTTTGGGGTTCTAAGTATAGGTTATTAAACCTATGTCAACCTTAAATAGTTTGTGATAGGATTTGGAACACCGGGAATGGTCGATAAGACAATTATGGACTGAGGATTGATAAGGTATGCCAAGAAATGGATTCTGCTCTTTGTCCTAATGAATGAAAAGATTTGCCTGGATATGGATTCCACCCCTTTAATCCTTAGTTAGCTGAAGTTTTACCTTAGTCGTTATTGTCCATTTGGATTTGGTAGTTTAGTCAAGGTTGAATAAACTAATAGAATCCCTTGTAGGCCAACATGTGGATTCTGTAGTTGTATTAATGAGTGACTGGAAGGTACTAATTCATAATCAAATGCAAATTACAAATCATGAGTACAGTTGCATATTACTGAATGGTTTTGCGTTCAGTTTATTATTATTTATATCAATTCCATTGCCTGAATAGATAGGTTTTGGATTCACATTGCTATTCATTAACTTATTGATATTAGTTGCTAATTGATGTGTTTATGAGCATAACTTACTGAGCAAGTTGGAGCGCTACTCCCTTTAACAGTTCATCACACGCAAGAGCTTCAATTAAGGGCAAATAGAAGATTCAAGAGCTTTATTATCTTTTCTACGATGTAATGAACCTTCCTTATATATACACTATTTTGATTTACTTTATTTTAATATAACAGGGTGGGAGGTTTTAAAAATGTGTTTTGGTTTTGATAAACTTCAGATTTATGTATATCGAATGTATTATCGAAAAAGTTTTAATTTTTCGTTGCGTATTCATTGATTTATATTTCGATATCCCTATATAGGTTGTGTTTATCAGGTAAGAAATAGAGGCTGCTAGCTCTAGTTAAGTCTAGCAAGTATACCTGGGCTTAATTAGGGTTTCAGGATATATATCAACCTAATCGGGATAAGGGATGTTACAATACCCATCTTTGTCAAAAAGGCAACCATCCCCCAAAATAGATCTTAAAGCATTTCTAATGGTCTCGTGGGGAAATCCGTGTCTATACATATATTCAGGTTCTGGGTACTCGCTATTTTGTCTTAAATGAAATTTCGGTAAACCATAATATCAGTTTATCCTCTCAGGTGAATAGTCCACTAGTCTTCCTCGAACTTTGGCTATTGTTTTATTCTCATCTATGTGCTTGTTTGCATATAACTCTTACTAAAATCTCACAACCCATTTCAGCTGTGGACCTTGTGTCATTATAGGTGTAGTAATCCCTAGTTAACAACCCCTACTTCTTTTCCCTCATTATGTTCAAGATCCTAGACCTATTGTAGCATCCTCTATCCTGATTAGGGCGATACTTGGCCTGAAACCCTAATTAAGCCCCGGTAACCTAACTAGACTTAACTAGAGCTAGCAACCTCTCCGTATGTACCTAATTAACACAACCCGTATATTGATATCGAATAAATAATTCAAAATACACGTAGTAAAAAATTAAAACTTTTCGATAATTAAACAATATACATAAATACAAATTTTATCAAAACCCAAAACTTGATTATAAACCTCACAACACTATTTATATACAACAAAATTACTCAATAGTGTATATATATACAAGAAGGCTCATTACATCGTAGAGAAGATATTAAGAATCATAAATCTTCTCTTTTCCTTTCGTTGAAGCGCTAGGCTGTGAACTTGAAATATTAAATTTGGGGTGAGCGCTCCAACTTGCTCAGTAAGTAAGGACTCACAAAGCCATCAACATTTCATATAATAATCAAGAACATTATGCAATAAAAATATACACCAATGTTAACTAACGGAATTATGAAAAACCTATAATTAAATATATAATAGAAGCAAGTCCAAATGTCAATGATTATTACACTGTGATTCTTATTTTATTTGTAAAACTAGGTCGATTACCCACTAATACCATTAATGCAATTGCTAGACCAATACATTGGCTGATGTGCTGTCTAGTCAATCCATTAATGTCCAATGGTTTTATTCGAAAACATCTTTTGAATATGAAATCCACGCAACCTATCTAATTGAGTAGGAGTTACATATAGGCCAAGAAGGTAACCCATCTCCTATAAAACATATTCTCAATTCGAGGAGTTACTCTCGTAGATCACATTAAACAATGTTTTCCGTTTATTAAAAACATCATACTGTATATAGTCCCTCCCATTCAGGCCATAAATTACATGAGCTACATATACTAAAATAGCCAGACAACATTGATAAATAAGCGAATCCATACTTACCTCGGTTAAGGTTTCGTTAAGAAATTCCCTAACTTTTCGGGTCACTCACGCTTTTTCAGTGATTCGACACCTATCACTAACCATTTGTGATCAATATAGGTCTAATACCCTATATTTAATACCTCTAAATCAGTTCCTAAGACCCCAAGAAAATTTAACTAAATTATAGTAGAGTTGTTGCTTTCTGAGGTGGGAGAGCGCTCCCTCAATTGATTTGCTCGATGGAGCACGCTCCACCTGCACTGTCTCGACAGTGTACAGGGCAGCAGCCACTGTCAAATCCATAAATCATCAAAACAACAACTAACACTCCCAAATTCATCAGGGAGGACCTCTAGTGAGGTATTAATCCATTCCAATCATCCATAACAACAATTCACAGAGAAATCATCAATAACTATTGAATTGAACTTAAACTTCAAAAACCAACTCACCATCAATAATGATCTTTGATTTTCAGTTGTTTAATCTCCTCAATTCACGTTGAGTTCACTCCTACATCAACCTCTTAAAGTGACACACATGTTGACACCATAAAAAATTACGCTCATCTTGAGGCAATCTAACGATCCATATAATTCAAACCAAACTTATAGTTTTAATATATATATATATATATATATATATATATATATTAAACCTCGTGTATTTTCTCACCAATAAATTTACCGGACATGCCTACGAGTGTTCTCGGAAGTGCACATTCATTTCATGAACCCTTATCGCACTTGATGTACCAACTATTTATTATTAAATCACATATTTTTTATTATAGGCTTGTGTATAAATTCTTTTATACTACAGCCTATAATATTTATTAAGCATTCCAAAGAAACACGAACCATCATCCAAACCCACGTACACACTAATCGAGGTACACCGCACTCAACCACGAGCCTAACTCGGGTTAATTAGGACTTGAATTAGCACTAATCACCAGCTTAAAGTAACGGGTCGTTACACCCATACTTAGCTTCATTTTTCACATTGAAACCCCTCTCTCGTATAATTTTTTTTATTCATGCTAATGTTGCTATTCATTCCAGCAAGAGCTTTGGTATGATGAGGTTGTGGGCATATAATTGGATTTTAGGTGTTTCCTCAATCTCTTCCTCTCTCTCTGACTCATCGGTAAAACATAAAGGTGGAGAAGGTTCTCTAGGTGCTTGATCGTAACTGTAAGTTTCTTCTTGAAAAGGTTTATATGAACACGCGCACATAGTTAAGTTCACTATATTTTTAAGAAAGTCTCTTTTATTTTGATTTAAACTAAACTACTCTATTTTATAAAATCAATGTAAATTAACTTGAGAAGAATTAGTTCACAACTTCACCTAAGAAATGAATTACTATGCTTCCCTATCATATTTCCTTCATATTTCTTATGTGTGTGCAATGGATAGTTAAAATAGACAGATTTCCTTGATATTCACTTTAATTCATTGTCGTGGTGAAAAAGATCCTAATATGCAAACTAGAATTCCACCAATCATTGTGAATAACGTAAGTCTCACATAACACAAAGTACCAAATCTTTAGACTCATAAATATTTAAGTTTACTATAAATGCCTCCCTAATCAACAACTATCTATCGATGTTACGTATTTTATAGTTGTGTTGTTCATATCCGGCTTAAAAGCTCCAATGGCCATGGTAACTCCTAAAACTCGTAATCAACCAACATGTTATCAAGATGTTTATAGCAGTACGTATATAACCAAATACAAATTCTAATCAATTCACTTCTAAAACATTATAATCAATTCATAACTTCTTTTGCATAGTATTCAAACCATAGGATCTATTGATCCCTAATAGACTACTCACTCATCATCATTAAAAACACACAAATCATGGTATTCATTGCAATCAAAGATTAAATCAAAGAAAATACCGAATCACCGCAAGTGGAGTCTTTAATGTATTTTTTTCAAAACTCTTCCAATACTTAAATCTAACATAAAACTACGCTAATCTATATTAATCTATGGTGGTTTCCATAAACTATATGTTTACCACGTTCTAATACCTATTTACACTCCTAAGAATTATAAGAATACAATTAAAAACCTTAATTAACAATTCCAAAGGAACTAGAATTCCAAAACTTTCTATTTTTCTGTCCCAGTGCTATTTGTAAGTGATCCACGCTCCTTGTTTAAACTGGCAGCGCCACCGCAACATCAACCTTACATGTGTATTTTCTCCATTCAGTAGACTCGACACCTCTTGTGTAACTACTTGGCGCCGTGTTTGTAAACGCCAAAGCATCACCATTGCATGCACAACGTCAACTTTTCTGCATTTCTTCCTTTGGTCTTCATGCCTTCTCCACGCCTTCTGCTCATTCTCCACGGCATCAAGTGTGGTTTTGTGTTTTTTCTCCTCATTTCATCATGAAATCACTCTTTTGTCTCTTTTATGCCTTATAGACCTGAAAACAATTGAATACCATCTATTAGAGCTCATTCAGGGATATTTAGGCCTAGTATACATCAAAACTAGTCCAATATATAAGTCTAATTAAGCACTTATCAAATACCCTTAAACTTAAAATTTTGCACGACCCGAGCAAAAGTGTATTCTACTAAGTACACATACTAATACTACTTATAGTTCTTACTCGTTTTACGTAGTTCATGGAGTATCCTTTAATTCAAATAAGTTCAAGTTAATAATCCACTGAAAAGTTTTTCTTCATAAAAACTAATACTTTTAAAACATGTAGCTTTAACAACACATATAATTTACTTTCAAAACTCAAAAGTAGTTCACAACCAAGGCCATCACTATTCATAAGTTTATTTCACCCCGACACTCAGGCAGCAAGTGTACAATCTCATGATTTCTCATTAAGCATAAGAATTCACAAATAAACATGGATCATACGAGTTTTATAGACTTTAATACTTCTAGAGTCCTTAGGACTTCATATAGTTAGAGAGAAGATTTAACACAACTAAGTTACTTGTACTCGAGCTAAATCTTTTATTTGAAGAGTTTTAATTTAACTTCCACCTTACTTTCTTCCCCGCTACTTTCCTTTGGATTTTGTTTTACTCACTTTTTCCAACCATCAAGTTCTCTACTCCTTTTCCTATAGAACTTGTAGGACTCTCTAATTTTAAAACTCTTATTAGCACTTCTCACTTTCACTTTTATTAAGCAAGTTTTAATTCCAACTTTTCACGAAACATCATGCCTATCTTTTCAATTTTTAGTACTAAGTCTTCATTTACTTTATACTTAAACAAGATTTATACTTATTATTGAATTCCTTAAAGATTCAACTTTTTCCACAAAAAGTGTTATGGTATTCTTCTTGCTTTGGTTACAAGTTCATGGTCTTCCCTAACTCTAAGTTTCTAATCATGAAATTATACCATTTTTTGCTACTCTTCTTATTTTCTTCAAAACATTGATAACATTCTCTTGAGTTTCATATCGACAAGATACTTGTGTTCTTACTTATCCTTAATTAAAGGCATGAACTTTGCAAATAAAATACTTTATTCATTACTATACTGCTATATATATAACATAATATGTACTACTTATACATATTTAAATAATAAGTAAATGAAATAAAATTAGACAAAATACACTATCATTCTTCCTCTTTAACTGCTTCAAAAATAAGATTTTTCGATCATACTTGTAGTGTTTATCCTTAATTCACCCTTTCTTACCACTTCCCTTAGTCTTGATTCACCTAAACTTAAATTAAACCTCATACTCAAGGTTTAAAAATAAGCCTGAAACATAAAAATATTAAACACAAATATAATTAAGTAGCTGCATAACATACTAAATATAATAATGCATGAAACAAAAGCTAACTATTAAAATGTTAAAATATCCCAAATTAAAAATAGTCAGTATTAATTTATCTCTCATCTTCCTAAGATCAAGAGAAATCGTAAGACTTAGTCTCTAGGACTGTGCATCATCATCAATATCATCATCATCAACTCTAGCATGAAGTGGTGTCAAATGATGCTCCACTCTTTTGTTCTGCACCACTTCAGGATCGAACATGTAGTTTAGTGCCTCTAAAAATTTGATAGACCTATCAGTAGGTCTCAACCTTCTATCCTTTCATATTTAGCTATGTCTCTTTGATGATCTACAAATAACATGAAATTCCTCTGTCTATTCATTCTATCTTAAATTCTTCTCTGCCTATCTTCCTCATATCTCAATAAGGCTTCGTGATATTGAGCCATATCCTCTCTATACTACCTCTGCATCTTAGTAATCCACAACTTTTGCTATCGTGGAGTCAAATCCTTAAGTGGTGATACCCGTGCTTATGGTGGTGGAAGAATTTCAGGACCATCCAAGTCCTGCTCACCTATTAAAGGGTCTACAAGCTCGTAGCCTTTAACAAACTCGTATTAGTTATCCTCCTCTCCATATTCTTCATTCCTCATCTCTTGAAAAAACCCCACTGCTATTGCTTTTATTGCTGCATTTGTTGTTATGTGATCCTCGGTTTCCTTAGTTAACAGCTCGGCATCAAGTCTATCCATCTTAGCTATCTCTCTCTCATCTTCAAAGTCCTTGTATCGAGTGGGTGATTTCAAAGTAAAAACAAACTCCTCATCTATTACTCCTTATGCTTATATATAAAATTCTTTAACTTAGATCAATTTACTCCCGCTTTCTAACACATTTGGGTTATGAGGATTGGAAACAACTTATTGCCTCTCTCACTCAAGATTGACTCCCTTAAATTCTTATAAATGATTTCCCCTATATTGATCCTCCCATTCTTTGTGATCTCATATAAGCAAGATGCCTTGGGTTTGTTTATCTCACCCTGCTTAGTAGTCCGGTCTAATGAGGCAGCCATAAAATGTTGCCACACTCTATACATTTTCCTTACACTTCCTATCTTAATGTGCTTTGACACATTCTCAGCTCCCATTATCCGTCCCTATTGTATTGAGACAACTAATGTTCTCTCTATGTAACTAAAATGATATAGGTTATATGGTCTCTTATATAAATTAATTGGGAAGGTCTGTGGGTCTCCATTCGTACTCAAGTATTCTAACTCGAAGATACCATTTATGTAACGATCATTGAATGAGACCATTAGTCCTCTCACTTTAACTGGATCTTCTTTCTTTATGAACTTAGCATTGGCATAAAATTCATAAAGAATCTCATGCACTCCATAAACTTTATTCTCCATATAGTCTTGCGTGAATTGCTCACAACCTCATTGCCTAATGAAATTTTTGACTCTCTTATCATACTTGGCTTGAAGGTGGATTCATTTTTCGCAAATAAAATCTTTATTTTTTATACCCTCATACCTCTTCTTAACCTCCTTAGTAATATAAAATTCCGACTTGAACGGCTCGTGGCATCCTCATTTGGAGCTCTCAAGGTTGATGCCTCAATGTCAATAGCCCTAACTTCACTAGCTTGACTTGCTTGCCTCCTTGTTCTTGCCATTATCTCAAAAAATCACAACAACCATAATAATTCAACAACGGATTTACAAATCACCTATAATCAAAATTTCCATTCACAAAGGTCATTCATATGCCAATAAATTCAAAAGGACACACACTAATCTTTAATAAACCATATTAATACTATAAATACACACGACGTCAACTAGTCCTTCCCAATAATTCTCAATATTTTACTTTAACTCCCTATTGGCACTCGCCCGACTCTGTGTATTACTACGCAAGGCGTCGGGACATCGTGAAATATGCTGTATATTAAAATTTCATAAAAACGTACTTGTGATTTATATATTTACCTGACCTTTACCACTCTAACTCCTTCGTTCATTTACACTTTTTACTGAGTTTGTCGAAACTCCTCCATTCCGATGAAATCTCACCCAACAAATGGTTCTTCCTACACATTTTGCACAAAATCTTTAAAATTAGAAAAGTACTTACTAAAAAATTTGGATGGTGTTATCTACTAAAAAATAAATAACTGAAATTTAAAAACTGAAATTAAAAATCCTTGGGTTGCCTCACAATAACGCTTTGTTTAACATCCTTAACCTGACGCCTTTTTACTCGTTTAATCTGAGTCTAAATCGAGATACTCCTATTGTAGATAAGAGATAATTATATCTCTCCTGTTTTTATGTACTTCTTGCCCTTCAACTAAGACAGTCTTCTCGCTATCTTCATCCTCATCGATACTCATTATGATCATTTTCTTCCTCTCGTGCAAAATTGCATTGAAAATATTCAAGAATGACTGCCCTAGTATTATAGAGATATCATTATTTATATCTTGATCCATAATCTCAAAATTAGTGATAACTGTGAATTTACCCACTTTCACTTGCACATTCAAGACTCTCCCTATCGTTGGTACCAAATTACCATCAACTACTTGCGAATCTGTTGTATTGGAAAATTGATTTTAAATATGCTTATAACATGTATCTTATATGCATTACATTGACTGAGGTTCCCGTATCACATAAGATGTTTTTGAACTAGTGCCCATCAATGCCTAATGGTGTCATATATCTCTAGGATCTCTCATCTTGATTGGTTAAAGTCTTGGTATGAACTTGACTTTGGTTTCGACTTCTTTAGAACACCGTTGATGATATTTCCCTAAAGTGCTTCTTCAGAAGGTCGTTCATCTTGTTGCTTAACTCTCAATTGTTTCTACCTCTTCTTTTTACTTATAATGGTGTTGATCCTTTATTGCTTGAACCCTTCAAGTTCTTCTTTTCTCACTTATGTCCCATTTTCTTCCATAACTTCATATTTTCTCAACTTTCTTATAACTAAAGTATTGAATCTTTCTGGCTTGTACATCGTTTGCTCTTGCATTGGCTCATTTGTTGCCGTAGATATCATCATGTAAGTGACACTAAAATTCTCCTTGGGATTTGTGATTGTGTTACTTGGAAATTGCCTTTCTTTCCTCGAATTCAATGCAATGGCTGACTGACCAATTTGTCTCTCTAGATTCTTTATGGATTGGCTCATTTCATCATCCATTCGCTTAATAGTTTGCTTCACATTCTCCATCTTTTTCTCATTCCTTTCATGATGTTCTTTATTATTGATATCAATGGTTTGCAAGGATATCTCAATTGACTTCAATGAAGTCGTTTCTTTGCTTTGACCTAGTTTTCCTTGTTGGACTTGTTGATCAAAACCTGGACGTAAATTTAATGCATTATAAAGATTTCCATATGAAAGCTTGGGTTATTGTATCCTTGATAATATCTTTGAGGAGCCTTTCCTCACTGCGTGAAGTTGTTTCCATAGTTTTGATTATTCATGAAGTTGATATATTCAAACTCCATCCTTTATTGCATGTCCAATGGATTAACCACTATTGCTAGGTGTTTGACAGGTTGCTGAATTGCTTACACTTATGGACTTGATTGTCCCATTTGTAGCTTCACTATCTGACTACTCAAGTTAGATAATTGTACCATGATCGGTGCTTGTGAATCAATCTCAAAAATTCATGTAGGCTTTCTCACTATGGGACGAGTTCCTGCAGAAGAATTCTTAGACATAAGATCTAGAAGATCTAGTGCTCCTTTTTCATTGTCAGTCAGTAGAGAAGCACCTGCTGCTGCATCCACCAATATTTTATGTCGTGATTCCTTCCATAGTAAAATATTTGCAATTGTGTCCAATTCACATATCCATGTCCTGGACATCTTCTTAGCATTTCTTTAAATCTCTCCCAAGCCTCACCGAAAGACTCAATATTATCTTGCTTGAATGGGTTGTTCTCCAATCTCCTTTCACTAACTTTCATTAGGGGAAAAAACTTTTCTAAGAACCTCTCATTAATATATGCCCATAAAGTCATGCTTCCTGTATTCAGTCCTTGAATCCTGAATTTGGCTTTTCCACTCAATGAGAATGGGAAAAGTTGCATCCTAATTTTTTCATTTGTAACTCCAGTAATGTGAACAATATCACACTTCTCCAGAAAGTTCTCCACATGTGAAACTGGATCCTCGATTGCTGACCCATTGAATAGGCTATTATTCACCATGTTGAAGAGAGACAGTGTCAACTAAAATTCAGTGGTGTTGGCTGGAAGCCTTTTCACTCCATTGTATGTCTCTTGCACTTTCGGATTGAAGTAATCTCGAAGACATCTTTATCCTCTTTCATTGTCTTGTACTACTAGATCACCTTCAGGTTGATTGTTTCCTTAACCCTGATTTTGGTTCCGGTTTCCCACTTAATCATCTACCATCTTGGTCTCTTTATTCTTCTTTCCCTTATTTGTTTCGTCAGTTTTCAGCTCATAAGGCACTAAGTCATTATCACCTTGACTACGCGTACACTACCTATTCCCTAAGAGAGAAAACATAAAAATATCAAGTGTATATTGTCAAACTAGAAACTAAACCTTTTTTTCTTTTTATAAACTTAAAAGTAATTAGCTTAAAATAAAAATTCTTAAAAATTATGTAAACTAAACTAAACTAACTGTGGCTACCTATCCTTGGCAACAACACCAAAAACTTGATCATAACCATAAGTATAATGGTAAAATTGTAGTAGTAATGTGATCAACAAAGTTTGACTACAAATATCGTTCCTCTAGGAAAGGCTTATAAGGACACGTGCACTTAATTAAGTTCACTATATTGTCAAGAAGGTCTCTTTTGTTTTGATTTAAACTAAACTATTCTATTTTATAAAATCAATGTAAATTAACTTGTATTCTTATGTTGAGAAGACTCTTAGTTTACAACTTCACCTAGGTAATGAATTATTATGTTTCCTTATCATATTTCCTTCATCTTTCTTATGTGTGTACAATGCAGAATTAAAATAAACAGATTTCCTTAATATTCACTTTAATTCACAGTTGTGGTGAAACATAACCTAATGTGCAAACTAGAACTCCACCTATCACTGTGAATAACGTAAGTCACACATAGCATTAAGTACCAAATCTTTAGACTCATAAACATTTAATTTTACTATACATTCCTCCCTAATCAACAACTATCTATCGATGTTACATATTTTGTGGTTGTGTTGTTCGTATTTGACTTAAAAGCTCCAATAGCCATAGTAACTCTTAAAACCACTAATCAACCAACATATGATCAAGATGTTCATAGCATTACGCATATAACCAAATACAAATTCTAATCATTTCACTTCTAAAAAATTATACTCAATTCATAACTTCTTTTGCATAGTATTCATACCATAAGATCTATTAATCCTTAAGATAAATAGACTAATCACCTGTCGTCATAAAAAAACACACAAATTATGGCATTTATTGCAATCAAAGATTAAATCAGATAACCTAAGTTAAATCAAAGAAAAATACTGAATCAACACAAATGGAGTCTTCGATGTATCTTCTTCAAAACTCTTTTCAATACACAAATCTAATGTAAAACTATGTTAATCTATCTTAATCTATGGTGGTATTTCATAAACTATATGTTTACCACGTTCTAATACCTATTTATACTCATAAGACTCATAAGAATACAATTAGAAACCTTAATTAATAATTCCAAACAAACTAGAATTTCAAAACTTTTTTATTTTTCTGTCCCGGCGCTGTTTGTAAGTGATCTACGCTCCTTGTGTAAAGTGACAACGCTGCCATAACATTAACATTTCATGTGTATTTTCTCCATTCAGTAGACTCGGCGCCCTTTGTGTAACTGCTTGGTGCCGTATGTGTAAACCCTACATCGTTACCACTACATGCACAAAGTCAACTCTCTCGCATCTCTTCTTTTAGTCTCTATGCCTTCTCCATGCCTTCTCCACCCCTTGTGCTCATTCTTCACGACATCAAGTGTGGTTTTATGTTTTTTCTCCTTATTTCAATATGAAATCACTCATTTGTCTCTTTTATGCCTTGTAGACCTGAAAATACATAAATACCATCAATTAGAGCTCATTCCGAGATATTTAGGCCTATTATACATCTAAACTAGTCATACATATATAAGTCTTATTAAACACTTATCAAATAACCCCAAACTTAGGATTTTGCAGGACTTGAGCAAAAGTGTATTATGCTAAATATGCATTCTAATACAACTTATAGTTCTTACTCATTTTACATAGTTCACAGAGTATCCTTTAATTCAAATAAATTTAAGTTAATAATCCACTTAAAAGTTTTTCTTTATAAAACTAATGCTTTCAAAACACCTGTAACAACATATATAATTCACTTTTGAAACTCAAAAGTAGTTCACAACCAAGACAATCACTACTCACAAGTTTATTTCACCCCGACACTCAGGCATCAAATGTACAATCTCATGATTTCTCATTAAGCTTAAGAACTCACAAATAAGCATAGATCATACTATTTTTGTAGACTTTAATACTTCAAGAGTCCTAAGGACTTCATATAGTTAGAAGGAAAACTTAATTTAACTAAGTTACTTGTACTCGAGCTAAATCTTTTATTTGAAGAGTTTTAATTTAACTTCCGTCTTTCTTTTTTTCTCTATATATTTTTTTTTTCTTTTCTCCTTATATTTTTCAGCTGTACCATTCCTACTCCTTTTCCTTTTAATTCTGTTTTTCTTACTTTTTCCTGCCATCAAGTTCTCCGCTCATTTTTCTGTAGAACTTATGGGACTTTCAAATTTTAGAACTCTTGTTAGCACTTCTCACTTTCACTTTTATTAAACAAGTTTTAATTTTGATTTTTCATGAAACTTCATGCCTATCTCTTCCCTTTTTAGTACTAAGTCTTCATTTAATTTATACTTAAATAGGATTCATACTTATTATAGAATCTTTTAGAGATCTAACTTTTTCCACATGAAGTGTTCTGGTATTCTTCTTACTTTGGTTTCAAGTTCATGGTATTCCCTAACTTTAAGTTTCTAATCATGAAATTATATTGTAGTTTTACTATATTACTTATTTTCTTCAAGACATTGACAATATTCTTTTGAGTTTTATATCAACAAGATACTTTTGTTCTTACTCATCCTTAATTAAAGGCATGAACTTTGCAAATGAATTACTTTATTCGTTACTATACTACTATATATAACCTAATTTATACTACTTATACACATTTAAATAATAAGTAAATGAAATAAAACTAAACAAAATACACTTCCATTCTTCCTCTTTAACTGCTTCAAAAATAAAATTTTATGATCATACTTGCAGTGTTTATCCTTAACTTATCTTTTCTTACCACTTTCCATAGTGATGATGCACCCAAACTTGAACCAAACCTTGTCCTTAAGGTTCAAAGATGAGCTTGTATCATAAAAACACTAAACACATAAATATAATTTGATAACAACATAACATACTAAACATAATAATATATAAAATAAAAGCTTTACTAACTACTAAAATGTCAAAATATCACAAATTAAAAATAATCGGTATTAATGTATCTCTCATCTCCCCAAGATCTAGAGAAATCCTAAGACTTAGTCTCTAGGACTGTGCATCATCATCAGCTCTTGCATAAGGTTATGTCAAAGGATGCTCCACTCTTCTATTCCGCATAACTTCAGGATAAAACATTATAGTTCAGTGGCTCTGCAAATCTTGTAGACTTATCAGTAGGTCTCAACATTATGCTCCTCTCATTTCTAGCTATGTTTCTCTGATGATCTGCAAATAACATGAAACTCCTATATCCATTTAATGTGTCTTGAGTCATTCTTTGCCTGTCTTCCTCATATCTCAACATGGCTTCATAATATTAAGTCAAATCCTCTATATAATGTCTCCATATCTTAGCAATCCATAGCCTCTACAGTCATGAGTTAAATCCTCAAGTGGTGGTACTGGTGCCTTTAAAAGTGGAGGTGCTAGACTACATTCAGGACCATAAAAGTCTTGCTTACATATCAAAGGGTCTACAAACTCTTAGCCTTTAACAAATCCAAGCTAGTTATCCTCCTTTCCATATCCTTCATTTCTCATCTATTAGGTAAACCTCAATGTCGCTGCTTCTTTTGCTGCATCTATTGTTGCATGATCCTCGACTTCTTGAGCTAAGAGCTTGGCATGAAGTCTATCTTTCTTGGCTCATTCTCTCTCATCTTCAGAGTCGTTGTATCTAGTGGGTGATTTCAAGGTCAACATAAATTCCTCATCTATTATTACTTAGGCTTCCATATCAAATTTTTCATCTTGGATCAATCTCACTACCGCCTTCAAGCACATCTGGGTTATGAGGATTAGAAACAACAACTTGTTGTCTCTCTCAGTCAAGATTGACTCCCTAAAATTCTTATAAATAATTTCCCCTACATTGATCCTCACATTCTTTGTGATCTCATATAAATGAGCCGCCTTGGGTTTGTTTTATCTTACCTGCTGAGTAGTCAGGTATAATGAGGCAGTCATAAAATGTTGCCACATTTTATACACTTTCCTTACAATTCCCTTCTTAATGTGCTTTGGCACATTCTCAACACCCATTATCCATCTCTATTGTCCTGGGATAACTAATGCTCTATCTATGGTTTTAAAATGATATAGGTTAATAAATCCATTGGGAAGGTTTGTGGGTCTCTATTCATACTCTAGTATTCTAACCCGTAGATACCATTTACGTAATGCTTATTGAATGAGACTATTACTCCTCTCACCTTAACTGGATCTCCCTTCTTTGTGAACTTAACATTGGCATATAATTCATAAACAATCTTACACACTTAATAAACTTTATTCTCCCTATAGTCTTGCATGAATTGCTCCCAACCACATTACCTGATGAAATTGTTGACTCTCTTATCATACTTGATCGGGAGGTTGATTCATATTTCACAAATAATTTCCTTATTTTCTATAGCGTCACACCCCTCCTTGGCCTCCTTACTAATATAGAATTTTGATTTGAATGACCTTGGGGCATCCTCATTTTGAGCTTCTAAGGTTGATGCCTCATTTTCATTAGCCGTACTTCACTAACTTGACTTACTTGTCTCCTTGTTCTTGCCATTATCTCAAAAACTCACAACAACCACTACAATTCAATAACAGGTTTTCAAATCATCTATAATCAAGACTTTCATTCACAACGGTTATTCACATGCTAATTAATTCAAAATGACATACACTAATCTATAATAAGCCACATTAATGCTCTAAATCTATAAAACCTCAAATTCCTTTCCAAAAACCTAATTTCCATCATCCATTCAATTTCATATCAAAATAAAAGATCTCAAAGCATAACCAATGATATTGAAAGTTAACCGTAATGCCAGAATACTTTTCGGTGTAGATTATTTCTTCATGCTTCTATCAACCAAAACCCTCTAACTTTGCTCACTTACTACAATCATATTGCTCTCTTGACTAACTTCTTAAAATCAATGCCCTAGCTCTCCTCTTTTGTGCAAATCCACAATGTGACTTCTCTTTTCACTCTTGATCACTAGGAACATTTTTTTCTCATTTTAAATTGCTCAAAATAGGGTTCTTGAGGGATGTATGCTTGGTTGGTGGTGATTGAAATAGGTTGCAAGTGTGTAAGTTTTGGTTTGGAAAGGTTTTAAAAACCCCTCATCGATGTCGACGGCGTCCCTTATAGAGCACAATGCCACCACATCATGGGCACGAAACTGAGTCCACTGTAAGCATGAAAGGCTTACAGGTCGACTTTGTCCTGGCGCAGCCTGTATTGGCTCATGGTGCCGTGTGGTAATACATATGGCGTCAACTAGTCCTTCTCAATAATTTTCGATATTTTCTTTTAACTCCCTATTGGCACTTGCTCGGCTTTGTGTATTACTACACAAGGTGTCAGGACATCATGAAATACCTTGTTTAAAAATTTCATAAAAACTTACTCGTTTTTTGTCAATTTACCTGACCTTTACCACTCTATCTCTTTTGCTCGTTTACGCTTTTTACTAAGTATGTTGAGATTCCTCCATTCCAATGAAAATTCACCTGGCAAATGGTTTTTCCTACACATTTTGCACAAAATATTTAAAATTAGAAAAGTACTTACTAGAATGTTTAGATTGTTTTACCTACTAATAAAATAAATAACTAAGATTTTAAAACTGAAATTAAAAACCCTTGGACTGCCTCCCAGTAGCGCTTCGTTTAACGTCCTTAGCCCGACACCTTTTTGCTTGTTTAGTTTGAGTTTAAATCGAGATACTCGAATTGTAAATCAGAGATAATGATATCTCTCCCATTCGAATGTACTTCTTGCCGTTCAACGAAGACAATGTACTCGCTATCTTCATCCTCTTCGATACTCATTATGATCATTTTCTTCCCCGAGTGCAAAATTACATTGGCAGTGTTCAAGAATGGTCACCCAAGTATCATAGACACATTATCATCTATATCTTGACCCATAATCTGAAAATCAGTGATAAATGTGAACTTGCTCACTTTCACATGCACATTCAAGACTCTACCTATCATTGGTACCAAATTACCATCAACTACTTGCAAAATTGTAATTGATTTTTAAATCTGCTTGTAACATGTCTCTTATAAGCATTACATTGGCTGAGGCACCTGTATCATATAAGATGTTTCTAAATCGGTGCCCATCAATGCTTAATGGTATGCATATATCTCCACGATCTCTACTCTTGATTGGTTCAAATTTTGGTATAAACTTGACTTTTGGTTCCGGCTTCTTTGAAACAACCTTGATGATATTTCCCTTAAGTGCTTCTTCAGAAGGTCTTTCATCTTGTTGCTTAACTCTCCATTATTTCTTCCCCTTCTTTTTACTTCTCATGGTGTTGATCCTTTGTTGCTTGAACCCTTCAAGTTCATCTTATCTCACTTATGTCCCGTTTCTTGCATAACTTCATATTTGCAAAACTTTCTCATAGCTAAAGTATTGACTCTTTTTGGCTTGTACATCATTTGCTCTTGCATTGGCTTATTAGTTACCGTAGTGCTTATCATGTGAATGACACTAACATTCTTGTGATTGTGTTACTTAAATATTGCCTTTCCTTCCTCGAATTCAATGCAATGGTTGGTTGACCAATTTTGTCTCTCCAGATTCTTTATGGATCGCTTCCTTTCATCATCCATTCGCTAAATAGTTTGCTTCACATTCTTCATCCCTTACTCATTCTGCTCATGACGTTCACCATTGTTGATGTCAATGGCTTACTAGAATCTCTCAATTGACTTCAATTAAGTCATTTATTCACTTTGGCCTAGCTTCCCTTGTTGGACTTATTGATCAAAATGTAGAGGTAACTTTAGTGCATTATCAGGATTTCCATATGAAAAGTTTGGTTATTGTATCCTTGATAATATCTTTGAGGAGCCATTCCTCTCTAACTGAAGTTGTTTTCATAGTTCTGATTATTCATGAAGTTGACATCTTCAAACTCCATCCCTTGTTACATTTTCAATGGATCAACCACCATTGCTAATTGATTAATAGGTTGTTGAATTGCTTGCACTTGTGGACTTGATTGTCCCATTTGTAGCTTCGCCATTTGACTACTAAGGTTAGATAATTATGCCATGATCGTTGCCTGTGAATCAATCTCAAAAATTTATGAAGACTTTCTCACTGTGGAACGAGTTCGTGCAGAAGAATTCTTAGACATAAGATCTAGAAGATCTAGTGCTCCATCTTCGATCTTAGTTAGTAGAGAACCACCTGCTGCAACATCTACTAATGTTCTTGTGCTGTGATTCATTCCATAGTAAAATATTTGCAATTGTGTATACTTCACATATCCATGCCCTAAACATCTTTTCAGCATTTCTTTATATCTCTCCCAAGCCTCATTAAGAGACTTGATATTATCTTGCTTGAATTGGTTGATCTCCAATTTATTTTCATTGACTTTCATTTGTGGAAATAATTTTTTTAAGGATCTCTCATTAATATCCACCCATGAAATCATGATTCATGCATTCAGTCCTTGAAACAAGGATTTGGCTTTTCCACCTATTGAGAATGGAAAAAGTCTCATCCTAATTACTTCTTTCGTGACTCCAGTAATGCAAACAATATCACACTTCTCTAGAAAGTTCTCCACATGTGCAACTGGATCTTTGCTTGCAGACCCATTGAATAGGCTATTATGCACTAAGTTGATGAGTGACAATCTCAACTCAAATTCCCTGGTGTTGGCAGAAAGCCTCATTACTCCATTGTATGTCTCTTTTACTTTCGGTTTGAAGTAATCTGGAAGACATATTTGTCCTCTTACTCTATCTTGTACTACTAGATCTCCTTCAGGTTGATTGTTCCCTTGACCCTGATTTTGATTTTGGTTTCCGGTTTGATCATCCGCCATCTTGGTCCCTTTCTTCTTCTTTTCCTTGTTTGTTCTGTCGATTTCCAGATCGTAAGGCCCTAAGTCCTTATCACCTTGACTACGCATGCACTACCAATTCCCTAAAAAAGAAAATACAAAAAGATCAAGTGTCGATTGTCAAAATAGAAACTAAATATCTTTTTTTTTTCTTTTTTAAATCTTAAAGTAAATTGCTGAAAACAAAATTCTGAACAATTGTGTAAAATAAACTAAATTAAGTGTGGCCATCTATCCCCGACAACGACACAAAAAACTTGATCGTAACCGCAAGTATAACTATTCAATTGTAGTAATAATGTGATCAACAAAGGTTGATTACGGATATCATTCCTCTTGGAAAGGCTTATAACGACACACACAATTAGTTAAGTTCACTATATTGTTAAGAATATCTCTTTTGTTTTGATTTAAACTGAACTATTCTATTATATAAAATCAATGTAAATTAACTTGTATTCTTATATTGAGAAGATTCCCAGTTCACAACTTCACCTAAGTAATGAATTATTATGTTTCCTTATCATATTTTCTCCATATTTTTTATATGTGTGCAATGCATAATTAGAATAGACAGATTTTCTAATATTCACTTCAACCCACTATATGGTGAAAAAGATCATAATGTGCAAACTAAAACTCTACCTATTGGTGTTAATAATGTAAGTCTCACATAACATTTAGTACCAAATCTTTAGACTCTTAAACACTTAAATTCACTATCCATGCCTCCCTAATCAACAACTATTTATCAATGTTATATATTTTACGATTGAGTTGTTCATATCCGGCTTAAAAGCTTTAATGGCTATGGTAAAGCCTAAAACCCTTAATCAACAAACATGTGATCAAGATGTTCATAGCATCACACATAGAATCAAATAGAAATTCTAATCATTTCACTTCTAAAATATCATAATCAATTCATAACTTCTTTTGCATAGTATTCATACCATAAGATCCATTGATCCCTAAGATAAATGACTACTCACTCATCATCATCAAAAACACACAAATCATGGTATTTATTGCAATTGAATATTAAATCAAATACATTTTATTAAGTCAAAGAACAATATCTAATCATTACAAGTGGAGTCTTCAATGTATCTCCTTCAAAACTCTTCTCAATACTCAAATCTAATATAAAACTATGCTAATCTACCTTAATATATGGTGGTGTTTTATAAACTATATGTTTACCACATTCTAATACATATTTATATTCCTAAGACTCTAAAAAATACAATTAGATACCCTAATTAACAATTCCAAACGAACTAGAATTCTAAAACTTTTTGTTTTTCTGTGTCGGTGTTGTTTGTAAGTGTTAGACTGACCTAATTAGAGCATCTGACTAGCGTAGATTACCTTAATCCCTTGATAATCTAGCAGTCTTAACCTCTCCATCAATAAACAATAAATAATAAGATCTTGCAATCTTCAATTATAAACCTTTATTACAAAGGATTCTAAACTAAATCTTAAACCTTAATGTTCTGTAAAAATTAATTATATAATCCTCAAAGTTCGTTTACATTGATTACATTATCCTCAAAATTTCGTAAAATTTTTTCGACAACATCTCCTTTATTTCTAAACCTACACCGAAAATCTCGATCTAAAAAAATCTTCACAAAACCTACTCAACTTTGGTGGAAATACCGAAGGACTCACAATCCATCCCATAACAATATGTATTGCATCAACTAAAATATATATTCATTCTAACTTGATTTAAAGTATCAAAATTCTTAAACCAACATTACTTTAATTCCAAAATTATTTCAATTCATCTTAAAACCGTTTTATCCATTCCACAAGAGATCTTAATCACACTCGAACCCATAAACCCATTTATACAGTCTAATATATTCAAAAACCAATACATACATAGAAAAAAGAACTAAGCAAGTCACATACAGTCGGAAAGCTTTTCCTTTCCTTTATCACCGCTAGAACCTGTCATTATCCAATTATAAAAATTTGATAATGTCGGATAAGTAAATCCTACACTCGCCATTATAATTGTAATAATCAAATGCATAATAATCTAATAGATTAAACGAATAATATAATCCAAGGAATTTAAATACAACCATGAATCCATCCCGTTTTTGTTATCCAACCATAATCGATAACGTTCTCCAAAAGTGTTAAGTAAACAATAGTAAGGAATCATGAGCGAGGAGTATAATCAAACAAGTCTCGTTCCTCTAGACTATTGGAGTATGATCTAGTTCAACGTGATCTCATGATAACCACATGATGCAAAGTATCAGTGACTCCAACCCCTCAAGGATAATATAGTGTTCTATAATCATAGTATAGTCTACACTATAAAGAAACTTGTAACGCCTTATTTTCCCAAATCGTGCATGCATGTACAAAAAAAATGCAATATCAAGGATCAATGAAATTTATACGAAATTATAATCATACAATGTAAATGTTACAATGGGATTTACTTAACCTTACAAACGCAATATCACAACTCCTTTGTGCTCCGAGTTGGTAAATTAGAACATACATGGCTCTAATCGCAGGCCTACAATTCATTAATCTTGTAAGCCTCCACAACAACTTCACCATTTTTCCAATTATTTGCAATTAAATTAGCCCAATCGCGTCCTGAAACCCCTAAAATACTTCTAAAATAAATTATTCGATGCCCGAATTTCATTTTTGACTCAAAATTATTGTTCGGCATCGAGAATTATGTTGTCCAGGCTTAAATATAATTTTTTCAATTTTTGATATATTTATCGGTTCTACTCGACTCGAAAACCCCGGAATCCCTCAAAATCCACTCCTTAGACGGATCCTAATTTTGACTCCAAATTGTGATTCAAAATCGAAAATTAACCTAGACTAGGCTTTAAAATAATTTTTCAAATTTCAGACATTTTTCGAGTATCGTAGTACACACTACGAGGAAAATACTATGTATAAATCCTCGATAAAATCTCAAAATCCCCATTTTTCAAAAAAACCCCTAATTTCTATTAATTTATCCAAAATTTATTTTTTATGATTTTTTCCTAATTTCTAGGGATTTATTTTAATTTTTTCTATTTTAAAAATATAATAATTTATTTTTAAATGGGGAGGGGTTTAACCCCTGAACCGGACCCGATTCGGTCTGGGGGATCAAGCCCCTTTTCATCTTATTCTTCCCCAAGGACTCCTCTGTCACCTTTTTTTTAATTCTCTGATTCACTAGGGTTGGGTTTGGCCTCAACCCCAGCCACTCTTGGGAGGGGAGACGACATCCAAGCCGTCTCCTTCCTCGGACGAAACTCCCTCTCAATTTCCATTAACACACACCATTAAAACAACAACATCAACAACGAACAACAATAACGTCACAATAACAACAACACCAATCATCTCACCTTGATCGACTCATCTCCTTCGATCTCTCCTTCTCTCGGTTTTGATCCACTCTCTCTCTCTTTATCCTGATTTTTCTCTTCTCTCTCTATTTTTTTCTCTAGTTCGATAGTGAATATGGTTCTATTGATTTTGGGAACATATATAAAGATATCCTCGGGATTTGCATCACGTGAATCTCGAGACAAATCTAATGTATTCATATTTATAATATAAATTTGCCCTTCCTCGATATATGTACTACGTATCTTGAGGTCGATCATTTAGCTTAAAACAAATTGAATGAGGCGGTGTTGATGTTGGAGATATATATTAGGATTTCTTCGAGACTTGAATCGTACGAATCTTGAGGCAAATCTAATGATTTACTTATTTCATATATATTGATCTTCCTCAAGATACGTGTCACGTATCTCGAGGTCAATCAAGTAGCTATCAACTAGATAAGCACCACCTATTGACTGGCTCACTGTAAATCAATATTTTGATCTCATCAAGATACGTGATACATATCTCGAGGTAGATCAAATAGTTTTACATATATAACCAAACACCCTTTATTTACATTGAGATTGGACGTCATGCATCTCGAGGCGTGGACAAATCATCTCCCCAACATCAACATTCAATAATTTCTCTTCCTAGACACTCACGTTATGCATATCTCAAGATGAATTCAAGGTATACTTTAATTTAATTCAATTAAACTATATGATCCATTTATATATTTATATATATAAACTATATTATATACATAACTACATATACACCTATATATTCGTAGCTATAAATTCGCCACGCACTCCAACGACCAACCTCGGGCGTGCACATATTGTATATCCCATGCGTGTCACCCTCGACCCCGGGTGTCACTAGGCGCCAAACAATTTATTTATTATTTAATTTAATTTTGTGATTATCTTTTCAATTTACGTACAAATAAATCCTTAAAAAATACCCCAATTTCCATTAAAGTTGGACAATTTACCAAAGTGCTCCAAAACTTCCAAACAACTGGTCTCATACGTAACTCGAAGTGTGGAGCCCACGTCGGCTCGTTAAATCCATTTAATTATAGAAACTCAAAATTTTAAACTTAATTATAGTTATTTTCCACGAAATTCAAAATGATAGTTTAGGTAAACATTTGAACTATCTCGACACTCATTTCAATATGTGTCTCGAGATAATACCCTGAAATAACTAAAATTGGAGAAAATTCTCCAACGCACTCTGAAACTCATGGACACCACATATACAATCCACTTGACCATATTTCATGTCGAAATAGTGTATAATACATCAAATAGGCATACAACACATAAAAATAATATTAAATTTTATGATCTCTGATCCGTAACACGTGGGTCCCACATCGGATACTTAAATCCCACATTAAATCTAAACATACTTAATTAACCACCTAATCAAGTTTATAAAACTCTTGGATGTCACAGTAGTGATCCACACTCCATGTGTAAAGTGACAACACACCACAACATTAACCTTTTATGTGTATTTTCTCCAGTTAGTAGACTTGGCGCCCCCTGTGCAACTACTTGGCGTCGTGTGTTTGTAAACCCCACAATATCACCGTTGCATGCAGAGCGCCAACTCTCCTACATCTTTTCCTTCGGTCTCCATGCCTTCTCCATGCCGTGTGCTCATTCTCCACGGTGTCAAGTGTGTTTCCCATGGCGTCAAGTGTTTTTTTGTGCTTTTTCTTCTCATATCATCATGAAATCACCCATTTATCTCTTTTATGCCTTGTAGACCAGAAAACATATAAATATCATCAATTAGTGCTCATTTTAGGATTTTTAGGCCAATTATACATCTAAACAAGTCCTATATATAAGTATAATTTAGCACTTATCAATGCTCTAGTTTGAGGGTTATTCATTGAAACCCCTGTTGGCCTAATTGGTGTGGATGGAGCTTTGGATTTTAGCTTGGCTTTCTCTACTAATTTTGTCTTTCCTTTCTCCTCTTGAGAGTTCCTACCTCTACTCCCGTCATTATCTCAAATTTTAAAACTCATAAGTCCCAAAACTAAATAAACCTGTAAATGATAGAAACAATGTTGTCAAAATAATTTGGTAAAATTGAAGACTTTATTTTAAAAAGAGAAATCTATTCTGAAAGCTAGTTTGAAATTCATCGTAAATTTAAAATAGAATTGGCATCAAAGTGTTAGTGTAAATATAAACTTTTAAATCTGTTTTCTAAATATCATGAAGCAATTATGTGACAAATCGTAGTCTTATAAAAAACATAGCACATTAAAGTAAAACAAAACCACGTCCAAACCCCCAAACTCATTTTATACTCATTTTTTATACCATTTGCAATTATATGTAAATATAGAAAAAATTTTGAAATCTTGAAATTTGTAAATCAATGATCAATGTGATCATTATTCTTAGTTTATTGGAATCAATGAAACCATTTGTGCCAGACAATTGAATAAATTCCAACAAAACAATTTCAAAAAGCATAAAAGAATTTGCGAAAATCCCTCGAATAAAAAAATAAAGAGCTAGGGTTGATGTAATTACCGTCTTAAGAGTGAATCTCTCAAGATTTAAGCTCTTGAACTCCTATAGATCCTCCCTCCGAGATCTAAGTCAAAATTTCCTAAAACCCTAGTTTTGGCTAAAAACCCCTAAAATTAAAAATATTTCTTTGAATGGGACTAGGTTAAGGTGAGAATTTGTAACAGCCTCGAATTTACTAATAGTAAATTAGTCCCTAATCAGGGTTACCAACCCATGACGTGGCTGAGAGTGGGTACACAGTCCTAATACTCGGCGTGAAGATCGAGAAATATGTTAAATTTGATGTGGTGTATTCCTAGTGTAATGTATATGTGTAGACTTATTCAGTCACTCATACAAGTATGTAGATGTCGAGACGTGAACGGGGACACGCCTTGTGATACGTGTCGATGTGGGATCGAGGTAGAGAGTGATATGGTAAGTTTTAATTTAAGTTAAGGTGGCTTAAATAGTTAATTTAATGTGCCTCTAGTGAAATTTAAATAAATGAGGCCTAAGTTAGAAAAAATATAACAATGGTCATTGATGTTCCTCCAAACACGTGTGGACACATCACAAGACAAATTGAGTTATAATTGGTGTTATTATGGATGAGTTAGTGGATAGATAATGGAGTGTGGGGTCTCATTTTGAGCCATAAAATTCATCTAGAGATGTGTATTCCAAACAAGATAAAGGGCTTCAAGTCCATCTCACATTTATATATAAAGCTGAAATGAGATGAACATGCAAATCCATATTTATTTGATCAAAAATGGGAGAAAGAGTTCTGGAGAGTGTGTGACAACCAAGAATTTTATAAACTTAATTAGGTGGCTAATTAAGTATTTTCAGATTTAATTTGGAATTTAGGTATCCGAAGTGGGACTCACGTTTTACTGATCGGAGATCATAAATTTTAATATTATTTTCGTGTGCCTATTTGATGTATTATACACTATTTTGACCTGAAGTGGAGTGTATACGTAGTGTCCGTGAGTTTCGAAGCACGTTGAGGATTTTTCCTCTGTTTGCATGTAAGTCTGAATTGGAGGTAGTGTGAAATGAGATGAATTTTGTGCAAAACCTTGTTTCCAGTTTTGTGTCGGTTGACGATAATTGAGGTTGAGATTAGATCCAAATTGGTGCAAGTTTGGTTAAGTATGACAAGAGGATTGGTCCGGTAGATTTTAGTATGTCATGAAAAAAGTTAAGATTTTTAGGGTCTTAGTATGACTAAAACAAGTGTTATGGAAGTTCTATAGAATTGAACTATTGTTTTTAAGAAGTTGGCTCCATTTGGTGAAAAATCGGATTGAAAATGAGCACCGAAAGTCAAAACACGTTAAAATAGAGATTTAAGGAATTAATAAATAAAAAGAAATTAAGCTGCTGACAAGCACCTGATGGTTTATATATCAATATATAAAAAAACAAATCAATCGATTCATTTATTGATTTCAAGCAATACGTTCAATCCCTAAATCCCTTCCAACGATTCTTTCGCTCGTGGATCTCCCTACGTCCAATTTTCGGCCGATTTCTTTATACAACAGTATAGAGCATCACTATACAATCAATTCGAGCTAAATTTCCATAGTGGAAATGAGGTATTTGGCCGAAAATTTGGTCAATTTTTAATGCCGAACATTTTTTCACAATTCGATTTGAATTCTTATGATTTTTCAATTTTTTTCGCGAGGTTTCGATATAAAATGGTAGGAATTATTGTTAATTGATATATTAGATTGATTCGCGTCAATTTGGGATAAATTCCATCGATGTGGGTTAGGGTTTTGATGAGGTGAATTAATGCAATTCAGTTGATAACTATTTTGGAGATGTTTTAATTGTTGATATTGATTTATATTAAGTTTCTGGATAAATTGATTATTAATTTTGATCTAATTTGGGCTGTGGAAATACTTTGGTGTTGGTATCGAGTGGTTTCGTGGCATTTATTGTCGAGTTTTAAGGACTTAATTGCGAAAATATTGATTTGGAGAAGTTTTTTTATTCAAAATAAATAAAGTTTGCCTAGTTGACTGACCATATGGGAAAATTCATAAGTTTTTCATCGGTGATCCAATTTAAGTTTTCTTGGAGTCTATAGAAAATAGGATATGAGTACTACAAGTTCCTTGCAGGTCATGATGATAAAGATTGAGGCTTTTAAGGTAAAAACGTTACCCTTGGCTAGTTAAGAGCTAGTTGAAATAGTTATATAAATTAATATTTTTGGAAATTTTTCTCAAGCGTACTTTAACCACAGTTTTCATCGGGTCTCATGATATGATTTCACTTGAAGCTTAACTCATAATATAGTGGGGTATGCAGGGAAGTTATTGGAAGCATTTTCAAGGTGATCCGATGCTCCGAGGACCCTAAAAACTAAGCTCGAAATTGTTTGTTTGAGGTTAAGTAAATCCTACAGTAACATTTACATTATGTTATTATAATTTTGTATAAAATGCATTGATTCTTGATATTTTTGTACATGCATACACAGGTTGGGAGGATAAGACGATTCGAGTCTCCTTATAGTGTAGACTATACCGTGGTTATATAATACTATATTATGCTTAAGGGGCTGGAGTCACTGATACTTTGCATCACGTGGTTATCATGAGATCACATTGAAGCATATCATACTCCCATAGTATAGAGGAACGAGCCTCATTTGATTATTCTCCCTGCACATGAGTCCTTATTATCGTTTACTTACCACTTTCGGAGAACGTTATCTGATTGTGGTCGGATAACAAAACAGGATGGATTCACGATTGTATTTAAATTCCTTGGATTATATTGTTCATTTAATCTCTTAGAATATTATGCATTTGATTATTACAGGTGTGTTTGATAGTGTGAGATTTACTTATCTGACATTATTGAATTCTTATAATTGGATAATGACAAGTTCTAGCAGCGACAATAGAAAGGGAAAGGGAAAGCTTTCTGACTGTATGTGACTTGCTTAGGTCTTTCCTCTATGTATATACTATTTTTGAATCTATTATATTGGTTCGAGTGTGATTAGGATCTCCTTTAGAATGATAAGAACTGTTTTAGGACAAATTGAGATAAATTTTGGAGTTAAGGTAATGCTAATTCCAGAATTTTGATATTTTAAATCAAGTTAGAACGAATATATAATTTAGTTGATGTAATATATATTGTTATGGGTGGATTGTGAGTCCTTCAACATTTCTACAAAAGTTGAACAGGTTTTGTTGAAGATTTTTGAAGGCCGAGATTTTTAGTGTAGGCTTAGAAATAGAGGAGATGCTGTCAAAAAAATTTTACGAAGTTTTGAGGATAATATAATCAATCTAAATGAACTTTGAGGGTTATATAATTTATTTTTACAGAAATTTAAGGTTTAACATTCATTTAGAATCCTTTGTGGTTAATAACATTTTATAATTGAAGATTACGAGATCTTATTATTAATTGTTTATTGATGGAGAGGTTAAGGCCGCTAGATTATCAAGGGATTAAGGTAATCTAGGCCGGTGAGATGCTTTAATTAGGTGGGGTCTGACAATGTTGGTATTAGAGCTTGGTTTTGTAAAGGAATCTTGTTGATTGAGGATAAGTGAGTGATTAATTAGGAAATAATGCGATGGAACGGGGAGTAAAAGGTTTTAAAACTTTATTATTGTGTTATATTTGTGTTGTATGTATGCATTATCGCAAGATATGTGACAAAAAGTTTATTCTCCTTATCCATTTGATACTTAACTCGTAAGATAGGACGAGTAAGATTAGAAACAAATAATTAAAAGAGAGAATAAGCTTGTGAAACGAAATTGAGCTTAAATGGATGTGAAATGGACTTGTGAAGTATGAATTCGCAAAGGTGTTATAAATAGTTTCATAATAATATAACTGATGAAAGTATCAGTTATGAAACCAATAGAAAATTGGTTGAAAGAGAAGTCCAAAGGATTCATGTACGTAAACACTGAACATGGATTTCTTGGAAATCTAAAGTATTGAACTATTACAATTTTTAAATGCTCAGAAAAACATTAAAATAAACTTAAATTGAGTCTCAAACGATTGAGAATCATTTGTAAAATATAATATGAAGTTGAAACTTATAGGAAGCAAAAGATATGGATATCATGGGTATTAGAATAAGGTTAATACCAGTTGCATGGTTAACTCGTGAAGACCTATTCTATAAAATATTAGTTTGATACATAACCAATTGACGGTTGCTTCTGAAAATAGTCTCAACAAGGAAAAAAGAGACACGTGGCTATCAAAAACGTAAAATGGAAATTGATTAGACAAATTGAATTTTGACTTAGAAATCACAATGAGATTGTGATTAGATCAGTCAAGTTGTGTAAGTCGATTTTGGTGGAATTAAAATACTTTGAAGCAAAGAATTGTCTTCTTTCTGAATTTTTTAAAAAGTGAAATTGAAATAGAACCATGGTTTAAAACAATCAAATGACTTCTATATAGAAGTAACAAAAACTTTGATTGTTTATTACTCAAGTTACTTATCAATAAGTGACGTATCCATAAGTGACGTTGAGTATTGTGGTTATATGCGTTGAATAAAGAACTAATAAAATGAATGGAAATACATGAGTTAGAAGTAATCTTTGTTAACACCAGATTAGGTGTTGTTATGAAATAAAGATTAGTGAAATTTCTAACTTGAAAATGAAAATAGTAGTGATAAGATCAATAAGTTAGAAGTTAAGGTATAAGGGAAAATGGTATAATAATAGCTTAAATTAGCAATTAAACATAAAAAAAAGTGATTGTGTTTTTAGATTTAAAGTACTCAATAATCACTACTAATCAAATTAAGTGATAATGTTTATCACTATGACTTAAAATATAATCAATGACTTAAAAAAAGTGATTGTGCTTTTAGATTTAACGTACTAATTCAGAATCAGTAAGTAATATTGTGACGACCCAAAAATTGAAAACACCCATCTCATGGTAATTCAGTAATTTCGTAAACCCAACACTTAATTGATCCCACTATATAAACTTAATTGTAAACCCTAGCCCACCTTTTATGCACACATAAAAATTGTGAGAGAAAAGGATAGGAGACTTGTTTAGGGAATCGTAGTGGTGCGAAGCCAAGGAGACATCCGTTGAAGGTAATCCACCCTCTACACCCTTTCTTTTCTCGGCTAACCTAATTTGCAAGCTTGTGTCTGCTTCAATAATTGTGGAAAACATATTTTTTCTCTTTTGATCTTAAATTGGAGAAATTTTGGTAGAGAACCCCAAAAGAGCGGTGCCGGCGACACCGCTGGAGAAAGGCGGCGACCTCGCCGCCGCTGCCAACAAGAGGATGAGGGGCCTCCACTAGGAGATCCCTCCAAATGTGAGCCGTGCTCATGGTCGAATGGCAGTGAGCACGGGAGGGGGGAGGTGTCATTTTGACCCCTGGCCACCCCCTAACTCAACAGGGATAATTTTTGGCCCCTAGACTTAATATATAATATATATAATAATACATATATATAATATAATTATAAAAATATACTAAAACATTATGTATATATATGATATGAGATATAGATATATATATATATAATAGAAATTAAATAGAATAAAATAAATAGCAACAATATTAGTGGACTTCAGGGCGCACTTCCGCACCCCGACGAGGGTCCTCGACAACGCGAAACTCGCAGGTCCCACACTAATTGACCCAAAACAGTTTGCTAATAAATAGGAAATTGAGTAAATTCAAAATGAGAATGATGAATTAATGCGAATATGTCTTAAATTTTATAGATTTGCAAAACAATTCATATAGAACCCCGTGCACGCAAGGATCGGGAGTGGAGATCGTGGTGAGTCAAGGTAAGTGGGGAGCTTCGCTCAAGTATCAAATATAGCATATTATTAGATAATTAAGATTCATGATTTGAACTCCAGACTTGGGAATGGGTTGTATTATGCTATTGACTTGATTTACTTATCTATGGTTGTATATGTGTTGCACCAAAAAAAAATTGGGATTACCTTCTCCTAGGCAAGGAAATGGAATTACCTACTCCTGGGTTACGAGTTAGATGAACCTCCCCTGGGTAAGGAGTTGGGATTACCCGTCCTGGCTAAGGAGATGTGGTTAAATTATTAAGGACATGAGTGGTAGTAAACTTCTCATTAAAATTTTAAGTGATCTTGGTGCACATATTGGCGACATCTTGGACGAACTTACTGTTGGTTTGATGGGACCATTGAGGGGACACAACAACCATTGTGTCCACTAGTGATCTTCATCACCTCGAGAGTAGGGGAATTGGTCATCAAAATCAAGTCAATAACTAGTATGCATTAAATGGAACAATGACTTATAAATATTATTATTCTTTTATGATATATCTTTTGTGGGCCCCTATGCATGAATGTTTTAATTTCATTTATGATTTGCGAACCTCTTGCTATATGGTTTAATGAATCTTGGAGCTTTTCTTAAATGAATAAAATGGATGGTTTACATTTAATTATAGATATGAATCTTATTTTCCATGCTTTCTACTAAATGCTTGATGATTTGATTTAAACTCCATGTTAGATCTTGCATCTTTATTAAGTAGGACTTGCGTTTTTGATGTTTGAGTGAGGTTTTCCTTTTATTGAGCTCTGTTGCCCTTTTGAGCTCACCCTACTTACTCTCCAGGTATATCCACATATACTTTAGTCCACGATAAGGGAAAGGAAATATCTTGAACTCTTCCCTTGCATTATGAGCCTTGTCTACTCCTAATATCTAATTATTGTATTTAGAGAATTTATGAATTTAGGTTGTAACTTAAGACTTGTTGGGTAGTTTGAACCATTCGTTATCATAATTAGAGCTTATTGAAGCTTTTATTTTGGGATATCGTGAGTTGAATAGACTTTTGAAAACCCAGTTCATGGATCTTACTCTAATAGCTTTATGTATATTTTATTTCCTTAATTTCGCATTTATTATCCATTGGTATAGCTATTGTCTCTCCGCGGGTTTTGTTTAGGCGAGCTAAGTTGTTACTCGGGTCCGGTTCAGGTACTTGGCCTTTGGTAATGATTTGGGCCGGGTGACTCGACCCTAGGTCGGAGGAGGGTCGTCATAGTTGGTATTAGAGAATAGGGATTAGAACTTAGGGAAATGTTAGGTTAATGAAACCTAAGAATGTAGAACCTTTAAGAGTAAAGGTCAAGTTTAAGTCGAACAAATCTATAGTATGGGACATTGGTTCAAGTCGACTTAATGTGCACAAACGACCAATCCTAAGATGGGAGTGGATTGTAAACATGAAATAAAACATTGGTACGATTTTATTTGATTTGTGTTGTAATATTTATAACGTTTAGATATTATTTCCTACTTTCCGATTTTGTAAGATTAATCCCTCTTTGTTACTCCACAGTACACCATTAGTAACCACAGAGGGACATCCTACAACTTGAGGGAAACTTAGGAAAGAGAAGAAAGGCAATGGCGCAGTCAGATAGAACAATGCATATCTGTTATGACTGAGACACACCAGAAGACCATTTAAGACTTGACTTCTGCACAGGACCAGAGGTTGGATGAACTAGCCCAATATCAAGAAAGAAACATGCACGTATTTTGGAATTATTAAATCATCAGAGAAATACTAAACTAGTTGAGTAGGCACCCTTGGGATCAAAGCTGAATCCTCCACTAGCACCCTTGCACGAGGACCATCCCACGGAGGAGGGAGCTGATTCTATCACTACCGCAGCTGCAGTGGCCGTACCTATAGTCGATGGAGATAATGAGGCATTCCGAAGGGGCATGGTACAAAAGGAATTCATGAAATATGATGTGCCACATTTCTATGGGGACCCTAATCCTATTGAGGCAGAAGCTTGGATTTTGAACATGGAAAAGAGGAACGATACCCTGGGCATTGAAGAGAGGACTATGGTACTATTAGTAGCCTTTTTGCTAGAACACAAAGCGCATAAGTGGTGGTTGTCTATCTTAAGAACACGGGGGCTAAATATGAGTTGGCCGCAATTCAAACACTTATTCTACGATGAGTGGTTCTCGGAGACTGTCAAGGCAGATAAAATCAGGGAGTTCCTTGCATTGGTACAAGGCAACATGACCGTGACAAATATGTATCTAGGTTCAACGAGCTGGCAGAGTTCGCGTATGAGTATGTTCCATCCGAAATGACATGTAGGATATGATTTATCCAAGGACTGAGGAAAGAAATACGTGTTATAGTAGCGGCATCTGGATCTGAGACTTACCAGCAGGCTTACCAACGGGCACTCGAATGTGAGTCAGTACTTCGTGATGAGGATGATATACAATTTCAGACGGGATTCGACTGGTATAATTAGGGCAAGAGCACATTCGACACTTATCAGAAAAGTGTTGAAAAAATCCCAAGAAGCACAGATTTAGAGGATCATCGAGTAGTCGTGCACCCTCTAGAGTAGATTCAGCAACCACCCCACCTTCAAGTGTCCCCGCGGCTTTGGCTACTCAGAGTGTGACACTTGGATCACCACGTCCATCGTTGTACCTGTAGCAGAGTGAAGGTAGGGGCCGAGACCAAGTGCATCCGCAAGTGTCGCGCAGCCACCTTCGAATTATTAGAAGTTGCACATAATATGTTTCCAGTGTGGGGAAGCATGACATTATAAGAGCAAATGCCCTAACCCACCATCATCTGAGAGGGGTGTGGCCTTAGTTGCCTGAGGAGGAGTCCATGTAGCAGTTGAGCTTGACTAGGAGACCCCGCGATGGGTAGTTCCAGGTATGGGCTCTGATTCTAGTAATGAAACCAACATGCATTATTTAATTTTAAATCTATCATTTTACTGTTATTGGAACACCAAAATTTGGTAACTTAAGGTTGGATAGACCAGAGCAAAACTCGACAAAAAAATAATAATTATACTATCATTGATGGAAATGCATGATCTCACATATAGTGGGTAGAATACTAAAATAGCGGATCCCCAAATTAAGAATACATTAAAATGATCATTAAGTGCATGGCGTACGTAATAACGATTGAAAAGTTAGATAATACTTTAAAAGAACTCAATAAGTAGACCTAGTGGTTTTGATTTAAAAGAGATGCACATCATGGATGGCGGCACATCGAGGATAGACAAGTTACTAAAATTGGGGATACCAAAGTGTTACAACATTCTTTTGAAATAAGTGTGGTGTACTTGACTGTAGTACAAAAATATAAATGAACCAAGTTAGTATGACTTGAAGAACATACCTTACGACTAGTAATACTATAATGAGTGAAATGATAATGAACTCAATGATAGACATATTTTAAAAATTAAGGATACCCAGTTAAAATTATAGTACATTTTGATATGATTGTTCGGTGTTAGACATGTGGATTGTCAACCGTTAGGTTAAATGGAACCTAATTGGTCATAAGAGGTCAGTTGAAAATTAAAAAGTCGAGAAATAAATAATGTAACTAGTACCTCCTAATCTATGTCATGATGACAAAATCCTTAAAATTGTGGATCTAAATATAGAATCTATTTTTAAAATGAAGAATAAGTAAATAGGTGGTATAATGGATTACGAATCCAAAAGAGACAGTGAACACTACGATAGCCTTTCGTAGCCATCAGATTTGCAAAGGGAGTAACACACTCGAAGCCCAAATTTTTAATGATATTGATAACATCACGACAAATCTTGAAAATCGCTGGAAGTAAGTGGCTTGAAATTTCTCGATGGAAGTGACCGTTAATTTCAAACGTAACATATAAAAGTTGAGACACTTTATTTCTCAGTAAGAGAAAGTCTTAAACAAGTTGTAAGAGTTAAGAGTTAGCTCCGAAAGGTGACAAGAGACGCTTGTTCACCGAATGTAAACATGAATAAGTTAAATGAATTTAAAACAATTGCCCAAAATCGTGAGAGTTGACTCAAAATATAAAACCTACAACAATAAATGCTGACAAATGTATGTTAACATTGATGTTAAGGTATTATTCTCGAGAGGAATACTTGATATACTCATTTTTAGACTCCACAGATGAGTCACAAGGACATGAAAAGTCGTTCATTGATATGTAACCGAGATAGCGATATAGTGGGTATGCTAGTGCTCATACTATAGCGAGTAGCTATCATTGTTCCTACTGCCGGTTGGAAGTATGGTTTTGTTGCCGAACAGGCACATATATTTATGACACAAATAGGAACCAAATCACATCTCGGTAGGTTTTAACATACTTTCTGGTTGAACGACTTAGGCATCCATTGTGATTTTGATGGAGGGTACAAGGGAATACCTAGATACGCATGATGATCAAAGACTTGGGGGGTAGCTAAAGTTTAATGACTATATTAAGACCTATACAAGATAAGCCTCGCAAATTCTGCCGGTAGGACATAAAATAAGAATGTTGGGATGTTGGAGTCAAGGGTAAATATTATCTCACGCAGGTACAAGTAAATTTTGCAGGTGCGGATTTGCATCAATATAAAAAAGGGTCGTAAAAGAAATCGTTACTAATGGACACATCGAGATACTGGTGTACTTTACTTTTACTTTCAAGGACAAAAGTTCTTAAAATTGGGGATGTTGTGACGACCCAAAATCAAAAACACCCATCTTATGGGTAATTTCGTAATTTCGTAAACCCTAAACTAAATTGGTCCCACTATATAAACTTAATTGTAAACCCTAGCCCTGTTTTTATGCACACACAAAAATTGAGAGAGAAAATGAGAGGAGACTTGTTTGGGGAATCATAGCGGTGCGAAGCCAAGGAGACATCCGTTGAAGGTCATCTTCCCTCTACACCCTTTCTTTTTTTTGGTTCACTAAATTTGCAAACTTGCGTTTGCTTCAATATTAGTGGAAAACATATTTTTCTCTTTTGATCTTAAATTGGTGAAATTTCAGTGAAGAACCCCCAAAAGGGCAGCGCCGTCGGCACCGCCAGAGAATGGCGGGGACCTTGCCGCAGCCGCCAACAAGAGGAGGAGGGGCCTCCACTAGGAGATCCCTCCAAATGTGAGCTGTGCTCATGGCCGAATGGCAGTGAGCATGGGAGGGGGGAGGTCAGGGGTCATTTTGACCCCTGGCCACCCCCCAACTCAACAGGAGCCATTTTCCGCCCCCTGGACTTAATATATAATATATATAATATATAATAATAATTATATATAATATAATTATAAAAATAAACTAAAACATTATGTATCTATATGATATGAGATATATATATATATATATATATAATAGAAATTAAAGAGAATAAAACAAATAGCAACAATATTAGTGGACTTCGGGGCGCATTACCGCACCCCGACGAGGGACCTCGATAAAGCGAAACTCGCGGGACCCACACTAATAGACCCAAAGCAATTTGCTAATAAATAGGAAATTGAGTAACTTCGAAATGAGAATTACAAATTAATGCGAATAAGTTTTAAAATTTATAGATTTGCGAAATAGTTCATATAGAACCCCGTGCACGCAAGGATCGGGAGTGGAGATCGCGGTTAGTCAAGGTAAGTGGGGAGTTTCGGTCAAGTATCAAATATAGCATATTATTAGATAATTAAGATTCATGATTTGAACTCCAGACTTAGGAATGGGTTGTATTATGCTATTGACTTGATTTACTTATCTATGGTTGTATATGTGTTGCACGAAAAAAATTGGGATCACCTTCTCCTGGGCAAGGAGTTGGAATTACCTACCCGTGGGAAACGAGTTGGATGACTCTCTCCTAGGTAAGGAGTTGGGATTACCACTCTTGGCAAGGAGATGGGGTTAAATGATTAAGGACATGAGCGTAAGTAAACTTCTCATGAAAACTCTAAGTGATCTTGGTGCACATATCGGCGATGGCTTAGACGAACATATTGTTGATTTGATGGGACTATTGAGGGAACACAACGACCATAGTGTTCACTAGTGATTTGCATCACCTCGATAGTAGGGGAATGGATCACCGAAATCAAGTCAATAACTAGTATGCATTGAATGGAACAATGCCTTATAAATATTATTATTCTTTTATGATATATCTCTTGTGGGCTGCTACGCACGAATGTTTTAATTTCATTTATGATTTGTGAACCTTTTGCTATATGGTTTAATGAACCTTGGAACTTGTCTTAAATGAATAAAATGGATGGTTTACCTTTATTATAGATATAAATCTTATTTTCAATGCTTTCTACTAAATGCTTGATGATTTGATTTCAACTCCATGTTCGAACTTGCATCTTTATTAAGTAGTACTTGCATGTTTGATGTTTGAGCGAGGTTTTCCTCTTATTAAGCTCCATTGCCCCTTTTACCTCACCCCACTTACTCTCTAGGTACATCCACATCTGCTTTAACTTGCGCCAAGGGAAAGGAGATAGCTTGAAGTCTTCCCTTGATTGTGAGACTCGTCTGCTCCTAATATCTAGTTATTGTATTTTGACAACTTATGAATTTGGGTTGTAATTTAAGATTTGTTGGGTAGTTTGAATCATTCGTTGTCATAATTAGAACTTATTAAAGCTTTTCTTTTGGGATATCGTTAGTTGAATAGGCTTTTGAAAACCCAGTTTATGGATATTACTCTAATGGTTTTATGGATATTTTATTTCCTTAATTCCGCATTTATTATCCATTGGTATAGCTATTATCTTTCCCCGGGTTTTGTTTAGGCTAGCTAAGCCGTTGTATGGATCCGGTTCAGGTACTTGGGCTTGGGTAATGGTTTGGGCCAAGTGACTCAACCTAGGTCGGGGGTGGGTTGTCACAGATATACATAGGACTTCAGTATGAAATCCTCTATTACGAGAATTTCTATTTGTAGAACTTAAAGAATTGAAATAACATCCTTTAAGAATTTGATTAGTGATTAAGTTAATCGGAGTTTGGAAATTAAAATTCTTCTATCTCATCAGTTGAATAATAATGGAAAGGTGAATTCATTAAAAGTAATTTGATGAATAGTAAGATATAATGTTATCTTACACAGTCTCTTGAAAGGTACCGAATTTCGTTTGGAGAAAGAAAAGTTGAGATATTTGAGACTAATGGAAATAACGTAAGACAATAACAAACGGTTTAACTATTTGAGTCACAAAATTTCTCTAATTAGAATTAAGATAAGCTAGGGAAGACTTCGATTTATTAAATGATATTAAGAAGTCACACCGTCCTTAGCCATATTTTTGAAAAGAGAAAAAATAAAAATTTCCTTTCTAAGTCAAGATTAAAGAGCTGTAAATGGTCTAGTTTTTGAATGAAAGTCGTGATAAGTTTATGAAGGGACAAAAAAATCGAGATCAATGTGAGAATAGTTAAGATTGACGAAAATCGAAAGGAATAGACTCAATGTATAAAATAAAATGAGATGTTGAGATGACTCGTGACTGTTGGAAGTGACACGAACAAACTCTTTTAGTCAAGGTAAGGCATTGGAGTAGTTGTGCATGACCAAAAGTCTAAGTAACTCCATTTCATAATCATGATTCATTTACAACGTAATAGATCGGTGTGACGCATTCACTCAATTTTGAATAATCGAATGAATTAGTAATAGTCGGTATAAAAGAGTCTATGAAGTTTCATCGAAGTTAATTAGAGGCTGAAGTATATGCAACTAAATGGTCAATATATTCTCACATTCATATGAAAATGAAAATCTCAAGTTAACGAGTCCGGATCAAATTAGAATATCAAACTATAAGTTTGATGGAACTTAATATATCTTCATAAGGATCTTACACGGAGTCAAACTCCAAATGTTGAAAGTTTTGAACCAAATTAGTGTACAACTAATATCAGGGAATATGTTGTACGTTGGTCCAATTGTAGTGCTAAACCACCTGATTAGTCAGTGACGAAGTTTAAAGCACTAGTTATTGTAAATTGGAAATGATGTAAGATGATTGAATGTTGGTGTTGATATAAATGAAATGAATAAAAATGTGTGATTTAGAGCTCAGTTAGTAAGTAGTATCCCTATTGGTTGAAAATGTTGAATAGAGGACAAGTATATCTGACTTGATATGTTTGAAGAATTGAATATTTTTCAATTGTAATTGAGTAGAAATGAAAAAGAGATAGCATATTTATAAAGATGTATAAAATACAAGTTAAAAGTTATACTATGAGAGTATAATCATCGAATATGTTGATATATCTGCTTAGAAATGTATATCTACTCAAGTTAATGATAACTGTCTCTATTCAAATAATAAGAGAAGTTGGTGAACAACCAGTGATTAAGACGTGAGTTTGTGGGAGATTTCAGCAAAGTGAAAGGAATGAAGTTCTTGATGAACTCATTGTTCGATAATGATTTAACGAAGTTAGAAAAGTTGATAATTTTTTAACCAATCAAAAAAGTTGCATGATGTGTCAGGTTTCTAAATAATATTGTGAGTAGATATTTAGAGAATGAGTAAGAGTTGCATGATGTGTCAGGTTTCTATTTTAAATCAGATTAGGAATTCAAGATCTCTTATCATGGGATGACAGATGTATTATGAGATTTGTAGTCATGGGATGACTTGTGTAATTCCAGGTTTCTGGTGGGAAACGCTGGAATGGTGATGGATCAGATAGACACGCAACTCTACTTAGTATCTAATGTTGTGCTCAAATATTATTTGCATCAATATGTAATTTTAGACTAATGATTATCTAAGGATTAATCGGCTGATAATTAAAATAAAAAAGATGATTAGAGATGAGAAAGTCAACTGGGATGTGTACTAAAGTTTGAGTGGATATGGAAAGAATTATCAACAGTTTATGGAATAGTATTCAGATTAGAATGAGAAATGTATTATGAAAAGCAAGATAAATTAGGTCTTGCTATGTATCGATACTTGGATGAGATTCAAGGTATGAGATGAGAAATGAAGTAAGGATGTCGGATATTCCACAAAGTCGATTGTTTAACTCGTTAGAAATTCTCAAATTGCCAGGTTTGGAAAAGTAACTGAGATAACTTTTTATTAAACCAAAGATGTTGGAAAATAAAAAGTTAAAATGATTATGATCTCTACCACCAAGTTGTCAAATACAAATAAAGTGATTGGTCCACTTAACGGTTCACCTTGGAAATGGTTTTACAAGTTTGGATTAAAATAGTTATAAATAAATAATCATTTTTTGTATCTCTTTTGGTTCAGTAACCTGTAAATTCAAACGTCGAGGACGAAATTTTAAATTAGTTGGGAAGATTGTGACATCTGAGAATTTTATTAACTTGATTAGGTGGCTAATTAAGTATTTTTGGATTTAATTTGGGTTTTAGGTATCTGAGGTGGGACCCACGCATTACGGATCGGAGATAATAAATTTTAATATTGTTTTCATGTGCCTATTTGATGTATTATACACTATTTTGATGCGAAATAGGGTCTAGTATAGTGTATACACGGTGTTTCGGCGCTCATTGGGGATTTTGCCTCAATTTGCATGTCAGTCGGGATTGGAGGTAGTGTGAAATGAGACGAAGTTTGTGCGAGATGTTGTTTTGAGTTTTGTGTCGGTTGACGGTAATTGAGGTTGAGATTGGGTCCGAATTGGTGCAAGTTTGATTAAGTATGAAAAGAAGATTAGTCCAGAAGATTTTATTATGTCATGGACAAAGTTAAGATTTTGGGGGTTTTGGTATGACTAAAACCAGTGTTATGGAAGTTTTATGGAATTGAACTATTTGTTAAGAAGTTGGCTCGATTTGGTGAAAAACCGAATTGAAAATGAGCAACGAAAGTTAAAACACGTTATAATAGGGATTTTGAGAATAAATAAATAAAAAGAAATTAAGTTGGTGACAAACAGCTAAGGGTTTATATAGAAAAAACAAATCAATCAATTCATTTATTGATTTCAAGCAACAGAACGTTGGCACGTTCAATCTAAACCCTTTTGCCGATTCTTTCGCTCGCGGAGCTCCCTATGTCCGATTTTTGCTCGGTTTCTTTCTACAACATTGTAGAGCATCATGATACGGTCAATTTGAGCTAAATCTTCACAGTGAAAACAAGGTATTCGGCCTGCGATTTGGTATAAATTTTTAATTCCAGACATTTTTCCACAATTCAATTTGAATTCTCGGGATTTCTCGATTTCTTTCACGGGGTTTTGATAGAAAGAAATTGGTAGGTATTATTGTTAATTGGTATATTGGATTGATTTGCGTCAATTTGAGATAAACTTCACTGATGTGGGTTAGGGTTTTGATGAGGTGAACTAATACAATTCAGTTGATAACTATTTTGGAGATGTTTTGATTGTCGATATTGATTTATATTTGGTTTCCGAATGAATTGATTATAAATTTTGATCCAATTTGGGCTGTGGAAATATTTTGGTGTTGGTATCAAGTGGTTTCGTGGCGTTTATTGTCGAGTTTTGAGGATTTAATTGCGAAAATATTGATTTGGAAAAGTTTTTTTATTCAAAATAAATAAAGTTTGCTAGTTGAATGGCAATATGGGAAAATTCATAACTTTCCATCGCTGATCCGATTTGAGTGTTCTTTGAGTCTATGGAAAATAGGATATGAGTACTACAATTTCCTTTCACGTCATCATGATAAATATTGACTTTTTAAGGTTAAAAAATTACCCCAAGTTGGCTAGTTGAGAGCTATTTGAAACATTTATATAAATTAATATTTTTGGAAACTGTTCTCAAGCATACTTTGACCGCAGTTTTCATTGGGTCTCGTGATATAATTTCACTTGAAGTTGACCCATAATATAATTGGGTATGAAGAAAAATTATTGGAAGCATTTTCAAGGTGATCCGATGCTCTAGGAACCCCAAAAATTAAGCTCACAACAGCAACAACAACAACAACATAGCCTCAGTCCCAAATTAACTTGGGTCGGCTACATGGATCAAACTTTTTCATTGTGCTCGATTAATTGCAATTGATGGTGAGCTTTTCAAATCATTCAAATCCTTCATAATTAATGCATCCCATGTTAACTTTGGTCTTCCCCTACCTCGTCGACTTTCTACAGTTTCTATTGAGTCAAGTTTTCTAGTTGGGGCATTTGTAGAACGTCTTTGCATGTGACCAAACCACCGCAACCGCCCTTCCCTAATCTTTGTATCAATTGGTGCTACTCCTACTTGTCTTTGAATTTCTATATTTCTTATTCTATCTTTACGAGTTTTACCACACATCCACCTAATCATCCTCATTTCTGCTACGTTCATTTTCTGTAATTGTTGTTGCTTTACCGCCCAACATTCACTTCCATAGAGCATAGCTGGCCTAATTGCGGTCCTATAAAATTTTTCTTTTAACCTAGTAGGAACATTTCGATCACAAATCACCCCTGTTGCACTCCGCCATTTCTTCCATCCAGCTTGAATTCTATGTGTAACATCATTCTCAATGTTACCATCATTTTGTATGATTGATCCTAGGTATCTAAAGTGGTTTACCTTAGGAAATTCTACTTCCCCTAATTTCACCACTCTGTCATCTCGATGTCTAGTGTTTCTAAACTCACAGCGCATGTATTCAGTTTTCGTCCTACTCAACTTAAAGCCTTTATATTCTAATGTATTCCTCCAGAGTTCTAATTTCCTATTCACTCCATATTTAGTTTCATCCACTAAGACAATATCATCTGCAAATAGCATACACCATGGTATATCCTCTTGAATATGTCTAGTTAGTTCATCCATAACTAAAGTAAATAGATATGGGCTTAAAGCCGATCCTCGATGTAGTCCTATCGTAATGGAAAATTCTTTTGTAGCTCCTCCAAATGTCTTTATACTCGTTACTACTCCATCATACATATCCTTAATAGTGTCTATGTATCTAGCATGCGCTCTTTTTCTTTCTAGAACCCATCAAAGAACATCTTTAGGGACCCTATCATATGCTTTTTCTAAATCTACAAATACCATATGAAGATCTTTTTTCTTTTCTCTATTTTTTTTCTAACAATCGTCTTACAAGGAAAATCGCCTCCATAGTGGACCTCCCAGGCATGAAACCAAATTGGTTCTTTGATATTGTTGTTACTCTCCTTCGCCTATTGTCAATTATCCCCTCCCAAAGTTTCATAGTGTGACTCATAAGTTTAATTCCCCGGTAGTTTGAGCAACTTTGAATGTCTCCTTTGTTTTTGAAGATTGGCACAAGCGTTCTTTTTCTCCAATCCATTGGCATCAGGTTTGATTTTAAAGTTTTATTGAAAAGTTTTGTTAACCAAGTCAATCCAATTTCTCCTAAACATTTCCAAACCTCTATGGGTATTTCATCTGGGCCACATGCTTTCCCTATTTTCATTCTTTTCAATGCCTCTTTAACTTCTACAATTCTAATATTGTGTGTATAGTTTACATTTCTTTCTTGGTGTGGGTTTTCATCTATGATAGTATCAACTTGGCCATCATTAAATAAACTATCGAAGTAACTTCTCCATCTCTTTTTAATATCCTCCTCGCGCGTTAAAACATTTTGATTCGTCCTTAATACATCTTACATGGCTTAGGTCTTGTTTCTTTTTATCTCTTAATTTGGCTAGCGTATATATATATTTTTCGCCATCTCTATTACCTAACCTTGTATATAGATCTTCCATGAAATTTGTTTTAGCTTGACTAACTACTTTTTTAGCTTGTTTTCTAGCTTCTCTATATTGATTGTACACATCTTCATCTTGACACTTAGGTATTTTCCTATACATCTCTCTTTTAGTCTTAATTGTTCGTTGGACATCCTCGTTCCACCACCATGTTTCCTTCTTTAGTGGTCCCAAGCCTTTAGATATACCTAATACGTTTGATCCCCCTCTCCTTATGCAACTACTCATTTCTAGCCACAATGTATTAGCATCTAAGTCAAGATTCCAAACATTTTCCTTTAGTAGTTTTTCTCTAAACTCTACTTGTTTACTATGTTTTACGTTCCACCACTTTATTCTAGGGTCGCTAACTCTTTTATTCATATTATGTCGTCGTGTTAGCTTAATATAAAGTACTACTAACTTATGTTGGGTAGTAAGTGCTTCACCAGGTATTACTTTGCGCTCTATATATTTTTCTATCTATTTTTCTTGTTTAAGAAAATCTATTTGACTCTTGTTATGACCACTACTAAAAGTAATTATATGCGACTCCCTCTTCCTAAAACTAGTATTTGCTAAGACAAAATCGTATGCTGAAACAAATTCTAAGATTGATTCTCCTTCTTCATTTCTATTATCGTAACCAAAACCTCCATGAAATCTCTCAAACCCATCGTTACTTGCCCCGACATGCCCATTTAAATCTCCTCAAATAAAAACCTTTTCATCTAATGGTATACTTTGCATAAATCAATCCATATCGTCCCAAAACTTGCGTTTGATGCTCTCGCTTAATCCTACTTGTGGTGCATAGGCGCTAAATATGTTAATTTTTTTGTCTCCAATAATTAATTTAACTAGAATCAATCTATCCCCCATTCTTTTAACCTCTACGACCTTATCCTTATAATCATTATCCACCACAATTTCTACTCCATTGCATTTTCTATTTATACTAGTGTACCACAATTTAAACCCTGTGCTTCCTATTTCTCTACTCTTTTCTCCTACCTATTTTGTCTCTTGGAGGCAAGCAATAATGACTTTCCTTCTAATCATGGTATCTACTAGTTCTATTAACTTCCCCGTAAGTGTTCCTATGTTTCATGTTCCCAAACGAATTTTTTCTCCCCTTTGTATTTGTTTTCCTTTTCTATTTCTATTTTGTCTAAAAGATCTAGTGTCCGTATCTATGATTTTGTTTTTGTTTTCGTGTTTGTTTTGAACTAGCTTCTTTACCCACACCCGTCCTTTGTGTGGAAACCCTTGCTCATTTTTCTTCACATACGGGCGACGATGTGAATGGACTAGCTTCTTTACCCACACACGTCCTATGTGTGGGAACCCTTGTTCATTTTTTTCGCACCCAGGCGGCGATGTGAAACACACCCTTGCTCATTTCTCACTACACCCGGGCTCCGATGCAACGCGTTGCTAGGTGGGAACGCCCCAACGTTTATATATGTTTGATCCATTTCATGAAAAGTGATGAAAGTTTTACGCTGGCTGTCAACCTATCGCAACCCTCCTCTATTTTTGAAGAATGAAAAATGAGCTTGGGGCCTCCCTCCCCCACTTTTCGAGTATGAAAAGTGAGTTTGGGACCTCCCTTACCCATTTTTCGGTATGAAAAAATGGGTGTCAGAGTCCTCCTCCTTTATCCGGACTTGGGACCGGCTATGTAGCGCACATAGTGTACAACATAGGTGGAGTTAAAATTAAGCTCAAAGTTGGTTATTTATAAGGTTAAGTAAATCCTACAGTAACCTTTACATTGTATGATTATAATTTTGTACAAATTGCATTCATCCTTGATATCACATTTTTGTTGTACATGCATATACGGGTTAGGAAGATAAGGCGATTCGAGTCTCCTTATAGTGTTGACTATACCGTGGTTATAGAACACTATATTATGTTTGAGGGGCTGGTGTCACTGATACTTTACATCATGTGATTATCACGCGATCACGTTTAAGCATAACATACTCCTATAGTCTAAAGGAACGGTAATTGTTTAATTATTTTCCCTGCATATGAGTCATTATTGTTTACTTACCACTTTTGGAGAACGTCATCTGATAGTGGTCAAAAAACAAAAATGGGATGGATTCACGGTTGTATTTAAATTCCTTATATTATATATTTTCCTTTAAATTATTACAGGTGTACCGAATAGTGTGGGATTTACTTATATGACATTATCAAATTTTTATAATTGGATAATGACAGGTTCTAGCGATGACAAGGGAAAGAGAAAGCTTTCCGACTATATGTGACTTTCTTAGTTCTTTCCTCTCTGTATGTACTATTTTTGAATATATTCTATTATATAAATGGGCTTATGGTTTTAAGTGTGATTAGGATCTCCTTTGGAATGATGGGAACGATTTTAAGACAAATTGAGATAATTTTTGGAGTTAAGGTAATGCTAGTTCCAGAATTTTGATATTTTAAATCAAGTTAGAATAAAATTTAATTTAGTGTTGGATTTTTGGGGTTCATACGCAGCGAAAAATTCAAAACTAATTTTAAAAAATCCCAACATGATCGAAAATAAGTTCCATTAAACTAAATCTACGAAAGTAAATCATACCTTATTCTGTGATTTCCTTTTCTGATTGTTCAATTTTTAAGGCGTTCAAGTGCCGTCATCTATCAGACATCCACACACAAATGGTGACCACAATTTGGAGTGCTAGCCCCAAGAGAGATTGAAAATAATTTTTCTTTCTCTCTCTAAATATAGAGAACTCAAAAATTGTAAAATGAAGATCTTATTTCATTTTTAGGGTTTCACTTTTTATTTGTATGTGTAGATAAGCCCTCACTTAAAATCATATTCGTAATACAACTATTGTATTTAGGCAGTTTAAGCAAATTACACATAGGCCCATATTAATAAGTTATCATATAACAAATCGTAAGGGCTTTTATGTCATGAATTTCATCATATAAAATTCATTACTCTAGACCAATTAAAATTATGCAAAGCCATTCTTTGTGTGCGACCTAATAGGTTCATGCGATGTTGGTAGTGAACCAAAAACCATTTTGGTATACAAGTCATAAGCGGTCTCTAGCAAGGCATTATGACTACGCAAGTAGCATGAATATCAACATCGATACAACCTAATTAATAACATATATCATATCTTTTTGTTGTGCGATATCCTTTGATTAAACATAAGGCATGGAAAGTCACCCCTTAATGTTCAATCGTACTAGTCTCGATCTTTAGGTAAACTGAAAAACATCAAAGTGACATTGATCATATCAATTCACATGGACTTGGCCATTATCAGTCTATCTTATCGAAGGATCCACTGATATCTCTCTCTATACGAGAGTGGCAAATTCTATCTTGATTACATGCCTTCACATATTATTCACACGGTAACCAATCACAATCTTTATAATTGTCTGGTTAAAGACAACATTTGATTGTGACAAATTATCATGCTCCTAATATTGAAGTCTGTGGTAATCTCAAGTTGAAGGACTAAATGATATACCTATCATGAGTAACACCTATGACTTAATTCATGTGGTGTTCTCATAGCGGGTCGGTCTAATACCTTATTCCCTAATAAGTACTCATGATCTTGATTTGTATTCCTATACACATGATCATCACATGACCATCAATCAAGATTCACACTAGTCTTAATTCATTATAGTTCCCAGTATAATGACCAACTAGGGACATTTAGGATATTTCAACAAATACCCATGTATCTCACTATAAGGTAAACATGCAATCACTTATAATAAAACAACAAATAAAACCTCTATTTTATTAAGTAAAATTATAAGATAAACAATGCTTGTAGATTGACCTAGGGCACATGCCCTAACATTTAGTTTATGCAATATATATTATTATGGGTAGATTGTGAGTCCTTCATCATTTCCACCAAAACTGAGCAGGTTTTGTTGAAGATTTTTGAAGGCTGGGATTTTCGGTATAGGCTTAGAAATAGAGGATATGCTATCAAAATAATTTTATGAAATTTTGAGGATAGTGTAATCAATCTAAATGAATTTTGAGGGTTATATAATTATTTTTTATGGAACTTTAAGGTTTAAGATTCACTTTAGAATCCTTTATGGTTAATAAAGTTTTATAACTGAAGATTACAATATCTTATTATTAATTGTTAATTGATAAAGAGGTTAAGGCTGCTAGATTATCAAAGGATTAAGATAATTTACGCCGGTTAGATGCCCTAATTAGGTGGGGCCTAACAGAGTGAGATCAATATATGATGATGAAAATTCAGAGAATTGGGAAGGTGATGATCAAACTAAGGAAGTCACGCCACTAGGTAAACTAATCTACACAACTATTTAACAAAGTTTGATAAAAAAAAATTAAAGTTTTAGGTTAGTTCTTACTTTTGGGTGATTTCAGAAGGTAAATGAAATCATTTTCAAAACTAATTTATAGATTTGGATTCCTCGCAAAAAACCAATAAACTTGCTATCAAGAAAATCTTGATTTTAGTTTGAATTGACAAAGTAATGCGATTTTGAAGTTTATATGTGTTCTTGAGTTTTTATTGAAATGCATGTACACATTTATAATTTGATCATGTATATATGAAGTATAGGCTGTTGTTGTTAATGTAGAGGATGTATTGGGTCCCTGGTAGAGGAGAACAAGGATCCAAGGAGATGGAGGTGGCCATTTGGAAGAGAAAATCTAGAAATTCGAAGAGCAGAATTTCTGAGATTTCCTGCGCATAGCATGCTAGGTGTACTCACTAGCGCGATATCTGTGCGTATCACGCTAATGAGTATGAATAACGTGCTAGAGGTCTGTAGCATGCTAGACATAGCGCCCAATGTGCACTAGGTGCTCTAGACAACACAATTTTTGCAATGTTGATGAAGACTTAAAAACCATTAACTTAACCTAAACCTATATAAGACCATCTTAAAACACTCTAAAACATATCTAATGATACTAGGAACCTAAAGAAGAGTCTTGAGGGTTCGGGTACGCGTTTGGAGGTTTCGGGAGGCCGGATTAGCTTAGTAACTTGGCGTGATTTGTAAGTAAACTGATTGATATATTTTTTCTCTATTTCTTTTCCATTATGCTTATTATTTATAGTCATTTGTACCGATGTTCTTGTTGTACTCTTGATTCCATGACTTTGTTGTCCTATCTCATTTCATGAGTTTGATATCATGGCATTGTTTGATGTCTAAATGGTATTCATTGACTCTTAATCATGTGTTGTCATTCTTGGTTTGTTAAAATTGTTAATCAAGTAGAATAGCATGCTATTAGGTGAATGATTTGTGTTGTTGTAAATCTTGTCTTTCACTTAAGTAATTCCATTTTGGATTCCTAAATTGAGTCATTTGTTGATATATGAAAGTAGTTTTTGTATCTATGACCATTATATGATAGAGATGGGCGGCACACGGGGTCATGGGATTACGGGGTTGTCGGCATCTCACTACTAGCTTATGCAACATACCTGGTATGAGACCTAAGGTTGTCTACAAGTATATATATATGTGTGTGAGTATGTCCCTGGATGTGTGTGTATGTGTGTGTGTGTGTGAAATGGGCATCATGAGTATATCTACGCCCTAAATAGTGGAACAGAGTTGATGTGATGTAATTTCATAGTCAACCGGCCTTAGATCATTACTGCTTAGCCGAGTGTCAGTTTCACGTTGTTTAACTGAAGTATCTTATAGTATGATTCATTTTTAGCTTTAGTTGGTATTGTTATGCTTTTAGATATTTGTTGTATGTATGGAAATGTGGATAAATGTCTCTAAGTGTTAGTTTCTACATTACTGTACTCACCGTCCTTTTTATGACGGTTGGTGTAGATACTTCGAGTAGCGGACTAGGGAATGAGAAGATCGATGATTAGTTTTAAGCTGTCAGCGGATAGTTTCTGCTACTTTTGCAGGTGATCATTTTTTAGTATCTATTACTTACTTCTTTTTGTATAACATCGGGTTGTATATTAGGAAAAGATACTAGACTTTCCTACTATTCAAGTATTACTTTGGTTAGTTTTATATGATCGTCTTTTTACTTGGTTTCCATAGTAGTTGTTTTTATAAATGTTTCCGCTAATTTTATTAAATCTTTCGCTAAATTTTTTGGTAATGATAACGACCTCTTAATTAACTCTGAAAATCATAATTAACAAAAAATGAATAATACTAATGTTAATCATGTGTAATAAGGTGAATGTGATGAAAACGATGCCTATTTTTTGTCCTACGTGGCATGGTTTAGGGCTTAATGGAAGGATTAGGCCGCGCAATACCTGCTTTAGGGAGCCAGGCCATTACATAATCACTTAAATACTATGAGATTGAGCTCAGGATGGTTGAATCTATGCAAGAAATTGATATTTTTTTTAGAAGGGTGCAACGACTTGTTAGTGTGAATAAGATTGTGTGTGTGTGTGTGTGGCGATTTGAGGTTTTGGTTTTAAAAATAAAAAATCGTGCCCAGCGATTCATATGTAATCGAAATCGCTGTGAATCGCTATATAAATCTGTATTAAGTTAGTTGATGTGATATGCAGTGGCCTACCGATTTCACTAGCGATTCCTTAGTAAGGCGAATCGCCATACTCCAAATTGGCATTAATCTTTGCGTGTGCTGCTACTGATTTTGCCAGCGATTCCTAATGTTATTGCAAATCACTGGGGAATTTCTAGGCCTATTTCACTATTTTTTTGTATCTCATAATTGACTTATACATTATTCATTGAAACTCATATAGCGGTAAAATTGACTAAAATTTTGAAAGTTTGAGTGGGACATGTAACTAACTAAATACTTTTATTAATTAAATAAACGAATAAACATATAAATAATCAAGTAAATAATGCAACTTGCATAAAGGCCATAAGAGCAAAGACAACTCGATCACTCCCCCTTAATTGAAATTACCTCAGGGTTAAGTCCAAAAATATTTCCAATATAAGATTCAAAAAGTGAGAGAATAAAAACATTCTAAACTAGACTAAATTAAATTTCCAATTAAATTAAATAAACATAAAATATGGGCTGCCTCCCATAAAGTACTTTTGTTTATTGTCGTTGACTCGACTTAACCCTTCTAATAGGTTGGGTCTCTAAACTTGAATTTAAGATTTTCTATTCTAGTACTATTCCAGAAAGTGAGTGCTCGGTCATTAATCATTAGAATGATTATTTTGTTCGGAATATTCATAACAACATAGGTAGTAGCTAAGAAAGATCGTCCTAAAATTAAAGGAGGATCTTCATTAATATAGTGTCGCATTACCAAGAAGTCTGTAGGTACGGTGTTGTTGTCCACTTGAACTGGCACATCCGTGACCACTCCTATTGGTTTTCCATCGAGTAAAGAGAATTGTTTAAAAGCAATTGAATTCAACTCCAATTGAGTATGTAGAAAAAAATGTATGGGCATGAGATTTGCATTAGAGTTCATATCACACTTAGCTCTAAAGTACCAAACCCATTTGATTTTAATGTGCAAATGTATGCCTCCAAGATCGTTAAGCTTTATAGGACTTAAATCTAGCCTTTTCTTTTTCTTATTGTACTTTGATTTAGAAACTTCCGACTTGTTAATGCTTTTACCATTCTCTAGTTGCTTAACTCTCTACTTGAGTTACTTTATTTTCTTTTGAAGTGTCTTCAATTGATTCTTTCTTTGGAATCTCTTTATCAGTTTCCATTGTTACTACATTACTTGCATAAATTTCAGCATAAAAGTTATCAAAATAGTTTAAGTCTAAAAATTCATTATTGTCAACTTCATTATCAAATAATTCATCATATTCTCCATAGGTATCATAGTTATGTTCATTATCAATTTTGAATTTGACAATATTATTTTCAAATTCCATAGACAATGTTCCCTAAAAAATATCTAACTTATTCCTAGCCGTCTTTAGAAAAGGTCTACCTAATAGTATAAGCAAAGGATTGGGTGATGTTGAATCTCCTATTTCCGTGACATAAAAGTTAGCTGAAAATACTAAATCATGTACTTGGACTAAGATTTCATCTAATAATCCATACGATTTGATAATGGTATTGTTGGCTAAAGTAAGATTAATAGGCGTATTAGTTAACGATCATATTTTCAATAATTCAAAAAGTTTAAGTGACATAACACTAATTGATTCTCCAAGATCACATATAACAAATTCAATAGAAGAATTACCTATAGTGATGGGTATGAAAAAATTCTTGGGTCTGAACATTTCACAAACATTCTCCGTAAGGATGATGGCTTTTATCCAAAATTTTCATTAATTTTTAATTTCATAAATGATTTAGATATGTTTTCTTTAGTTTCTTCTTCTCTAGAATTTGCTAATCATTGTAGAATGGTAGAATTTGAATGAATATTTTTTTCATTCATATATCGTTTAATTTGTCTTGTTTAATTAATTCAAAATTTTGTAGAGGTTTTTCATAGGCTTCCACTTTGGCTAAATACCATGAATATAGCCTTTCGGGAATTGGTGTGCATTTCAATTATTCGGCCATCCATTCCTAGTGTGAATGACATTTGCCATCATTTCTCATTCATCTTGTTTTATTGTTTTAGGTACTTTAATTTTCTTTTTACCTCTTTTTGGTGTCCTTTCTTGCGTGTGTATTTCTCTTTCGTATTCATAAAATAAAGTGTTAACTTGTGCTTTTAGTAGTGTTTGTAGGTTGAGTAGTTATTTTAATTTGACTATTTAACTTGATGATTTGTAAAGTTATTTGACATAATTTATTTTTCAGCTCGTTAATAGACGTATCAGTTTTAATTTGATTTTGAAAAACTCGCGTAAAGTTTTAGTGATTTAGGGTCATAAAGTTATGTAGCATTTGTTCTAAATTTAGTGGCATAAGTTGAATAATTTGTTATGGTTGTTACATTGATGGTTGTGTTGGTACTCTTAGTCTATAAGTAGTATAGTCTTGATTTTATCGACCGTAACTAAGGTTTGAATTTGTTGTTCCACTGTAATAATTGTTATTATTATATTAGTTTCTAAGAGGACCAAAATATTGGTTCATAATTGCGTTCACTTCTTCATTGTTATCTTCTTGTAAAGTAGGAGACACATCCGTAGGATGTGTAACTTCATTACAAAATCCATATGGTTTAACTTGAGTTGAACTATCTTTTAATAGTAGTTTAATCATGTTAGATAAATATTCAACTTTTTTGTCAAATTTATTACTTGTTTTATTATTAACTTCATAAACTTTCTTCCTTGACGTGTCAGTCTTTTCACCATATTGTTTAGATTGTTTGGCCATTTATTAATAGCTTTTTTTGTTAGAGTTGGTGTAACATCAAATAACGATCCATCATATACGGTATCGAATAGTCTTTGTTCAAAATGATTTAGTCCTTCATAAAAGTATTCTAATAAAGCTCTTTGGGTGTATCCATGTTCTAGACAAGATGAAATTAATCTTTGAAATCTATCCGAAAATTCATTAAAATTTTCATCATCTTTCTTTTTCACGACTGTGATTTGTCTTCTATAAGTACTAATTTTTTCTTGCAGTCATATATTGATCTAGGAAAGCTTCTAACATTAGAGACGATGTGGTTATCAAATTTTAAGGAAAATAAAACAACCAATCGTGTGCTTGATCTTTCAATACAAAAGAAAAAGCTTTAAGTTTGACTTGTTCTAACGTGAAATTTTTATGTTTCATCCCATTGACTTTGTGTTGATATTCCCTTATAAATTTTTGTGGGTCTTCATTGTCCTTATCATAGAAGTTAGAAGAGCAATAATGAATTTAGATCTAAGTTCAAATTCAGGAAATCCCTCAGGATAGGCAATACACATTAGTTCATAAGCAGTGATATTTTGATTAGCTTGCTTAAAAGTAAGTTCGCTATTATCATTATTATTATTATCAATATTAAAGTTATTATTAGCTTCCATTGTGGTAGTATAATGTTCTCTACGTTGTTGTCTTAAATTATGATTAAATGTCATATCAACCTCAGAATCAAATGGATGTAAGGATCCCGTGGAATTAGAACGATGAAGTTAATAGACCATAAAACATCTATAACTTCTAACAAGTTATATTTGAATCCCCGATGACGGTGCCAAAAATTGTCACGTGTCGGGCGTGTACAATAAATTTCCATCATATATTATACTTTTAATATTTTGTAGTAGTGGTAAGTGAGAATCGTCTCCACAGGGATTTATCGAACTTCTTTAAGAAAAAGGACTTTTAATAGTTTTTATTATTTTTACTTTAATTAATTAATTAAAACAATAATTAAACTAACTAATTCAATCTATAATATAATAATAATTAACTAATTATATTAACTTAACTAACACAATTCTAATTTCAATATCAATCAAATAAAATCAATTCAATAATAAATAAATATCTAAACAAACATCCAAAACAATGAAATATAAACCCATTTTGCATTCCAAACATGTTGCTTCAATCAATATAGTTATGTGCATACTTTATAAAGTATCATAGATCATTCAACTCTAATAATAAGTAAGTAAATAACCTTTAGCTAGCATTTTTTCTCCTTATACCAGTGGAAAAGCCACGTTCTAATTTTATTGAGCCAACTCCTTTGAATACACAAAGACATTATCTTCACGTAATAAAACCGCATTACACTTTATGAAAACTTTGAACTATTAAATCTAACACCTTTGGAAAAGCCACTTTAACATTAGATTTAGATCTCAAATTTACCTAGGACATCTAAATGGACATACCTTTCAAACAATTGTTGTTACCACTTTAAATTAGATAATGAATCTAAATATCACAATACACATTCTAGACTATGCATGCAATACAAAGGTCATGATTAAAATCAATAGACAATAACCTATTAAATCAGTGAATCAAAGAATACGATTGGTTTAAAGCATTAAGAACATAATCTTCTCATCATAACTACATTGTAAAACGGAACTAGTTCACGTTCGAACTTTATTTAGATCAACTAACTACTCACTTGTAATCAAAAAAATATCGCAATAATATAAATAAAAGACATATAAAATACCTTTGGAATAAATACTTTAAATCTTCAAATCTTCTCCAAAAGAAATGAATAATAAAGCAATAAACTGAAATAAAAAAGAATGGCTCCTAGAGGAACGAAATATTGATCTAAGTACTTAAGGGCAACTAATTTCTTAACGCTAAGGTTGTATTTATAGTATTTAGGTATTAAACATCCCAAACTAACTCAAACAAATTGTTGTTATCTAAAATCCTTGAAATCTACTCTAGCAATTCCTCATCGATTTATGTGTAAGTGGAATCGCTGGGTACATCCGTAAAACTGAAGTCCTTATTTCCACCAATCTGTGTAGCCATTCTATGTGTTATATCAATCACTAGAAAATCGCTACGTATAAAATCTAGTTTTTTCTTAATTCATTTGTTATGATTCTTTGCATACTCTTTCCACTTGATTGATTCCTTCATAATCATCTTTTTTTACTCCATTTCTTCATACATTCCATTTATTACCTGAAATAACAAAAATAAAAAAACCCCATGTAATATAGTCTTTTACATCTAAAATCATCATAATATGAAATATAAAACATGTCTAATTAATGACTTGTCAAGTGCCGAGAGCACTTCGACTCTCACACCTTCCACCACTAGCTCTGCATGGATTGAGGGTGCCAAACTAGTGAAGGAGTTCATCAGACTAGATCGGCTTACTTCTCGGGGGGAGAGGGACCACGAGAAGATTGAAAAGTTGGTGTTAGCTCAGGAGAACATCCATCTACTTTTCGGCGTTGAGGACATACTACAACCTATACTTTATTATTACACTTTGGAGAAGGGTTCGAATGTTAAGTAGCGTATAATTATGGCCAGCAGAGGATTTAGTACATGAGATCCCAAAGAGGTGGGACACCTATAGCTCTCATATGAGCAGTGCCTTACACGCCTCCATTTACTCCCACATAGTGTACAGCCGGTAGACCTCCCTTGCCACTTCTCACTGGACTGGCAATACCAACACCACAAGCACCACAACTGCATCAACAAGGTGCCGATGCAGAGGTAGAGTCAAAGATGGGTCTATACAGGTTTAGACTCAGCAATATGGTCAGAGAGGCTTGTTATATGCGTCGTATATAGGAAAATTGTGCATATGATTAGGGAATGCCTATAACTAGTAGTCGTATACCCAGAGTAGGGCAGAAAAAGAGCCCACATAGTTGCACAACCAGATACCGAAGCGACTCATAAAATTATTAAAGGTATGATTTCCATTTGCAAAAGAGATATACATGTGCTTATTGATTTTGGATCTACTATTTCATTCATTACAGGTCGCATGATAAGCATCTTACGTTTGAAGCTTGTTAGGGTTAATGTGCATCTTATCTTGAGAATGTACCACAACCTTGCATGTGAGAGGTGTCCTGTGGTGATTAGCGAGGTAGAGTTATCAATAGACTTTACAGTGCCTGAGTTCCTAGATTTCGACATGTTGTTAGGGATGCACTAGTTGAAAGCATATCAAGCACATAAGGACTATTTTCGTAAGACCATACCTTTCATATCCCAGGGTGTCTGACATATACTTATAGAGGTAGCTCACTAAGGACCATCGACACAATAGGTTGATTTGCAACTAGTGAGGAGATGGAGACTTTAATTGCTTTGTACAGTGTGGCAGAGAGTCAGGAACCCAAACTTGAGGATATTTCGGTAGATTCTGAGTTTGCAGACGTGTTTCTAGAGGATTTGCCTAGTCTACCACCACAACTACGAGAGATATACTTCATCATAGACTTAGTACAGGGTACTAAACCTATTTTCATACAGCCGTACCACATGGCTGTGAAAGATTTAAAGGAGTTGAGTGTAATAACGCGTTACCTTTAATAGGTCATTAGCATTAACTTGAATCCTAATTAACCTGAGTTATACTCATGGTTAATACCACCATACCTCAATTGGTGTGTGTGTGTATGTATGTAGGGCTTGCATGTTATTTTGCATTTGTGCGACGTATATATAGGCTTATTTGAATTAAATGGATTAATAAAACCTAAAGTTTAAAAAATCAATCAAATGAATAGTTGAAACTGCTGGATCAATCTCGAGATGAGAAAAAATGTTAAATGTATTAGTGTCACGATAGTGATGCATTTCATATTATGGTTTAAACTCTTAGATGCGCCTCGAGATTTTGTTGGGGCATGTGCCCTATGCTAATCTTATGAACATTGTTATTTTTGGTTACTAAAATAGAGAAATTCATTTGTTGTTCATTATTATAATTAGTTTGCATGTTTACATTATAATATGATCCATAGATGTTTACTTAAACATCCTAAATGTCCCTAGTCGATCATGATACTGGGAGCTATAATGAGTTAAGACTAATGTGAGTCTTGATTGATGGTCATGTAATGATCATGCCTATAATGCTACAAAGCAAGATCATTAGTACCTGTTAGGGAACAAAGTACTGGACTAGCTCGCTATGAGAACACTACATGGATTAAGTCATAGGTGTTACTCATGTTAGGTATATTATTTAGTCTTCTAACTTGTGAGTACCAAAGAATTCAACATTAGGATCATAGTGATTTGACATAATCAAACGTTTTCATTAACTAGACGATTATAAAAGTTGTGATTAGTTACTATGTGAATAATGTGTGGAGGTGTGTAATCAAGATAGAATTTGCTCCTCTTATTTAGAGAGAGATATCAGTGGATCCCTCTATATGTTACACTAGAAATGGACGAGTCCAAGCGGGTTAATATGATCATTGTCACTTGGATGTTTTCAGTCTACCAAGATATCATGACTAGTACGATTGAACATTAAGGGTGACTTTTCCGTGCCTTATGTTTAATCAAAGGATATCATATAACAAAATGACATGATTTACACTATTGATTAGGTTATGTCGATTTTGCTTTTCGTGCAACTTGGGTAGTCATAATGCCTTGTTAAAGATTGCTTATGGCTTGTGTACCAAAAACAGTTTTTGGTTTACTACATGCGTTGCAAGAACTTATTGGATCGCATACAAAGAATGATTTTATGAAATCTTAAATGACTCAGAACAATAAAATTTACATGATAAAATTTGTAACATAAAAACTACTTATGATGTGTCATATTAGTACCACTTTAAGTATGGGTGTAATGGTAACTCACTAACCTGATTTTGCGAAAGCTTATATAAATAGGCATGTTAAATGAATTCATATTACGAGAGAAATTAGAGTTGGAATCTGATTTTCATTTTTAGAAAATGAGTTAGTTTGTAAGTTGTTCTAGAGTCTTAAAGGAAAATATAAAATTATTTTTGTGTTCTCTCTGGAGCACTCGAAATCTAGGTCGTTGTTCATCTATGGATTTCTGATAGAGGATGTTCATCTCTGGCTGCATCTTAAACATCGATCAACATAGAAAATCAAATTAGTGATTGAGGTACAATTTACATTTATTAATCAGTTCAATGGAATTTGGATTAAATCCTGTTGGGGTTTTAAAAATAAAATTTTAAAGTTTTTCGCTGCATTTTGAACCCCAAAACCTTTCAGATTCGTATGGTAGAGGAAGATGAGATCAAAGGATAAGGTGGCTAAATGAAGTAAAAGGGGGTATTTAACTTAAATGTTAAGTTAGAGATGTGAGAATCATCTCATATTCCTCATCGTCATCCTTATTGCCTCTACTGCTTCATCCTCACCACCACCACCACCACTTTCACTTCAATGCCATCATCATTGTCACTACCATTATTCTAGTGGCACGGAGAGAAAGTGAGTGAGATCATCCTCCACGTTGAGCTTGGTGAGTTTTCTTTTTTTCTCTCTTGCAAGTTTCATGGGTTTTAGATGAGTATTGATGAATGTGAACCATGGAGGTTATGGACACGATTATGGTGGTTCATGAGGGTGTTTAAAAGGTTCACTAGAACCTTAGTGCTTAGTGGTTTAGGTTGGTAGTGTGGCTGTTGGAGTTGTGGTTCATTGTTGAAATTGTATGTTGTTGGTAATTCACTTAAAATCATATAATTTGATGTTGTTTGGTGTTGTTGGAGGGATTGTGAAAGTGGTAAGACTCATTTTATGGGCTCCCTTGCATGGTTTGGAATTTATTTAAGGCAACCAAGGGATTCGGGAGGTGGTTAGTGTAACGAACTTAGAAATTCTAACATGTGCTATGTGGCATTTTAGGGCCGTGACTAGGACCCGGCGTGACGTGGCGTACACGGTCAACCCTCGGGAGTCAACGTCGATGTATTTTATTTTTCTATAAAATATGTATTATTTATTTATAATCATAAGTGCACCAAATATTCTATTTCAATTTATCCAATTGGCTAGTGTGACTATTCAAAATATGTGTAGGATGCACGGGTATAGGGGATAAATCCAAACTTAGCATAAAAATCCATTTATTTAAAATCATAGGCTAAGCGGGTGGAATCATATAAGATGTAAATTGGTATGATATATTTAAATAGACATAACCAAAGTATAGTAGTAGGAAATTGATGCTGAAATCAAACATGGTCAACACAAATGGTTACTCCTAATTTGGAGACCCTGAGATAGGTGTTGAGATCAAATTTTGGAAATCAGTAAAACTTTTAAGTTGAGATTTAAGGGTGCATTGGACAAATGAAATACAAATCTTGGATTGACCTAGAGACGAACATACATGCTAGGATCAAGGGTTAGGATCCAAAGTAGGCACATGTATATAGGACACTTAGAACTATTTGGTCTCAAAACACCTTTGAATTCCCAACTTGGAGAGAGGGTGGAAAATAGCCCTTTTTGCACTAAAAATCAAGAAGAATTGTGAATAAAGGAGGGTAAAAATTGTGGTTAGAGATCCTACAAGTCAAGTTCTCCAATGATCCAACCCTAGATAAATTTGTCTCCTCCTCTTTTGTTCATGAAATGTAAATGAAAGTTAGGGCTTTTTTCTATGCAAATAAGTTTAGAGATTTGGTGTTTATTTTTTTTATTTCAAATAAATTTATGAATTTTGGAGTTGCTATAGATTTTTGAATGCATTTAGCTTCAAGTTTTCAAGTAGGTAATTTTCTATCACATTAGTTGTAATCATTTGGGTCTTTATGGCTCATGAATGCAAAAACTTGATTTTTATGAGATGAGTCTTGCAATTGATGATGGATGATTTATAATCAATGTAAGACCTAATAGAGGGCACTCTTTGGTATATTTTGCAGCCCTATATGGTTGGATTTAGGTTTGGTTGTTGGTGTACAAGACTGATAAGTGATTATTTATACATATGTATAGGGTTAGTTTAGTCGTATATTCAGTATAAATATTCCTAAATGAGTTCTAATTCATGGTATTATTGCATTTTCAGGGTATCAAGGTGTAATGGAAGGGAATGAGGAAAAACAAGAAGAAACGGAGCAAAAACCCACAAAATCAGAGTTGGCGCTATGGGTATATGTATTAACGCTATGGGAATGCAAGGCACGGTGTGGGAATGAAAGGCACAATGTGGGAAAGAAGAAAAATGAAGAAAATAAACTCTGGAGGTCTAGTGCAGTGGTGGCACCTTGGCACACAAGGGACGACACTTGGGCAAGCTAGAGAGGGCGCAGAGACTCCAGGAGCTGGAAAATACACAATGAAGCAGTGGCGCAGTGGTGGCACTGTGGCATAACATACACGAAACCCAATAGTAAGTGACAGCTCAAACCACGCAGGAAGTAAAGTAAATCGTAATTTAGGGTTTCTAATTGTTATTAAGAAATATAAATTGTTGTTAGGACGTGTTAAACTCATAAAATATCACCACATTAAAGGAGATTAGCCACCATTAGAGTAATTTATCATTGAGTTAGAGTACTAAGAAGTTTTTGTTGGAGAAAACATTGAAGACTTTACGTTTGCAATCAATATTTAGTTTCATTCATTAATTCAAGGTAATATTTATATTCATATCTAATTTGCAATGAATTCCATAATGAATTGGGATATGTGTGTTTCAATGAAGTGTGAATAGTCTATTTATTTTAGGGATCAATGGACCCTATGGTATGAATGCTTTGCTTTGAATATGAATAAAAAGTGATAATAAAAAGTGTAATGGTTAGAATTTGTATTGATTATGAGCGTAATGCTTTAGACATCCTGATCATGTGTTTAATGAACTTAGGCTTTAGAAGTTATCATGGCTATTGAAAATTCTAATCCAGACATGAATGGTACAACCGTAAAATATACAACATCGATAGATAGTTGTTGATTAGGGAAACACAGATAGTAAACTTAGTTGGTTATGAATCCAATGATTTGAGACTTAAAGCATTGTGGAGCTTACATTATTCATACCGATAGGTAGAGTTTAAGTTCGCACATTAAAATCTTCTCCATCACGACAATGGGTTGAAGTGGATTTAAAGGAAATTTATCTATTCTAATTAGGCATTGCAAACAACATATTGAGATGTAAACATTAATACAAAGCATAGTATTAAATTACCTAGGTGAAGTTGTGAACTAAGATATCCTTAATATAAGAACTCAAGTAATTTTAAAGTGAATTGTTAGAATAGTTTAGACTAGTAGAAAACCAATTAAAAATGAATCCTTTAGCAATAGTTCAAGTTAAGTGGGTAATATATGACTAGTGCAAAAACCTTTACCTGAAGATGATATTCATGATCAACATAAGTTGATTGCACTATTGCTACAAGCGAGTTGTTATACTTGCGACACGCACATTAAGTTTTTGGCACCGTTGTCGAGGAATGGTAACCATTTGTGTTAGTTAGTTTGACTAGTTGATAAGTTTTATTTTCAGTACATTAATTTTTAAGTTTATAAAAACAAAAACAAAAAAATAAAGGGCTTAAGTTTCAATTTGACTTTTTGCACTTGATCTTTTGGTGTTTTCTTTTCAAGGATACTTATTGCATGCATAGCAAGGGAGAGAAGGACCTAGTGCCTTATGATATGGAGATTGAAAGAATGACCAAAAGAAAGAAAAAAAGAAATGAGTCAAGATGGCTAAGGAGTAAGCTAGAAACCAACAACAGGGACGCGAGAATAACCAATCCGTAGGTGATCTGGTAGTGTAAGAGATAGTGAAAGGACAAAAATGCCTTCGTGATTACTTCAAACCAGAAGTTCAAAAGACTTATAATTGAGTGATGAGGCTTCCAACTAACACCATCGAGTTCGAGCTGAGACTGTATTTGATAAAAATGGTGCAAAATAGTCTATTCAACGGGCTATCCAATGAAATTTCAGTTGCACATGTTGAGAATTTTTTAAAGAAGTGCGACGTCGTGCATATCATCGGAGTCACGAAAGTGGTGATCAGGATATGACTTTTCCTTTTCTCATTGGATGAAAAAGCTAAATCCTAGTTCCAAAGGTTGAATGCAGGGAATATGACTTCATGGGCGGAAATCAATGAACAATTTCTTGACAAGTTCTTTCCCCAAGTAAAGGTCAACGAAAGGAAACTTGAGATTAATCTGTTTAAGTAGGAAGACACTGAGTCTCTTAGCAAGGCTTGGAAAAGACGCAAAGAGATGCTGAGAACATGTTTAGGACACGAATATGTGAAATGGATACAACTCCAAATTTCTTACTATAGGATGAACCACAACACAAGAACGTTACTAGATGCTGCATCTGGTGGCTCTCTACTTACTTAGGATGGGGGATGGAGCATTAGATATCCTTGATTTTATGTCTTAAGTTTCTACCGCTGATACTTGCTCCATAGTAAGGAAACTAGCAAGCGTCTACAAGATTAACTCATTAGCAGCAATTATGACACGACTATCAAACCTGAGCAGTCAGATGGTGATACTTTAGATGGGACACCAAGGTCCACAAGTAGCATAACAACCTATGAATCACCAAGGCATGGTGATTAACCAGATAGATGTACAGCAGGGAATGGAGCATGAAGACATCAACTTCCTAAACAACCAAGGCCACTGGAACAACTTCAAGCCGAGATGAGTGGCTCCTTAATGGTTTTATCAAAGATATAACAACAACAACTCAAACTTTACATTTAGAAATTTTGATAATGCACTGAAGTTACCTCAAGGCTTCGAACAATAAGTCCAAGAAGGGAAGCTGGGGAAATGTGAAAAGATGACTTCATTGAAGTCAATTATGAAGTATTTGCAATCCATGGAAATAAAAGATAGGGTGCGCTATGAGAAGCACGAGAAAGATTTGGAAGGAAAAAAGTAAGCCATGAAAAATATGGATGATGAGCAGTCACAATCCTTAAAGAACCTAGAGGCAAATTAGTCAACTTGCGATAGCATTGAACTCGAGGAAGGAAGAAAAATTTCCCAGCAACACTGTCACCAATCCCAAGGAGAACGTGAGTTCCATTCACATGATGACACTATGGCCATAAAGGAACCAAGACAAGACCAAATAATTTATAATTATGAAGACATACATGAGCACAAAATGGAAGTGAAGTAAGATGAGCTTTAGGGTTTGAAGAAGCAAATAATCAATGCCTTGAAGAAAAAGAAAGCGAAGCAACAATGGAAGGCCAAGAAAAAAGATAAAGGACCTCCCGAAGAAGACCCAGAAGGCAATGACATCAAGTTGGTTCCAAAAAATAAGGAACCAAAGCTCAGGTTTGTCCCCCAACTTCAATCCATTAAAAGGATAGATCTTGGAGCGATAAGCATACCGATAAATATTAACAAACACCCTTTTAGAAATGTCATACGTGATACGGAAGCCTTGCTACATGCTGACTTGAAGATCAATTATTCGGATACCATAAATTTTCAAGTAGCAGGTCGTAATTTGATACCTACTATAGGAAAAGTTTTGAATGTGCATGTAAAAGTAGGTAGATTCATATTCATCGTAGATTTTGAGGTCATGGACCACAATATGGACTATGATGTGTCCATCATACTTGGGTGGGAGTTCTTTGTTGGGGCATGTGCCCTAGGTCAATCCATTAACTGTCTTTATGAATACTTTTAGTTAATAAAATAGAGGATTTCATTTGTTGTTTATTATAATTAATTTGCATGTTTACATTATAATAAGATCCATGGGTATTTACGAAATATCCTAAATGTCCCTAAGTGGATCATTATACTGGGAACTATAATGAATTAAGACTAGTGTGAGTCTTGATTGATGATCATATGATGATTATACATATAGGGATACGAATCAAGATCACGAGTACTTGTTAGGGAACAAAGTACTGGATCCACCCGCTATGAGAACATCACATGGATTAAGTCATAGTTGTTTCTCATGATAAGTATATTTTTCAGTCCTCTGACTTGAGATTATCAGAGACTTCAACATTAGGAACATAGTGATTTGACACTATCAAACGTTGTCTTTAACCGGACGATTATAAAGGTTGTGATTGGTTACTATGTGAGCAATTTGATGAAGTGGTGTAATCAAGATAGAATTTGTCCCTCTCATATAAAGAGAGATATCCAATGGATCCCTCGATGTGTTAGACTGTTAAAAGGCCTAGTCTAAGTGAATTGATATTGATCAATGTCACTTGGATGTTTTCAGTCTACCTAGAGATCGAGACTAGTACGATTGAACATGTTGGATGACAATTCCATGCCTTATGTTTGATCAAAAGGATATCGTGTGACAAAAGGATGTTATATACACTATTGATTAGGTTGTATCGATTTGATATTCGTACGACTTGGGTAGTCATAATGTCTTGCTAGAGGCCGCTTATGACTTGTATACCAAAATGTGTTTTGGTACACTGCCAACGTTGTATGAGCCTATTGGGTCGCACACTAAGAATGGTTTTGCGAGATTTTAAGATGGTTCGAAAAAATGAATTTTATATGATAAAATTCATGACGGAAACGTCCTTGTGGTGTATTACACTTATACTTCTTTAAGTAGGGGTATATGTGTAATTTACTTAACCGTCTATATACAAGGGTTGTATAAATAGACGCTTTAAGTTAGAACACATAATAGGAAAGAAAAAAGGCCGAAACTCTATTTTCGTTTTAGAAACGACTTAGGGTTTTTGGTATGCTCGATCGTTTTGGAGAGAAACAAAAAGGTTTGGTATTCTCTCGAAGCTAGCACTTCAAATCTCGGCCGCCGTTCGTGTGTGGATTTATAGAGAGGCGTTCGTCGTTAGCGCGCGCCTTAGAGATCGATCAACCTTCTGAAAGGTATATTGCGATTGAGGTATGATTAAGTTTTTCATGGTTTAAACGTTTTTAATGGAATTAGATTCGGATCCTATTGGGGTTTTTGTCAAAATTGTTTTGTAATCTCCGCTGCGTATGAACCCCAAAACCCAACAGTGGTATCAGAGCCTTCGAGTTTGATTCCATTAAACTCATTGCATGTTTTCTTCTGATATATACATGATATATGATTGAAAGCATGTTAATAGTTGATGTATATGTGATATACATAAGTTTTCTGTGAGATTTATTATCATGTTTTGTGTATATGATACATATATTCGTGATTTAATTGAAATTAGTTTCGTACATGCTAGTAACCATGTTAGGTTAATTTGAATAATTTTAATGAATTGAGTTTCGTGTTCTATGATCCATGACACCATTAGGTTCGATTGGGATAGTAGTTCATGATTCAATTACATGTTTGTGATTATTTGGATGAAGACCGAAATTGCAAATAATTAATTTTCGAAATTATTTATTTATCTTGTTATATCTATTTTGTTATGAAGTTTCTATTTGATAAAGATAGATAACAAATTAGAATATGAGATAAATATCAAGAATCTTGTTATTGGTGATATACTAGGATTCAAATATCTTAAATCCAAAATAAATAATTAATTTTCAAAATTATTTATTTATCTTGTTATATCTATTTTGTTATGAAGTTTCTATTTGATAAAGATAGATAACAAATTAGAATAAGAGATAAATACCAAGAATCTTGTTATTGGTGATATACTAGGATTCAAATATCTTAAATCCAAAATAAATAATTAATTTTCGAAATTAATTATTTATCTTGTTATATCTATTTTGTTATGAAGTTTATATTTGATAAAGATAGATAACAAATTAGAATAAGAGATAAATATCAAGAATCTTGTTATTGGTGATATACTAGGATTCAAATATCTTAAATCCAAAATAAATAATTAATTTTCGAAATTAATTATTTATCTTGTTATATCTATTTTGTTATGAAGTTTCTATTTGATAAAAATAGATAACAAATTAGAATATGAGATAAATATCAAGAATCTTGTTATTGGTGATATACTAGGATTCAAATATCTTAAATCCTAATTGGATTAGGATAAGATGATTAGTTAGATGTGGGCCTAAGGTTAATTAAAATGTTTTAATTGACTTAATTTCGGATAAATTAAGGGGTTAATTTATGATAATAAAATCAGCGAATATTATGATTTTCTATAGCGAATTTTAATTTTCGGAATTGAGATTCGTCTTCTAAAAAAAATTTCCAAATTGTTTAGTGATCGAACAAATCAATAAAATATATGATATTTCATTGTTTACATAAAATCACTAAAACTGAATAAAATCCCTCTATTAAATTTTAAGTCTCGTGCCATCCATTTTAAACACTTGTCAAGGCCTCGATCACACTAATATAGTTTCAGCCATAGTTGGGTGTATTGTGTTATCTTGGTGAGACAAGTTGGGTAAGAGTTACCTTAATGTTTAAAATGGTCCGACTTAATAAAGGCATCAAAATAGTTTTGAGCTTTAGGCAAATGATGAGATAAAAACATGCTAAGACATAAGATGTCCCATATCTCATAAAAGGATCTAAAAATTACATAAGATGTAATTGGTAATTGTTACCTACCTAAATAATCTAGTTCTGTGTTTCATGCCATAGCTGTCATAGAATTAGGTGAAATATGGATTTTAGTCCCCTAAATAAACAGTACGTTTTAGGAGGGTTGTTAATTTAGTGGGAGTCTATTCCTCTATACTAAAATAAACTTTGCATAATCTTTATTGTAGATCAATGGCCTCTTCAAGTAACAATAATCCCCTGTCACTGCGATCCATCCTTGAGAAGGATAAGCTATCTGGGACTAACTTTCTTGACTGGTTCAAAAACTTGAGAATTGTTCTTAAGCATGAACGCAAGTTGTATGTCCTGGATGCTTCAATCCCTGAGGACCCACCAGCCAATGCTACGAAAGCTGTGAAGGATGCGCATAATAAGCATGTCAACGATTCTACTGATGTTCCATGTATTATGCTAGCAACTATGGTTCCTGAACTTCAGAAGGACATGGAACTAATAGAAGCCTACGACATGGCCGTAACGCTGAAGGAAATGTTCCAACAGCAAGCTAGGCAATAAAGGTTTGAGACAGTCAAGAACCTACATTCAGGCAAGATGACTGAGGGTGCGTCAGTTAGTCCCGATGTTCTGAAGATGAAAGGCTATGTTGACCAGCTTGATAGACTCGGATTTCCCATAAGCCAAGAGTTGGCTACGGATTTGATCCTGAATTCATTACCAGAAAGTTACTCATAATTTGTGATGAACTACAATATGAATAATATGGAGAAATCAATTTCGGAGTTGCATTTGATGCTCAAAACTGCTGAACAAAATATCAAGAAACCCTCTAGTAATATGTTGATGGTCTTAAAGGGAAAGGGAATGAAGAAGAAAGGCAAAGGCAAGGCTAGAGTTGCCAAGGCTGTTGCTGCACCTGTCGCAAAGCCTATGGAACAAGTCAAGACCCGGCCTGTTCCTGCTTCAAAACACCCAAAAGAAAAGGAAGAAAATTGTCATTTCTGTAATCAAACCTATCTTTGGCATTGTCGTCTCGGACACCTAAACGAGAAACGCATAACGAAGCTCCATAAAGATGGGCTTCTAGATTCATTTGATTTAGAAACATATGAAACATGCGTATCTTGTTTACTAGGCAAGATGACTAAAAGTCCCTTTACTGGACACAGTGAAAGGGCAAGTGATTTATTGGGTCTAATACATACTGATGTATGCGGTCCTATAAACACAATGGCTAGAGGAGGTTATCAGTACTTCATTACATTTACTGATGATTTCAACAGATATGGTTATGTATATCTTATGAAACATAAAGCTAAATCATTTGAGATGTTTCGAACGTTTCAAAATGAAGTGCATAATCAACTTGGTAAAACTATCAAAACACTTCGATCAGATCGAGGTGGTGAATATTTAAGCCAATAATTTGATGATCATCTTAAAAATTGTGGGATTATCTCCCAATTGACTCCACCAGCAACTCCACAATGGAATGGAGATTCTGAAAGGAGAAATCGAACCTTATTAGATATGGTTCGATCTATAATGAGTCATGCAAATCTTCCGTTATCCTTTTGGGGTTATGCATTACAAACTGCAGCTTTCACTCTAAATCGAGTCCCTTCTAAAGCGGTTGATAAAACACCATATGAGATATGGTACGGGAAGAGACCTAGTTTGTCTTTCCTTAAGATTTAGGGTTGTGAGGCTTACGTAAAACGACAAGTCTCAGAAAAACTAGCACCTAAATCTGACAAGTGTTTATTTGTGGGGTATCCTAAGAAAACAAAAGGATATTACTTTTATAATCCCGTTGAGAACAAAGTGTTTGTTGCTCGGTATGGTGCCTTTATGGAAAAACAGTTTATTTCAAAAGACACTAGTGGGAGAGAAATAAATCTTGAAGAAGTTCAAGAATCACAGATAAACACTAACCGCTTTTTGGAAGTTCAACAACGTTCTGAACCAGTTGAACCTCCGCAAGTGACACAAGGCCCACGTAAATCTGGTAGGGTAAGACATGAGCCAGAGAGATTCATATTTCTCATTACTGATAGTCGTGATGTGTTGCTTATGGATCAAAATGAGCCCACCACTTATCAGGAGGCTATGTCTGGACCAGACTCAGATAAATGGCTAAGTGTCATGAACTCTGAGATGCAATCCATGTATGATAACCAAGTTTGGAACTTGGTTGATTTACCTGAAGGTGGTAAGACCATTGGATGTAAATGGGTTTTCAAGAAGAAAACTAACATGGATGGCAATGTGCATACTTTTAAAGCAAGACTTTTAAAGCAAGACTTGTAGCAAAAGGTTTCAGCCAGACTCAAGGTGTTGATTATGATGAAACTTTTTCGCCAGTAGCCATGCTTAAATCCATAAGAATTTTAATTGCCATTGCTGCATATTATGACTATGAAATATGGCAAATGGATGTAAAAATAGCATTTCTTAATGGAAAGCTGCTTGAGGACGTGTATATGACACAACCTGAAGGTTTTGTACATCCTGAGAATTCTAGGAAGGTATGCAAGCTTCAAAGATCCATTTATGGATTAAAGCAAGCTTCTCGGAGTTGGAATCTTCGTTTTGATGAAACAATCAAGGATTTTGGTTTCATTAAGAACGAAGATGAGCCTTGTGTATACAAGAAGGTCAGTGGGAGTGTAGTTGTTTTTCGATGCTTGTATGTCGATGATATATTACTCATTGGAAATGACATCCCAACATTGCGAATGTCAAGTCTTGGTTAGGGAAGTGTTTCTCAATGAAAGACTTAGGAGATGCACCTATATCCTAGGGATAAGGATCTATAGGGATAGATCTAAGAGGCTAATCGTTCTAAGTCGAGTGCTTACATAGACAAGGTGCTGAATATGTTCAGTTTGCAAGACTCTAAAAGAGGATTGTTGCCAATGTCTCATGGCATAAGTCTCAAGAAGACTCAATGTCCTAAGACAAATGATGAGAGCGAGGCCGTATGAATAAGATTCCATATGCATCGGCTATTGGATCTATCATGTATGCCATGCTATGCACTCGACCTGATGTATCATATGCTTTGAGCACTACAAGCAGATATCAGTCAGATCCTGGTGAGAGTCACTGGATAGCAGTAAAGAACATTCTTAAATACTTAGGAAGGACTAAGGAAATGTTCTTGGTCTATGGAGGTTTTGAAAATGATCTAGTTGTAAATGGTTACACAGATGCAAGTTTTCAAACTGATACAGATGATTTTAGATCGCAATCTGGATATGTGTTTATTTTGAATGGGGGTGCGAAAGAAGTGGAAAAGTTCGAAGCAAGAGATCATGTGCGGATTCTACAACAGTGAGCGAGTATATTGCGTCATCCCGATGCAAAGAAAGGAGGCGATTTGGATCAAAAAGTTCATTTCTGAACTAGGTGTGGTTCCAAGTATTGCTAACCCTGTTTGTTTGTATTGTGACAATAACGGGGCAATAACACAGGCCAAAGAACCTAGATCACACCACAGATCCAAACATATACTCAGGCGTTTTCATCTCATCAGAGAAATTATTGAGAGGGGAGACGTAAAGATTTGCAAAGTACCTACTGAAGACAACGTTGTGGATCCATTGACAAAAGCTCTTCCACAAGCAAAACATGATGGTCATGTTAGATCATTAGGCATTAGATGCATATATGATAGGCCCTAGTGCAAGTGGGAGATGTTGGGGCATGTGCCCTAGGTCAATCCATTAACTGTCTTTATGAATACTTTTAGTTAATAAAATAGAGGATTTCATTTGCTGTTTATTATAATTAATTTGCATGTTTACATTATAATAAGATCCATGGGTATTTACAGAAATATCCTAAATGTCCCTAGTCGATCATTATATTGGGAACTATAATGAATTAAGACTAGTGTGAGTCTTGATTGATGATCATATGATGATTATACGTATAGGGATACGAATCAAGATCACGAGTACTTGTTAGGGAACAAAGTCTTGGACCAGACCCGCATATGAGAACATCACATGGATTAAGTCATAGTTGTTTCTCATGATAAGTATATTTTTCAGGTCCTCGACTTGAGATTATCGAGACTTCAACATTAGGAACATAGTGATTTGACACTATCAAACGTTGTCTTTAACCGGACGATTATAAAGGTTGTGATTGGTTACTATGTGAGCAATGTGATGAAGTTGTGTAATCAAGATAGAATTTGTCCCTCTCATATAAAGAGAGATATCCAGTGGATCCCTCGATGTGTTAGATTGTTAAAAGGCCTAGTCTAAGTGAATTGATATTGATCAATGTCACTTGGATGTTTTCAGTCTACCTAGAGATCGAGACTAGTACGATTGAACATGTTGGATGACAATTCCATGCCTTATGTTTGATCAAAAGGATATCGTGTGACAAAAGGATGTTATATACACTATTGATTAGGTTGTATCGATTTGATATTCGTACGACTTGGGTAGTCATAATGTCTTGCTAGAGGCGCTTATGACTTGTATACCAAAATGTGTTTTGGTACACTGCCAACGTTGTATGAGCCTATTGGGTCGCACACTAAGAATGGTTTTGCGAGATTTTAAGATGGTTCAAAAAAATGAATTTTATATGATAAAATTCATGACGGAAACGTCCTTGTGGTGTATTACACTTATACTTCTTTAAGTAGGGGTATATGTGTAATTTACTTAACCGTCTATATACAAGGGTTGTATAAATAGACGCTTTAAGTTAGAACACATAATAGGAAAGAAAAAAATGCCGAAACTCTATTTTCGTTTTAGAAACGACTTAGGGTTTTTGGTATGCTCTGGATCGTTTTGGAGAGAAACAAAAAGGTTTGGTATTCTCTCGAAGCTAGCACTTCAAATCTCGGCCGCCGTTCGTGTGTGGACTGCTGATAGAGGGCGTTCGTCGTTGGCAGCGCCTTAGAGATCGATCAACCTTCTGAAAGGTATATTGCGATTGAGGTATGATTAAGTTTTTCATGGTTTAAACGTTTTTAATGGAATTAGATTCGGATCCTGTTGGGGTTTTTTGTCAAAACTGTTTTGTAATCTCCGCTGCGTATGAACCCCAAAACCCAACATTCTTGAACACGGCTAAAACAGATTGTACATAAGAAAGACTAAGATCATGATGAGTATCGATGAGGGCAATGATGCCGAAAAGGTTGTCTTTGTCGATGGTGAAAACGTACATCCGAACGGGAATGACATCATATTCTCCAATTTGTAAATGGAGCTTCTCAATTTTGACTTGGCCTAAATGAGTGAAAAGGCGTTAGGCTAATGACGATAAATCAAGCGCTACTTTTGAGTTTTAAATTTCAAGTTTTTAAATTTCAGTCAGTAGTTAGTTATTTAGTTTAATAATTATGATTAACAAGTTTTAGTTCGAACTTTCGAGAAATTTATGTCGAACGTGTAGGAAATACCATTCGCTGAGTGATGATTTATCGGAATGGAAATGTCTTACGAACTCATTAAAAGAGCAAAAAAGGAGTGAAGGAGTTCAGAGCGGTGAAGGTAAGGTGCAAGGGCAAATCGAAAGGTAAAATTTATTAATTTCTATATTTTCATGGATTTTATGCGGTCACGACACCTTGTGTGAATTGTACAAAAGTCAGAGGAGCTCCAAAGGAGAATTAGCAAAAAATTATACGCGAAGATATGGGCTGTAGAGTCAAAGCCGTGGGTAATACCCACAGCACTGTGAGTGTAGGCCGCATCGCTGAAGTAGTAGAAGGAAAAAATAAACAAAACCCCCACTACATCATTAATGCAGTAGCGGCACCGTTACGATGTCGTGCCTATAAAGCATGACGCTGAGGTCGAAGTAAGGGTTCACACCATTTTACACACTAGCATCAAAATCCTACCAAAACCACCAAACATACATCGTTTTATAGCCAAAGTTTGACCATTTCAAGTGAGATTAGTGAGTTCCTATTGATTTAGAGTGAAGAAACAAGTTGTTATTTTTCACAAGTAGAGAGCTGGGGCCTGAATTTGTGGTGTTTGATTCCAAAGAGAGCTAGGGTTCTAGTTGGTGAGAAAAGTTAGAAGGCTTGGGTTGGAAAAGACTTGGAGGAGTGATCTATACTGGAAATTAATCCGACATTGAGGTACATTTACAATTTCATCTAGTTATGCTATGAGTTTCAAAAATTTTAATGATATTATATAAAATAGTGGATTTAAGGTTGTAGTATTGGTTTTGCAAGATTGTGTGAATGTGAGCATTAATATTACCCATGAAAACTTAGTTGATGTTTTTGCATTATTTTGCATATGCATGATCCATATTATATGTGTTTAGATTTTTAGGTGATTAGAAGACCGAGTTGCATTGCATTTTTGTTAGTTGCTTGAATTTGAAGAAAATGGCGAGAACAAGGAAACAAGTTAGCCAAACTGGAGCAAATGATTTTGAGGCATCTACCTTTGGAAACCCCAATGACGAAGAGCCTAGACTTTTCAAATCCAAAATTTTCGTTAGTAAAGAGGCTAAGGATCGATACAAGAAAATCCTATGTAGGGAGTTCATTTGCAAAATAGTAATTAATTTGCCGGCCAAATATAATAAAGAGTGAACAATTTCATCATGCATGAAATTCAGAGCAAATCACTCAAGATTATTGAGAGAATAAGTTAAAGGAGTGAGTGTGATTGTTTTTGAGTTTTATGCTAATGCAAAGTTCACGGCTAAGGGTGAGCCAGTGAAGGTGAGAGGGGTTTTCGTTCCCTTCAATAGATGTGAGATCAATAATTTTATTGGTTAGAGCAATTAAGCTTGTATGAATCTGCATTGACTTTCCCGACCAGATTATATGAGTCATTTAGTGCCATATAAGATGCATTAGTTGTCCTAGGACAACAAGGATAGGTCATTGGAGCTGAGAATGTACTAAAGCACAATAATAAGGGGAGTATTAGAAAGGTTTACTGGATGGAAACTTTTTCTTATTGCATCGCTATACTTCACTTCTCAACAGGGTGAAATCAACAAGCTGAAAGTGGCTTGTCTTTATGAGATTACGAAGTTTGGGGAGATCAACATCGGAGAGATCATACACAACAATTTGAAGGAGTCTATAACGACCCGTTACCTTAAGTTGGTGATTAGTACTAATACAAATCCTAATTAATCTGAGTTAGGCTTGTGATTAAGTTGGGCGTACCTCGATTAGCGTGTGCCTGCGTTTGCATGATGTAAGGTGTTTGTTTGAATTGTTAAATCAATTTATATATAGGTTTTCGTATAATATGGAAATTATACACAAGCCTATAAAACATAAAATACCCAATAAACAATGGTTTATCGGGACACTAAGTGTGACGAGGGAGTCATGGCATGAATGTACACGCTCAACGCAAATGTAGGCGTGTCCGGTGAGTTGATTGGTGAATAATATGCTATATTTATTTATATGTTTTAAATATATAAATATATAGATTGGAAAATAAAAAAAATATTAGAAATATATAGATTATCAGATAGTCTCGAACGAAGCGTAAGTGCTTGATGTGTCAAATTTTGTGTCACTTTAAGCTGTGTCATTTTAATGCATCAACCACGTGATCTATCTTGAGATAACATGATGCGTATCTTGAGGAAAACCCATATATAAAAACAAAACTCATCCATATCTTCGTTCATTCGATCGTTCGAGAGGGTTCGGGAGGTCGGTTTCGATTCGGATCGAAGGGAGATCCTTCCGGGAGCCGAATTCAACCAAGTTGAGGAGCTTAAACGAATTAGAAGCTAGTGATCATCATTTTGTTAAGTTTTATTTTTGAGTTTGTTAAAGTTTGAATTCATGGTGATGATCAAAATTTGTTGAATTTGGAGGAGTTTTGGATCGAATTGAATCAGCAGAACTATGTTGCTGTCGCAGGTCTCGTGTGCATAACACCCTAGGCACTTGCCATAGTGCGCTACGCATACTGGGGAAGATGATTGACATATGGATAGCACGCTATCCATGTCATTTAGCGCGTTACCAAACCCCTGAAAACCAGCATCTGTTTGTGTTTTATGAAAATCCTCGGGGGACTTAACGACTAGTCTATGGGTTCTAAATGTAGTGTAATGAACCTATATTGATCCCAAATAATTGGTGATAGGTTGAGGAACACCAAGGAATAGTGAGATGATCGAAAAGTTAGGGAGTTTGAGAAACAGAGACTTAGACCGAGGTAAGTAAAGATTCGCTTATTGATCGATATTGCCTGACTATTTAGTATATATAGCTCATGTAGTTGTTGGATTGAAATGGAGATTATGTACACTGTGATGGTTTTTCTAATGAACATAAAATGGTGTCTAATGTGATCCATGTGTGTAACTCATCAGGGTTGAGACCAGGTTGTATAGTACTTGGGGTTGATCTCCCGGACTATACATAACTCCTACTTAGTTTATAGGTTACATGGGCTACATATTCACTAGAGGGTTTAGGAAAGAACCATTGGGCATTAATCGATTGGCTAAACATCAAAAATGCATGGTGTGTTGGTTTAACACTCGTATTAATGGCGCCAGTGAGTAATCGGCCCCAGTTTCATAAATAAAATGGGGATCATAGTGTAATTGTCCAAAGACAATTGCTTTGCATCCGTTATATATTGGTTTATATGATTTCCATATTTTTGTTAGATATCGTTGGTGCATGTTGTTATTGCATGATATCCTTAAATATTTTATGGAATGTTGATGATTAGTGTGAATCCCTACTTACTGAGCAAGTTGGAGCGCTCACCCCAATTAACATTATAGGTAGATCAGACGAGTGCTACGACTATGGGACAGAGAAGTTATATGAGTCTTGAACTTCTCTTCGTTGTAATGACTTTCTCTGGTCTTATATATTTGTATTGAATTACTATTTTGTAATATCATATGGGATGAGAGATTTGTATAACTGAGGTTTATTCCTGTTTGTTTTTAATATTGTATATCTTATTTTGGTTATCGAAAAAGGTTTTAAATTTCTACTACGTATATGATTTGTTTTATTTCGATAATCGATATATAGTAGTGTTTATCTGGTGTAGGTGGTAAGGCTGCTGGCTCTAGTTAAGTCTGGTAAGGGTAATCTGGGCTTAATTAGGGTTTAGGGTATTGCCCTAATCAAGTTAGGAGATGCTACAGTTTGGTATCAGAGCTAAGGTTAGGTAAAGTTAGATCCTACCTCAGAGCTTAAGGTTATTAGCTCTGATACAGTTTGCTTTAAGAGGCATAGGTTTTAAAGCCTTGGTTAGCCATGGTTTATAAATCTTGGAATAATGATTTATTAGAATCAAGGACTAACTCTGATACAGTGTGGTGCCAGAGTTTATGGTTTATCACTTTTAGGGATAAAGTGGTAACAGTGATACAATTGGGTATCATGGACAAGGCTCTAACCATACATTCACTTTTGGATGGTGTTCGAAGTGAATGTTAGCCTACTTTAAAAGTTTAAGGTACTCTAATTTAATAACGGAACCTAAGTTTATCAACTCGGAGAGTGGTCTCGAGTTATAAATAAACTTAGGATTTAATAAATGGTTTTTATCGTAATTTTAGAGGGTAACCAAAAGATAAAAGACTGAAATATGTTATTTGTTGTGTATAATATATCTACGTGGTCCATATAAGCATTATGTTTCTTCTGAATGGTAATAAGATGGTTGAAGTCTATCTATTTCTCATGATATGAGAAAGCATTGTGGTAAGAGCTGCAGAGAGTCTCTCAGGGAATTGTAATAAAGTTGTTATCATGTTATCAATAATAACATGAAATCTTTGAAGACTTAGAAAAGGCACGAGCAATTACTGTATAGAATTGGAATTGGTATCGGTAAGTTGGTTTAGACCAGATTTTTGTAAATGCTAGTGCTAAGTTTCAAAGGTTAGTAAAATGGTAAGAGTGTTGAATATTAACAGTAAATCAGGGGATTTGACTGTGATTGAGACAATATGAGGTTGTCATATATTCAACACAAAGATAAAAAGGGGAAAGTAAACTTGAAATAATTGAATATTACAAATGATTGATCTGGGGATCTCTAATATTGTTGTGTAATTCATTCAATTAACTCAAGTGTGAAAATGGTTATAAATTGAAATCGAATACAAGGATGCCTTGGAGAAATGTGAAAGTATAGTTGGATTACAATGTTTGCTTAACAAAACCTAAATTGTGGAAGAAGTTAGAGGTTCATCCTAAGACTTCTGATCTAGGTAAGAATGTATAGGTGACACAATAAATCGAAATTGTAACTCATATTTCTAGCTATATATAAATAGTTCCATATTTGGGAGAAGAACTATTAGAGACTGATAATCTCGCGATAACTAATTTGGTAGTTATAACAAATATGGAAAGACATCACATGTAAATTACGAAGAAAGGTTGTGGAGGATCTTTTAATCATTCTCTGAGATTAATCGAATCTTAGAGGAATCATTAAAAGACAACCTGAGAATATAACACCAGTGGACTGGTGTAAGAGTAAGTAAAGAATTTCAAACTGTGAAAGTTTGAAAAATGGAAATTGCCAGAGTGATAGAAATAGAAGGTAAGAAATTTACCTTAAAACTTTCCTAAGTATTAGGTATTCACTCTGAAACATCACTCATCAAGGTGATTGCGTTGACAATGCTTTGAAAAGAAAGGGATAGAGGCTATAGTTATAATAAAAGTTGCTCAGTAATATCTTCTAGGTGAGATATTTACTGATGACCAAATGGAAGTTTTGCACAGGCACATCATCAGCTGAGTTGTCTAGATCATTAACTATAAGTTTGTTCTTTGGAGCTCAGGTTGGGGTTGAGCTAATAACCATTGAAATGAGCGATGTATTATTGAAGTAGATTTATTGAGATTATCAAGTAGGTCAAGATGAGGCATCTTAGGGAGTAAGAGATGTATAATAGCTGGGAGGGACCTTTCTCAATTTTAACACAATATATCTGAAGTTGACCATGGTTTCCAAAGAATATAGTTTCCGAATTCGTGACTTGGAAAGTATGAATTACTAGAAGAAATATTTACTGTAAGTTCTCTAGTGTTAATTTTAGTAGGCTACATATAGAGTTGAGGTATTTACCTTAAAAATTTGTATGCTTTACTTCGTCGATTATTAGTAGGACGAGAAGTAATGATACAAATTTATTAGAGCATGAGTAATTTAGATGTACACAGAAAGGTGTTATCAAACTATCAATATACAATTGCAACTCAGATATATGAAGAAAATGTAGCTATTAATAGAGCTCCTCAGTTTGGACTTCATAAGGAAATGACGGTGATGATGATTTGTGTACGTTTAGTTGACACGTCCTCAACTGAGAGAGCTAATTTTGGAGCTTCTAATCTGATCTTTTGAGTTCATATTCAAATTGAGTTAGAGAAGATTCAGTGGTGATTAGTTGTCAAAAAGCTTATCAGGATTATATAGAGCTTAGAGGTTAACAACTAGTGTAGATTATTCCGATTGGTCAGTGTCTGATAATGTTACGTTATGGTTTAGGAATAGATTATGGATTCTAGTTCAGGATTTGGTGAGGGAGGAAATGCCATGAAAATATCATATATCTCTTTACTGCATTCATTCAGATAGCAGTAAAGAATATCATGAAATGAGGTGCCTTTATTTATTGTTAATCAAGGATGAAAAATGATGCTGTAGGAATAATAAAGAGATATGAGATATGTCAATAAGTTAGGGCAGAGCACAGAAACCTGGAGGTTTATTGTATTCACTGCCTATTCCTGAATGGAAATGGGAACATAGATCGGTGGATTTTGGTTCCAGTTTATCTCTGAGTTCGTGTAAGCACTATATAGTATGGATTGTAGTTAACAGGTTGACGGAGTCTGCGCATTTCTTGCCTATTTCTATGTGAAATCCTCTTGACTATTTATGCAAAATAAACATACATGAGGAGTTAGATTTCAGGGTGCTTTAGTGTCGACTATTTCAGATAGAGATTCGAGATTCACGTCTAGAGGATGGAGTGAATTACTGCGACAGCTGGAGAACTGTTCTTAACCTCAGTATAGTATATCATTGGCAGACCGATTGGTAGCCGAAGTAACTTATTTTTGGTATTACAAGATATACTTCGAGTTTGTGTCTTAAAGTTTAATAATAACTGAAAGAGATACATTTCTCTGTGTGAGTTCTTTTATGAAAACAGTTGTCAAGCTAGAATGGAATGGTCATTTGAAACTTTGTATGGTCAACCATGTCATTCACTGAAGTGTCTAGATAGGGGTTAAGATGCAAGTTTGTTGGAGCCAGAATTAATTCAGAACTACACAGAGGAAAGGTGGAAGATTCGACAGCATTTGACTACAACACAATTAAAATAGAAGAGATACGTCGATAAATATCATAGGTGGTTCGAGTTTTCAAATGACAATTAAGTTCTATTGAAAATCTCATCTATGAAAGGGAATTGTATAAGTTTGAACTATGAGGTAAACTAGCTTTAAGGTGTATTGAATCGTTTAAAGTACAGGAATGGATTAATGCTAGTACTTAGAGGTTAAAGTTACTTCCTCAGCTAGTTGGAGTTATTAACGTCTTCCATAAGCCTATGTTAGTAAAACGGAGACTCAGTTCATTCTAAGGATTGATTGGAATGAATATGATCTTTGGGGAAGACTTATCTTACGAAAAATAGTCAAGTGTATTACTTGATCGTAAGATGAAAAGGCTGAGAACCAAAGAAATTTCTTTGGTTAAAGTGAAATGGGGATTTCACAAAAATAAGGAACTAACATGAGACTAGAAGTATGAGAAACAATTTTCAATTCTCTTCGAAACTGTCGGTAATTTCAGATTACTTTAATTTCGATGACAAAATTGCTTTGAATTGGGGAAACTGTAACGACCCATTACCTTAAGCTATTGATTAGTACTAATCCAAGTCTTAATTAATCCGAGTTAGGCTCATGATTAAGTTCGATGTACCTCGATTAGCGAGTACCTGCGTTTGCATGATGTAAGGTGTTTGTTTGAATTGTTAAATCAATTTATATATAGGTTGTCGTAGAATTCAGAAATTATACACAAGCCTATAAAATGGAAAATACCCAATAAACAACGGTTTACCAGGACACTAAGTGTGACGAGGTAGTCGTGGCACGAATGTGCATGCTCAAGGATACTTGTAGGCGTGTCCGGTGAGTTGATTGGTGAATAATACGCGATATATATATTTATACGTTTTTAGATATATAAATATATATATTGGAAAATAAAAGAATATTAAAAATATATGGATTATCGAATAGTCTCGAATGAAGCATAAGTACTTGATGTGTCAAATTTTGTGTCACTTTAAGCTGTGTCATTTTAATGCATCAACCACGCAATCGGTCTCGAGATAGCGTAATGCGTATCTCGAGAAAAATCCATATATAAAAATAAAACTCATCCTTATCTTCGTTCATTCAATCGTTCGAGAGGGTTTGGGAGGTCGGTTTCGATTCGGATCGAAGGGAGATCCTTCCGGGAGTCGAATTCAACCAAGTTGAGGAGCTTAAACAAATTAGAAGCTAGTGATCATCACTTTGGTAAGTTTTATTTTTGAGTTTGTTAAATTTTGAATTCATGGTGATGATCAAATTTTATTGAATTTGGAGGAGTTTTGGATCGAACTGAATCAACAGAACTATGCTGCTACTGCAGGTCTGGTGCGCATAGTGCGCTAGGCACTTGCCATAGTGTACTATGCATACTGGGGAAGATGATTGACATATGGATAGCGTGCTATCCATGTCATGTAGCGCGTTACCAAACCCATAAAACCAGCAACTATGTTGTGTTTTATGAATAATTTTCGTTGGACTTAAGGACTTGTCTATGGGTTTTAAATGTAGTATACTAAACTAGTAATTATCCCAAATGATTGGTGATAGGTTGAGGAACACAGAGGAAGAGTGAGATGACTGAAAATTTAGGGAGTTTGAGAAACAGAGACTTAGACTGAGGTAAGTATGGATTCGCTTATTTATCAATATTGCCTGGCTATTTAGTATATATAGCTCATGTAGTTGTTGTATTGAAATGGGGGATTATGTACATTATAATGGTTTTTCTAATGAACAGAAAACAGTGTCCAATGTGATCCACGAGTGTAACTCCTCAGGGCTGAGACCAGGTTGTATAGTACTTGGGGTTGATCTCCCGGTCTATACGCAACTCCTACTCAGTTTATAGGTCGCGTGGGTTAAATATTCACTAGAGGGTTTATGATAGAACCATTGGGCACTAATTGATTGGCTAAACATCACATATGCACGGTGTGTTGGTTTAGCACTCATATTAATGGCGTCGTTGGGTAATCGGCCCTAGTTTTATAAATAAAATGGGGATCACAGTGTAGTAGTCCAAAGACATTTGCTTTGCATCCGTTATATATTGGTTTATATGATTTCCATATTCTTGTAAGATATCATTGGTGCATGTTGTTATTGTATGATTTCCTTAAATATTATATGGAATGTTAACGATTAGTGTGAGTCCCTACTTACTGAGCAAGTTAGAGCGCTCACTCCAATTAACATTACAGATTAATCTGACGAGTGCTACGACTATTGGATGGAGAAGTTATATGAGTCTTGAACTTCTCTTCATTGTAATGACTTTCTCTGGTCTTATATATTTGTATTGAACTATTATTTTGTAATATCATATGGGATGGGAGATTTGTATAACCGAGGTTTATTCCAGTTTCTTTTTAATATTGTATATCTTATTTTGGTTATCGAAAAAGATTTTAAATTTTTGTCGCGTATATGATTTGTTTTATTTCAATAATCGATATACGGTAGTGTTTATCAGGTGTAGGTGGTAAGGCCGCTGGCTCTAGTTAAGTCTGGTAAGGGTAATATGGGCTTAATTAGGGTTTTAGGCCGGGTATTGCCCTAATCAGGTTAGGGGATGCTACAGAGTCCATCATGTCAAAAAGGGACAACAAATTGGTGTTTCCTATATTGATTACACATATGTGCTTGAGGGCCGGAGTAAGGATGAGAGATGATGAAGAATTTGATATAGATGCCCAACCAATCATAAAGGAAGCTTTCATGCTCATGATAAAATCTCCACCTGGTAATCAAGTCTGCGAGGAGAGAGAGAGAGAGAGAGAGAGAGAGAGCTGAGGGAGCTAGACTTGAGGCTGAGTTGTTGGTCAAAAGGCAAGAGGATCAGGTAGTAGGAGAACTATCCCAGGAGCTAGAAGATAAGGAAAATAAAGAAGACGATGAACAACAACAGTAAGGATTTGCTGAGGGCTACAAGTTTGTAGACCCAGAGATAGAAGAGCAGACCTTGGATGGTCCTGAAGTCTTTCCACACAAGCACCTATACCACCTGAGAATTTGACTCTACGTCAATTAAGGCTGTGGATAGTAGAGATAAGCAGACACTACCATGAGGATATGGCATAATATCAGGCAACCATGCTAAGATATAAGTAGGATATGGAGAGGAGAGAGCAACAGAGACGGAACGAAAAGTGAGATTTCTTGTTGTTAGTTGATCATCATAGAGCCATAATAGATATGAGATAAGCAAATGGATGAGACCTACTGATAGGTTATTAGGCTTTCCAGCAGCACCATCATACGTGTTTGATCTGGATTTGGTGCAGAGCAAGATAGTGAAGCATCCATTGACACCATCGTATACTAGAGCTGATGATGCAGATGACGATGATGACACGCATTCCTGAAATCAGTGTAATAAGAATCTTTTAGACTTAGGGGAGTTGAAAGTGCTTTTGATATCAATTTTTAACATTAGGGATATTTTGTTAATTATTTACCTATTTTAATTCTATGTTTAGTTTAATTTATTATAACTTGTGTTATTACATATGTTTGTGTGTTGTAGTCTTCATGTTTCAGGCTTACTTTTAGACCTTGAGGACATGATTTGGTTTAAGTTTGAGGGCATCGACTCTACACCACACTATGTGAAGTGGTAAGATAGGCTGAGAAGTAATGACAAATACTGTAGGTATGATCGTTTAAATTTTTTATTTGAAGCGGTTAAGGAGGAAATAATGGCAGTGTATAATTTTTCGTTTTATCTACTATTTGAATGTTTAAGTAGTATAGATTAGGTTATATGTAGTAATATGTAATGAATAAGTAGTTCATTTTCATGGTCATGCCTTTCGTTGTGGATGAGTATATTACAAGTATATTGTTGATATGAAACTATAGATAATATTTTGAATTTTGAAGAAAAAAGAAATAATGAAATGTACTAAACAACGGTGTGATTTCATGATTAGAAACCTAGAGTTAGGGAAGACCTTGAACTTGAAACAAAAGCAAGATATTAGAACACTTCTTCTGGAAAAAGTTAGATCACTAAGGATTCTATAATAAGTGTGAATCTTACTTGCAAATACAAAGCAAATAAAGACTTAGTGCCAAGATGGGAAGAAATATGCATTGTATAGCAAAAGTTGGAGTTAACTTACTTGATTTAGTGAAAGTGAGAAGTGCTAACAAGAGTTTTAAAATAAAAAAAAAAAATGAGAGAATCCCACAAGTTTTACATGAAATGGAGCAGAGAACTTGATGGTTGGAAAAAGTGAGGAAGAATAAAGTCCGTAGGAAAAGGAGCAGGGACTGCTAAATAAAAATAAAATGAAAAGAAGAAAAAGAATGAGAAAAATAAAGAAAAGAAGGCAGAAGTAAACTAAAACTCTTCAAATAAAAGATTTAGCTCAAGTATGAATAGCTAATTGAGTCAAGTTTCCATTCCAACTATGTAAAGCCCTATAGACTCTTGAAGGGCTAAAGGCTACCAAAGATGTGTTTGATCTATTCTAAGTTGTGAATTTTTGAGCTTAATGAGAAATCATGAGATTGTATACTTGCTACTCGAGTGTTGAGACGAAACAAAGTTGTGAATAGTGATGGCTTTTGGTTGAGAACTACTTTAGTGTTTTTGAAAGTGAAGTTATATATGTTGTTAAAGCTAAATGTCTTCAAAATATAGATTTTTGCGAAGAAAAACTGTTAAATGAATTATTAACTTGAAACTTAGTAAATTGAAGGATATTTCATGAACAATGTTAATTGAACGAGAATTTGTTATTATGAGACTTAGTAAAATGTAACTTTGCTAGGGACGCGCAAAATCCTAATTAAGTTTAGAGGTATTTGATAAGTGACTATTTATACTTATATAAAGGATTAGTTTAGTCGTATATTTAGTATAAATATCTCTAAATGAGTTCTAATTCATGGTATTATTACATTTTTAGGGAATTAAGGTGTAATGAAAGGAATTGAGGAAAAACGAGAAGAAACGGAGCAAAAACCCATAAAATCAGAGTTAGTGATATGGTTACATGTGTTGACGATGTGGGAATACAAGGCACAGTGTGGAAATGAAAGGCGCGATGTGAGAAAGAAGAAAAAAAAAGAAAAAAAATCAACTCTAGAGGTTCGGTGCAGTGGCGGCGCTGTGGCACATAAGGGACGATGCCCGGACAAGCTAGGGATAGTGTTGAGACTCCTGAAGCTCAAAAATACACAATGAAGTAATGGCACCGTGGCTTAACACACAAGGCGTCGAGGCAGTATGTCACAGTGCCAACCACACAGGAAATAGAAAGTGAAGCTTTAATTTGAGTTAAATTGTAATTTAGGGTTTATAATTGTTCTTAAGGACTATAAATTGGTATCTCGATGTAGTAAAATCATAGGTATCACCACATAGAAAGAGATTAGCCACTATTAGAGTAATTTAACATTGAGTTTGAGTATTAAGGAGTTTTTATTAGAGAAAACATTGAAGACTCTACATTTGCAATCAATATTGAGTTTCACTGATTAATTCAAGGTAATATTTATACTCATCTCTAATTTTCAATGAATTCCATAATGAATTGTGATATGCGTGTTTCAATGAAGTGTGAGTAGTCTATTTATTTTGGGGATCAATGGATCCTATGGTATGAATGCTATGCTTTGAATATGAATAAAAAATGGTACTAAAAAGTGCAATGGTTAGAATTTGTATTGATTTGGAGTGTAATGTTGTAGACATCTTGATCATATGTTTAATGAACTTAGGCTTTAGGAGTTATCATGGCTATTAAAGCTTCTAATATGGACATAAATGGTACAACTGTAAAATATACAACATCGATAGATAGTTGTTGATTAGGGAGACACGGATAGTAAACTTGGTTGGTTATGAATGCAATGATTTTAGACTTAAAGCAATATGGAGCTTACGTTATTCACACTGATAAGTGGAGTTCTAGTATGCATATTAGAATCTTCTCCGACACAATAGTGGATCGAAGTGGATTTGAAGGAAATCTATATATTCTAATTAGGTATTGCACACAACATATTTAGATCTAAACATGAATATAAATCATAATATTAAATTACCTAGATAAAGTTGTGAACTAAGATATCCTTAATATAAGAAGTCAAGTAAGTTTAAAGTGATATGTTAGAATGGTTTAGACTAGTTGAAAACCATTTAAAAGTGAATCCCTTGGCAATAGTTCAAGTTAAGTAGGCAATATACAACTAGTGCAAAAACCTTTTCCTGTGGACGATATCCTTGATCAACGAACGTTGATTGCACTATTACTACAAGTGAGCTGTTATACTTGCGGCACGCACACCAAAGACAGGGGGTCCAAAAACCCCTAAATTCGCATCAGCCACGATTGGCGCCACCCGCGACGCTAAACATCAATTTTACCACAAAATCTCTTATTTCTTATCGGGACTTTCGGACCTTCTCCAGGGTTCCAAATATGACCAAATTGTCCAGAATATGATGAGGTTTATTTCCAAGGAGTTTTATACCATTCTGAGACTTCTTACCTGATTTTCAGCCAGCATTTTGAACTATGAATTCAAATGAGCCACCGACGAACTGGTTCTTGTTTTAAGTCCTTCCGATGGTCAAATGATTTTGAAACTCAACCAAACTATCCAGAATACATGTTTATGATGTGTTTTCATTGCCCATCGATTTCGTGTCATTTTGAGATGTCTAGCATGGTTTTCGAGACATACTTGGGTTTTAAAGACTTAAGCACTTTTTAAAGAGTTAATAACAAACTTAAGTTTGGAAAACTAAGTTTAATTCAACAAGTGAGTTTCCAATTGAGTTTTTACTTCAGGATTACACTAAATAACATCAGGGTTACACTATAAGGCTTGCACGGGGTCTTTTCAATTGTTTCCATGTTGGGTCATTTTGGGATACTTTAACTTAAAACAAATTAAGTTAAAAAAAAGCATCGGCTATTTGCACCCCACTTTTTGCTTTCGTACCCCATTTTTGAGTTTTTTTTCAGCCATTATTGAAATGACCCAACTACCCTCCATATAAAATATTTTTAAGTCACACATACCCCACTCACGCATACCCTAATTACCCCTCTCTCAAATCGCATTCTCACCACCAACCCAAATTCAACGAAATTCGAGCAAAAGCACATTGATTGACACCATCGGTGCATTCATCATCTCTTTTAATGTCGATTTCGGGGTTTTTTGGAGTTTTTTGTTTTTTTTCATCGATATTGTTTGTGATTTTGTTGTTGGGTTCGGGGCTTTGATTTGTGGAGTAAAATCTTACATTTAAGGTAAAAAGTCTCGATGGAATCGAAAATATCAAGCGATTACGAGCAAAACCTACTGTTTTTTGTCATTATCAAGTGGTTTTTATGAGTTTTGAAATATTTTTGTTCATTCTTGTTACCTATGCGTGTCGGCTACACAGGGCTGACAACTTTGAAGGGTGTCGGACACACAGCCAACACCTTTAAAAAGGTCTCGAACACACCAGGCCAAAACCATTAAAAGATCGGATGGATCCCTTCATCAGCCATTGAGACAGAGTTCTCTTCGCATTCTCGATCGAAGTCGACCGGCACCTCTAAAGAGATCTCGGCCATTACCTCTTTAGAAGATATCGGTTGGAGTCAGTCGATACCTCTTTAGAGGTCTCAGCCTTTTGTGGTTGAACCTCGTAGGTGACACTTCTTTACTTTTAGGACACGATGCGACCACATCTGACCATATTCAACAACAAAAAACACTCCTACGACACTTGGTGACCTATTACAAGTGTTCTACAATGACTAAAACCGAGAAATGGAGAGGATTGAGGGGTGTCGGGATGAGTGTAGGAGATGGGGTAGCATTCATTGAGGGTGAGGGGTAGTTTTAGAATAACTTACAAAAAAGTGGGGCATATGCAATGAAAAAAAGTTCAAAATAGGGTACAACGAAGTAATGGGGTAAAGGGAGCAAAACATGAGGTCTGAATAGCCGCTCATTAGATGATTGAATTGAATAAGTGAGCCTAAAGCCAGTTTATAAGACTCTAACAGAATCAAAATTGACCAAAAATGATGCCAGGAATCTAACGGATTACTATCGGGAGTTGGGGCTAGTCTTGGTGACTTATGAGAGCTGGGAGAGCCGATTTTTGCGTAAATTGAGGTAAGTAAACAAGCAAGAAGACATATTCCAACTCGTTTCATATTCTTGAATTTATTCTTTTTATTCCATTTGCTTGGACTCTATTCTATATCGTTGAGTGTATAAGGCTTGAGTGTGTTAGGAGCATACTCTTGAGTTTTGTGCTAGATGGACAAATGTGACCTCACCCCGAGTACTGGATTATAGGAAGTAGATGTGGGCGAGGTATACGGAGCACCATTGATGCCCCACACTACACCAAACTGAACTCGTTGACTTTAAAAGTCACAGTTCTAGGAATTCGAGTAGAGGCACCTGCTCTCGATATATTTAGACCACCTAGACGCCTTCCCTTGACTTTTAGGCACTTTTTACCACGGCTAGTTCTTTCTAGTCCATTTATCATGCAATTTTATTTACTTATCTACATTTTAAATTCTCGATTGATAGTTAGACTTATTTATTTAAATTCATTAATTGTAATTAAAACTCTACTGGCTTTTGATCCTGGCCGCTAGTGTGACGGGTCAATTGTAGGTGATCAACTAATGTTGATTACAAATATCGTCCTCAGGGAAATGTGTATTGCACACATTATACTTAGTGAAGCTTACTTTATTGATAAGAAAATTCCTTTTTAATTGGTTTTTAACTAATCTATTCTATTCTAACAAAACAACGTAAATGCTTGTACTCTTATATTAAGAAGATCTTAGTTTACAACTTCACCTAGGTAATGAATAGCTATGCTTTTCAACTCACTTACTTCATCGTCATTATGTGTGTGCAATGCTCAATTAGAATATACAGATTTTCTTCAAATCCACTTTAACCCACTGTCATGACGGAAAAGACTTTAATGTCCAAACTAGAACATCACCTATCAATTTGAAAAATGTAAGTACCACAATACTTTAAGTTCCAAATATTTAGATTTATAAACACTTAAGTTTACTATCCATGCCTCTCTAATTAATAACTATATATCGATGTTATATATTTTACGGTTGTATCGTTCATATCCGGCTTAAAAGCTTCAATGTCCATGGTAACACCTAAAACGTCTAATCAATAAACACGTGATTAAGATGTTCCTAGCATTACGTATAGAATCAATATAAATTCTAATCATTGCACTTTTTAACTTCACAATCCATTCATAACTACTTTAGCTTAGCATTCATACCATAGGATCCATTGATCCCTAAGATTAATGAACTACACACACATTATTTGAATGAACATACACATCATGGTATTCATTGCAATCAAAGGTTGAATTAAATATCTTCAATAAAATCAAGAAAACAATACCAAATAACCGTACGTGGAGTCTTCAATGGCTTCTCCTCTAAAACTCTTCTTAATACTCAAGAACAATGTAAACTATGCTAATTGGTTGTAATGTGTGTTAATGGGTTATAATTGATGTGTTAACCATGTTCTAATACCTATTTATATCCCTAAGTCACTTAATAATACAATTAGGAACCCTAATAGATAATTCTAAACGAACTAGGACTCTAGACTTTCTATTTTTATGTCCCAGTGTTGTCCATAAGTGATTCCACGCTACCTGTGTCATGCCACGACACTGTCACAGCTTTGGCATGTTTGTGTGCATTTTCCTCACTCAGTGGGCTCGGCGCCATGTGTAGTCTACCCCAGTGTTGTCCCTATGTACAAACGGCGCGCCACTGCACCGACACTACTGCACCTCTTTTTTTCACTTCATCCTTCTCCAGGCCTTGGCCACGTTGTGTACATGCTTCCTACAAAGTCAAGCTTACTAGCCACAATATCAAACATGATTTTGTGTATTTTCACCTCGTTTCATCATGAAATAACTATTTTATCTCCTTTACCCCTTGTATATTTAAAAATACATAAATACTGTCAATTAGAGCTCATTTTGATATATTTATATCAAATATACTACTAAACTAGTCCTATATATAAGCCTAAATAATCACTTATCAAATACCCCCAAACTTAGAATTTTGCACGTCACGAATAAAAGTGTGTTCTACTAAGTGTGCTTACTACTACTACTACTTAAGTACATACTCATTTTACATCGTTCATGGAGTATCCTTTAATTCAAGGGAGTTCAAGTTAATAATCCACTCAAAAGTTTTTCTTTATAAAAACTTATACTTTAAAAAATATGTAGCTTTAACAACACATACAATTCACTTTCGAAACTAAAAAGTAGTTCACAACCAAAACCATCACTACTCACAAGTTTGTTTCACCTTGACACTCAAGTAGCAAGTGTTCAACCTTATAATTTCTCATAAAGTTCAAAAATTCACAAATAAGCATAGATCATACTAATTTTGTAGACTTTGGTACTTCAAGAGTCAATAGGACTTAATATAGTTGGAAAAAAACTTAACTCAATTAAGCTACTTTATATCTATCTTTTCTGTTTTCTCATCTTATTTTCATATAAATAAGCATAGATTATATTAAATCTTTTATTTGAAGAGTTTTAATATAACTTTAGCCTTCCTTTCGTTATATTTATATCTATTTTTTCTTTTTTCTCATCTTATTTTCTAGTGCACAGTCCCTGCTTATTTTCCTATGGATTCCGTTTTTCTCTATTTGTCCAACCATCAAGTTCTCTACTCCTTTTCCTATAAAACTTGTAGGACACTCTAATTTTTATGTTTAAAACTCTCGTTAGCACTTCTGACTTTCACTTTATCAAGTAAGTTTTAGCTCCAACTTTTCATTAAAAATGATGCATATTTCTTCCCTTTTAAGCATTAAGTATTTATTTACTATTTACTCAAGTAAGATTTATATGTATTATAGAATTCCTTAAAGATCTAAATCTGTTCACAAGAAATGTTCTAGTATTATTTCTTGCTTTTGTTTCAAGTTCATGGTCTTCCCTAACTCTTGGTTTCTAATCATGAAATCATACCGTTGTTTGCTACAATTCTTATTTTCTTCAAAAATTTAACACTCTCTTGAGTTTCATATCACCAAGATACTTGTATTCTTACTTATCTTCAATTAAAGGCATGAACTTTGCAAATGAATTACTTAGTCATTACATATTACTATATATAACCTAATCTATACTACTTAAGCATATTCAAATAATAAGTAAATGAAAAGAATACACTACAATGCTTTCCTATTTAACTGCTTTAAAAATAAAATTATTACGATCGTACTTGCAATGTTTATCCTTATTTCATCCTTTCTTACCACTTCCCATAGTGTAGTGTTGATGCCTCCAAACTTAAACCAAACCTTGTCCTCAAGATTTAAAAATAAGCTTGAAAAATAGAAACACTAACAGACAAACATAATAATGCATAAACATAAAATCCAAACAACTAATAAAGTGACAAAATATCCCAAATGTAAGAGATAATCAATATTAATGTATCGCGCATCTCTCCAGGTCTAAAGAAATCCTAAATCTCAGACTCTGGGACTGTGCATCATCAAAATTGTCATCATCAGCTCTAGTCAAAGATGGTGTCAAATGACCCTTTACCCTTATGCTCTGCACCATGTTTGGATCAAACATGTAGTTCGATGCTGCTAGAAAGCCAATAGACCTATTAGTAGGTCTCATTCGTCTGCTCCTCTCATATCTAGCTATTTCCCTCTGATGATCTGCAAATAACATGAAATTATGCTGTTAATTCAGTCGATCTTGCTTATATCTCACTAAGGCTTCACGATACGAGCCATGTCCTCTCTGTATTGTGTATTCATCTCACCAATCCACAGCCTCTGCTGCTATGGAGTCAAGTCCTCAAGTGGTGCTACCGGTGCTTGTGGTGGTGTTGGTAGTGAAAAAACCTTAGGGCCATCCAAGTCCTGCTCTCCTATAAGTGGGTCTACAAACTCGTAGCCCTCAGCAAATCCATGGTGGTGATCCTCCTCCTCTCCATATCATTTGTTTTACAATCTTAGGCCAATTCCGCTACCGCTGCTGTCGTTGTGTGATCCTCTTGATCCTTGGCCAACAACTCGGCCTCAAGTCTGTCCATCTCAGCTCTCTCTCTCTCTCTCATCCTCAAAGTCTTGGTGTCCAGTCGGTGATTTCAAGGTGAGCATAAACTCCTCATTTATTGTTGCTTGAGCCTTAATTTCAAATTTTTCATCATGAATCAATTTCACTACGGCCTTTAGCACATCTGGGTGATTAAGATTGGAAACAATAATTTGTTGTCTCTCTCAAACATAATAGACTCGCTTAAGTTTTTGTAAATGATCTTTCCCACATTAATCCTCTCGTTCTTAATAATCTCTTACAAATAAGCCGCCTTGGGCTTGTTGATCTCGCTCTACTGAGTGGTCAGGTACAATGAAGCAGCTCAAAAGTGTTGCCACATTCTAAAAACTTTCCTCAAGCTCCCTTTCTTAATGTGCTTTGGCTCATACTCAACTCCCATTACCTATCATTGCTCTCTCAATAACTCTAAAATGGTATATGTTATAGGGTTTCTCATATAAATCATCCGGGAAGGTCTGTGATTCTCTAACCATGAACAAGTGCTCTAACCCATAGATGTCATTTATGTAATGCTCATTAAAAGGGGCCAATACCCCTCTCACCTTCATTGGGTCACCTTTGCATTGGCATAAATTTCATAAACGGTTTCACTCACTTCGTTAACATTATTCTCTTTATAGTCTTAATTGAATTGCTCCCAACCTTGTTGCCTAATGAAATCATTTACTCTCTTTCCATACTTAGCTGGTAGGTTTATTCATCTCTCGCAAATGAATTCTCTATTCTCAATGACCTCATATCTCTCATTAGCCTATTAAATAATGTAGCACTTAGACTTAAAAAGTCTCGGTTCATCCTCATTCAGATCTCTTGATGATGATGCCTAATAATTATTTGCTCTAACTTCGCTAATTTGACTTGCTTGCCTCCTTGTTCTTGGCATTTTCTCAAAAATTCAAACAATACAACAATTCACAACACGTGTATTCAATTCACCTAAAATCACAAGTTTCATTCATAAAGGTCATTCGCATGCCAAATAATGCAAAATATATAGACTAGTTTACCATGAGCCACATTGATGCTCTAAATCAGCACAACTTAAAATTCCTATCCAACAACCACATATTCATAATTCATGCGATTTCATTAAGGATTTCCACAAATTTCAAAGCATAACTAATGAAATTGTAAATTTACCTTAATGTTGAACTACTTTCCCCGGTATAGAATACTCCTCCAAGCCTTTACGAATCAAAGCCCTCTCACTTTGCTCATAAACTAAAACCTTAGTGTTCTCTTGAGTCTTTTCTATAAATCAAAGCCCCAGCTCTCATTTTTTGTGCAAATCCACAATGTACTCTCTCATGTCACTCTTGATCATTAGGAACACTCTTATCTCACTTAGAATTGCTCAAACTTGGGTTTTAAAGGGATGTATGCATGGTTGGGTGTGTATGGAATAGGTTTCAAGTGTGGAGAATATGGGTTGAAAGGGGTTTAAAACTCATACCTCAACGTCGGCACCGTCCCTTATAAGGCATGGCACCGCCACACTGTGGCCACAACGTCGAGACTACTGTGAGTATTTTTTGCTCATAGCTCGACGTTGTCTTGGCACTCCCTATGCACTCATGGCACCGTGTGTGTACACACACGGCGTCAACCAGTCTATTTCCATAATTTTACAAATTTTTTATTAACTCCTTATTGGCGCTCTCCGGGCTCTGTGTATCACTACACAAGGTATCGTAACAGAGTGAAATACCATGTATATAAAAATTACATAAAAACTTACATTTGATTTGCCCATGTACCTGACATATACCTTTTTAACTCCTTTGCACTTTTACGCTTTTTGCTGAGATAGTCGAGACTTTTCCATTCCAATGAAATGTCACCCGCCAAATGGTCTCTCTTGCACAATTAGCACAAAACTTTCAAATGTTAGAAAATTACTAAACATTTGGATTGTTCTAACTGAACTAAGTAAATTAATAAATGAAATTCAAAAAACTAAAATTAAAAAATCCATCGGTTGCCTCCTAGTAGCGCTTAGTTTAACGTCATTAGCCTGACGCATTTTCGCTCGTTTAGTCCGAGTCTAAATTGAGATACTCCACTAATAGGTCGGAGATAATGATATCTCTCTCATTCGGATATATTTCTTGCCCTTCAACAAAGACAATATTCATCGTCCTCGATACTCATTGTGATCATTTTCTTCCTCGTGTGCAAGGCTACATTCGCAGTGTTCAAGAATTGTCTCACAAGTATCATAGACATATCATCTTCTTTATCGTGATCCATAATTTCAAAATCAGTGATAAATGTGAATCTACTCACTTTCTCATGCTAATTCAAAACTCTCCTTATTATTTGCACCATGTTACTATCAACTAATTGCAAATCCATTATATCGGGACAATTGATCTTCAAATCCGCTTGTAACATGTCCTTTATATGCATTACATTGATTGAGGCTCCCGTATCACACCAAATGTTTCTAAATCGGTACACATCAATGCTGAATGGTATGCATATATCTTTAAGATCTCTCCCCTCAATTGTTTGAAGTCTCAGTGTCAACTTGAATTTTGGTTCCGACTTCTTTAGAAAAACCTTGATACTATTTCCTTTCATTTCTTCTTCAAAATGTTCTTCATCATGTTATTTAACTCTCTATTGTTTATTCCCCTTCTTGTTATTGTTCAAGGCATTGATCCTTTGTTGCTTGAATCCTTCGAGTTCATCTTGCCTCACTTCCATTCCTTTCTCATGCATCACTTCATATTTTCTCATAGCCAAAGTGTTAACTCTTTCTAGATTGTACATCACATGCTCTTGCATTGGCTCATTCGTTGTCGTAGTGCTCATCATGTGAATATCACTAACATTCTCCTTGGGATTTGTAATATTATTACTCAGAAACCGCCTTTCCTACATTTAACTCAAACCAATTACTAGCTGACCAATCTGTCTCTCCAAGTTCTTAATGGATTGTGATCTCTCATCGTCCATCCCCATCATAGCTTGTACCACATTTTCCATCTATTTTCATGCGTCTAATGGCGTCCCCTATTATTAATGTTGATGTCACGCAAGTATTTCATAATTAACTTCAATGAAGTCATCTCTTCGTTCTGGCCTAGCTTCCCTTATTAGACTTGTTGATCAAAGCTTGGAGGTAACTTCATTATGTTACCAGGATTTCCATATGAGAAGTTTGGGTTGTTATATCCTTGATAAAGCCTTTTATGAGTCATTCCTCTTGGCCTAAAATTGTTTTCATAGCTCTAGTTGTTCATGAAGTTGACATTCTCAAACTCCATTCCTTGTTGCATGTCCATTAGATTAATCATCATGGATTGGTGATTAACGGGTTGTTGTATCACTTGCACTTGTGTACTTTGTTGTCCCATTTGTAGCTTCACCATCTGACACTCAGGGTGGATAGTTGTGCCATAATCGCAGCTTGCGAATCAATCTCACATACGCCTGCTAGCTTTCCTAATGTGGAATGAATACAGACTGTAGAGTTCTGAGACAAAAGATCTAGAAGATCTAATGCTCCATCCTCATCCTTGGTTAGTAGAGAACCACCTGCTGCGACATCCACTAATATTCTAGTGATGTGATTCATTCCATAGTAGAAAATCTATAGTTGTGCCCATTTCACGTATCCATGTCTTTAACATCTCCTCATCATCTCCTTGAATTTTTCCCAAGCCTCACCAAGATACTCGACATCCTTCTGCTTGAATTGATTGATTTCTAGTTTCCTTTCACTGACTTTCAATTTGAAAATAACTTGTTTAGAAATCTTTCTTTGATTTTTGCCCATGAAGTCATATTCACTACGTTCAATCCTTAGAGCCAGGATTTGGCTTTTCCACCCAATGAGAATGGGAAAAGTCTCATCTTGATCATTTCCTTTGTAACTCAGTAACATGCACAGTGTCGCACTTCTCCAAAAAATTCTCTACATGAGCAACTAGATCTTCATTAGCTAGCCTATTGAACAAGCTATTGTACACCATATTTATTTGAGACGGTCTCAATTCGAACGTGGTGGTGTTGGCTGGAAGCCTCATCATTCCACTAAAAGTCTATTGAACATCTGCTTGAAGTAGTCACAAAAACATCTTTTTCCTCTCACTCTATCTTACATTACCATATCACCTTCAGGTTGGTTATTCCCTCTGCCCTGTTGTTGGTTTTAGTTCCCTGCTTGGTCATCCACCATCTTAATTCCTTTCTTTTTCTTTCTCTTGTTGGTTCTGTCAATCTCACGATCGTAAGGAACCAAGTCGTTCTCTCATTTACTATGGATGCACTAATTCTCCCTAAAAAGAAAACACAAAAGATCAAGTGCAGATTGTCAAACTTGAAAGTTAAACATTTATTTTTTATGAACTTGAAATTAAATTACTTAAAATAAAACTAAAAAATTTTGTAAAATAACAAAACTAATGTATGGTTACCTATCCTCAACAACAGCGCCAAAAACTTGATCCTGGCCTCAAGTATGACGACTCGATTGTAGTAATAATGTGATCAACTAATGTTGATTATGGATATCATCCTCAAGGAAAGGTGTATTGCACACACTATAATTAGTCAACTTTACTCTATTGCTAAGAAAATCCATTTTTAATTGGTTTTTAACTATACTATTCTATTCTAACAAAACAATGTAAATAATTGTACTCTTATATTAAGAAGATCTTAGTTCACAACTTCACCTAGGTAATGTATAACTATGCTTTTCAACTCGCTTCCTTCATTTTCATTATGTGTGTTCAATGCTCAATTAGAATAGATAGATTTCCTTTAAATCCACTTCAACCCATTATTGTGACGAAAAAGATTCTAAAGTCTAAACTAGAACTCCACCTATCAGTGTGAATAATGTAAGTTCCACAATGCTTTAAGTTCCAAATTTTTATATTTATAACCACTTAAGTTTACTATCCATCTCTCCCTAATCAATAACTATTTATTGATGTTATATATTTTACGGTAGTATCGTCCAGATCTGGCTTAAAAGCTCCAATGACCATAGTAACTCCTAAAACCTCTAATCAACAAACATGTGATCAAGATGTTCGTAGTATTAGATATAGAATCAATACAAATTCTAACCATTGCACTTTTTAACTTTATAATCCATTCATACTGCTTTAGCATAGCATTCATATCATATGATCCATTGATTCCTAAGATTAATGAACTACTCACATATCATTGAGATAAGCATACACATCATGGTATTCATTGCAATCAAAGATTGAATTAAATAATTTTAATTAAATCAAGAAAACAATGCCGAATAACCACACGTGGAGTCTTCAATGTCTTCTCCTCTAAAACTTTTTTTAATATTCAAGAACAACGTAAACTATGCTAATTGGTGGTAATGTGTGTTCATGGGTGATAATTTGTGTGTTTACCACGTTCTAATACATATTTATATCCCTAAGATACTTTAGAATACAATTAGAAACCCTAATAGACAATCCCAAACAAACTAGAACTCTAGACTTTCTATTTTTATGTCATGGCGTGGTCCATAATAGATCTGGCGCTATCTGTGTAATGCTACGACGCCACCACAGCTTCGGCCTCTTTGTGTGCATTTTCCTCACTCAGTAGGCTCGGCGCCCTGTGTAGTCCTCCCCAGCGCGGTTTCTTTATACCCATGGCATCGCCACTGTGCCGACAATACTGCACCCTTTTTCTTCACTTCTTCCTTCTCAACGCCTTGCCAACGTTGTGTACATTCTTCTAACAACGTCAAGCCTACTAACCATGATGTCAAACATGATTTTGTACATTTTCAACTCTTTTCATTGTGAAATCACTCCTTTGTCTTCTTTACACCTTATATACCTAAAAATACATAAATACCATCAATTAGTGCTCATTCCAAAAAAATCTATACCAAATATACTACTAAACTAGTCCTATATATAAGTCTAAATAATCACTTATCAGCTTTACTCACTGGAATTGTCTCATTCGATTAATATTACATATCCGCAAACGAGCAAGGGCAAAGAGCTAGTGATTGGTGACTTTCTCTAAAGACTCTCAAAGCGGCTTCACCTCTTGCATACTTATAGGTTTTGCTTTTTTTATATTGTACTTATATATATATATATATATGTTGTTTTGATAACACTTAGGGATCTTTTAGGATTTAAGCGACATTGATAGGTGTCTATTGATGATCCACCTCTTATTGTCACTATATATATGCATGATATTAGCTTCCTGCAGGGTTCCATACTATAGGTTATCTGACTTTATTAACTCGAGTTATTAAATTGCTTAAGTTTTAAATTCCTCTGCTTTCATACTAAAACTCCCATAACTTGATAACTCAACTTTATAACTAAGTTTATAAGAAAATAATGCAAAGGGAGGCTTACTATGTAACATCCCCTAACTAATTTAGGGCAATGTCCAACCTGAAACCCTAATTAAGCCCCAGTACACCAGTCTGACTCAATTATAGTAGCAGTACAACCATCCTTCAAACCTAATAATCATAATATAATATATCATATATCGAATAAATAATTGACAACGCAGAGGAATTAAGACTTTTTCGAAATATAAACTATGTACTAAAGTTGACATAAATCTCGGTATTAAAATCATATCCCAACCCTGGTTATTACAAAACAATAATTTAATGCAATATTTGAACTTGAAAAAAGATCAAATACATCGTAGAGAAGATTATAAACACATAATCTTCTCCATCCCTGAGTCGAAACGCACGCCGATAACCTAAAATGTTAATTGGGGAATGAACGCTCCAACTTGCTTAGTAAGTGATGCTCGTAAAACGATCAACTATCATCTACTATCAATGAATAGCAATATGAATTTAAACCATATCTATTATGGCATAAGAAATGATATAACGCTAAATAAAGAATGCAAATCACAGGTAAACTGCAACTGTACACGTGATTGTTAATTTAAGTTTAATGGCAGAGTCGTACACTCGCATCACTCGAGAATATAACCACAAAATCCATACATTACGCTACGTGTGATTCTGTTGGTTTATTTAAGCTTGATCGAGCTACCAACTCTAACTGGATAGTGTCAACTAAGGTAAAACTCCGACTTACTAAGGATGAAAGGGCAGAATCCATTTCCATGCGTACCTTTTCCTTTTATTAGTATAAAGGACAGAATCCATTTCTAAGCGTACTGTAAGCCCCCTCATCATTAAGACGACGGACCGGCCTAGATAACTTTAATTTTTTGATAATCTAGTCAGCCTAATCTATTCTTTTAACTTTGACCTCAAAATAATAATTATTTCAATCCCTTATAAGGCTTTAAAACTAAATTATATCCTTAATGAAACTTAATTCATGATTTGTTCAATTGGAGCAAATTAGGAAATCATATGGATCACTCCATATTTTGTAAAAAAATTGACATCACCTTTCTTAAAAGTTGCCTGCCGAAAAACTTTCATCTAATAGACAGCAGAGTTAGGGAGAGACCTAAAAGGACTCACAACTCCTTACAGTTTACAATTTATATCAAGTTCAAATTTATAACCTAAGTTAGAGTCTCCGATAGCTCAATTACAACTACATAATCTCAATTGACCAAAATTGAAACATAAACTCTGCAACGTATTTTAAACTAACTATGGAGACTCTCATAATCATTCAACGAAACTTTGCGTCCTACACTCACACCAAGAATCCCAAAATAATATATATAAACAATTTAAAACACGAATTTACTTTAAAGTTTAAAAATAATCACTACAATCTTCGAGTCTTGTCCATTCATCCATTGTCTTCATATAAAATCTGACACCATAAAAAAAAAACTCGAAGATGTCTGTTAAGTAAATTTCTACATTGATCTATACTCCTGCAATTGTTAGTCTTATACATGGAGACATGTAATTGCATTTCCAAATAAATAATAAGATATATGCGTCAACATGACATGCAATCCACTCTATTGATGTCTCTTAACTATAATCAGATGTCGACTTTCAAAAATAGCACAAAGGCATTATTAAGAGATCATGAAATGCAGAGATAACTTATCGACATTAGATTCCACTAGTCTCACTAGACAGCATGGAGTTAGGATTAAAACCTAGTTTCAAGCAAAGTAGACTTCGAAACAAGCTTATCCCCCTCACTATCTCTATGTATGCACGACTAAGATTGATAAAATGTAATGCACACTATGATACAATTATAGGTACAAAGATATTCAATCAATAGTAAAGATCACTGTAGGGTTTACTTACCACCAAACCAACTCAAAGTTGGTTGTGGAGCCTTACACAATGTTTTCCCGGCTTTCACGTACTTTGAACCTGTTCCCCGAGCTTCATTTTGAATGGTTTCAGGATCCTCTACGTTACCTTAAACCATTGACAAATCCGGATAAGTTTCCTATTCGAATTTCTTAAGTTTTCAACCAATTTCCGAGTGGTTTTGGTATTCTTAAGTCCTAAAAACCTAAAATCACCTCAAATCAACTCTTCGAATGTTCGGATCCCAATTTTGACTTCAAATTACGGTTCATAATCAAAATTTACCTTGACTAGGCTCTTAAATAATCTTCTAAATTTCAGACATTTTCGGGTATCGTAACATGTATTACAACAAAAAATCGCAATATAAATCCCCGATAAAATTTCACAATCCTAATTTTTCATAAAAATCCATGATTTCAATTTAGTTGACTTAAATACTATTTTTTCTGAATTTTTCTCATATTTTGGAATTTTTTAATTTTCTAGTTTTTCTTTCTTTTTATTTTGATTGCAAAGGTTTGGGCCTGAACTAGTCCGAATCGGGTTCGACTCAGTCGAGCCGAAATGGCCCGGTTTAGGGACACTTCCTTTTTCCTCCTCGATGTTTTTTTACCAGTTGCATCGAAATCATTTTTTTATTATTTACTATTTTTTTTCATTAGGGTTGGGTTCGGCCCTAACCCTAGGCGAGTTTAGGAGGGGAGACGACCCCCTCTCCTCTCCTTCCTTGGATAGCCAAGTCTCCCATACTAACTCCCATCTGCTATTAACGTACGTCAACAACACTACAACAACAACGTCAATAACACAACGAGAACAACAATAACAACAACAACAACTACTACCACAACTCAACAACAACAACTACCACAACTCAACAACAACGACACAACAACACAACTCACCACCTCCATCTTCAATCTCTTCATCTTCAGTTTCAAACTCTCCTCTCTCTTTCTCTTTGTCTAAATACAAATTGAGGAGGCGACGTATGTTGGGTTGATATATATATTGCATCGCATGAATCTCGAGGCAAATCATATGGTTGTCCTGTCATTATATATTTTGATCTTCCTTGAGATACGTGTTGCATATCTTGAGATCAATCTCTGTAGCTATTAACCAACTCATCACTTCTTGACCAACTTCGATGAGATAAATATAATGGTTCTCAAGATTTGCACATACGAATATCGAGGACGATCCAAAGTACATGAAATAAAGTCACATCCCTTAATGTGACACCGAATTTTGGCACATGCCTACACATATGCATTAATTCTCCTTGAGATGAGATGCACGCATCTCAAGGCATAGATACACCTCTCCAAAACCAATCGTTTAACTCATTCCCGTCCTTGATACTCACGCTATGCGTATCTCGAGGCAAATATAATGTATAATTTTATTTAATTCAAACTACAGGATTATATATATAAACTATGTTATATATATAAATATATATACACCTATGTGTTTTCGCGGCTGTAAATTCGCAACGCGCGCCAACGACCACCATCAGGCGTGCACACTATTATACATCCCACACGTATCACCCTCGACCCTGCGTGTCACTATGCACCCACCAGTTTATTAATTATTCTATTTAATTTCATAAATATCTCTTATTTTCAGGTCAAAATTAAATTTCAAAAAAATACCCTAATTTTGCCTAAATTGAAGAAAATTTCCCAACGCGCTTTGGAACTCATGGACACCGCGTATAAACTTCAACTTGGGAAATTGTGTATAGTACACCCACTAATCATGCGACATACAAAAATGATATTTAATTTATGATCTCCAATCCGTAATGCGTGGGTCCCACTTTAGATACCTAAATCCCAAATTAAATCCAAAAAACACTTAATTAGCATTCTAATCAAGTTAATAAAATTCTCAGATTTCACAATCTTCCCAAATAGTTAAGATTTCATCCTTGAAATTTATATTTATTGGTTATTGAACCAAAAGAGATGTGAGAAAATGATCCTTCATATACAACTCTTTCAATTCAAAATAGTAAAAGTCATTTCTAAGGTGAACCGTTAAGTGGACCCAATTATTTTCATTGTAATTAACAACTCAGTGGCAGAGATCATTACCATTTCAACTTTTTATTTCTAATTCCTTAGTTCAATGAAAAGCTTTCTCTGCTACTTTACCAATTCTGACAATTTGTGAATTTCTGACGAGTTAGCAATTAACTTTGTGGAATATTCAATAACCTTAATTTACTTCATATTTCATGCTTTAAATCTTATTCAAGCATCAATACATAGTAAGATCTAAACTATCTTGCTTTTCATAAAATAATTTTCGTTCGTAATTGAATGTTATTCAACAAATCGTTAATAATTCTTTCTATATCCACCAAAATTTGGTATAAATCCCAGTTTACTTTTTCATCACTAATCATCATTTATTAGAATTTTCGGTCGATCAGTTCTTAGACTATCATTATTCTAAAATTACATAGTGATGCAAATAATATTTGATCATAACATTAGATACTAAGTAGAGTTGTGTGTTTATCTAATCTATCATCATTCCAGATTTCTCAATAGAAACCTGAAATTACACAAGTCATCCTATGACTATATATCTCCAATTAAATATGTCATCCCATAATAAGAGATCTCAATTTATATTTGATCGAAAAATGAAATCAGACACATCGTGCAACTCTCACTCATTCTGTAAATGTACTCACAATATTATTTATATTTTGGACTAGAAAGCAATTACCAGTTCCAACTCGTCAGTCAATTCACTTAACTTTTCTTTCGACTGGTTAGAAAATTAATGACTTTTATAACTTTGCCAAATCATTTTCTATTCATGAGTTCACCAAGAACTTCATTTTATTTACTTAACTATCAATCTCTCCCAGATTGCATTGATCACTACTTCAATTTCTATCATTACTTGAATAGAGACACTTATCCAATAACTTTAGTGGATATAAGCTTTAATACAGAGATATTGATATATTCAATGATTATACTCTCACAATATAAATTTTAACTTGTATCTCATACAAGTTATGAATATGATATCTCTCTTTGCCTCTACTCAATACAATGGAAGAATACTCAATTCTTCAAACATACCAAGTTAGATACACTATCCTCTATTCAATATTTTCAACCAATATGGATAATACTGACTAACTGAGCTGTAAGTCACCCATCTCTTTTCATTTCATCAATATCTTTTCCATCATATAGATATCTTACATCAACTCCAACTGAAGACAACATAGTACTTTAAACTTCACCACTAACTAGTCATATGTATAGCACTATATTTTAACTAATATACAACATGTTGTATATTACTTTGATTAAAAACTTTCAATATTTGGAGTATGATTTCTCATAAAATCTTTATGAAGATATATTAATCTCCATCAAACTTATAGTTTGACATTCTAATTTGATTGTGACTCGTTAACCTGAAATTTTCATTTTTATGCATATGTGAGAATTTCTTGACCATTTAGTTGTCCATACTTCAGCTTCTAATTGACTCCAACGAAACTTCATAGACTTTTTTATTCTTATTATCATCAATTTATTCAATTATTCAAATATGGTGGAGGTCACATCGATCTTCTATGCTGTAAATGAATCAAGACTATGAAACATAGTCACTTAGACTTTTGGTTATGCACAACTACTCTAGTGTCTTACCTTTACTGAAGGAGCCCATTCGCGTCACTTCCAGTAGTCACAAGTCATCTCTACATCTCATTTTATTTGATACACAGAGTCTATTCCGTTCGATTTTTGTCAATCTTAGCTATTCTCACATAGATCTTGCTCTTAGTCCCTTTACAAACTTATTACAATTTCTATTCAACACCTAAATCATTTACAACTCCTTAGTTTTGACTTTAAAAGACAATTTATATATCGCTTCTCTTTTTGAAAACTTAGCTAAAGATAATACGGCTTCTTATGATCATTCAGTCAATTGAAGTCTTCTTTAACTATTCTTGATTCGAAACAGAGAAATTTTGTGACTCAAATAGTTCTGATGTTTGTTATTACCTTAATTTGTTTCCATTAGTCTCAGATTTCTAAACTTTCCTTTTTCTCAAAAAGAAATTCAATATTTTTCAAGAGACTTTATAAGTATTAAAGTATCTTACTGATCATCAATTCACTTTTTGATGAACTCACTTGTCCGTTGGTGTTCATCTGAAGAGATAGAAGAGTGAGAATTTCCAAACTATTGATCAACTAAACGACTAATCAAGTTCTTAAAGGATGCCATTTCAATCTTTTAAGTCTTATAAATGGAAATTCTTGCAATATAGGAGCTCATACTAACGTCCTATACAAATCACTCACTGATTCTCAATCAATACGTCTATCGCTTCCTTAATTATATTTTAAGTAGTAGTGATAGATGTCATAACTAAATTTGATTAGAAGTGACTATTGATTACTTTGAATCTCAAACAAAATCACTTGTGTTGATGTTTAAAAGCTAATCTAAGCTATATTGGACTACTTCCCCAATACCTTAACTTCTTACACGTTGATCTTATCACTACACTTTTCATTTTTAACTTAGAGAGTTTTGTTGATCTTTGTTTCACAACAACACCTAGCTAATCTGGTGTTAACAAAGATTACTTCTAACTCATGTATTTCTATTTGTTTTATTAGTTCTTTAGTCGACTCATAGAACCACTACACTCAACGTTACTTATAGATAAGTAACTTGAGTAATAAACAATCGAAAGTCTCAATACTTCTTTTTTGAAGTCATTTGATCATTATCAACTGTGTAACTATTCCAATTTTAGTTTGAGTTTTGTTTTGGAAAGGAGACAATACATTGCTTCAAATTATTTTATTCTCGTAGAAACTGACTTAGACAGTTTAACTTGTCGTATCATAACTCCATTTTGATTTTCAGTCATAATTCAATTTGTTTAATCAATTTCTACTTTTAAAACCACGTGTCTCCATTTTCCTTGTTGAGACCGTTTTAACATTTTTTAAGCATTTTATAATTATAATAGTTCGATACTTTCGATTTCTAAGAAATCTATGCTCAGTACTTATGTACCTGAATCATTTGGACTTCCTTTCCAACTAATTTCCTATTGGTTTCATAACTGATACTTTTATCAATTATACTAGTACTGAACTACTTACAACACCTTTATGAATTCGAACTTCCCAAGTCTATTTCACATCCATTTATGCTTAGTTTCATTTTACAAGTCTATTCTCTCTTTTAATTATCCGTTTCTAATTTTACGAGTTAAGTACTGAATGAACAAGGAGAATAAACTTCATATCGCATATCTAGCGATAATACATAAATACATACAAATACAACATAATAAATAAAAAACATCCCAGCTCACAATCACTTCCCAACTAATCGCGCTCAATCACCCTTTAATTTCTAAGTAAACTTTTATCCTAAAATTGATCCAATCCTAGGCTTTGATACCAAGTTTGTCAGCCCCCTCGTCCTTAAAACGATTGACCGGCCTAGATTACCTTAATCATTTGATAATCTAGCCATCCTAATCTATTCTTTTAACTTAGACCTCAAAATAATAATTATTTCAGTCATTTATAAGGCTCCAAAACTAAATTATATCCTCAATGAAACTCAATTCATAATTTGTTCAATTGGAGAAAATTAGGAAATCATACGAATCATTCTCCGTATTTTGTAAAAATTTCAGCAGCACCTTCCTTAAAAAAGGCTTGCTGAAAAAAAAAACTTTCGCCTCATAGACAACAGAATTAGGGAGAGGCCTAAAAGGACTCGCAACTCCCCACAGTTCACAGTATATATTAAGTTCAAATTTATAACCTAACTTAGAGTCTCTGATAGCTCAATTACAACTACATAATCTCAATAGACAAAAATTGAAACATAAATTCCTCAACATATTTTAAACTATCTTAGGAGACTCTCATAATCATTCAACGAAACTTCATGTCCTACACTCACTCCCAATATCCCAAATTAATATATATAAACAATTTAAAACATGAATTTACTTTAAAGTTTGAAAACAATCACCGCAGTTTTTGAGTCTTGTCCATTGATCCCTTGTCTTCATATAAAACCTGACACTATAAAAAACAACACGAAGATGTCAGGTAAGTAAATTTTGACTTTGATTTGTACTCCAGCAATTGTTAGTCTGATACATGGAGACATGTACTTGCATTTCCAAATAAATAATATGCATCAACATGACATGCAATCCACTATATTGCTATCTCCTAACTATAATCAGATGTCGACTTCCAAAAATAGTACAGAGATGATATTAAGAGATCATGAAATGTAAAGATAACTTGTCGGCATTAGACTCCGCTAGTCTCACTAGACGGCGTAGAGGTAAGATTGAAACCTATTTTCAAGTAAACCGAACTCTGAAACAAGCTTGTCCCCCTCATTCTCTTTATGTATGCATGACCAAGAATGATAAAATGCAATACAGACTATGATATAGTTACGGGTACAAAGATATTCATTCAATAGTAAAGATCATTGCAGGGCTTACTTACCACAAAACCAACTCAAAGTTGGTTAAAAAGCCTTACACAATACTTTCCTAACTTTCACGTACTTTGAACCTATTCCCCGAGCTTCATTCCACATGGTTTCAGGATCCTTGATGTTACCAAAAACCATTGAGAAATCAAGATAAGTTTTCTATTTGGATTTCTAAAGTTTTTCGACTAATTTTCGTGTGGTTTTGGTATTCTGGAGTCCTAAAAACCCGAAATCACTCCAAATAAACTTCTTGAGTGTTTGGATCCTAATTTTGACTGCAAATTATAGTTCAGAATCGAGAATTAACCTTGACTAAGCTTTTAAATAATTTTCCAAATTTTAGACATTTTCGGGTATTGTAACACGTATTACGAGAAAAATCCCTATATAAATCCTCAAGAAGATTTTGAAATCCTCATTTTTCATAAAAATCTATAATTTCAGTTTATTTGGCTTAGATACTATATTTTCTAAATTTTTCTCTTTTTTTGGAATTTGCTCAATTTTCTAGCTTTTCTTTTTTTAATTGGTAAATGTTTGGTCCTGAACCGAGCCGAACTAGGCTCGACTCAACTGAGCTGAACCGGCCCGGTTCAGGGACCCTCCCTGTCTTCCTCCTCGATGCTCTGTTCACCTTTAGCATTGAAATCAAGTTTTTTTGTTTGCTGTTTTTTCATTATGGTTAGGTTTGGCCTCAACCCAAGTGAGTTTAGGAGGGGAAAGGACCCCTTGTCCTCTCCTTCCTCAGATAGCCAAGTCTCCCATACCAACTTCCATCTGACATTAACGCATGTCAACAACACGACAACGACAACATCAATAACACAAGAGGAACAGTAGCAGTAGCGACAACAACAACAACAACAACAATGACGAGGACCAGAACTCAACAACAACGACACAACAACACAACAATATAGCTCACCGCCTCCATCGTCGATCTCTTCTCCCTCGGTTTCGAACCTTATCTCTTTTTCTTACTGTCGAAATACAAATTGAGGGGGCGGTGTGTGTTGGGTTAGGGATATATATGAATTTCCTCGAGATTTGCATCACACGAATTTTGAGGGACATCATGTGGTTATCTTTTCATTATATGTTTTGATATTTCTCGAGATATGTGTTGCGTATCTCGAGATCAATCTTATGGCTATTAACCAACTCATCACCTTTTGATCGACTTGGATGAGATAAACATAATTTTTCTCGAGATTTGCATGCACGAATCTTAAGGATTATCCAAAGTATATGAAATAAAGTCAAATTCCTTAATGTGAAACATAATTTTAACACATGCCTACACATATGCATTGATTCTTCTTGAGATGAGACTGCATGCATCTCAAGGAATAGATACACCTCTTCAAAACCAATCGTTCAACTCATTCCCTTCCTTGATGCTCACGCTACGCGTATCTCGAGGCAAATTCAATGTATATTTTTATTTAATTCAAAATTTAGGATTTATTATATATATTTATATAAAAACTATGTTATATATAAATATATATACACCTATGTATTTTCGCAGCTATAAATTCACCATGCGCGCCAACGAATATCCTTGGACGTGCACACTATTGTACATTCCACGAGTGTCACCCTTAACCCCGCATGTCATTAGGCACCCCACCAATTTATTAATTATTCTATTTTATTCATGATTATCTCTTATTTTTAAGTCCAAATTAAATTTACAAAAATACCCCGATTTCGTCAAATTGGAGAAAATTCTCCAACGCGCTCCAAAACTCACGGACACTGCATATAAACTTCAACTTGACCCGATTTCGCGTCGAAATAGTGTATAATACACCCATTAGTCATGCGGCACATACAAAATAATATGTAATCTCCAATCTCTAATGTGTGGGTCCCACTTCGGATACCTAAATTCCAAATTAAATCTAAACAATACTTAATTAACATCCTAATTAAGTTTATGAGATTCTCAGATTTCACACGTATTTTTCCAACCTTAGTCTCGATCAGCCTTGTCGCACACTTACGATCATTTTCACATTTAAAACTTTCCAATCACAGTGTGTTGCCTCATTCCCAGTCCATTACGCTACCTAAACTAAATATAGAAGTTTACAATGCATAATTGATAAGAATATGAGTCTCAGTTACCTGTTCCGAGTTTTTCTAACTTTATACCAACTTACTCAACTCTTGGAATCCTCAAATTCTTTCCTATCAATCAAGAACATAAAATACATTGATCATCATTAAATTGAATCTAATATTCAATTATTAGAACCCCTAAACTGGTCACATTTGAATCCGGAACCCCGAGAGCTATTTTCAAGTTTTCCATTTATTTTACTAATTTCACAGTTTACAAGGTAAAAGCCCTAGCATAAAGTCTCGAAAGAATCCCAAAATATCCATTTTCATATAAATATATCAATTTATATTTCTTTGGTCAAAATATTATTTTTCTAAATATTTTCTCATTTTTCTGGGATATTTCCCTATTTTTAGTCTATTTTTTATTATTATTTTATTTTATTTTTTTTATTGAAGATGGCTTTAGGGTTTGGGCCTGAACCGGGTTAAGCTTGGTTGAGTCGAACCGGGCCGATTTAGAGCCCAACCCATCTTCTTCATCAATATGAAATAGAGCTCTGCTTTTTTTCCATTTCAATTTTGTATGGTCGATTCCATCAGGGGAGATAGCTCCCCTGCATCTTCTTCCTCCCCAAATCATCATAACCATCGACTACAACAACAAATACAATAGCCAACAACGATAATATTAACAACCAACGACAATAACAACCTCACCTTAATCATTACCATTGTTCTCCATCCTTTGGCTTTGATCTCCCTCTCCCACAATTTCGAAATCCCTCCTTCTCTCCAGTTTCGAACTTTATGTTGTCGAAATGAAAGCAGAGGAGGTGGTTTTGTTTTGGGATAAATATTAAATTTCTTCGAGATTCACATAGCACGAATCTCAAAGTAGATTTGATGGTTTATTTTATACTTTGATTTTTCCCGAGATATGTGTTGCGTATCTCGAGATCGATCTTGTGGCTATTAACAAACCATTATTTTCTTCCCAACTTACTTGAGATAAATATAACTTTTCTCGAGATTCACACATATGAATCTTGAGGTCGATCCAAGGGAATGGGAACTAAAGTGACACCAATTTCGACACATGCCTTCACATTATTGGGTTTTTGGGGTTCATACATAGCGAAAAATTCAAAAACAATTTTAAAAAACCCTAATAGGATCGAAAATAAGTTCCATTAAACTAGATCTACAAAAGTAAACCATATCTTAATCCGTGATTTCCTTCTCTGATTGTTCAATCTCCAAGACGTTTAAGCGCCCGTCCTCTATCAAGAATCCACACATTAATGGTGACCATAATTCAAAGTGTTATCATCCAGAGAGATAGAAAACGTTTTTTTTTCTCTCCCAAAATTTAGGAAACTTGTAAATAGCAAAAATGAAAATCTTATTTCATTTTAGGGTTTCAACTTCAATTTATATATGTAGATAAGCCATCACTTAAAATCATATTTGTAATATAACTATTGCATTGAGGCAGTTTAAGCAAATTACATGTATGGCCTTATTCATTGGTTATCATATAACAAATTTTAAGGGCTACTATGTTATAAATTTTATCATATAAAATTCATTACTCTGGATCAATTGAAATTGTGCAAAGCCATTTTTGTGTGCGACCCAATAGGTCCATCCTACGTTGGTAGTGAATCAAAAACATTTTGGTATACAAGTCATAAGCGATCTCTAGCAAGGCATTATGACTACCCAAGTAGCATGAATATCAAAATTGATACAACCTAATGAATAACATATATCATATCATTTTTGTCATGCGATATCATTTGATTAAACATAAGGCATGGAAAGCCATCCTTAATATTCAATCATACTAGTTTCGATCTTTAGGTAAACTGAAAACATCCAAGTGACATTGATCATATTAATTCACATGGACTTGGTCATATCAGTCTATCATATCGAGGGCTCCACTGATATCTCTCTATAAGAGAGTGAAAATTATATCTTGATTACACACTTTCACATATTATTAACAAGGAAACCAATCACAATTTTTATAATCATCTGGTTAAAGGCAACATTTGACTGTGTCAAATTATCATGCTCCTAATATTGAAGTCTATGGTAATCTCAAGTCGAAGGTTTAAATGAAATACCTATCATGAGTAATACCTATGACTTAATCCATGTGGTGTTCTCATAGCGGGTCGGTCCAGTACCTTGTTCCCTAACAAGTACTTATGATCTCGATTCGTATCCCTATACGCATAATCATCACATGACCATCAATCAAGATTTACACTAGTCTTAATTCATTATAGTTCTCAGTATAGTGACCGATTAGGGATATTTAGGATATTTAAACAAATAACCATGGGTCTTACTATAAGGTAAACATGCAATCACTTATAATAAAACAGAGCAAATGAAAACCTCAATTTTATTAACTAAAATTATAAGATAAACAATGTTTGTAGATTGATCTAGGGTACATGCCCCAGCACACATGCACCTTGATTTTCCTTGAGATGTGGTTGCATGTATCTCAAGGCATGGATAATCCCTCCAACATCAAACATTCAACCCATTAACCTCCTCAACTAAAGTGTAACAAGTATCTCGAGGTGAATCTAATGTATACTTTTATTTGATTTAGACTTTAAGATTCATTTATATATTTATATACAACCTATATATGTATATAAATATATAAAAAACTTGTATTTCGCACCTATGAATTTGCCGCGAGTGCCAACAACCACCTTCGCACGTGCACTATTGTATCTCCACCACGTGTCACCCTCGACCCCGCGTGTAACTAGGCACCCATCAATTTATTAATTATTTTCAATATATATTTATATATACACTTATATTAATGCGTTTATCATTTTACCATGTACGCTAACGACTACGTTCGGCCTGCACGCTACCCCACGACTCATGTGCATCACCCTTGACACACACACGGTATTAGGTGTTTTATAATTCATCAATTATTCAATTATACGTCAATTAATCCAATTAATTTCAATAAATACCAATACATATCATACAAACGCCAAAATTACGTAAATTTATGCACATGCTATTTGAGATAAGCTAAGCTTAACCACGAGCCTAACTCGATTAATTAGAGTTAAGATTAATACTAATTGCCTACTTAAGGTAACGGGTAGTTACAGTCTCCCCAATTTAAGATAATTTTATCCTCAAAATTAAAGGAAACGTACAAGTTACCAGTTGTTCTGAAGAGAAATGCAAATTGTTCTTCCATGTATAACTCCCATTCCCTATTAATTATCTTTTTATTTTCATGAAACTACTAATTTCCCTTAATATGAACCTATAAAGCCCTTACATAGATTAGACTTTCAAAAGAATAACCAAAATTGTCTTTTGAACTCTCCAACAATCTTTGATGCTTATTTCCTCGATATTTTTATCTTAACCCAGTTGTAGTTATAAATCACCTAATCTGTGATAATCTCTCTTAAATCTCATTTTTTGCAAAAGCTATATCTCTAATCTTAGTTTTGTACCTCAAACTATAATAAGATTAAGCATATTCAACTTTATCATCTGACGATGTAATTCACCTGATTACCTTTATTGTCAAAGAGCTTACACAAATGAATCTATTTTTGTTTCAGTTGTCATATATTTTCAAAACACAAGCTCATAAATTTAAGTTCTGAATGGATAGTTGACAAGTCAATAATTAGACATGTTTTATAGTGTAATTTAGGTTGATTTAAGATATAAATGATGATATTACACTAGGTAATCTTTTGTTTTTTGATTTCAGATTTAATTAAGAAAAATGAAGAAATGAAAAAACATAAGAGGAAACAGAGCAAAATAGTCAACTGGAGATGAGGTCCAGCGATTTCCCAGCGATATGAGATTACACTAGAAACCGCCACTAAAATTGGCATCAGAGAAGAGCTAGCAAATCATCAGCGAATTTGAAATTGCACAAGAAATCGCCAGATGAATCAGTGGAACATAAAGAGCTAAATCCAGTGATTAACTCAACGATTTGTGAACAAAGTGGAATCACTGACAAATCGCTGAGGTCGGTGATGAGATTTTTAGATAAGAACAAGTAATTTGAGTTTATCTATTATATGTATAATTAGGAAAACTATAAATAAGACCTTTAGGCTTCGAAATTAGGCTCCCTCTCTCTCTCTCTCTCTCTCTCTCTCTCTCTCTCTCGAGCCTTTTATTAGTCATTATTAGTTTTAAAGTTTTTAGGTTTTAGTTTATTGTTAATTGCTTTCAGAGACTCATTGGAGATTTAATTGAGGTATTTTACATTAATTTCTTTTATTTATTTATTTATTGCAATGCTTATTATTAATATGAGTGAGTAGTTTCGTATTCTAAACAATACTTTGGACATAATTGTAAACCATTCATTAATTTAGTAATGATATAAAATTTATGAGTTTAATGTTTTAAATCAATCACACATGTTAGTCACAGATGTAATAAGTTATTTTTGGGTATTACAACTAATGATTCTTTGTATTGAATGCATAGTTGCCAATATGTTTCTTAGTATAGGGTATCTAAATCTATGTCTATGATTATTGGCAACAATTATAGAAGTAGTAATTAGGATTAATCTATAGGGCAATATTACCCGAGTGGATGTTCGAGGTGATTTTGTTCTAGATAATTTATTAATTAGCATATTATGATTAATATTTGATTCAAATTAGTTATGACTTTTATTGAGTGTTAATGCTATCGTAATTTCTAATTAATTGCGTTTTATCCGATAAGTAGATTTATAATGATAAGGATATGGCTTATTTCCATTAAATATAGAAAAGTCAATAGTTTGCAAAAGGCTATCAACCAATTGTAATTAGAGTTTAATGATTTGGGATCATTATATAATATGATGATTGATTATTACTATGCTTTAATGAAAATGTCAAGAAATGACGGTTTACATATCATTTCTCTAAGATGTATTGTTTAGATATTTAATTTATATTAATTATTTGATTGTTTGTTTGAATTGTATTATATTAGTTTATTGAATTTAAATTGTTTATAGTTTGATTATTTTAATTAATTAATTATTTTATTTTTAGATTGATAGTGTTTAATTCTCGTTTTAATTAGATTAGTTAAATTAAAGCAAATTAGATCTAATAAAACTTTACGGTAGCCTTAATTCTTAAGAGATTTGCAAAATCCATGTGGAGACAATATCCCATTTACCACTATTACAAATAATAGGAAAATATGAGAAATTATTGAGCATGCTTGACACTTGTCAATTTTTAGTGTTCTAACCAGAGATTTTTAAATAATCTCTTGGAAACCTTCCAGCTGAATGTCATATACTATGGCTGACGGGGAGGATGAACTAACTTTTAGGCAATCTGATAGGAATGTCACGTCTTATGAACCTATGTGTATAACTTTTACAACATAATTTCTAGAATTCGAATTGAAGTTTGGATTCATATATTCTTTACCGTGTTTCTATGGTGAAAATAATGAAGATGCTCAAAAGTTTATTAGAGAGTTTGCACACAAAGTAAGTATGTTAAAACCTAAGGATATAGAAATAGATTATGTTAAATTAAAAGTTTTCCTTCTATATTAAAAGGTTAAGCTTTAGATTTGTTATTTTACCTCCCTCAAAATTCCATAATCAATTGGTCAGAGATGTTACAAGTCTTTCTTGAACAATATATCCCAGCAAGACCAATTAGTTTATATAATAAAAAATTAGTAATGCTAGGATGAAAATTGGAGAAACTTTTGATGAATTTTGGGATAGGTATAAAAGATTGATTTCATTATGTCCAATGCATGGATTTACAGAAAAAACTTAAATGCAATATTTTTATGAAGGATTAAATCACTTAGAACGAAGATTCCTAGACACAATATGTGGAGGGTCTTTGCTCGATAAAACACCAACTTTAGCAAGAGAAGTTATAAATAAAATGGCCAAACAATCTAAGCAATACGGTGAGAATAGTGAATTAATTAAGGAAAATCTATGTGAAATGAATAGAGCATATAAGACATCAAACGATAAGATAGATTAGCTAAAATCCATGGTTGGATTATTATTAAAGGATAGATCAAGCAAGGTAAAACCTTGTGTTTTATGTAATGAATTACGTCATTCTAATTATGAATGCCCTTTAACACAACAAACCAAAATAGAAGAAGCTAATGCAATAATGAACCAATATGATGGGTTTGTTGATCCCACTTATAACTTTGATGGTCATACAAATTACTCATAGCCAAATATAGGTAATCTTATCAAAAATTAGGGTTATCAAAAATATACAGCATTGAATAATTCAAAAAGAAAATAGATCAAATAATTCAAATATTACAAAATGATATGACCGAGTTGAAAACCAATTAAGTTAGATGGGAATACAAATGAGTGAATTTGTATATCAAAGGAAATTACCATCTCAACCTTATCCTACTTTATACAAAAAATACCAGCCATAACATTAAAAAGTGCTAAGTAGATGGATGAACTTAAAATGCTAGACCAATTAGTTTTTAGAAAAGAAATAGAAGCAGAATTAGAAAAAGAAATTGAAGTAACAAGTAATAGGATTCCCAACGAAAAGGGTGATGAACCTAATAAAGAAATTCCAAATAATATAAAACCACAATTCCTTCATCCTTTAGAAGATAATAGATATGCTAAGAAATTGCATGAAGAAAAACAAATATTCGATACATTAAAAAAGTAGTAGTTAATATACCTCTATTTGAAGTCATTAAAAATGCACCTAAATATCAGAAATTTATAAAAAAATTATGCACAAATAAGATTAAGGCTAATGAAAAGGTGAGTCTAGGAGAACACTTATCAACACTAATTCAAAAGAAATTACCTCCTAAATATTCTGACCCTGGAACGTTTTTTCGTTCCATGTACAATTGAAGATATAGGAATTTATAAAGTGTTGTGTGATTTGGGAGCCTTCATAAATGTTATGTCTTTATCTATTTATTTGCAAATGACGAATAAACATTTAGAAGAAACTTGTATGACATATAGATCTACTATTAAACCAGTAGGGTTACTAGAAGATGTACTAGTCAGGGTTAATGATTTAATCTTCCCAGTGGATTTCTATGTTTTAGACATGAAAGAAGATAATTTCTCTAATATAACTTCTCTAATTTAGGAAGACCATTTTTTAAAACAATAAAAGCAAAGATTGATGTTTCAAATAGAACATTAACAGTTGAAATAGATGACAATATAGTGACTTTAATATATAGGACGCAATGAAATACCCAATGGATGTCTCTTCCTTATGAACAATAGATATGATAGATCCATTAATAAACAAATCTTTTAGAAAAGATAAAATTGATAAATTGGAATTGGTAATAGAAGATTTAGAGGAAGATGATGATAGAGATAAGGAAACAAAGAAATAATAAGTACCTTGAAATCATACAATGAACTACCATAACTTACTTATTACCTAGACTTATCTAAATCTCATTCAAAACTTTTACCTTATATAGTTAAAGCCCCATAATTAGATCTAAAAACTTTACCATATCATCTAAAATATGTTTATCTAGGGGACTATGATAATTTACTAGTAATAATTTCTAATAAACTAACAAGTTTAGAAGAAGATAGATTAATAAATATACTAAAAGAATTTAAATGAGCAATTGGATGGACCATAGTTGATATTAAAGAAATAAGTCCAGCTACGTGTATGCATAGGATAAATCTAGAAACTGACATAAAAGCTTCTAGACAAGCTTAACAAAGATTAACTCGCATATGATGGACATAGTAAAAACTAAAATATTAAAACTATTAGATGCGTGAATGATATTAGCAATAACTGATAGCAATTGGGTAAGCCCAGTCCAAGTAGTTCCTAAAAAAATAGGGATTACAGTAATAACAAATGAGCAAGTAAAGTTAGTACCAACTAGAATCCAAAATGGTTGGATGGTATATATAGATTATAGGAAGTTGAATGCCTCAACTAGAAAAGAGCATTGTCCACTCCAGTTTATAAATTAGACGTTCGAAAGATTAGCTGAAAAAACCCATTACTGTTGTCTAAACGGTTATTCAGGATTTCATCAAATACATGTAGCCCCAGAAGATTAGGAAAAAATAACTTTTACTTACCCCTTTGGTACATTTGCTTATAGACATATGCCTTTTGATTTATGTTATGCACTTGCAAGTTTTCAAAGGTGTATGGTTATTATTTTCTTTGATTATGTGGAAAGTGTTATTGAAGTCTTCATGGATGATTTCACTGTTTATGGTAATTCTTTTGATAAATGTTTAGTTAATTTAGCTAAAGTGCTTAAGAGATGCATAGAACTAATTTAGTATTAAATTATGAAAAATGTCATTTCATGGTAGATCATGGACTTATATTAGGACATATAGTGCCACATAAAGGAATAGATGTAGATTTAGCAAAAATTCAAGTAATCAAAATGTTACCTTACCCTATTACGATGAGAGAAATACGTTCATTTCTTGGCCATGCTGGATTATATATAATATTTGTAAGAGACTTTTTTTAAAATAACATAACCTTTATGCAAAATTTTACAAAAAAACGCTCCTTTTAAATTTACCAATGACTACAAGATAACATTTAATAAATTAAAGGATTCTTTAACAACCACACATGTGATTAAATTACCAGATTGGTCGTTACCTTTTGAAATAATATGTGATGCAAGTAACTATGCAGTAGGAGCTATTTTAGGTCGAAAGTAGGAAAAGATTCTCACATTATATATTATACTTCTAGGACACTAAATCCAGCCTAATAGAACTATACCACTACTGAAAAGGAACTTTTAGCGGTAGTGTTTGCCTTAGAAAAGTTTAGACCTTATTTATTAGGAACAAAAGTAGTAGTTTATTCAAATCATGCAGCATTACACTACTCAATGACAAAACAAGTAAACCAAGACTAATAAGATGGATATTACTTCTATAGGAACTCGACCTTACTATAAAAGATAAGAAAGGAGCTAAAAATCTATTAGCATATCATTTAAGTAGGTTAGAAAATGGAGAACCACCTATACCATTAAGGGATGAATATTTGTATAATATAAAGGCTAATGGCCCATGGTATGCTGATATAGTTATTTATCTTACCACTAATAGGTTATCACCTTACTTGACGAGAGCTCAAAAAATAAATTAAAAAGGATTCTAAACATTACTTACGGGATGATCCCTATTTATGGAAATTTTCTATTGACCAAATAATTAGGAGATATATACTACATTCGGAAGTGCAATCAATCATATCTCATTGCCATACTTATGCCTATTGAGGACATTTTGGTTCACGTAGAACCGCTTGTAAAATTTTAGATTCTAGATTCTTTTGGCCCACTCTATTTCATGATTGTTTTCTTTATACAAAATCTTGTCCAAATTGCCAACAAAATGGAAACTTAGGATGTAGAAATCAAATATTTGTACTTCTTATTTTATTTTGTAAAGTGTTTGATATATGGGGTATAGATTTTATGGGATCTTTTTCACCATCAAATCATTATGTTTATATTTTACTTGTTGTAGATTATATGTCTAAGTGGGTAGAAGCAAAATCTACTAAAACTAATGATTCAAAAATAGTGGTTAATTTCCTTAGATCAAAATTTTTTATAGTTTTTGGAACACCTAGATCATTTATTAGTGATAGAGGTTCACATTTTTGTAATTCATTAGTTGCTAATCTACTTGCTAAGTACAAAGTCAAACATAGGACATCTACTGCATATCACCACAAATTAGTAGACAAGCTGAAACTTCAAATAAAGAAATTAAGTAAATACCGAAAAAAATAGTTAGTCCAACACATAAGGATTTGAGTCTTAGATTAGAAGACGCATTGTAGGCATATAGAACAATATTTACGACACCCATAAGTATGACACCTTATAGGTTAGTATTTGGAAAAGCATTTCATTTACCAGTAGAACTAGAACATAAAGCCTATTGGGCAATAAAAGCATGTAACATGAATTATAATGAAGCATGAGACCAACGTAAGTTAACTCTTCATGAATTAGAAGAAATTAGGAATGACGCTTATGAAAATGTATCAATTTATAAAGATAAAATCAAAGCATTTCATGATAATAATTAGTTCCTAAAAATCTTCAAGTAGGAGATAAAGTTCTACTTTTTTGTTCAAGACTTAAATTATTTCTTGGAAAACTCCGTTAAAGATGGATAGTACCTTTTATGGTTATGAATTTATTGCCTAATGGTGCAGTAGAAATATAAATCTTTGAAATAGGAAAAATATTTAAAGTAAATGGTCATAGGTTAAAACCTTATTATGAAAATTTTATTGAACATGATATGGAAATCATCAACCTTAAGCCTGAGAAACAAAGTCTGCAACGTAATGAAAAGAAGTTCAATGTTTACATCAATACGAGTGAAACTATTAAGAATGAAACAATTACACTCTGATGTATAAAAAGTCGTGCAATAAGAAGAAGAAATCAAATAAGCAGCAACCTGAAGAGCGATAACCTAAAATGCAACAGCAAGCAGGGAAGCAATCGCGGAAGAAGAATTTACTGATAAGCAACTAAAGCTTTTAAGATCTAGGACATCTGATTGAAAGTTACAAAGATGATCAAGGGAAATTCTTCCTCTATGCCTTGATCAATGAAGTCAGTTTTGTTGGTGTTCTACTTGACACAGGAGCTGATATGAATATCTTACCAAAATAATGGTGCAGAAAGGCCAAGTTAAAGATTGATTTTATACCACCTTTTATTGTCAATAAAGCAAATGGTGATAAGATCTTTTCACTAAGAATGTCGATGAATATGCCATTGTAAGTGGGACGATTCAAGTACCTCACCAACTTCTTGGTGGTACCACATATTAAAAAGGATGACATGATATTGATGGGACGAACTTTTCTCAAGAAAGCTAGAGTTGTTCTTGATGTATAATAACATACAGTTACGCTTAGGATGGGAAATGATTATGTGTCTTCAGGATGGTTATGAGATGGACAATTATGTCAAAGACAACAGCTATAATGATGGCTATAAAGGGGAGAACTCCTATCGTGATTAACCTGAAGAGGAAAACTACCACGAGTTTAGCGGACCTATCAAAAGATGTTATGCAGATGCTAAGAATGATAAAGAAACTGAAGATGTCAAAAATAATGAAGAATCGGTTGATGGTCAATTTGACTTGTTCAAGCTGAATGACGAGTGATCTCACCTATTAGTTGAGCCAATGACTATAAACAAAAGAGCTCTATGGGAGGCAACCTATATTCTATCTTTACCTTCAATTTTAATATTAAGATTGGTTTGTTGTTTTTATATTCTCTCAACTTTTGAATCTTATAATGGGTATATTTTAGGAATATAATTTCGGACTAATTTCATATAAGGGGGTTGATCGAGCCAATGTCTTTCCCTATTAGTAGATTTAGGATAGTTAGAATATTTATTTTCTCTCTCATTTTCACTTTCTTTTAGGATATTTCCAGTTGAAAAAGGGATGATCAAGTTGTCTTTAAGTTGAACTATATATGTCTTTAATTATTTTGAATAATAAAATAGTTAGTAAGTTGTATAATGTCTCCTAGCTACAAATCAATATTTCATTTTAGAATATTTCTTGTTGAATATTGATCAATTCGACCTTAAACATGATGAATAAGTGTGAAGATTTAGTAAAATATTTGATATATTGGAAAAACAGCCAGGGATTGGTTAGTAATTTCCCATTAATACCAAATAACACTGAAAATCACCGGAAAAATCTACAACGATTTGCAGAATTTTTGGTGTAAAAATAACTTAGCGATTTGTCAAGGATTCAAGTTTGTACAAGGAATCGTCGAGTTAGTCGGTGGACCACTTAGACCAATTTTCAGTGATTTTACTATCGATTTGTCAACGAATCTTCTTGAACTACGATTTGCTGAGTACGAATCCTTGTTTTCAGAAAAAAGAACCCCAAATCGCCAAACTATAAACCCATTCACACCTAAAACCCTTGCACCCATTCAATTGTTAATCAATTTTTGTCTAAATTCAACCCTTTAAAGCTTGATTTATAGCTTCTTTTAGTGTATCCCACCTTGTTTATGAGTGATGAAACCCTAAAAATTTTGAAATTAAGTTCATACAACCAATTTAAGGCTTAGGTGGATGTTTTTCAAATTGAAGCTTGGAGAGGGAGTCTAAAGAGCTGATAGAGCATATTACTTGAGTGATTCACTCTTAAGAAGGTAATAAATTGATACTCAAGCATTCTTTTTTGATTTCAATGTTTTGAACAAAATTGTTTTTGTTATATTTTGTCGAATGTGGTTTTTGGGTTTTTATTGCAAATTGTTTTTGAAAATAGGTTTAGACACAAGTTTTCAATTTGAATATGGGTTATCAAATGATTTTGGGGGTTCCTTCGAATTTTTCCAATATATACACATTTATGATAGGAATATGTCGATAAAGTTATTTTAAACGTACTATCTTCAACTCTTTCAAGATTCAATGATAACACTTTTTCACAAACTTGTTTTCCTTACCTTGATAGTTAGGAAAATTATGAAAAGTTAGAGTTATATTATAGATTCATGTTTTTATCCAACCAAGCAACACTTTAAAGTGAAGAACCTAGAGTTTCTTTACTTTATCATATAGTGATGAAGAAGGGTTATATCGATGTTGGGAAGATTATATATGATTCTATGAAGTTTGCAATAACGACTATGAAGAACGAAGGACTACTATTCCCAATTTTGATCACTCAATTGTATAGGCAAGCAGGGGTTGGGTTTCAATAGTGAGTTTGACATATCGCTCGAGAAGATAATAAATGGTGCAAAAGTATAAAAAAACAAAGAAAGCAGTAGGATTCAATGACTCGGGGGATGAAAGAGAATCATTTAATGCGATAAATGAGAGAGAAGCAATAAGGCAAAGCAGCAAAGAAAATAGAAGGAAGACAAAGAAGACACATGGAAAGCAGCAAGATTGATGGCTCGAGTGAATGTGCCAAGTGTTGATACGAGTTCGGCACCATCTTCGTCGCAGCCTTGAATGGGACGATTTTTCCAAATTATATTTTCTTCATTTATGTGTAGTCAAATGAAAATTCACTGAAATGAAGAAATAATAGCAGCAAATGAGAGGACTTTACAACATTATCATTTTATGTCTGAGAGAAGGCATGACAGTCATTTGCAAGATTTGAGGAAAAGCGTCGACATTCTATCTTTGCAGTTGCAATTTTCAACTGGGACTTTGATAAGTGATTATTTATACATATATAGGGTTAGTTTAGTCGTATACTTAGTATAAATATCCTTAAATGAGCTTTAAATCATGTATTATTGCATTTTTAGGGAATTAAAGTGTAAAGGAAGGAATTAAGGAAAAATGGGATAAAACAAAGTAAAACCTACAAAAATACACTTGGCGTCGTGGCTATATGTGTTAAACTATAGGGATATAAGCCACAACGTAGGAAAGAAAGACACGTTGTAGGAGAAAAGAAAAAGTGAAGAAAACCAACTCTAGAGATCCAATGCAGTTGCAGTGCTGTGGAGCATAGTGGATGGCACCGGGTAAGCAAGTGACAGCATCGAGAAACCAATGAGCAAGTAAACATGCATGCAGTGTATGGTGGGTTAAAGGGCACAGCACCTGGCAGTAAATGACAGCGCTAGACACGTAGGAAATAGAAAATTAGAGTTTTAATTAGAGTTAAATTGTAAAGTAGAGTTTCTAATCGTTATTAGGAAGTATAAATAGGTATTAGGATGTGGTAAACTCACCACATACCAACTATTAGCCACCATTAGAGTAATTTAGCATAGGGTTTACATTAAGTTTGAGTATTAAGGAGTTTGTGTGAAGAAAACATTGAAGACTTAACGTTTGCAATTCAAGGTAATATTTATATTCATCTCTGATTTGCAATGATTTCCATTATGAGTTGTGATATGTGTGTTACAATAAAATGTGAGTAGTCTATTTATCTTATGGATCAATGTATCCTATGGTATGAAAAATATGCTTTGAATATGAATAAAAAGTGATTATAAAAGTGCAAAGGTTAGAATTTGTATTGATTTTGAGCGTAACCCTTTAGACATCTTGATCATATGTTTAATGAAATTAGGCTTTAGAAGTTATCATGGCCATTGAAGCTTTTAATCCGGACTTGAATGATACAACCATAAAATACACAACATCGAGTGATAGTTGTAGATTAGGGAGGCGCAGATAGTAACCTTAGTTGGTTATGAATCAATGATTTGAGACTTAAAGTAATGTGGAGCTTACGTTATTCATACCAATAGATGGAGTTCTAGTTTGCACATTAGAATCTTTTCTGTCACGACAGTGGATTGAAGTGGATTTGAAGAAAATCTATCTATTCTAATTAGGCATTGCATACAACATATTGAGATGTAAAAATAATTACAAAACATAGTATTAAATTACCTAGGTGAAGTTGTGAACTAAGATATCCTTAGTATAAGAGTTCAAGTAAAGTTTAATTTGATTTGTTAAATAGTTTAGTTTAGTATAAAAACCAATTAAAAAGTGAGTTCCTTTGCAATAGTTCAAGTTAAATAGGTAATTAACAACTAGTGCAAAAACCTTTCCCCAAGGATGATATTCGTGATCAACGTAAGTTTATTGCACTATTATTAAAGAGAGATGTCATACTTGCGGCACACACATCAAGTTTTTGGCGCCGTTGCCAGGGATAGGTAGCCATTAGATTTACCTAGTTAGTTTGAATAATTGCGAAGTTTTATTTTAAGTACTTTACTTTTTAGTTCATAAAAACAAAAATAAAATAAAAATAGTCTTAGTTTTAGTTTGACTTTCTGCACTTGATTTTTTAGTGTTTTCTTTTAATAGATACTAAGTGCATGCGTAGTAAGGGAGAGAAGGACCTAGTGCCTTACGACCTGGAGATTGATAGAACCAACAAAGGAAAGAAAAAGAAAGGAATTAAGATGGCTGAAGAGCAAGCTAGAAACCAACAACAGGGTTGCGGTATTAACCAACCCGCAGGTGATCTGGTAGTGTAGGATAGAGCACGAGGATAGATAGGCCTTCATGATTACTTCAAGCAAGAACTTCATGATTACTTCATGAGACTTATAACAAAGTGATGTGGCTTCCAGCTGAAACCACCGAGTTCAAACTGAGATCGTCTCTGATAAACATGGTGTAAAATAGTCTATTCAATGGGTTATCCAATGAAGATCTTGTTGCAAATGTTAAGAATTTCTTGAGAAGTGCAACACTGTGCACATTGCAGGAGTTACAAAAGAGGTGATCGGGATGTGAATTTTTCTAATCTCATTAAGCCAAATCCTGGTTCCAAGGGCTAAATGCATGGAGTATGACCTCATGGGCGAAAATCAATGAAAGATTTCTAGACAAGTTATTTTCCCCAATGAAGGTCACTGAAAACAAACTTGAGATTAATCAATTCAAGCAAGAAGACATCGAGTCTTTTCGCAAGGCTTAAGAATGATTCAAAAGATGTTGAGGAGATGTCCGGGACACAAATACGTGAAATAGGCATAACTTTAGATTTTCTACTATGTGATGAACCACGGCACGAGAATGCTAGTATATATTGCATCAGTTGGCTCTATACTGACCAAGGATGAGGATGAAACATTAAATCTCCTTGATCTTATGTCTCAAAATTCTACCGCCGGTACTCGTTTCACAGTAAAGAAAACTAGTAGGCGTCTACGCAATTGACTCACAAGCTGCAATTATGGGATAGCTATCAAATCTAAGCAGTTAGATGGTAAAACTTTAGATGGGACACTAAGTTCCATAAGTAGCATAACAACCCATAAATCACTAAGGCATAGTGGTTAGCCAAATGGACATACAGCAGGGAATGGAGTGTGAGGACATCAACCTCATGAACAACGAAGGCTATGGGAACAACTTCGAGCTGAGACGAGTGGCTCCTCAACGATTTTATCAAGGATACAACAACAACAACAACAACCCAAACTTTTCTTATGAAAATTCTAATAATGCATTGAAGTTGCCTCAATGCTTCGAACAACAAGTCTAATAGGGGAAGCTAAGGCTGAGCGAAGAGATGATTTTATTGAAGTCAATTGAGAAGTATTTGGAAGCCATGGAAGTGAGAAATAGGGAGTGCCATTAGAAGCACCAGAAAAAAGTTTGAAGGAATAAAGCAAGCTATGAAGAGGATGAATAATGAGCAATCATAATCCATCAAGAACCTAGAGAGGCAAATTGGTCAACTTGCTATAGCCTTGAACTCGATGAAGGAAGGGAAGTTTCCTAGCAACATCATCACCAATCCTAAGGAGAACGTGAGTGTCATTCGCATGATGAGCACTACGGCAACAAAGTAGCCAAGAAAAGACCAAGTACTGTGGAAGCATGAAAAAATGCAAGGCCACGAAATGGAAGTGAGGCAAGATGAACTTGATGGTTTCAAGAAGCAAAGGACCAATGCCTTGAAGAAGAATAAAGGGAAATAATGGAAGGCCAAGAAAAAAGATGAGGGACCTTTCGAAGGAGACCCGCAAGGCAATGACATCAAGTTTGTTCCTAAAACATCAGAACCAAAGCTCAAATTCATCTCGCAACTTCAACCTATTAAAAGGAGAGATCTTGAAGAAATAAGTATTAAGGTATGTGTCCAAGGCCAATTCTGTAAACATTGTTATCTATTATAAGTAGATGCATGTTTTTTTTATAATAGTATCCATGGATAATTATTGTATTATTCTAAATGTCCCTAGTCAGTTATTATTGTGGGAACAATAATAAATTAAGACTTGTATGAGTCTTGATTAATAATCATGTGATAATTATGCGTATATGGATACGGATCAAGATAATGGGTATTTGTTGGGAACAGATGCTGGACCGACCAGCTATGAGAACACTACATGGTCAATGTCATAAGTGATTCTTATGAGAGTTATATCGTTTAGTCATTTGACTTGAGATCACCAGAGACTCCAACATTAGGAGCACAATGATTTGATAAAATCAAACGTTGTATTTAACCGATGATTATAAAGATTGTGATTGGTCATTGTTCGACTAATGTGTGGACGTTGTGTGATCAAGATGGAATTTTTCCCTCTCTTTTAGAGAGAAATATCTATTGGGCCCCTCGATATGTTAGACTGATAAATAGCCATGTTAAGTGAATTGATTGGATCAATGTCACTTGACAATTTCAGTCTACTCGGAGATCGAGACTAGTAGATTGAACTAGAAGGGTGACATTCCATGTCTTATGTTCAATCAAAAGATATCACGTGAAAAGGGATATAATATACACTGTCGATTAGGTTTATCGATTTATTGATCTTCATGCTACTTAGGTAGTCATAATGCCTTGCAAGAGATCGCTTATGACTTGTATACCAAAATGGTTTTGGTTCACTTCTAACGTTGTATGAACCTATTGGGTCGCACACAAAGAACAGATTTGCTCGATTTAATATTGTCTAGGTTAATGAATTTTATTTGATAAAATTCATTCAGAAGATTCTCATTAAATGTCCTAGTTTGACTAGGATTAAAGATTCTCATACATTTCTAGTGTGACTAAAATTTTTGACTCTTATTTTGAATAGGACTCTAATTGGAATTACAGTATGCCTTTAATTCTTATTTGAGTTTTAGATAAATTACAACTCTTATTGGATTAGTAATTGTAGATTCTCTATGACTCTATCCTTTTTAGAGTTGAACTTTATCTAGGACTCTATTTAGAGTGTGACTAAGAGATGAAGTTCTTTTACAACTCAACCTAGTGTACTATAAATAAGACATTAGGGTCATAGTTGTTGATGGGAATTCCCGAGAGAGATTTTTCATAGAGTTTTTATGAGAGTTTTTTTGTCCTAGGATTTTTCGGGGCTAGCATTCTGGATCATGATCGTCCGTTCGTGTGTGGATTTCTGATAGAGGACGTTCATCTCTTGCAGCGTCTTGAAGGAATCAATTAACACCAAACAAGGCAGACATGGAGTTGTTCTTGTTAAGGTGTGATTTTTATTGGCACATCAATTTAATGGAATCGATAGGATCTTTGTTCAGGGATGTTCAAAAAAGGTTTCAAAACTCCTGCTGCGCATGATCCTCGAAACCCAATAATAAGCATTCCGATAAACATTGACGAACACTATTTTAGAAACGTCTTATATGGTACAGGAGCCTCGGTCAATATCTTGCCACTCATGGACATAATACATGCCAACTTGAAGATCAATTGTCCCGATACGATGAATTTGCAAGTAGCAGACGATAATTTGATACCTACTATAGGAAGAGTTTTGAAGGTGCATGTGGAAGTAGGTAGATTCACATTCATCTCGGATTTCAAGGTCATGAACCACAATATGGACGATGAGGTGTCTATCATACTTGGGCATCCATTCTTGAACACAGCTAAAGCAAATTTGTACACAATAGAGAGGAAGATCACCATGACTATCGATGAGGGCGATGAGGCTAAGAAAGTTGTCTTTGTTGATGGTAAAGAAGTACTTCCGAACATGAATGACATCGTAATCTACGATTTGCAGATGGAGCTTCTCAATTTAGATTCGAACTAAATGAGTAAAGAGGTGTTAGGCTAATGAGGTTAAATTAAGCGCTACTGGGAGGCAGCCCGGGGTTTAAAATTTTAAGTTTTAAATTTCAAGTTTTTGAATTTTAGTTAGTAGTTAGTTATTCAGTTTAATAATTACAATTAACAAGTTTTAGTTTTAACTTTCAAAATTTTGTGTTGCATACGCAGAAAGACCATTCGTTGGGCAATGATTCATCGGAATGGAAATGTCTCGCTAACTCATGAAAAAGCGAAAAATAGTGAAGGAGTTCAAAGCGGTGGAGGTAAGTTACATGGGAAAATCGAAGGTAAAATTTATTAATTTTTATATTTTCATGGACTTTATGTGTTCATAACACCTTATGTGAGTTATACACAAAGTCGAAAGAGCACCGGTGGAAAATTAGTGAAGAAAAATACTCGAAGAAGTGGCCTGTAAGGTCGACGCTCTGGGTATTACCCACGTTGTCGTGAGTGTAGGACATAGCGCAGAGGTAGCAGCAGGCATGAAACTAAGAAAAAATCCTACTACGTCGTTGACGCAATGGTGGTGTTGTCATGTAGGCACAGCGCCGAGGTCGAATTTAAGGGTTTTATCTCCATTTTTCATTAATTCTTCACACTTGCACTAAAACCCCCACCACAACCAACAAGCATACATCCCTCTAGAGTCAAAGTTTAACCATTTTTAAGTGAGATTAGTGAGTTCCTAGTGATATAGAGTGAATAAACAAGTATATTGTATATTTGCACAATTTGGAGAGCTAGGGTTCGAATTTTTGGATTTTCATTCCAAATGGAGCTAGGGTCTAGTTGGTGAGAAAAATTAGTGGGTTTGGATTGAAAAAGACTTGGAGGAGTGTTCTACACAAGAAATTAATCTGGCATTGGGTAAATTTACAATTTCATCTAGTTATGCATTGAATTTTGAGAATTTTGAGAATTTTGATGATATTGTATAAAATTGTAGATTTGAGGTTGTAGGATATATTTTGCAAGATTATGTGAATGTGAGTATTAATATTACCCATGAAGAATTAATTAATGTCTTTGCATTATTTGGCGTACGCATGATCCATGTTATTTGCATTTTGATTTTTAAGTGATTTGAAGACCGAGTTGCATTGCATTGTTGTTAGTTGCTTGAAATTGGAAGAAATGGCAAGAACAAAAAATAAGTTAGCCAAACTAAAGCAAATGATTTTGAGGCATCTACCTCTAGAAATCCTAATGACAAAGAGCCTAGACCTTTTGAATCCAAATTTTTCATTTGTAGAGAGGCTACGGACTGATATGAGAAAATTCTATATAGGGAGTTCATTTATTAAAGGGGAATTAATTTGTCGACCAAGTATGATAAAAGACTGAAAAATCTCATTAGGAACAGAAATTGGGAGCAACTCACTCAAGATTATAGAACGAATGACATTAAAGAAGTGAGTGGGATTGTTTTTGAGTTTTTGCCAATACAAGATTCACTGCCGAATATGAGCTAGTGAAGGTGAGAGGGTTAATGTGTGTGAGATTAAAACAATCTATGCATAGGAGCTGAGAATGTGCCCAAGCACATTGAGAAGGGAAGTGTTAGGAAAGTTTATAGAATGTGGCAACATTTTCTTGTTGCGTCATTATTCCCCACCTCTCAAGAGGGCGAGATAAACAAGCTAAAAGTGGCTTGTGTTTATGAGATTACAAAGTATGGGGAGATCAACATCGGGGAGATCATACACACAAGTCTGAGGGAGTCCATCAAGTCAAAAAGAGATAACAAGTTGTTGTTTCCTATATTGATTACTCATATGTGCTTAAAGGCAGGAGTGAAATTGAAAGATGATAAAGAATTCGATATAGAGGCCCAACCAACCATGAATGAAGCTTTCATACTTACGTTTAAATTACCACTTGGTTATCAAGACTCCGAGAAAGAGAGAGAGAGGGCCGAGGGAGCTAGACTTGAGGTCAAGTTGTTAGCTAAAAAGCAAGAGGATCAGGCAGCAGCAACAGAACTAGTTCAAGAACTATAATAGGAGGAAAATGAAGAAGAGGAGGAGCAACAACAGAAGCAGGGATTTGCTGAGGGCTATGAGTTTGTACACCTAAAGATAGGAAAGCAAGACTTAGATGATCCTGAAGTTTTTTCACCACCTCCTCTACCACACGCACCTATACCACCACTAGAGGATTTAACTCCACGGCAACAAAGCTTGTGGATAGTAGAGGTGTGGAGACAAAACTAGGAGGATATGGTGCAGAGCAGGAGGGTGGAGCATCCATTGACACCATCCCAAGCTGGAGCTAATGATGCAAATGACGATGATGACGCGTAGTCTTGAAATCAGTGTAATAGGAATCCTTTAGACCTAGGGAGTTGAGAGTGACTTTGATACCAATTTTTTTAACATTTGGGATATGTTGTTAACTATTTAGTTATTTCAGTTCTATGTTTAGTTTAGTTTATTATAACTTGTGTTATTAAATATGTTTGTATGGTTTTCATGTTTCAGGCTTACTTTTAAACCTTAAGGACAAGGTTTGGTTTAAGTTTTGGGGCCATCGACACTACACTACACTATGGGAAGTGGTAAGATAGGTTGAGAAATAAGGATAAACACTGCTGGTATGATCGTTTAAATTTTAATGAGGAAAGCATGGTAGCGTATAATTATTTTTATTTTATTTACTATTTGAATGTTTAAGTAGTATAGATTAGGTTATATATAGTAATATATAATGAACAAGTAGTTCATATTCATGCCTTTAATTGTAGATGAGTAGATTACAACTAAATTGTTGATATGAAACTCAAGAGAATGTTTTAAATTTTTGAAAAAAAATAATGAAATGTAGCAAACGACAGTGTGATTTTATGATTAGAAACCTAAAGTCAGGGAAGACCTTAAACTTGAAACAAAAGCAAGAAATTATAACACTTCTTATGGAAAAAAGTTAGATCTCAAAGGACTCTATAATAAGTGTGAATCTTACTTGTAAATAGAAAGCAAATACAAACTTGTACAAAGAGGGGAAGAAATAAGCATTGTAAATCAGAAGTTGGAGTTAACTTACTTGATTTAGTGAAAGTGAGAAGTGCTAACAAGAGTTATAGAAATAAAGAAAAAATGAGAGAATCCCACAAGTTCTACAAGAAATAGATCAGAGAACTTGATGTTTGAAAAAAATGAGGAAGAATTAAGTCTATAGGAAAAGGAGTAGGGACTGTAAAATGAAAAATGAAAAAAGAAGAAAAAAGTAGTAGAAGAAAATTAAGAAAAGAATGCGGAAGTAAACTAAAACTTTTAAAATAAAAGATTTACCACAAGTAAAAGTAGCTAGTTAAGTCAAGTTTTCATTCCAACTATGTAAAGTCATATAGACTCTCGAAGTGCTAAAGTCTACCAAAGATAAGTTTGAGCTATGCTTATTTGTGAATTCCTGAACTTAATGAGAAATCATGAGACTGTATACTTGCTACTTGAGTGTTGAAACGAAACAAACTTGTGAGTAGTGATGGTTTTTTGTTGTGATATACTTTAGTATTTTGAAAGTGAAGTTATATGTGTAGTTAAAGCTACATGCCTTAAATATACAAGTTTTTGAAAAGAGAAACTCTTAAGTGGATTAACTTGAAACTTAGTAAATTAAAGGATATTCCATGAACAATGTAAATTGAATGAAAATTAGTATTAGGAGACTTAGTAGAATACACCATTGCTCGGGACGCGCACAATTTTAAGTTTGAGGGTATTTGATAAGTGATTATTTATACATATATAGGGCTAGTTTAGTCATATATTTATTATAAATATCTTCAAATGAGCTATAAATCATGGTATTATTGCATTTTCAAGGAATTAAGGTGTAAAGGAATGAATTAAGGAAAAATAAGAAGAAACAAAGTAAAAACCCACAAAAATACACTTTGAGTCGTTGTTATATGTGTTGACACTATGGGGATATAAGGAACGGCATGGGAGAGAAGAAAATATGAAGAAAACTATCAAATCCTAATTTTTTTAAACAAATAATTACAGCTAATCCGAGATTAATGATTCCTAATTATGGTTTAGGCCGCAAGTTGGGAGCTGAGGAGAAGTGAAACAGAGATATACATGTAATTTTGTTTTCGGGTAATGAGTGCCTAGTGTTGTGTATTATATATTATGTTATTTTGGGAAGTACAGATTTAACCGAGTAAATTTGGTATTTCACGGGGTAGTGCCTCGAAATACGTGTTTAAATAAGTGCCAAGAAAATTAAATGTTAACTCAAACTATTGTTTCGAATTTTGCAAAAAATAATTGTATTTTGGTTTAAATATCTAAGTTTTTATATTCAAATAGACCTAACGAGCTGACATAGGGATTTTGCCTCAATTTGTGTGCAAGTCGAGATCGAAGGTAGTGTGATATGAGAAAGAAATTTGTACAAGACCTTGTTTTAAGTTTTGTGTTGGTTGACGGTGGTTGAAGTTGAAATTGGGTCCAAATTGGTACAAGTTTGGTTAAGTATGGCAAAAGCATTGGTCCCGAAGATTTTAGTATGTCATGGAGAAAGTTATGATTTTTAAGATTTTCGTGTGATCAAAACCAGTGTTATGAAAGTTTTATGGAATTGGACTATTTCGTTGAGAAGTTGGCTCGATTCGTTGAAAAATTGGATAAAGAATGAGCATCGAAAGTCAAAACACGTCAAAATAAGGATTTCGGGATTTAATAAATAAAAAGAAATTAAGCTACTAACAAGCAGCTGAGGTTTTATATATATATAAAAACAAAAAAAATCATTCGTTTCATTCAATATTCGTTCAACAAAATGCTACACATTTTTTAACTTAAACCCTTCAAATCCGTCTTCGCTCACGAAGCTCCATACGTCCAATTTTCGCCCAGTTTCTTTCTGCAACAGTGTAGAGCATCATGAAATGGTTAGTTTGAGCCAAGTTTTCAATATGGAAATGAAGTATTTGGCTTGCAATTCGGTAAATTCTCAATGTATGGCATTTTCCACAATTCAATTTGAATTCTTATGATTTTTTTATTTCTTTCGCATGGTTTAGATAGAAATTGGTATGAGTTATTGTTAATTGGCATATTTGGTTGGTTTGGATCAGTTTGGAATAATTCCTACTGTCGTAGGTTAGGGTTTTAATGAATTGAACTAATGCGATTCAGCTGATAACTATTTCTTAGATGTTTTATAGTTGATATTAATTTACATTGGGTTTTTGGATGAATTGATTATTGATTTTGATCCAATTTGACTCAACGGGCTGTGAAAATATATTGGTGTTGGTATCAAATGGTTTCGTGGTGTTAGTTGTCGAGTTTTGAGGATTTAATTGCAAAAATATTGATTTGGAGAAGTTTTTCAGCCCTAAATAAATAAAGTTTGCCTAGTTAACAGGCCATATGAAAAGTGGGACATGAGTACTACAAATTTCTTTTAGGTCATAATGACAAATATTAAGGTTTTTAAAGTTAAAAAGTTACCCCAAGTTGGTTAGTTGAAAGCTAGTTCAAATAGTTATACAAATTAATATTTTTGAAAATTTTTCTCAAGTGTACTTTGACTGTTATTTTCATTGGGTTTCGTGATATGATTTCACTTGAAGCTTGACTCATAATATAATTGGGTATGTAAGAAAGCTATAGGAAGCATTTTCAAGGTGATCTGACGCTCTAGGAACCCCAAAAAATTAAGCTCGAAGTTGGTTGTTTATAAGGTTAAGTAAATCCCATAGTAGCCTTTACATTGTATGATTATAATTTTGTATAAATTGCATTGATCATTAGTATTGCATTTTTTTGTACATGCATACATGGGTGGGGAGGATAAGGGCGATTCTAATCTCCTTATAGTGTTTACTATATCGTGCTTATAGGGGAGAACACTAATTATGCCTGAGGGGCTGGAGTCATTGATACTTTGCATCACGTGATTATCATGAGATCACGTTGAATCATATCTTACTCTTATAGTCTAGAGGAACGAGACTCATTTGGTTATATTCTCTAGGCATGAGTCATTATTATTGTTTACTTACCACTTTTGGAGGACATTATCTGATTATGGTCGGATAATAGAAACGAGATTGATTCATGATTTATTTAAATTCATTGGATTATATTTTTCATTTAATCTCTTGGATTATTATGCATTTGACTATTACAGGTGTAATGGATTGTATGGGATTTACTTATCTGACATTATTGAATTTTTATAATTGGGTAATGACAGGTTCTAACGGCGAGAAGGGAAAAGGAAAGCTTTCCGACTGCTTGTGATTTGCTTAATTCCATTTAATATGTGTATCTATTGTTTTTCATATAATATATTGTATAAATGAGTTTTTGGGTTCATGTACGATTAGGATCTCTTTTGGAATGGTTGTAACAATTTTAGAATGGACCTGAATACTATGGAGCTAAGGTAATGTTAGTTTAAGGATTTAGAGAACCTGAAATAGGTTAGAAAAAATATATAATCTATTGATGCAATATATTGTTATGGGTGGATTTGTGAGTTCTTCGGCATTTCCACCAAGCTAAGCAGGTTTTGTTGAAGAGTTTTGAAGGCTGAGTTTTTCGGTGTAGGCTTTAAAGTATAGGAGATGTTGTCAATGAAATTTTACAAAATTTTGAGATAATTTAATTTATCTAAATGAATTTTGAGGTTTGAGATTTATTTTTAAAATCTTTTATGATTAATAAAGTCTTATATTTGATGATGACGAGATCTAAATTTTATTTACTTATTGATGATAAGATTAAGGGTGCTAGATTATCAGGGAATTAAGGTAATCTAGGGCGGTCGGATGCCTTAATTAGATAGGGTCTGACAATGTTGGTATCAGAGCCTAGGATTCTAAAGGAATCTTGTTGTTTGAGGTTGAGTGAGTGATTAGTTGGGAGGTAACATGATAAAACAAGGTTAAAAAGTTTAAAAACTTTATGAATGTGTTATGTGCATTTTATATTATCGAGATATCGATGGATATAGGTTTGTTGAACCACTTTTCTTGCAAGTTTTTACTGTGAAAAACTATAAGTGGACAGCAAAAGCCAAGCCAAGGATCTAGTAAGGGTAATAGGGATCCACAATATGTGGATTCAAACTTGTTTCAAGACTTGGCTTGGTAGATGTCTAAGTTGATGAATATCTTACGAGCACAGGTGACAGCCCAGACACCTATAGTTCATGTTGCTCAGGAAGTTCCTACTGCCACTCTAGCCTCTAAGGAGAAGCAAGCTACCCTTGCAATTCATCACAAAGTTAAAACGGTTGTTGCTATTCCGGTTCACGCTGATCTAGCTGTAGTTAGTAGAATGTCACGGGAGGAAAGGCATGCAGAGCTTGATACCATTATATTGGCCATTAAACCAAATACATTGCAAGAGTTTCGAGATAAAGCTCGAGCTTATGCGACTACACAAACTTATTAGCATGAATCACGATGATATCAGGACATTGTAAAGTCAGAACATGGCTTAAGTTCTGAGGGAAAGAAAAGGTTCATAATCCGATTTGATCCAAATGTTTAAAAGAAATAGAAGAGTGGAGGTAAGGGTCAAGGATTTTTGGGACATGCCTCGAGTCAAATATTGAAAACTAGTTAAGAATCTTCATAGGTAATAAATCTACAGTTACATATTTTTGGTGTGGGAAGCAGGGTCACATTATCCAAGATTTTCCTTGAAATTTGATTGCAGTTACGTGTTTTAGGTATGAAAAGAAAGGATATTACAAGATTGCATGTTCACAATTCTTAGGAGTGTCCTCTTGTGTATCATACACTTAACAACACATCAAGGTATGATTTTAGTTTGTGGTCATGTGGTGATTAAGTTAGGGTTAACTCTGATGTGAGTCCCTATTCATTTTGTCCTCAACATAGTAATTAGGGATAAGGTGGATCCTCACTTTATATGTGAGAAATGTGTTGTTGAGATCTCCGAACATGAGATGGCCATTGATCTCCATGTGTTGGAGTTATTAGAGTTTGATGTGTTGTTGGGAATGGATTGGCTAGTAGCTTATCATGCATATTTAGATTGTTTCTATAAAACTATGTTCTTTTATATTCCTGATTGTTCAATTTTTATTTACACCGAACATCATCTAGGTTGCCTTTAACATAGGTAGGCTAGCCATTAGAGAAGAAATGGAAACTCTTACCAAAACTATTAGTACAAAGGTAAGACCTAAAATTAAGTTGGAGGAGTTGCTTGATAAAGAGTTTATTCGCCAAAGTATGTCGCCGTAGGGCACACCAGTCCTTATTGTGAAAAAGAAAGATGGTAGTTTAAGGCTTTGCATTGATTATAGACAGTTGAAAAGCATCAATGTTTTAAATAAATATCCACTACCTTGAATCAATGATTTATTTGATCAACTGAATAGTGTAAAATTATTTTCTAAGGTTGATCTTCATTCTGGTTATCATCAATTGTGAGTTCGGGAAGATAATGTGCAGAAGACAACATTTAGTACTAGATATTGTCATTTTAAATTTGTTATTATGGCATTCGGGTTAACTAATGTTCTAGCGATGTTTATGGATTTTATGCAAAAAGTGTTGAAGTCGTATCTGGATCACTTTGTGATAGTGTTCATTGATGATATTTTGACCTACTCTAAGAGTAGCAAGGATCATGAACAACATCTTAGAGTTATTCTCCAAACTTTGAGAACTTATAGGTTGTATGCCAAATTTAGCAAATGCGAGTTTTGGTTGTCTGAGGTGAATTTTTTGGGTCATGTGGTTAGTACGAAGGAATTTCGGTGGATCCAGCTAAGATCGAGTTATCATTGGTTGACCAGAACCTACTATAGTGACGAAGATACAGAGTTTTCTGGGTTTAGCGGGCTATTATCGTAGATTTGCGAAAGATTTTTCTAAGATAGTTTCGTCAATTACTAAATTAACTCAGAAAAATGTTTCGTTTGTTTGCTCAAACTAATGTGATGTTGCATTTTGAAAATTGAAGAAGCGTTTGACTTCGACTCCAATTCTAGTATTACGAGAACCGATGAAATGTATTACATTTTATACTGATTCATCGAAAGTGGTTTGAGTTGTCTGTTAATATAGAATGACATGGTAATTTCTTATGTTTCTCATCAGTTAAAGATTCATGAGAAGAATTATCATGTTCATCATTAGGAATTAGCGGTGATTATGTTTGCTTTGAAATTGTGGAGACACTAGTTATATATGGAAAGCTTCATGTTATTTTCATATTATAAAAGCCTGAACTATTTAATCTCTCAAAAAGAGTTGAATATGAGTCAAAGATGATGGTTTAAAAATTTGAAAGACTTTGATTTTAGTCTTGAATATCATACGGGTTAAACTAACGTTGTTGCATATGCACTGAGTAGGAGAAGTACTGAAACCTTTCGAGTAGCTAGTCGATTGACTTATGAGTATGACTTGCTCAAAAAAGTCATCGCTATGACTTTTTCAGAGATTCATAAAGCTGATGATGAACCAATTTGTGCTCTGCTTAAAGTACAAACTGTCTCTATTCAAAAAGTGATAGAATGTCAAAAAAAATTATGTGGATTATGTAAATTCAAGGGGTTTGATGTTGACAGTAATAATACAGATTGGGTTGAGTCTGCGGACTAGAGTTTGAGTCTTAGAGACAGACTTTAGATTCCATCGGTGGCTTAGATTTGGGATGAGATATTGAGAGAGTCTCATCAGTTTAGATATATCATTCATCTTGGCATGACCAAAAATGTTTCATGATATGAAGCAATTGTATTGGTGGCCAGGGATGAAAGATGATGTGGGTGATTATGTAAGAAAATATGAGATTTTCCAATAGGTTAAGGCTATACGACGGAAACCTAAGGGTATGTTGCAGCCACTCCCCATACCGCAATGGAAATGTGATCATATTATGATGGGTTTTATTACTCTTCTACCTACTTCTCTGAGAAAACATGATGTACTATGGGTTATTGTTGATAGACTGACGAAGTCTACTCATTTTCTTCCTATGTCCATTTCGGATACCTTCACACGGCTGAGCTTGTTGTGTGAGTGAGAGGTGGCTTGCTTGTTTGGAGTGTCATTAATGATAATTTCTAATCATGGGGCTCAGTACACATCGGGGTTGTGGCAAAGCATGCAAGAATAGTTTGGCACTCACTTTCATTTTAGTACTACATTTCATGCACGGGCAGATGGTTAGACTAAAAGGTTGATCAATGTGTTAGAGAACATGCTCAGGGCTTATGTACTAGGATTTGGAGGTTCATAGGAAGAATATATACCTTTGTGTGAGTTCTCTTACAATAACAATTATCAATCGAGTATCAAGATGATTCCGTTTGAGGTTTTGTAAGGGATACATTGTTGTTCTCTTGCCGGTTAGGCTAAATCAGAGGATTTGGCAGAGTTGGGCCACATATGGTTCGAGATCACACTCAGGTTGTTCAACAATTCCTCTAAGATTGAAAGCGGCTCAGGAAAGGCACAAAAATTTATTATGATCTCTATCACCGGGTTGTAGAATATAACAAAGAAGATTGGATTTATTTGTAAGTTTCTCCTCGCAAAGGGCCATTATAGGCTTGGACTGAAAGGAAAACTCTCTCCCATATTTATAGGATTGTTTGAGATTATGAAACGGATTGGGAAGGTTGCGTATAGACTTTCATTACCACTTCAGTTAGTTGGGGTTCATGACATATTTTACGTGTCTAAGCTTTGGTAGAAGGAACCTAATTCGCATCACATAGGAAGATCAGTTTGATTTGCAAGGTGATTTATCATATGAAGAGCAACCTAGATTGATTGTGGATAGGAAGGTCCAAAAGCTTCAAAATAAAAAAAATAAAAAAAAACTCCACTTGTTTTATTTAAGTGGTAGTCTCATGGTGACTTGGAGTTAACATGGGAATTAGAGGCGCACATGAAAGAGCATTTTTCGAATCTTTTTTAGTCTAGGTAAATTCGGTTTCAATTTTAATTTCAGGATGAGATTTTTATCAGTTGGGAAGATTGTCAAATCCTAATTTTTATAAACATATAATTACAGCTAATCCGGGATTAACGAGTCCTACTTATGGTTTAGGCCGCAAGTTGGGAGCTGAGGACCGGTGAAACAGAGAAAAATAAGTAATTTTATTTTAAGGTGATGTGTGCATAGTGTTGTGTACTATCTATTATGTTATTTTGCGAAATCCAGATTTGACCGAGTAAATTCAATATTTCACGAGGATAATTTCTCGAGATACGAGATGAAATACTTGCCGAGAAAATTAAATGTTGACCTAAACTATCATTCGAGTTTTGCAAATAATAATTATATTCAGGTTTAAAAATCTGAGTTTTATATTTAAATGGATTTAACGAGCCGACATGGGGATTTTGTCTCGTTTTGCATGCAACGGAGGTGGTGTGAAATGAGAATGAAATTTGTGAAAGACATCGTTTTAAGCTTTGTGTTGGTGGATGGTGGTCGAGGTTGAAATTGGGTCCAAATGGTACAAGTTTGGTTAAGCATGGCAAGAGGATTGGTCCGATAAATTTATTATGTCATGGACAAAGTTAAGATTTTGTAGGTTTTGTGTAATCAAACAAGTGTTATGGAAGTTTTATGGAATTGGACTATTTCGTTGAGAAGATGGCTCGATTTGGTGAAAAATCAGATAAAGAAATGAGCACCAAAAGTCAAAACATATCAAAATAGGGATTTCGAGAATTAATAAATAAAAAGAAATTAAGCTACTAACAAGCAGATGACGTTTTATATATAAAAAAAATCATTCGTTTCTTTCAACATTCGTTCAACAGAATGTTAGACCTATTTTTTCACCCAAACCCCTCAAATCCCTCTTTCGCTCACGGAGCTCCATACGTCTGATTTCGCTCGGTTTCTTTACGCAACAATGTAGAGCATCGCGTGACGGTCAATTTGAGCTCATTTTTCACAATGGAAATGAAGTATTTGGCTCGCAATTTGGTAAATTCTCAATGCAAGACATTTTCCACAATTCAATTTTTATTCTCGCAATTTTTCGATTTCTTTCGCGGGGTTTTGATTGAAATTGGTATGAATTGTTTTTAATTGGCAAATTTGGTTGATTTAGATCAATTTGGAATAAATCCTACTGGCATGGGTAATGGTTTTTATAAATCGATCTAATGCAATTTAGTTGATAAGTATTTCAGATATGTTTTTATAGTTGATATTGATTTACATTGGGTTTCTAGATGAATCGATTATTGATTTTAATCCAATTTGACTCTACGGGCTGTGGAAATGTTTTGGTGTTGGTATCAAGTGGTTTCCTTGTGTTAGTTGTCGAGTTTTGAGGATTTAATTGCGAAAATATTGATTTTGAGAAGTTTTTTAGTTCAAAATAAAAAAACAATTGCCTAGTTGGCAGGCCATATTGGAAACTTTATAGCTTCTCCGTCGGTAATCCAGTTTGAGTGTTCTTAGAGTCTATGGAAAGTAAGACATGAGTACTACAAGTTCCTTTATTTCATAATGACAAAAATTGAGGTTTTCAAGGTTAAAAAGTTTCCCCAAGTTGGGTAGTTGAAAGCTAGTTCAAATAGTTATATAAATAAATATTTTTGGAAACTATTCTCGAGCGTACTTTGACCCCAGCTTTCATTAGGTTTCGTGATATGGCTTCACTTGAAAATTTGACCCATTATATAATTAGGTATGTAGGGAAGCTATTAAAGCATTTTCAAGGTGATCCAATGCTCTAAGAACCCCGAAAATTAAGCTCGAAGTTGGTTGTTTGTAAGGTTAAGTAAATCTCATAGTAACCTTTACATTGTATGATTATAATTTTGTATAAATTGCTCTAATCCTTGATATTGCATTTTTGTTGTACATGCATATACAGGTGGGAAGGATAAGGGTGATTTGAGTCTCCTTATAGTGTTTACTATACCGTAGTTATAGGGGAGAACATTATATTATGTTTGAGGGGCATGAGTCACTGATACTTTATTTCACGTGATTATCATGAGATCACGTTAAACCAGATCATACTCTCATAATCTAGAGGAACAAGATTTGTTTGGTTATCTTCTCTTGGCATTACTACTTTTGGAGGACGTCATCTGATTATGGTAGGATAATAGAAACGCGACGGATTCACGATTGTATTTAAATTCCATGTATTATATTGTTCGTTTAATCTCTTGGATTATTATGCATTTGATTATTACAGGTGTACTGGATCGTATGGGATTTACTTATCTGACATTATCGAATTTTTATAATTAGGTAATAACAGGTTCTAGAGGTGACAAGGGAAAGGGAAAGCTTTCCGACTGCTTGTAATTTGCTTAGTTCCATTTACTCTATATATGTATTTTTTCATATAATATATTGTATAAATGGGTTTTTGGATTCGTGTGCAGTTAGGATCTGTTTTGGAATGGTTGTAATGATTTTGGAACGAATCGGAATGCTACGGAGTTAAGGGAATATTAGTTTAAGAATTTTGAAAACCTAAAATAGGTTAGAATTAATATATATTATGTTGATGCAATAGATATTGGTATAGGTGGATTGTGAGTCCTTCGACATTTCTACCAAGCTAAGCAGGTTTAGTTAAAGAATTTTAAAGGCCAATTTTTTCGGTGTAGGCTTTAAAATAGAGGAGATGCTGTCAAAGAATCTTTACGGAATTTTGAGATAATTAAATTTATCTAAATGAACTATAAAGTTTGAGATTTACTTTTAAAATCCTTTATGGTTAATAAAGTTTTATATTTGAAGATTATGAGATCTTAGTTTTATTTATTTATTGATGATGAGATTAAGGCTGCTAGATTATCAGTGGATTAAGGTAATCTTGACCGATCAAATGCCCTAATTAGATAGGGTTTGGCAAAAACCAACTTTGAAGGTCCAGCACAGTGGTGGTGCTGTGGAGCATAGGGGACGGCGTCGGTAAGCAAGTGACAGCACCGAGACACCAGGGAGCAAGGAAACATGCATGCAGTGGCGGTGCAGTGGGCTAAAGGGCATGGCACCAAGCAGTAAGTGACAGCGCCAGACACGCAGAAAATAAAAAGGTAGAGTTTTAATTCGAGTGAAATTGTAAAGTAGGGTTTCTAATTATTATTAGGAAGTATAAATAGGTATTAAGACATGGTAAACTCATTGCATAACAACTATTAGCAACCATTAGAGTAATTTATCATAGGATTACACTGAGTTTGAGTATTAAGGAGTTTGTGTGAAGAAAACATTAAAGAATTAACGTTTTGGAATTCAAGTTTGATTTCGTTGATTAATTCAATGTAATATTTATATTCATCTTTGATTTACAGTGATTTCCATTATGAATTGTGATATGTGTGTTTCAATGAAGTGTGCGTAGTCTATTTATCTTAGAGATCAATGGATCCTATGATATGAATTCTATGCTTTGAATATGAATAAAAAGTGATTATAAAAAGTGCAACGGTTAAAATTTGAGTTGATTCTGAGCGTAATGCTTTAGACATCTTGATCACGTGTTTAATGAACTTAGGCTTTAGAAGTTATCATGGCCATTGAAGCTTTTAATCTGGACATGAACAGTATAACCATAAAATACACAACTTCGAGAGATAGTTGTTGATCAGGGAGGCGTGGATAGTAAACTTAGTTGGTTATGAATCCAATGATTTGGGACTTAAAGTAATGTGGAGGTTACGTTATTCACACGATAGGTGGAGTTCCAGTTTACACATTAGAATATTTTCCATCATGACAGTGGATTGAGGTGGATTTAAATGAAATATGTATATTCTAATTAAGCATTGCACACAACATATTGAGATGTAACAATAACTACAAAGCATATTATTAAATTACCTAGGGAAAGTTGTGAACTAAGATATTGTTCATATAAGAATTCAAGTAAAGTTTAATTTGATTTGTTAGATAGTTTAGTTTAGTTTAGTATAAAAACTAATTAAAAAGTAAATTCCTTAGCGTTCAAGTTAAATAGGTTATTAATAACTAGTGCAAAAACCTTTCCCTAAGGACGATTTCCGTTATAAACGTAAGTTGATTGCAGTATTACTACAAGCGAGCTATTATACTTGCGGCACGCACATCAGACTTACAACTCAGTTGATAGTTATGTTTCACAACCTTCTGCATGAATGGATGAAGACGACAAAGATAATGATGAATCTACTTCTAGATACCGTCATGTGTAGTTTATTTTCTTTTGTATGAAATGAGTGAATGAATGATTATATGTATTGCTTTGATTAAATTTTTTTTCGTATGAATGAAATATGTTCCCTTTACATTCCATTCATTTGAAGTTTGTAGACTTACGTATTTGTTTATTTAATTACATTTTTTATTATTATACATATCGATTCGTTTATGCTTCACGAGGTATATTTATTTTGTTGAAACCCAACCTAATTTTTAAACCTTGAGGAAAAGGTTTGGAATGAGTTTGGGGGCATTTTAGGTGATGTATATCAAGCATAACAAAAAAAGCAAGGAAAGAAATGAAAGGTAGAAGATAAGTTCAGAATTGATGCAAAAAGTTCAAAACTTTTGATCTGATATTCAGTTAGTTGATAAAATTTTTAAATTTCTTTCGAATTCAACTATGAGTTTCAATTTACTTTATTTTTAGTTAGGAAAAGAATGAAAATGAATATAAAATAGATTTTTGAATGGAAGTGATATTTTTATTACCCAAGTGAATTCTATGATATAAGAAATCAATTTTTATACCTTTTTTATTAACTTTACTAGTTAATGTATAGACTAGATTGAATGTCTTGTGTTAGTCATGAGAATGGTAGAAGATTGAAACAATAGTGCAATATGAACTAGACAGATTTCTAAGAATCTTGTGATACAAAGACTATTGATTAAGTATTTTTATAGTTTATATATAGAAAGTTATTATGCCGCAATTGAAAGAAGAAATGGGTTAGAAACCAATGAATTTCTAAAAGTTAGAAAGAATAATTTCTTCAACTTTAGTGGTTAGTGAGAATTGTTAACAAAAGTTTATAAATATACAGAGAGTCCTATAGATTCCATAGGAAATTGAACAAGGAATCTATAGTGGTAAGAATATGAAGTGTCCATTGGAAATTGAGCAGGGACTCAAAAGTCAAATGAAATTTATATATATATATATATATATATATATATATAATAAGGTAAGAATAAAAAAAGAATTAGGACGAAGTAGAAAATGAGAAATGAAAAAGTGGATGTTCTTAAACTCTTCAAAGAAAAAGATTTAACTCGAGTGCTTGAAGCTAGGGTGGAGCGAAGTATTTCTTTGTCTAGCATGCTTTAAATTATATATTCTTCGATATCTTGGCAAAACTCCTATTGATTTTGATTGTGGTGCTATTATAAAGTATTTTCTGAAATTAAGATTAATCTAGTGGTTTTCGTGTTTTGAGATTCTATACTAGTTATCATAAGCTTGATGCTTGTCGGTGGAGATTGAGAAAACCTACATTATGTACTGGCCTTGGCAATGAACTATGACATCCAAGAGTTTTATAAATTTGATTAGGATACTAATTAAGTATTTTCGAATTTAATTTGGGATTTAGGTATCCAAAGTGGGACCCACGTGTTACGGATCGGAGATCATAAATTTTAATATTATTTTTGTGTGACATGTGCCTATTTGATGTATTATACATTATTTCGATGCAAAATAGGGTCAAGTGGCATGTATACACGGTGTTCGTGAATTTCGGAGCGCGTTAGGAATATTTCTCAATTTTTTTTGAGATTTGGGTATTTTTCATAATTTAATTTGGGTATAAACTATAGAGATAATCATGAAATAAAATAAAATAATTAATAAATTGGTGGGCGTCTAGTGACACACGGGGTCAAGGGTGACACGTACGGGATGTACAACATTGTGCATGCCCGAGGTTGGTCGTTGACTTGCGTGACGAATTTGTAGCCGCAAAAATACATAGGTATATATATTTATATATAGTTTATATATAAATATATATATATATATATATATATATAAATCAATCATATAGTTTGAATTAAATAAAAGTATACATTAGATTTGCCTCGAGATATGTGTAGCGTGATCATCGAGGAGTTGAAATGGTTGGATGATTTGGTGGTTGTTGGTGAGGCGTATACAAGCCACGAGATGCGTGACATCCAATCTCAAGGAAAACTAAAGGTATGGTGGTATTAAACCATAAGATATACATCGAGATACGTAACGCATATCTCAATGAGGTCAAAATAATTAATCACAATGAGTCGATCAAGGGGTGGTGATTATCTTGTTGATAGCCACAAGATTGGCCTCGAGATACATAGTACGTATCTCGAGGAAGATCTAAAGGAATATATATAAATGAAATCATTAGATTTTCCTCAAGATTCGTGCGATGCGAATCTCGAGAAAATGAAATATATATGTTCACAAATCAACAGAACATGCATTACCTCATCAATTTGTTTTAAGCCAAAAATTGACCTCAAGATAAGTAGTACGTATCTCGATGAAGATCAAATTTATATTATGAAAATGGAACATTAGATTTGTCTCGAGATTCGCTTCAACAACCATCGTATGCTCTGTAGTTCGAACCAGAGAAAGAAAAAAAATTTACCGAAAGTGAGACCAAGAGGAAGAGTGGGAGGAGAAAATCGACCGTGTAGGAGAGAAGATCAACGATGAAGGCGGGGATAAGGTGAGTGTGTTATTGTGTTGGTGTCTTTGAGATTGTTTGTTAGGTTGTTTTATGGATGTTGTGGTTGTTAATGGAGGTGGGAGGAAGAGGATGGCAACGGGATGATCTCCCTTGCCTAAACCCAACCTGGGGTTGGGGTTGGTAGCCCAACCCCAACAAAAATCAATAAGTTTTAGAAAAATTCATGGCTCTTGATCGAACAGCAAATGAAGATAAGAGGGAGTTTGATCCCTAACCAGACAGAACTGAATCCGATTCAGCTGAATCGGACCAGTCCAGTTCATATATCAAACCCCAAATGAAAAAGGGAGAAATTGGAAGAAAATAGAAAAAAAAATCCAAAAAAATGAGAAAAATTCAGAAAACGATATTTGAGCCAAATAAATTGAAATTGTGAATTTTTATGAAAAATAAGGAATTTAGGATTTTCTCGAAGATTTATACCTAAGTTTTTCCTCATAACGGGTGCTACAATACCTGAAAATGCCCGAAATTTGAAAAATTATTTTAAAGCCTAGTCTATGTTAATTTTCAATTCTGAATCACAATATAGAGTCAAAATTAGGATCCGAATATCCGAGGAATTGATTTGGGGTGATTTTGGGGTTTACGAGTCGAGGTGGGACCGATAAATATATATAAAAATTGAAAAAATTATATTTAAGCCTAGACAACATAATTTTTGATGTCGAACAATAATTTTTGAGTCAAAAATGAAATTCAAGCATCAAAGAATCTTATTTTGGAAATGTGTTAGGGGTTTCGGGACGCGATTGAGTCGATTTAACTGCAACTAAATGGAAAAAAAATTAGAATTATTATGGAAACTTATTGAGTTTATAAATTACATACATATATATTACATTGATTCTTGATATCGCATTTTTGTTGTACATGCATACACGGGTAGAGAGAATAAGTCGATTTGAGTCTCCTTATAGTGTCTGCCTGATTGTGTGTACAGGATAGAACTATATATTGTCTACTTGACTTTATTTACAATATATATTAAGCTACCTTACTGTGTATACATGGTAGAATTATATAATGCTTACCTGACTGTACGTACAGGGTAGAACTATATTATGTTTGAGGGGCTGGAGTCACTAATACTTTACATCCAGTGGTTATCATGAGATCACATTGAATCAGGTCATACTCCCGTAGTCTTGAGGAATGAGACTCATTTGGTTATCATCTCCGAGCATGAGTCCTTATTACTGTTTCCTTACCACTTTCAGAGAACGTTATCTGATTGTGGTCGGATAACAAAAACGGGATAGATTCACGGTTATATTTAAATTTCTTGAATTTTATTCTTCATTTAATCTCTTAAATTATTATGCATTTGATTATTACAAGTGTACTGGTTAGTGTGGGATTTACTTATCTGACATTATCGAATTTTTATAATTGGATAATTACAAGTTCTAGCGGCGACAAGGGAAAAGGAAAGTTTTCCTACTGTATGTTACTTGCTTAGTTCTTTTATCTATGTATGTATTGGTTTTTGAATATATTATATTGTATAAATAGGTTATAGGTTCGAGTGTGATAAGGATTCCTTTGGAATGACAAGAACGATTTTAGGACGAATTGAAATAACTTTTGAGTTAAGGTAATGATAGTTTAAGGTTTTTAAAACTTCACATTAGGTTAGAATGAATATATAGTTTTGTTAATGCAATATATAATGTTATGGGGTGGATTGTGAGTTCTTTGGCATTTTCACCAAGTGAGCAGGTTTTGTTGAAGAGTTTTAAAGGTCGGGTTTTTCGGTGTAAGCTTAGAAGTAGAGAAGGTGTTGTCAAAAAAAAATTACAAAATTTAGAGAATTATTTAATTCATCTAAATGTACTTTGAGGTTTAAGATTCATTTTTTAATCCTATGTGGTTAATACAGTTTTATAATTGACGATTACAAGATCTTAATCTGAATTGTTTATTGATGGAGAGAAGAAGGCTACTAGATATGCGATAAGAAGTTTATTCTCATTGTTTGTTCGATAATTGACTCGCGAGATTTGACGAGTGAGATTAAGAACATACAATTAAAAAGAGAATAGACTTGTGAAACGATAGCTGAGAGTAAATGTATGTGAAATAGACTTGTGAAGTCTGAATTGGCAAAGGTGTTGTAAGTATTTCGGTATTAATATAACTGATAAAAGTACCAGTTATGACCAATAGAAAACTGGTTAAAATGGAAGTCCAAATGATTCATGTACGTAAACCTTGAACATGGATTTCTTCGAAATTGAAAGTATCGAACTAATGCAATTTTAAACACTTGGGAAAATGTTGGAATAGACTCAAATTAAACTCAAGCGATTGAGAATCGTTCGAAAAATGTAATATGAAATTGCGACTTTTGAGAAGCACAAGATATGAATATCTTGGGTTTTAGAATAAGGTAAGTACTGGTTGCATGCTTAGCTCGGGAAAACCTATTCTATAAAATATTGGTTTAATTCGTAATCAATTGAGGGTTGCTTCTAAAAATAGTCTCAACAAGGAAAAAAGAGACACGTGGCTATTGAAAACGTAAAATGGAAATTGATTAGACAATCGAATCTTGAATAGGAAATCACAATAAGATTGTGATATGGTCAGTCAAGTTGTCTAAGTCAGTTTCTAAGAAAATAAAATACTTTGAAGTAAAGTATTGTCTCCTTTTCGAAACAAAATGTCAGGTGAAAAATATAATAGAACCATGGTGTAGAGCAATCAAACAACTTCTAAAAAAGTATAAAATTCTGACTGTTTATTACTCAAGTTACTTATCCATAAGTAATGTTGAGTATAGTGGTTCTATGAATCAAATAAAGTACTAATAAAATGAATGGAAATACACGAGTTAGAATGAATCTTTGTTAACATTGATTTAGATGTTGTTACAAAACAAAGATCAACGAAAATTCTAACTTGAAAACGAAAATTGTAGTGATAAGATCAACGTGTTAAAAGTTAAGGTATTGGGGAAAATGTTCTAATAATAGCTTGGATTGGTTGTTAAACATCAACACAAGTGATTGTGTTTTGAGATTTGAGATACCCAAATAATCACTTCTAAGAACATTAAGTTATGATGTTTATCACTACAACAACAACAACATAGCCTCAGTCCCAAATTAACTGGGGTCGGCTACATGGATCAAACTTTTCCATTGTGCTGGATTAAATGCAATTGATGGGATGTTTATCACTACAACCTGAAATATAGTAAAGGAAGAGATAGACATACTGATTGAGTATCGGTAAATAAGTTGTATAGGACGTCAGTATGAGCTCCTATATTGTGAGAATTTCCATTTGTAAGACTTAAAAGATTGAAATAGCATCATTTAAGAATTTGATTAGTCATTAAGTTAATTGGAGTTTGGAGATTCAAATTTTTGATAATAATGGAAAGATGAATTCATCAAAAGTAATTTGATGAATAATAAGATACAAAGTTATCTTACATAGTCTCTTGAAAAGTACCGAATTTCTTTTTGAGAAAAAGAAAAGTCAAGATATTTGAGACTAATGGAAATAAGTAAGGCAATAAAAATAGTTTAATTGTTTGAGTTGCAAAGTTTCTCTGTTTCAAATTAAGATTAGTTAAGGAAGACTTCGATTCATTAAATGATAAAAAGAAGTCGCACCATCTTTAGCTATATTTTTAAAAAGAGAAGAGATATAAATTTTCTTTCTAAGTCAAGATTAAGGAGTTGTAAGTGACTTGGTTGTTCGGTGAAAGTCATAGTAAGTTTGTAAGGGGACTAAGAACAAGGTCAATATGAGAATAGTTAAGATTGACAAAAACTAAATGGAATAGACTCAATGTATAAAATAAAATAAGATCTTGAGATGACTTGTGACTGCTAGAAGTAACACAGATGGACTCCTTTAGTCAAGGTAAGGCACTGGAGTAGTTTTGCAAGACCAAAAGTCTAAGTAACTTCATTTCATAATCACGATTCATTCACAACGTAGGAAGTTAGTGTGATACGTCCACCCATCTTTGAATAATCGAATGAATTGGGGACAGTCGGTATAAAAGAGTCTATGAAGTTTCATCAGAGTCAATAGGAGGCTTAAGTATAGGCAACTAAATGGTTAATATATTCTCACATTAGTATAAAAAATGAGAATTTCAGGTTAACGAGTCTCGATCAAATTAGAATGTCAAACTATAAGTTTGATGGAACTTAATATATTTTCACAAGGATTTTATAAGGAGTCAAACTCCGAATGTGAAAGTTTTGAACTAAAGTATTGTATAACTAATATCAGTGAATATATTGTATATTGGTTCAATTGTAGTGTGACACCATCTGATTAGTCAGTGGTAAAGTTTAAAGCACTAATTATTATAAATTGGAGATGATGTAAGATGTTTGTATGTTGGTGAAGATATAACTGAAATGAAAAGGAATGCGTGATTTACAGCTTAGTTAGTAAGCTTTATCTTTGTTAGGTTGGAAATATTGAATATAGTGTAGTGTATCTGACTTGATATGTTTGGAGAATTGAATATTCTTCAATTGTAATTGAGTTGAAATGAAAAAGAGATAACATATTTATAAACTTCTATGAAATACAAGATAAAAGTTATACTATGAGAGTATAATCATCGAATATGTTGATATTTTTGTTTAAAAACGTATGTCTACTCAAGTTAAGGATAATTGTCACTATTCAGGTAATGAGAGAAGTTGGTGAATAGTAAGTAATTAAGATCTGGAATTGTTAATTGCTTTCTAGTCCACAATTTAAATAATATTGCGAGTAGATATTTAGAGAATGAGTCAGAGTTGCACGATGTGTCAAGTTTCTATTTATGATTAGATTGGGAATTCGAGATCTCTTGTCATGGGGTAACAAATGTATTATAAGATCTATAGTCATGGGATGACTTTTGTGATTTCTGGTTTCTAGTGAGGAACGCTGGAATGATGATGGATCAGATATATATGCAACTCTACTTACTATCTAATATTGTGCTCAAGTATTATTTGTATCGATATGTAATTTTAGACTGATGATAGTCTAAGAATTAATCGACCAATAATTCAAATAAAAAATGGATGATTTGAGATGAAAGAGTAAGCTAGGATATGTACCAGAGTTAGGGTGGATATGGAAATAATTATCAATGGGTTGCGAAATAGTATTTAGATTAGAATGAGAAATGCGTTATGAAAAGAAAGATAGGTTAGGTCTTCCTATATATTAATACTTGAATGGGACTCGAGGCATGACATGAGAAATGAAGTAAGGTTATCGGATATTCCAAAAAGTTGATTGTTTAACTCGTTAGAAATTCACAAATTGTCAAGATTGGCAAAGTAACGGAGATAACTTTTCATTAAGCCAAAATATTAGAAATTGAAAAGTTAAAATGATTATGATCTCTACCACCGAGTTGTTGAATACAACGAAAGTGATTGGGTCCACTTAATGGTTAACCTTGGAAATAGTTTTACAAGTTTGGATTAAAAGAGTTGTATATAAATGATCATTTTTGTTCATATGTAAGTTTAAATTTTGATGATGAGATTTTTAATTAGTTAGGAAGATTGTGACATCCAAGAATTTTATAAACTTGATTAGGCGACTAATTAAGTATTTTGGAATTTAATTTGGGATTTAGGTATCCGAGGTGGGGCCCATGTATTACGGATCGGAGATCATAAATTTTAATATTATTGTTGTGTGATGTGTGTTTATTTGATGCATTATACACTATTTCGATGGTCAAGTGGAGTGTATACACGGTATTCGCGAGTTTAAAATGCGTTGGGAATATTTCTCAATTTTTGTTGATATTTGGCTATTTTTTAGAATTTAATTTGGGTATAAACTATAAAGGTAATCATGAAATTAAATAAAATAACTAATAAATTGGTGGGTTCATAATGACACACAGGGTGACACGAGTAGGATGTATAATAGTGTGCATACCCGAGGTTAGTCGTTGGCGTGCATGGCAAATTTATAGCCGCGAAAATACATTTGTGTATATGTATTTATATATATATATATATAGTTTATATATAAATATATACAAATCAATCCCATTGTTTGAATTAAATAAAAATATACATTGGATTCACCTCTAGATACGCGTAGCATGATCATTGAGGAGTTGAAATGGTTGGACGATTTAGTGGTGTTGGTGAGGTGTATACACGCCTCGACATGTGTGACATCCATTCTCAAGAAAAATTTAAGGTATGGTGGTATTAAACCATAAGATCTACCTCGAGATACGCGTTACGTATCTCGAGGAGATCAAAAAAATTAATCACAGTGAATCGGTCAAGAGGTGGTGATTATCTTGTCGATATGCACAAAATTGATTTCGAGATACGTAGTACGTATCTCGAGGAAGATTAAAAGGAATATATATAAATGAAATCATTATATTTGCCTTAAGATTCGTGCGATGCGAATCTTGAGGAAATCGAGTATATATTTTCACAAATCAACAGAACATACACCGACTAACCTCGAGATACGTACATGAAGATCAAATTTAAATTATTAAAATGAAACATTATATTTGTCTCGATATTCGCTTGATGCGAATCTCGAAGAAATTCTAATATATATCTTCAACAACCATCGTATCCTCTATAGTTCAAACCAGTGGAAGAAAAAAAATTTGATTGACAATAAGACCAAGACGAAGAGTGGGAGGAGAAAATCAAACGAGTGGGAGATGAGATCAACGATAGAAGCGGGGATAAGGTGAGTGTGTTTAGGGATGCAAATAGGTAGGGGGAATACCCATGGGTGATGGAGATTTACCTTAACGGGTATGGGTATGGAGATTTTAAATGGGGATGGGGTGGGAATGGGTATAAAATCTTATACCCACAAGGGTTTGTGTATTGGTATAGATAATAAAATATACCCACGGGTAATCCCCACGAAGACACCAGCGAGTCATCCCCACGGGGATACCCATCTACCCATAGGGATCCTCATATATCAATTTATACATCATATGATATTTAGTATGTATATATATACCATATACTATTATATATAAATATAACATAATATTACATAGTTTCCACTCTGAAATACTCATACATATTACAAAAACCTTTTAATGAAATTTATAATTTTAATTTATTTGGTTAATTAATAACTATATGTTTTGTTTTGAATTGTTTGCAACTATATTTATATTTTACAATTTTAGGATCAAAAGTACTGAAAAAAATTGATGACTTGGTGGTTTAAAGAGATAGTAACTTTAAAGAATATTTAGAATTCGAACTTTTTGTTTTGCATATGCCAATGATTTTGTAGAAACTTAATTATAAGTGTTAGCACTTAGTCGTTAGAGTTTTTTTTGAATGATATGTTGAATTTTTTATTTTTGTTGAAATTTCAACAATTGCGTTGTTATGTATGTATATTTGACACCTTATTTGTTACAAATCTTTTTTGAGAATCCCCGCGGGGATCCTCAATAGGGAATATAATGGGGAAAAAAATTTCCATGGGGATTCCTCATCCCCGCAAAAATCCCTATGAAAATCTCTACCGTGATCCCCAATGGGGAATGAAATGAGTAAAATATTTTATCCATGGGTATTCCTTACACCCACGGGGATTTGATGGGTATGGGGATGAGTATGAGAATTCATCCCTAGATGGGTATAGGTATAGGAATGGGTATGGGTGATCAATTCTTTAGTGGGTATGGGTATGGGAATGAGGTCCTCATCCCCTACCCTACCCATTTGCATCCCTAAGTGTGTTTTTCTGTTGGTGTCATTGAGGTTGTTTGTTGGGTTGTTCTGTGGTTGTTGTGGTTGTTAATGGAGGTGGGAGGAAGTGGATGGCAAGAGAATGATCTCCCCTGCCTAAACCCAACCCCAATAAAAATTGAAAAGTTTTTTAAAAAAAATCCATGCTTGTTGATCGAACAACAGAGGAAGATGAGGGAGGTTTGATCCCTAACCGGATCGAACCGGGTCTAGTCCGGTTCAGGTATCAAACCCCAAATAAAAAAAGGAGAAATTATTAGAAAATAGAAAGAAAATCCAAAAAAATGAGAAAAAATCAGAAAAAAAAAATGTATTTGAGCCAAATAAATTGAAATTGTAGATTTTTATGAAAAATAAAGAATTTGGGATTTTTTCAAGGATTTATATTAGAGTTTCCTCCTAATGCGTGCTACGATACCCGAAAATGCCCAAAATTTAATAAAATATTTTAAAGTCTAGTCTAGGTTAATTTTTGATTTCGAATCACAATTTAGAGTCAAAATTGGGATTCAGGCATCCGATGAGTTGATTTATGGTAATTTTAGGGTTTTCGAGTCGATGTGGGACCGATAAATATATAAAAGTTGGAAAAATTATATTTAAGCCTAAACAAAGTAATTTTCAATGCCGAACAATAATTTTGAGTCAAAAATGAAATCCGAGCATCGGAGAATTTATTTTGGAAGTGTGTTAAGGGTTTTGGGATGTGATTGAGTTGATTTAGCTACAACTAAATGGAAAAAAAAATTGTGGAATTATTATGGAAACTTATTGAGTTTATAAATGAATTGTAGGATTATAATTGGAGCCCATGTGGACTAGTTTACCGACTCGGAGCGCAAGGGAGTTGCCATAACGCATTTGTAAGGTTAAGTAAATCCCATAATAACCTTTACATTATATGATTATAATTTTGTATAAATTGCATTAAACCTTGATATTGTATTTTTTTTGTACATGCATACACGGGTAGAGAGGATAAGTTGATTTGAGTCTCCTTATAGTGTCTGTCTGACTGTGTGTATAGGGTAGAACTATATATTGTCTACTTGATTGTATTTACAGGGTATATTAAGCTACCTGACTATGTATACAGGGTAGAATTATATAATACTTACCTAACTGTATGTACATGGTAGAACTATATTATGATTGAGGGGTTGGAGTCACTCATACTTTTCGGTGTAGGCTTAGAAATAAAGGAGGTTCTGCCGAAAAATTCTTATAGAATTATTTAATTCATCTAAATGTACTTTGAGGTTTAAGATTCATTTTAGAATCCTATGTGGTTAATAAAGTTTTATAATTGATGATTACAAGATCTTAATCTTAATTTTTTATTGATTGAGAGGTGAAGTCTGCTAGATTATTAAGGGATTAAGGTAATCTAGGCCGGTCAGATGCCCTAATTAGGTGGGGTCTGATATGAACTTTAAGTTCTAAAAGGTGTTGCATTGGGTGGTTGAGTTATCATTAAGGGATGTTTTGTTTTGTCTGAATCATTCTATTCTATCATAACTTTCATTTACTTGTGGGTAATATGTTTCCATTTGAAGAACACTACTATTTAAAATTTCTATAATTAAAAGTTAAGATGAATTTGATTGAAATTAGTATATAAATAATGAAAAGAGAATATGATTGGAAGTATTCATTTGCTCGAGAAAGCAAAGTGATGAGTTTGTAGGTATTTGACAAGTTATTAATTAGATTAAATAGTATAATGTACATTGATTTTAGATATAAATGATGATATTACACTAAGTATTCTCTTGTTTTTGTGATTTCAAGATTTAATTAGAAAAATGAAGAAATAGAAGAAAAAGAAGAAGAAGAGCAAAACAGTCAACTTGAGAAGAGGTCCAGCGATTTATCAGCGATATGAAATTACACTAAAAAGTTTCCACCAAAATCAGCGGCAGAGAAGAGCCAGCGAAGCATCAGCAAATTAGGAATTACACAAGAAATCATCAGATGAACCAGTGGAGCACAAAGAGCTAAATCTAGTGATTAGCTCAGCGAATTGTGAACAAAATGGAATTGTTGCAAATCGTTGAGGTCGGTGACGAGTTTTTTTAGATAAAACAAGGAATTTGAGTTTATCTATAATATGTATAGTTAAGGAAACTAAAAATAGGACCTTATGCTTCGAGATTAGTCTCTCTCTCTCTATCCATTTCTCTCTCTCTGAGCCTTTTATTAGTCATTATTAGTTTTAAAGTTATTAGGTTTTAGTTTGTTGTTCATTGCTTTTGGAGACTCTTTGAAGATTTATTTGAGGCATTTTACATTAATGTCTTTTATTTATTTATTTAGTGCAATGTTTATTATTAATATAAGTGAGTAGTTTATTATTCTAAACAATACTCTGGACATGATTGTAACCCATTCAGTAATTTATTCATGATATGGGATTTATGCGTTTAATGCTTTAAATCAATCACACATGTTAATCATGGATTTAATAAGTTGTTTTTCCGTATTACAACTAATGATTCTTTATATTGAGTGCATAGTGGCCAATATGTTTCTAGTATATGGTATCTAAATCTATGTCTATGATTATTGACAACAATTATAGAAGTAGTAACTAGGACTAATCTATAGGGCAATATTACCCAAGTGGATGTTCTAGATGATTATGTTTTAGATTATTTATTAATTAGCATATTATGATTAATATTTGATTTAGATTAGGTATGACTTTTATTGAGTGTTAATGCTATCGTAATTTCTAGTTTATTGTGTTTTATCTAATAAGTAGATTTACAATGATAAGGATACGCCTTATTTTCATTGAATAAAAAAAAGTTGATAGTTTGCTAAAGGCTATCAACCTATTGTGATTAGAGTTTAATGATTTGGGATCATTATATAAATATGATGATTGATTATAACTATGCTTTAATGAAAATGCTCATAAATGACGGTTTACATATCATTGTCTAAGATGTATTGTTTAGATATTTAATTTATATTGATTATTTTATTGTTTGTTTGAATTGTATTAGATTAGTTTATTAAATTTAAATTGTTTATAGTTTGATTATTTTAATTAATTGATTATTTTATTTTTAGATTGATAGTGTATAATTTTTGTTTTAATTAGATTAGTTAAATTAAAGCAAATTAAATCCGATAAAAATTTAGGGTAGTCTAAATTCTTAAGAGATTTGTAAAATCTTTGTGGAGACTATATCTCATCTACCACTACTACAAATAATAGGAAAATACGAGAAATTATTGTGCGCGCTCGACACATGTCAACAGTGAATGCTTATAGTGATTCAAGGTTACTGATATTATAGGGCGGAGTTTCTCTCTCGGCTAACATTTTCCTCATTTAAGCCCAATCTGCCTTACCACATCTCATTTCCAAGCATTTCAGATAATCTATTGACACTGACAAGAAAATGCAAACTTTGATTAATCTATCAACTACAACTCACACATCATCGTGCTGACGCCAAGATCTTGCTAATTTTGTTTCACAAATTTACAATTATACTTTGTTTTTACCATCAGATATAGACAAGAATCTGCGTAACCCTTTAGATTCTCAATATATAGTCTTAATCTACTGAATAAATCTCATATTTCTTTGTAATTTCAACAACACTAATCATTATCTCAAACAATTCACAATTTTTGTCGTATATTTCAATACGATATGACATTACCTGTATAATCAATGTAAAGAGATTTTATGAGATTATCGAAACAATTCTTGCCTAATATCTTCCTAAAGTGAAATTTTCTAACGCATATAGCACAATTTCATTAGACAGTCTAATCTGAAAAGTAACCATTAATAGCCAAATCTTGGTATATCAAATAGTTTCAATTAGACTTCTTAACCATAACCCAGTTAATTATTCATTTAGTTCAACTCTACTCTGAACTTCAAAGAACATATTTGTAATTACCAATTCCAACAACTCAATTAATGATGTGCCTGTGAGACTTCATTTCATCATCATTATTACAAATCACTCTAAAGAGATAAATTGAGGAGTTTCTATTATATTTACACTCCGTGTTCTTTTCTCTATTCAAAGTATTGATCATCAATCACTTTGTATGGGTGATTTCTCAGAGTAAATTCATTATATTCAATGATTTAAGTTATTTACTTCACTTCTAATTCCTTTCACTCTATTAGCCTTACTCTTCAAACTCTCATAGTTTGAAGATTTTCATCTTATATTGAACCAACTCTTTGGTTTTCATACTTCTCATTTGTCTTCTAGTGTTTCCTATAAGATTCTCTAATCTCAGGGATAATTAAAAGTCTCTCCAAATCCCTTTCACTTGGGTAAATTACTATTTTAAACCCTACAATGAATAAATCAACTTACACAACATATCGAATTGAATTGGTTCACAAATAAGATGGGATCTACACCCATATTTGCCTACACAATTGAGTGATCAAAATTGGGAATAATAGTCCTTCATTCTTCATAGTCATTACTGCAAACTTCATAGAATCATATATAATCTTCCCAACATCGATAACCCTTCTCATCACTATATGGTAAAGTAAAGCAGCTCTAGGGTTCTTCATTTCAAAGTGTTGCTTAGTTGGATAAAAACATACATATATGAATATAACTCCAACTCTTCGTAATTTTCCTAAAATAAGTGGTTTTAATAAACTTCGGGTGTCTTTCACTATCAAGCGCAAATCATTTCCTTGAGGTATCTCCAATGTGTCTTGAATTATCTCATAGGGATAGGATTACTTATAGACATAAATGACATACGGGTAATCCTCCTACGTCATATGTTTGTTTTGTAGTAAACCAAAAAATCTATTCAATCTCGTAGGCGAAATATTGATTTTCTTCCCTTGCACTACTACTTTATCCCATTCTTTACTAACATGCTCATTCGCATAAAATCTTCGTACAATTTTCGAACATCCTCTTTCTCTATTACCTGCATAGTCTCTCAAAAGTTGCTCATATCCTTGATCCCCGATGATGTTCACAATATTATCCAAATACTTGCTCACATTCTGAATATTTAAACCCTCTCTCTGAAATTATGACCCTCTTCTGATCACTATGATACCTCCTCCAAGCTCTAGGTCTCACAAATAAATGAAGGTCATAAGGCACAAATGACTAGGGTCTGGATTCTCAAAATATTCTTCCTTGTCAGATGAAAATGGGGATTGTTCTCTAAGCTCACCCCTCCCTAGTCTAGGATCTCTAATACTAACTCCGGTATGTATAATATTTATTACATGGCATGTATACTTCTGCTTGGGTTTTGCTTGCACTACCCCCTTCCCTTTATCTTGCTTACTACTCCTACTTTTTCCCCTACCTCTTCCCGCCATAAAAATACTCAATAATGATGAAATAGTTAAATTGAAATCTTGTATTTGAGAATTCCAAACTATCAAGGTAAGGAAAACAAGTTTGTAAAAAGTTGTTATCATTGAATCTCGAAAGAGTTGAAGATAATACGTCTAAAATAATTTTATCAACATGTTACTATCATAAATATTTATATATTGGAAAATTTCGTAGAAACCCCTAAACTCATCTGAAAACCCATATTCAAATTGAAAATCTTGTTTAAACCTATTTTCAAAAACAATTTGCAATAAAAATTCAAAAACCACATTCGTCGAAAATATCATCAAAACCGATTTTTCAAAACATCAAAATCAAAAGAACGTTAGAGTATCAATTTTTTACCTTTTTGAGAGTGAGTCCCCCAAGTTATATGCTCTATTAGCTACTTGGACTCCCTCTCCAAACTTCAATCCGAAAAACACCACCTAAGCCTTACCTTAGTTATATGAACTTGAATTCGAATTTTTATGGTTGAATCACTCCTAAATAAGGCGGAATATACTTAAATAAGCTATAAATCAAGTTTTGAAGGGTTAAATCTAGATAAAAACCGATTAATAATCGAATGGGTGCAAGAGTTTTAGGTGTGAAAGGGTTTATGGTTTGGCGATTTGAGGTTTTGTTTTTAAAAACATGGATTCATGCTCAATAAATCATAGTTAAGTGAATTCGATGATAAACCACCAGTTAAATCGCTGAAAATTGGTCTCGGTGGTCCACCGACTAGCTCAACGATTCATAGTATAAACCTGAATCACTGACAAATCACTGAGTAATTTTTACACTAAAAATTCTGCAAACTACTACCGATTTTCCCAGCAATTTCTTGTATTATTTGGTATCATTAGGAAATCGTTGACCAATTCATGTTGTTTTTCCAATATATCAAATGTTTTACTAATTTATCACATATATTCATCATATTTAAGGTATAATTGTATTCAACAAAAAATATTATAAAATGAAATATTGATTTGTAACTAGGAAACATTATATTACTAACTAACTACTTTTATTAAAGACAAATATAGTTCAACTGAAAAACAACTCGATCGTCCCCTCTCAATTGGAAATATCCAAAAAAAAAAAGGAGAGAGAGAAAATAAATATTTTAACTATCCTGAATCTACTAATGCGGAAAAACATTGGCTCGATCAACCCCCTATACGAAATTATTTCGGAATCATATTCCTAAAATATCCCTATTATAAGAGTCAAAAGTTGAGAGAACATAAAAACAACTAACTAATATTAATACTAAAACTGAAGGTAAAGATAGAGTAAGGGCTACCTCCCATAGAGCACTTTTGTTTATAGTCATTGCATTGACTTAATAGGTGAGATCACTCGTCGTTCACCTTGAGCAAGTCAAACAGACCATCAACCAATTCTTCATCATTCCTAACATATTCGGCTTCTTTATCATTCTCAGCATCTGCATAACATCTTTCTATAGGTCCGTTAAACTCATGGTAGTTGTCCTCTTCAAGGTAATCATCACAATAAGAGTTCTCTCCTTCGTATCCATTGTCATAATTGTTGTTTTCAAAGTAATCGTCCATCTTGTAACATCCTGAAGACATAAATAATCATTTCTCATCCTAAACGTAACTATTCATTGTTCTTTATCGAGAACAACTCCAACCTTCTTAAGAAAAGTTCAACCCATCAATATCACTTCATCCTTTTCAATCTGTGGTACCACTAAGAAGTTGGTGAGATATTTGAGCCATCCCACTTGCACTAGCACATTCATCGACATTCCTAGTGGAAATATCTTATCACCATTTGCTTTATTGACAACAAAAGGTAGTATAAAATCAATCCTCAAGTTGGCCTATCGGCACCATTGTTCTGGTAAGATATTCAGATCAGCCCCTGGATCAAGTAGAACACCAAAAAAACTGACTTCATTGATCAAAACGTGGAGGAAGAGTTTCCAGAGGTCATCTTTGTAAATTTCAATCAGATGTCCTAGATCTTGAAGCTTTAGTTGTTCATCAATAAATTCTTCTTTTGCCAGTTGTGTCCCTACTTGTTGTCGCACTTTAAGTTGTGGCTCTTCAGGTTGCTACTTATTTGATTTCTTCTTCTTATTGTGCGGCTTTTTATGCATCTAAAGTGTAATTGTTTCATTTTTAACGATTTCACTCGCATTTATGTAAACATTGAACTTCTTTTCATTATGCTGCAGACTTTGTTTCTCAGGCTTGAGGTTGATAATTTCCATATCTTGTTCAACAAAATTTTCATAATAAGGTTTTAACCTATGACCATTTATGTGATGTCCCCAAATTCCGAGGCAACCTTAGGGCCCGCCATGTCGCATCCCACGTCACCTAGCCTTACCACGTCATGGCCCACTTATCTATGACACATCGCGGCCTAACTAGTTGCTTACACTTTTTCAACTAACCTTAGTTTCACTAATTAATCTCTATATAAGTATTAATGATTTAGTTAGCCAGTTATTCAATTTATCAAGTTATATTACAATTTTACAATGGAAGTCTTTTAATGAGTAAGTTATGCAATATTTAACAATCCTAAGCAGTGAAAAACTCGGCGAAAATATACCATGTATATATCAATGCGAGATAAATATAACAAAAGTTCCATATGGATGTATTCAGTGTTCTACAGTCCCCAAACCCAATAAAAGTAAATGCATATATATTGTAGTCACACACAAGCTAGCGTCTCTATCTCGGAGGTAGTCGCCCAATACATCCTTGCTCTTGCCCTTGCTCATCGAAGGATCTGCACTCGGTCACCCAACAAATATAGTGATGAGTTCAATGAGTAAAATCCTAAGAGAAGTCCACACAATATTCATGAAATAAAATTGATAAACTACAAGACATGCAAATATAACACCTGGCAATAGTACGTCATATTATCATGAATGTAAGCAGCACACGACAAGCAAAAATAGTGGCGTAAAATAAACAACATTTACAAATTAAACAAGCTCGAAAATAAAGCAATAATAAATAAACAACCATATAATTCTGAGAAAACCCTAACCTAAACTAGCCACTAATCGATAAAACTGAATAGGAACCACATATATGCTTACAAGCTTATAGTGACTAAACCCCAACTTTGGTAAACGGCATGGTCCTTTCCCGATGCTGTTACACATTAAGACCACCCTAATCCCTCCCGACGGTCGCAGGTATACCCTACTGTCGTCGACATGAGCATTATCGCAAGTAACTCGGCAAGCGATTTAGCCACAACCAACATATACGCAAACTAAAATAGGAGTGAAACCCCATGTGTGCCCACCATCGGTCACACATGTAATCTGATACCGATAAAACAAAATCATAAATTCTGTGAGGCATTCCAATGGGTTTACGCACCTCAATCCGTGTTCTAACTTCTCTGGACTCCAATATCCGATCCGACAAGCTTCCTGACACCGAGCTATGGTCCCCTAAGTCCTTGAAGTCAGTTAAGTGTGTTTATTCTGTATTCAAATTGGTTGAATATATTTCAAATCAATCTTCTTAAATCAGCCCCCCTAAAGACTAAAATAAGTCTCAATTTCAATCTTATGTTACAACGCATTTTTAGGTATGAAATGGCCCAAATCTCAAAATCTTCCACCAATACAAATATTGTTGATCTCTATCTTAGCTTTTCGAAAAGTTTTAGTTTGCAAAATTTCGATTTAAAAGGAAAGAGATATCATAATTCTACTAAACATAGCCCTAATTAGAACCTAATCCGACCAGCGGACTTAGAAAATTTATTTCACCCAATATATAGTTCCAAAAAATGTGATTTTCAGTCACAAGGTAGCTAATATACCCAATAACAACATACTAAAAAATCAGTTATTTGGATAAGTAGTTAGGGAGTTATGCCTTTAATAATTTTAGTTTCAAAAATTTCATAATGCATTCAATTACTTATTTGTATAGCACTTTTGTACATGAAAACATTGGTATTACAAGATCTCTAGTTGAACAAAGTTGTTCCCCTTTGAATAAACTTTCAAATGCCACCAGTTTGGGTCGATTCGGATCTAAAATGAGCAAGTTATGACCAGATTATATAGGCTAATTTCTAATATAACATGCAGAATTCTAGTTTTGGTCTTACAACTTCAAAAATTCATATCTATTTGATTTCAAAACAAATTTAAGAACTTCAATATAGCTAGATTATTAGCATGAAATGAGGAATCCAAATATATAAACCAATTTCAAATACTTAATCATCTACCCTATGAAATTAGCCAAAAACCAGAACTTATTTCAATTTGAACTAGAGAGATGTGTACCTAATTGATGTACCACCCTAGTTTGAGAACTTCTCACCAATCTTCCATGGATCCCTTCTCTCCATTAACCTCCTTCTCCAGCAAGTTCTCTTGATTCATAAGCTAAAAATAAAAATGGTTTACTTGCTTGTATTGATTTTATATATTAAGGTAATATTGATTCCTAGCCATTGATCTCCATGTATTTAAGTATCTCGAAGCTCATTTAATGATCCACACCTTAACATGTATCCCACTAACTCTCATTATCTCAATCCAAGTGACACTAATGAGCTACTCATATAGTTCCTAGATGTATCAATACATATCTTTAAAAAAATCCTATAGTTCCAATTTAAATTATTAACTAAAGGACTTGGTTTATTTAATCTAATCAACTTAGCTTAGGCCCATTATAATACATGTGGCTAGTGTTTTTAGAACCTCGTATGGACAAATTAATGGTTCCACTAATTCCTCGACTACCCGTCGCCCGGTCCCCGCGTCTCAGCATGCATTTCGAGGTACGTCATAGCCTATTGTTTAAATTGAATCAACTTAGCCTATGGTTACATTACCCATTTTAATTGATTAACTAGTCATCTTAACATGAATTAGTCGAGTTTCTTAGTGTACCCGTAGTTTACTTACCCGGTTCCCGTCTCACCAACTCGCCCGATAGCAACGTACACACATGCGATGCAAATACAATAATAATAATTTTAAACACCACATATACACAACCATCATTCACAAATAATATATTCCATCGGTTCTCATGTCCGAGTCATCCGAGTATCCACGTAACGCCCGAATTTTGACCGTTAATCCTCGAGATTAACGTTAATCCTAGTTTAATTAATTTAGGTCGTTACAGTTTACTTTAAATATTTTTTCTATTTCGAAGCTTTCTATTTCTACAATGCGTCATGAGGCAATATATTCATAACCATAAAGGTCATATCTATTTTGAACGGAGTTTTCCAGGAAATAATTGAAGTCTTGAACAAAAGAGTAGAACTTTCTCTCTTGCTTAAAAAAATTTAGGAACTAATTTCTTATTATGAAATGCTTTGGTTTTATCGTTATAAATTTATGTATTTTCATAAGCAGCATTCCTAAGTTCTTCTAATTCTTGAAGACTCAACTTACGTTAGTTTCCTGCTTCATTATAATTCATGTTACATGATTTATTGTCTAATAGGCTTTAAGTTCTAGTTCTAATGGTAAATGACATATTTTCCCAAATACTAACTTATAAGGTGTCATACCTATGAGTATCTTAAATGTTGTTCTCTATACCCATAATGTGTCTTCTAATCTAAGACTCAAATCCTTATGTGTTGGACTAACTGTTTTTTTTTTTTTTTTCGGTATTGACTTAATTTCTTTATTTGAAGTTTTAGCTTGTCCACTAGTTTGTATGTGATATGCAGTAGATGTTTTATGTGTGATTTTATACATAGCAAGTAGATTAGCAACTAATCTATTACAAAAAATGTGAACCTATATCACTAATAAGTACTCTAGGTGCTCCAAAAACTGTAAAAATCTTTGATCTAAGAAAATTAACCACTATTTTTGAATCATTAGTTTTAGTAGCTTTTGCTTCTACCCACTTAGACATATAATCTAGGTCCCATGAAATATATACCCCATATATCAAACACTTCATAAAAAAAAAAATAGGAAGTAAAGGTATTTGATTTCTATGTCCTAAGTTTCCAATTCGTTGGCAATTTGGACAAGATTTTGTATAAAGAAAATAATCATGAAATAGAGTGGGCCAAAAGAAATCGAAATCTAAAATTTTACGAGCAGTTCTACGTAGACCAAAATATCCTTTATAGGCGTAAGTATGGCAATGGGATATGATTGATTGTACTTCCGACTGTAGTATGCATCTCCTAATTATTTGGTCAGTACAAATTTTTCATAAATAGGGATCATCCCATAAATAATGTTTAGAATCCCTTTTAATTTTATTCTTTTAAGCTCTCGTCAAATAAGGTGATAACCTATTGGTGGTAAGATAATTAACTATATCAACGTACCATGGGCCATCAATCTTTATATCATATAAATATTCATTCGAAAATCCATTCCTTGATGGTATAGGTGGTTCTCCATTTTCTAACCTACTTAAATGATCTGCTACTACATTTTTGGCTCATTTCTTATCTTTTATAGTAAGGTCGAATTCCTGTAAAAGTAATATCCATCTTATTAGTCTTGGTTTAGCATCTTGTTTTCTCATTAAGTATCGCAATGCTGCATGATCTATATAAATTATTATTTTTTTCCTAATAAATAAGTTCTAACTTTTTCTAAGGCGAAAACTACCACTAAAAGTTCCTTTTCAGTAACGGTATAGTTATGTTGGGTTGGATCTAGTGTCCTAGAAGCATAATATATAACGTGAGAATCGTTTCCTACTTTTTGACCTAAAACAGCTCCAACTGCATAGTTACTAGCATCACACATTATTTCAAAAGGTAACGACCAATCTGGTGATTTAATCACAGGTGTGGTAGTTAAAGAATCCTTTAATTTATTAAATGCTATCTTACAATCATTGGTAAATTCAAAAGGAACGTCTTTTTGTAAAAGTTTGCATAAAGGTTGTGTTATTTTAGAAAAAAATTTCACAAATCTTCTATAAAATCATGCATGGCCAAGAAATGAACGTATTTATCTCACTGTAGTGGGGTAAGGTAACATTTTGATTACTTGAATTTTTGTTGGATCTACCTCTATTCCTTCATATGACACTAACTATATGTCCTAATATAAGTCCTTGATCTACCATGAAATGGCATTTTTCATAATTTAGTACTAGATTCTTTTTTATGCATCTCTTAAGCATTTTAGTTATATTAATTAAACATTCATCGAAAGAATTTCAATAGTAGTAAAATCATCCATGAAGACTTCAATAAGATTTTCCACATAATCAGAGAAAATACTAACCATACACTTTTGAAAAGTTGTTGGAGCATTACATAAACCAAAATGCATACACGTCTATAAGCAAATGTACTAAAGGGGCAAGTAAAAGTTGTTTTTTCTTGATCTTCTGGGGCTACATATATTTGATAAAATCCTGAATAACCATCTAGACGGCAATAATGGATTTTTCCAGCTAATCTTTCTAACATCTGATCTATAAATGGGAGTGGATAATGGTATTTCCTACTTGACACATTCAACTTCCTTTAATCTATACATACCCTCCAACCGTTTTGGACTCTAATTGGTACTAACTCTCCATGCTCATTTGTTATTATTGTAACTCCTGTCTTTTTAGGAACTACTTCGACTGGGCTTACCCAATTGCTATCAGCTATTAGAAAAATCATTCATGCATCTAATAATTTTAATATTTTAGCTTTTACTACGTCCATCATAGGCGGGTTTAATCTTCGCTAAGCTAGTTTAGAAGCATTTGTGTCAGTTTTTATATTTATCATATACATACACATAGCTGGACTTATTCCTTTAATATCAGCTATGCTCCGTCTTATTGCTCCTTTAAAATATTTTAGTACATTTATGAATATATCTTCTTCTAAACTTGTCAGTTTATTAGAAATTATTATTGGTAATTTATCATAGTCCCCTAGATAAACATATTTCAAATGATTTGATAAAGTTTTTAGATCTAATTATGGGGCTTTAATTATAAAAGGTAAAAGTTTTGAATGAGATCTAGATAAATCTAGGTAATAAGTGAGTTCTGGTAGTTCATTGTATGATTCCAAAGTACTTATTATTTCTTTTGTTTCCTCATCTTTATTATCATCTTTTTTAAATCTTCTATTAGCAATTTCAATTTATTTGTTTTACCTTTTCTAAGAGATTTGTCTATTAATGGGTCTATCATATCTACTTTGCATAAGAGAGAGACATCCATTAGGTATTTCATTGCGTCATATATATATTGAAATTTATTGTATCATCATATACTTCCATTGTTAATGTTCCATTTGAAACATCAATTTTTGCTTTTGCTATTTTCAAAAATAGTTTTTCTAAAATTAGAGAAGTTCTATTAGAGAAATTATTTTTTTCATGTCTAAAACATAAAAATCTACTGGGAAGACTAAATCATCAACCCTAACTAGTACATCTTCTAGTAACCCTGTCGGTTTAACATTGGATCTATCTGCTAATTGTACCGCTATACTAGTTTTTTCTAAATATACATTCATCATTTGCAAATAAATAGATAAAGGCATAACATTTATGGAGGCTCCCAGATCACAGTGCTTTAGATATTCTTATATTTTCAATCGTATATGGAACGAAAAACATTTCAGTGTCAGAACATTTAGGTGGTAATTTCTTTTGAATTAGTGCAGATACGTGTTCTCCTAGACTCACTTTTTCATTAGCCTTAATCTTATTAGTGCATAAATCTTTTAAAAAAAATTTATACTTAGGTGCATTTCAAATGACTTCAAACAGAGGTATATTGAAAATACTACTTTCTTTAATGTATAAGATATTTTTTTTCTTCCTGCAATTTCTTAGCATATCTATTATCTTCCAAACTATGAAGAAATTGTGGTTTTATATTAATTGGTTTGTCTTTATCAGGTTCATCATCCTTTTCTTTGGGAATCCTATTACTTGTTACTTCGATGTCTTTCTCTAATTCTGCCTTTATTTCTTATCTACAAACTAATTTGGTCTTGCATTTTAGGTTCATCCATCTACTTACTGCTACTTAATTTATGGTTGGTACTTTTTGTATAAAATAGGATAAGGTTGAGATGATAATTTTCTTTTATTTACAAATTCACTCATTTATGTTACCGTCTGACTCAATTGATTTTTCAACTCGGTCATATCATTTTGTAATGTTTGGATTATTTGATCTTTTTTCTTTTTTTGAGTTATTCAATATTTTATTACTTTGATAAACCTGATTATTAATACAATTACCAACATTTGGATGTGAGTAATTTGTATGACTATTAAAGTTATAAGTGGAATCAACAAGTTTTTACTATTCTGTCTCAAAGGGCATTCATCATTAGAATGATTTAATTCATTACAGAAAACACAAGTTTTTACTTTTCTCGATCTATCCTATAGTGATAATACAACCATGGCTTTTAGCTCATCTATCTTATCGTTTGGTGTCTTATATGTCCTTCTATTCTTTTCACTTAGATTTTCCTTAATTAATTCACTCTTCTCACCATATTGCTTAGATATTTTAACCATTTCATTTATACCTTCTCTTGCTAAAGTTCGTGTTTTGTCGAGCAACATACTGTGTCTAAGAATCTTCGTTCTAAGTGCTTTAATCCCTTCATAAAAATATTGCATTAATTTTTTCCTGTAAATCCATGCATTAGACATAATGAAATCAATTTTTGATACCTATCCCAAAATTCATCAAACGTTTCTCCAATTTTCATCCTAACATTACTATTTTTTTGTCTATATAAACTAATTTGTCTTGCTGGGACATATTGATCAAGAAAGACTTGTAGCATCCATGGCCAATTAGTTATGGAAATTTGAGGGAGATAAAATAACTAGTCTAAAGCTTGGCCTTTTAATACAGAAGGAAATTAATTTAACATAATCTATTTATATATCCTTTGGTTTTAACGTGCTTACTTTGTGTGCAAACTCCATAATAAACTTTTGAGCATCTTTATTATCTTCATCATAGAAACACGGTAAAGAATTTATGAATCCAAACTTCAATTCGAATTCTAGAAACTCTATTGTAAAAGTTATACGCATACGTTCATAAGCCATAATATTCCTATCAGATTGCCTAAAAGTTAGTTCTTCCTCTTCTTTAGCCACATTATATGACATTCAACAAGAAGGTATCCAAGAGATTATTTTAAAAATCTCCGGCAACGACGCCAAAAATTGACACGTGACGAACGTGCACAATAGTTTCATGTATTTTCTTATTATTTTTAGTAGTGGTAAATAAGATATTGTCTCCACAAGGATTTTGTAATTCTTTTCAGAATTAAGGCTATCATAAAGTTTTATTGGATTTAATTTGCATTAATTTAGGGACAAAATAATTGTTTTGAGGTCCTGCGATTAGCGCGCTAATGATTTCATTAGCACGCTAAGTGCGAGTTAGCGCGCTAGGTCTCGCATTAGCGCGCTAATTTCATATCTCGACGACTTTTTTTTTTACAAATGGAAAACACACTTTAATTTGAATTCTTGATCTATTTTGGACCCTTGGATCCCTAGAACGGTCATAAACTGTCAAGATGGAATACCTAACACTATAAAACCACCAAGAACATGGTTTTGTCAAGAGAAGGAAGAAACACACTCAAAAACTCAAAATCTACAAAGAGAAGAACTTTGATTTTTGTGAAGAAGCAAAAGGAGATCTTTGTGGTCTGTTCTTTAGTTCTCTAATCCAAAGCACTTTTGAGGCTTTAAAAGGAGTACAAGAATCTCTTCAAAGCTGATCTCTTTTGTCATTCTCTTGTTTGTAAGAAAGTCCCGGATCTAAAATCTTGCTTGTGCTTAATCTACATAGTTTTGTGTATTTGATTTGAAAATCATTTTGTTGTGTGTTTGAACACCTTCTTCTTGGGTTTTGCACTTAAATTTATTTTATCAAACCCTAAGATTGATTTGAACAAAAGTTTTGCACTTAAACTTGATTTTTGTTAAACTATTGTTCTTAGACTTGAAATTGGTTTTACACTAATATATTAAGTTTTTAAAACGATTTCACACTTGGGATTTGCAACAAAATCAGTGACATATTTGCATATTCCATTTATTCTCATACTTGCATGCATAAGAGTTGTTAGGCTCTAGGAGGCTTGCTAGTGTTTGAATTTGATACCACTTTGTGTTGTAAAGTGTATCTCATTATTTTTCAGCAACTTATTGTATTTGTATGATTGTAAGACTTAGTGGAATCTAAGTCAAAGGGGAAGACCTAGTTGAGACTAGGCACAAATCCTAGTTGCGGCTAGGTGGGAAGTCCTAATTGTAATTAGGCACTCTAGGCTTGTATGCTTAGGTTGTAACACTTATTTGCAATATAAGTGGGGGTTAAAAATCCTAACCTAGGGGAGGTTAGGTAGTGGACGTAGATCGTTGGATCGAACCACTATAAATTGTGTGTCACTTTCCATCTCTTCCATTCCATTCACTTGCATAGCATATATATATTCATTGATAGTGTATGCATTATAGTTGTAATTTGCGCATAAAGTTTTAAAAGGGCAATAACTACTCTCGTAACCCAATTCACCCCCTCTTGGGTGACCTTCAATTGGTATCGGAGCGGGTTATTGCTCAAAGTATTACTAACGTATCTTTGAGTGTTCTTTTTGTGCAAGGATGCAAACCTTAGATCCGGCTCGCTTTTCGGAAGGCAACTCTTCGAGTAGGCCTCCGTATTTTGATGGAACTAACTATGCTCATTGGAAAGTGAGAATGAAATTCTACATTAGAGCACAAAATAGATTCTTATGGGATGCAATTGAAAGTGGCTACACTCCACCGGATAAGCCCTTGAAAGAGTACACCGCCGAGGAGATAAAGATTGAGCTCTCAAATGATCAAGCCATGAATCACTTGTTTTGTGCGCTAAGTGAAAATGAATTTAACCGAGTAAGTGCTTGTCAAACGGCTAAGGAAGTATGGGAGAAGCTTAGGTACACTATGAAGGTACCATGCAAGTGAAGAAGACCAAGTTAAGAATTCTTGAGGAGCACTATGAAATTTTCCGAGTTGGGTTCGATGAAGACATAGCCACCGCCATCACTCGATTCACTAAACTATTGAATGAGATCAAGAATCTTGGAAAGAATTATGATCAAGAAACCTCGGTGTATAAATTCCTTAGAGGCTTGCCTAAGGAATGGGATGCCAAGAAGTATGCTATCCAATCGGCACAAAATCTTGGAGATTACACATTTGATGCATTGTGTGGAGAGCTAACGGTCCATGAATTTGAACTTAAAGACCGAGCAAGATTGGAAGCATTAAGTGGAGGTACTAAGAGTTCAAGAAAAGATATCGCCTTTAAGGCAAATAGCTCCCCTAGTGCATCGGTAGAGATCATTGAAAATGAAAAATCATGTGATGACAATGATCTTGAGGAGGAAGTAGCTATGCTCTCAAGAAAGCTCAACAGGGCCATGTACAAGCGAGACAAGTATAAGAAGAAGTTTCGAAGTGGAAGCAAGGGAGGAAAATCAAATGAAACCATATGCTTCGGTTGCGGCAAACCGGGTCACATCAAGGCGGATTGCAAATCCAAGAAGGTGTTTGACAAGAAGAAAGGAAAGAAGAGTTTCAAAGCAACTTGGGATGACTCATCATCATCAAGTTCGGAATCCGAATCGGAAAGTGAGAAGGCAATACTTTGTCTCATGGCACAAGGCGAGGTAAATTCTAACTCTTTTAACTTTGATAATGTTGATGATTTGGATGATGTTCCAAATCTTGATGAGCTTAGGAAAGAGTTGGAAAAGGAGGTCAAAAAGACCAAACAACTCAAAAAGAGCTTGACCATTGCAATTAGTGAAATAGAGTCACAAAATGAGACCATTAATGATCTCCAAAGTGACTTAAATGAAGTCATAGAGGAGAGAGATGCTTTAGTCAAGGAAGTAGAGGACTTGACTAGCACGGTGCATAAGTTTACAAATGGTAAAGAAATGTTTGACATGATGTTGGGAGCACAACGACGTGCACTCAACAAAAGAGGCATAGGTTATGGAGCAAACTTGTTAAGTTACAAGAAATTGCTAAATGATGATCGTAGATGCTCTAAATGCAACAAGACTCATGTGGTCGGGAAATGTGCATTACAAAAGGCCAAAGTGGGTAGACTAGCATGGGTAGTTAAAAATGTTTACAACACTAACATTCTCGGACCCAAAGGTGTTTGGGTACCAAAATCTAGTGTGTTTCCCATTGTGTAGGATGCGAGGAAGAGCACCCCATGGTACTTGGATAGTGGGTGCTCAAGACACATGACCGGAGATGCACATCAATTTATTGAACTAAAGCGGCATGATGGTGGAAAGGTTACATTTGGAGACAACAACAAAGGAAGAGTTATTGGTCTCGGAACCGTCGGTAACAATTCACTTTCTATTTCTAACGTTTATCTTGTTGATGGATTGAAACATAATTTGCTTAGTATTAGTCAATTGTGTGACAAAGGATTTCAGGTTATGTTTGAATCATCGAAATGCATTGTTAGGAATGAGAAGCATGAAACCTTATTTATTGCATATAGAGATAAAAATGTTTATGCCATTAACTTTGATGAGATGAATATGCAAAATGTCTCATGTTTGAGTGCACAAAGTGAATGTGACGCATGGTTGTGGCACCGTAGATTAGGACATACTAGCATGGAGAACTTGTCAAAATTGACTAAGCATGATCTAGTTAAGGGGTCTACCCAAATGCACGTTTAAGAAAGACAAGGAGTGTGAACCTTGTATCCTCGGTAAACAAGTGAAATCGTCATTTAAGACGAAAGTAACAAGTGATGTGACTCGAGCCTTAGAACTTATCCATATGGATTTGTTCGGACCCACCCAAACACAAAGCCTATGAGGTAAATCATATTGCTTTGTCATTGTTGATGATTTTACTAGATATACATGGGTGTATTTTCTCTCTCATGAGCATGAAGTGTTTGATGTGTTCGTAAAATTTTGTGCTTTAGTTGAGAATGAAAAGGGATACAAAATCACCATCATTAGAAGTGATAGAGGTGGTGAGTTTGTAAATAGAAACTTGGAGGATTTTTGTGCTAAACAAGGTTATACACACCAATTATCCTCTCCTAGAACACCCCAACAAAATGGAGTTGTTGAAAGAAAAACAGGGACACTCCAAGAGATGTGTAGGACTATGCTAAATGAGTACAACATAGCTAAGCATTTTTGGGCCGAAGCCATTAACACGGCATGCTATGTTATAAATAAAGTAAATGTCCGAAAGCAAGTGAAAAAGACTCCTTATGAACTATGGAAAGGCCGAAAGCCCAACATAAGTTACTTTAAGGTGTTCGGTTGTACTTGCTATGTTCGAAATGATAAGGATCAATTAGACAAATTTGACCCAAAGTCAAAGGTATGTACTTTCCTTGGCTACTCTATGCACAAAAAGCATATAGGGTGTTTAATAGATCAACCAAAACCATAGAAGAGTCTATCCATGTGAAATTTGATGAAGTGGATCCCAAAGTTAAGATGATGCAAAACTTGGAAAAATTGAGGATCGATGATGAAGATGATGGCACCCTAGGACAAACTTCAAATAGTCAAGAAGTTGAGGCATGTAAAGAATCCGACACAAGTGCACCTAAGAATTCAAGACTTCTAATTGGCCATTCATCCCAACAAATAATAGGTGATCCAAACAAAGGAGTAATCACTAGGTCCACATTACATCGAGATGAAGGACATATAGCTTTTGTATCACAAACCGAGCCCACTAAGATAGATGATGCCTTAGGAGATGAATTTTGGGTAATGGCTATGCAAGAGGAGCTAAGCCACTTTGTTAGGAACAAGGTATGGACATTAGTACCTAGACCCAAGGACCACACAACCATAGGCACCAAATGGGTTTTTAGAAACAAAAAGAATGAAAAAGGTGAAATTGTAAGAAACAAGGCTAGGTTGGTTACACAAGGCTACAATCAAGAAGAAGGAATTGATTATGAGGAAGCCTTTGCACCAGTAGCAAGACTAGAAGCAATTCGAATGTTACTTGCCTATGCTTGCTACAATGGGTTTTTACTATATCAAATGGATGTTAAAAGCGCATTCTTAAATGGCTTCATTAATGAAGAGGTATATGTAGAACAACCACCGGGTTTTGAAGATCATGAACACCCAGGTCATGTATATCATCTTCAAAAAGCCTTGTATGGACTAAGACAAGCTCCTAGAGCTTGGTATGACAGACTTAGTGCATTCCTACTTGAAAAAGGATTCAAGAAAGGAACGTTAGATCCCACTTTGTTCATTTTGATCGAAAAACATGATATGTTACTTGTTCAAATTTATGTTGATGATATCATTTTTGGGTCATCCAACACAAGTCTATGTAATGAATTCTCATCATTAATGACAAATGAATTTGAAATGAGCATGATGGGAGAACTAACATACTTTCTAGGCTTGCAAATAAAACAATCCAAACATGGCATTTTTATAAATCAAGCAAAGTATGTGAGGGACATGTTAAAGAAATTCAAATTCGAAAATCTGAAAGCATGTGACACTCCTAGTAGTTCCACCATCAAAATGGACAAAGACCAACTAGGAAAACCCATAGATCCTAAACTTTATCGTGGAATGATAGGTAGCCTCCTATACTTGACCGCTAGTAGACCCGACATTATGTTCAGTGTGTGCTTATGTGCTAGATTTCAATCCGATCCCAAGGAGTCCCACTTAAAATGTGTAAAGCGCATATTTCGATATCTAAGTGGAACACAAGACTTAGGATTGTGGTTCAACAAAACTAAGAGTTTCGAACTCCGAAGTTTTGTTGACTCGATTATGCGGAAGTCTAGTTGATAGGAAAAGTACTTCCGGATTTTGTCATTTGCTAGGAAATTCACTTATCTCATGGTTCAGAAAAAGCAAAATTTCGTTGCTTTATCTACGGCGAAGCCGAATATGTGTCTGCTTAGGAGTTGTTGTGCTCAAGTTCTATACATGAAACAACAACTTGAGGATTATCAAATCCTAGTTGGATGTGCTGAAATTTATTGTGATAACACAAGTGCGATAAACATATCGAAAAATCCGGTGTTACACTCAAGAACAAAACATATTGAGATTAGACACCATTTTCTTCGTGATCACGTCCAAAAGGGCGATGTTAAACTCATCCATGTGCCCACAGAGAGGATCAACTAGCCAATATATTCACTAAGCCTTTGCCTAGAGATCAATTTTCTAAAATTCGGCGTGAGTTAGGCATGTTTCGAGAATCGGACCTTCTACATATGTTTTAGCTATTCCAAACCTTTTTATATGGTGTTAGTGAAGTGTCCATGAAGTTTGAGGAGAATCGGAGCTATATTGCAAAAATCCAAAACTTTTTGTCAAAAAATTCCGAGAGAGGAATTAGCGCGCTAATAGTTAAAATTAGCGCGCTAATGATGTACTTGACCAAAAATTTCCGAGAGGAAATTAGCGCGCTAATAACACCCATTAGCGCGCTAATAGCGTACAGCCCCGAAATATGAATCGACCCATTAGCGCGCTAATCTCGAGGAGGAGTGTTTAGACACACCACCACTAGATGAGCATTAGGCTCCAATATGTCGAGTCTTAAATGTTTCGTTTTTTTGTCAAACTCATGTTTAAGCCACAACTATGCTCTCATTGCTTTATGCTATCTATATCATGAATTTTTTTGCGTATCTCTGAGTTTTCTATATGGATATTTCTTGCTTCACTATGTTTTATCGTCTATGCATTTGTATCGCTACCGACTATTGTTTATTGATATGCATAAAGTGAGGGGGAGAGTATATTTCTCTCGTATTGTTTCTATTGTGTTTATTTATGGGGATGCTTGGCCCCACTTTTTGATGGTATCAAACGGGGGAGAAAAATGTGGTTGAACTTGAAAAGGTTGATGTGTTTTGAACTTGCATATATGAAATATAAAATCATGAATGCGATATACATTTAGATTACGTTTTACACCTTTAAAGTTCACATTGTTTGTTATCATCAAAAAGGGGGAGATTGTTGTACTAAGTGGTTAGTCACTCACACTCCGACCGAGATTTTGATGGAAACAAACAAGGTGAAAATGTACTAATAAACATCTAGTGTATTTCGAGTTTTTGTTAAAGGATGCAAAACAACATATCAAGGGTACTCAAGAAATACAAATTCAAGACTCGGCATTAATGAAGAAATGAAGATGAAAGTTCAAACCGCAATTTGTAATTTCAATGTAAGGTATACAAATTCTTTCACGCAAGCCAAATGCATTAGTCCATGCATATCAAGTTTCTTAAACCATTCTTCAAAAGTTATAAGTTTACTTCAAGTTTCAAAGTGGAATTTAAACACATAACTAGGACTATGAGTTTAAACAATGTGAAACTTTGTGTGGATGGTCATTTGCATATTACAGATCATTGTAAATGTTTTCGAAAAAGAAAAACTCGTTTTTGAAAGGTCTTCGAAAAGAAAAAGCGTAAATTTGCGAGAAAAGCCCCTAATACATTATGAAATCGTGAATTTCCGTTTTCGGGATTTGTAAAAATATCCGGACCACCCAATTAGGCTTAATGACTCATAATAAACGTGTATAACATGTTATATAAGGGTTGGTTAGGTCCCTGACGAGTTTAAGGGTCGCTAACACAAAGGGACAAAATAATTGTTTTGAGGTCCCTCGAGTTAGCGCGCTAATGATTTCATTAGCACGCTAAGTGCGAGTTAGCGCGCTAGGTCTCGGCATTAGCGCGCTAATTTCATATCTCGACGACTTTTTTTACAAATGGAAAACACACTTTAATTTGAATTCTTGATCTATTTTGGACCCTTGGATCCCTAGAACGGTCATAAACTGTCAAGATGGAATACCTAACACTATAAAACCACCAAGAACATGGTTTTGTCAAGAGAAGGAAGAAACACACTCAAAAACTCAAAATCTACAAAGAGAAGAACTTTGATTTTTGTGAAGAAGCAAAAGGAGATCTTTGTGGCTTTTCTTTAGTTCTCTAATCCAAAGACTTTTGAGGCTTTAAAAGGAGTACAAGAATCTCTTCAAAGTGATCTCTTTTGTCATTCTCTTGTTTGTAAGAAAGTCCCGGATCTAAAATCTTGCTTGTGCTTAATCTACATAGTTTTGTGTATTTGATTTGAAAATCATTTTGTTGTGTGTTTGAACACCTTCTTCTTGGGTTTTGCACTTAAATTTATTTTATCAAACCCTAAGATTGATTTGAACAAAAGTTTTGCACTTAAACTTGATTTTTGTTAAACTATTGTTCTTAGACTTGAAATTGGTTTTACACTAATAACTTTCCAATTTAACTAATCTAATTAAAATGGGAATTAAGCACTGTCAATCTAAAAAATAAAATACTCAATTAATTCAAATAATCAAACTATAAACAATTTAAATTCGATAAACTAATCTAATACAATTCAAACAAACAATTAAATAATCAATATAAATTAAATATCTAAACAATACATCTTAGACAATAATATGTAAACCGTCATATCTGGACATTTTCATTAAAGCATAGTCATAATCAATCATCATATTTATATAATGATCTTAAATCATTAAACTATAATCGCAATAGGTTGATAGCCTTTAACAAACTATCAATTTTCCTATATTTAATGGAAATAAGTCATATCCTTATCATTATAAATCTAATTATTGGATAAAACGCAATAAACTAGAAATTATGATAGCATTAACACTCAATAAAAGTCATACCTAATCTAAATCAAATATTAATCAGAATATGCTAATTAATAAATAATCTAGAACACAATCACTTAGAACATCCACTCGGGTAATATTGCTCTATAGATTAATCCTAGTCACTACTTCTATAATTGTTGTCAATAATCATAGACATAGATTTAGATACAATATACTAAGAAACATATTGGCCACGGTGTACTCAATACAAAGAATCATTAGTTGTAATACGCAAAAACAACTTATTAAATATGTGATTGACGTGTGTGATTATTTTAAAGCATTAAACACATAAATTACACATTATGACTAAATTAATGAACGGTTTACAATCATGTCCAAAGTATTGTTTAATAATAAACTAGGCACTTATATTAATAATAAATATTGCAATAAATAAATAAATAAATAGAAGACATTAATATAAAATACCTCAATTAAGTCTCCAAAAAGTCTCCGAAAGCAATGAACAATAAACTAAAACCTAAAAACTTTTAAAACTAATAATGGTTAATAGAAGGCTCAGAGAGAGACCTTGATTTCGAAGCCTTAGGGTCTTATTTATAGTTTTCCTAAGTATACATATCATAGACAAACTCAAATTCCTTGTTCTTATTTAAAAAACTCATCACCGACCTCAACGATTTATCTGTGATTCCACTTTGTTCACAAATCGTTGAATTAATCACGAGATTTAGCTCTCTGTGCTCCACTGATTCATCTGGCGATTTCTTATGTAATTTTCAATTCGCTAATGATTCGCTGGAAATCTACTCTTCTTGATTGTTTTGCTCTTCTTCCTTTTTTTCTTTCATTTCTTCATTTTTCTAATTAAATCCTAAAATCACAAAACAAGAGAATACCTAGTATAATATCATCATTTATATCTAAAATCAACATAAATTAAACTATAAAACATGACTAATTATTTACTTGTTAACCATCTTACTACCGTTCAGGAAAGACATGTTGCGTATATCTATCGCATAGATATAATAAAACTCAACAAATATTATAACCCAAACTTTTATCTTTCATTACCTCCTCCCCCCGAAAATATCAAATAAAAACCATTTATTAAGTCCTAGTTTATTAATAACTTGAGAACTAATCTCCAAGTTAGTGAACCTAGACTCCTATTCAGATTACATGTAAAGAATTCAGATTCGTACGCTAAACTATATTAGAGTTATTTTTTATTCCACTAAATCTCGGAATAGTGAGACCAAACTCTATAAGTCTTGGCTCCCATGTCAAACTATATCAGAGCTATTACTGGAAACAAGCTTTGAAAAATCTCTGATAACAACTGTAACATCCACTAATTCAATTAGAGCAATGTCCGACCTGAAATTCTAATTAAGCTACGGTACACCAGTCAGACTCAATTAGAGTAACAGTACAACCGTCCTTCATACCTGATAATCACAATACAATATATCGTATATCAAATATATAATTAAAAACGCATCGGAATTAAAACGTTTTTCAATAATACAAACGATATACTAAAATCGATATAAATCTCGCTATTAAAGTCATATCCCAACCCTGGTTATTACTAAACAACAATTCAATATAATATATGAACCAAGAGAAAGATCAAATACATCATAGAGAAGACTATAAACTCATAAACTTCTCCATCCCTGAGTCTAAGCGCACGTTGATAAACTGAAATGTTAATCGGGGAATGATCATTCTAACTTGCTTAGTAAGTGATGTTCATAAACCGATCAATTATCATCTACTATGATAAATACAATGAATAATAAAATGAATTTAAACCATATCTATTCAGGCATAAGAAAAAGATATAACAATAAATAAAGGATGCAAATCATAGGTAAACTTCAACCGTACACGTGACTGTTAATTTGAGTTTAAAGACAGAGTCGTACTCTAGCATCCCCTGTCCCGATTAAGGAGATACACGGTCTGAAACCCTAATTAAGCCTCGGTAACCCAGCCAGACTTAACTAGAGCCTACGGCCTCTCCGTCTGTACTTGATAAACTCAACCTCTATATCTATAACATATAAATAATACAAAGTATACGCACTGAAAAATTTAAAACTTTTTTGATAATTAACAATATACAGAAATACAAAGTTTATCAAATCCCAAAACCTCGTTTACAAACCTCCTAACCCTGTTTATATACAACAAAATATATCAAATATTATATATTTATACAAGAAGGTTCATTACATCAGAGAGAAGACAATAAGAGACATAAATCTTCTCTTTGCCTTTCGCTGAATCGCTAGGTTGTGAACCTAAAATATTAAATTCGGGTGAGCGCTCCAACTTGCTCAGCAAGTAAGGATCCACAAAGCCATCAACATTCCATATAATAATCAAGAACATTATGCAATAATAATATGCACCAATGTTAACTAACAAGAATATAGAAAGCATATAATTCAATAAATAATGGATGCATTTCAAACGTCAATGACTATTACACCGTGATTCCCATTTTATTATAAAACTAAGGTCGATTACCTACTGAAGCCATTAATACGATCGCTAGACCAAAAAATTGGTCGATGTTCTGTCCAGCCAATTTATTAATGCCCACTGGTTTTATCTGACCTCTAGTGAGTATGTAATTCACGCAACCATCGAATTGGGCAGGAGTTATATATAGGCCAGGAAGGTAACATATATCCTATAAACCTATTCTCAAAACTATGAGTTACTCTCGTAGGCCACATCACACACTGTTTTCCATTTATTGAAAACCATCACAATGTACATAGTCACCCATTCAGTCCAAAAACTACATGAACTACTTATACTAAGATAGCCAAGCAACATTGATAAATAAGCGAAGTTGCACTGACCTTGGCTTAGGTTTCATGTCCAAATCCCTAACTTTTCGAGCACTCAAGATTTCCCAGGGATCCAACACCTATCACAAACCATTCGTGATCAATTTAGGTCCAATACCCTATATTTAGAACTCTTAGTCAATCTCTAAGTCCTCAAGAAATCCTCATCAAATAGCAACAATACTATTATTTTCTGGGGTGGGATCGCGTTCCCTCAGTGGGTGGAGTGCACTCCAGCAGCTGAGTTCATCCTCACTGATGAATGGAGCGCGATCCTCTGCTTAAGTGGAGTGCGCTCCACCCTGTACTGTCTCGATATTATACAGGGCAACAACCACTGTTCCATCAATAAATCCACAAAACAACAGTAAACACTCCCAAAATACATCAAGGTTGATATCTAGTAAGGTAACAAACTATTTCCAACTATCAAACAACACAATTCACAGAGATATCATTACTACCATCTAATTGAACTTCAACAAGCATAAAAACTAAACTTACCAAAGTGATGATCTCTGAATTTTCAGTTGATTAAGCTCCTCAATTCAAGTTGAATAAACTCCCTGAGTAATCTCCTAGGATTAGAAATCAAACCATTAGCTCTCTCACTCTCATTCGATCGAATTTATGGAGATAAGTATGAAGGGATTTAGTTTAAATATATAGATTTTCTCGAGATAAGCATCACGCTATCTCAAGACTGATCAAATAATTGATGTGCTAACTTGACACCCTTAAAGTGACACACAGGTTGACGCCATTCACACTTACGCTCATCTCGAGGTGATCCGACGAACCATATAATTCAAACTAATCTTATAATTTCCAATATATATTTATGTATCAAATATGTATAAATATATATATATATATATATCATGTATTTTCTCGCCAATAAATTCACGGGATATGCCTACGAGTATTCTCGGTGTGCACATTTATTTCACGACCCCCTCGTCGTACTTGGTGTATTGGCTATTTATTGTTTATTTATGTATTTACCATTTATAGACTTGTATGTAAACTCTCTATTATACTACAACTTATAAAATGATGGGGTATGTGCCCTAGGTCAATCCATTAACTGTCTTTATGAATACTTTTAGTTAATAAAATAGAGGATTTCATTTGCTATTTATTATAATTAATTTGCATGTTTACATTATAATAAGATCCATGGGTATTTACATAAATATCCTAAATGTCCCTAGTCGATCATTATACTGGGAACTATAATGAATTAAGACTAGTGTGAGTCTTGATTGATGATCATATGATGATTATACGTATAAGGATACGAATCAAGATCACGAGTACTTGTTAGGGAACAAAGTACTGGACCGACCCGCTATGAGAACATCACATGGATTAAGTCATAGTTGTTTCTCATGATAGGTATATTTTTCAGTCCTCTGACTTGAGATTGCCAGAGACTTCAACATTAGGAACACAGTAATTTGACACAATCAAACGTTGTCTTTAACCGGACGATTATAAAGGTTGTGATTGGTTACTGTGTGAGCAATGTGATGAAGTTGTGTAATCGAGATAGAATTTGTCCCTCTCATATAAAGAGAGATATCTAGTGGTCCCTCGATGTGTTAGATCGTTAAAAGGCCTAGTCTAAGTGAATTGATATTGATCAATGTCACTTGGATGTTTTCAGTCTACCTAGAGATCGAGACTAGTACGATTGAACATGTTGGATAACAATTCCATGCCTTATGTTTGATCAAAAGGATATCGTGTGACAAAAGGATGTTATATACACTATTGATTAGGTTGTATCGAATTGATATTCGTACAACTTGGGTAGTCATAATGTCTTGCTAGAGATCGCTTATGACTTGTATACCAAAATGTGTTTTGGTACACTCGCCAACGTTGTATGAGCCTATTGGGTCGCACACTAAGAATGATTTTGCGAGATTTTAAGATGGTTCGAAAAAATGAATTTTATATGATAAAATTCATGACGAAACGTCCTTGTGGTGTATTACACTTATACTTCTTTAAGTAAGGGTATATGTGTAATTTACTTAACCGTCTATATACAGGGTTGTATAAATAGACGCTTTAAGTTAGAACACAGTACGAAAGAAAAAAAGGCCGAAACTCTATTTTCGTTTTAGAAACGACTTAGGGTTTTTGGTATGCTCTGGATCGTTTTGGAGAGAAACAAAAAGGTTTGGTATTCTCTCGAAGCTAGCACTTCAAATCTCGGTCGCCGTTCGTGTGTGGACTGCTGATAGAGGGCGTTCGTCGTTGGCAGCGCCTTAGAGATCGATCAACCTTCTGAAAGGTATATTGCGATTGAGGTATGATTAAGTTTTTCATGGTTTAAACGTTTTTAATGGAATTAGATTCGGATCATGTTGGGGTTTTTGTCAAAACTGTTTTGTAATCTCCTCTGCGTATGAACCCCAAAACCCAACATAAAATTCATAAACAATCCAAATATACAAAAACCATCACGTAAACATACGCACACACTAATCGAGGAAGACAAAACTTAACCACGAGCCTAACTCGAGCTAATTTGGATTTGGATTAACACTAATCAATAGCTTAAGGTAATGGGTAGTTACATGTACACTCGCATCATTCGAGAATACAACCACAGAATTTACATGCTACACTACGTGTGATTCTATTGGTTTATTCAAATTTGATCGAGCTACCAACTCTAACTGGACAATGTCGACTAAGGTAAAACTCTGGCTTACTAAGGATGAAAGGGCGGAATCCATTTTCAGGTGTACCTTTTCCTTTTATTAGGATAAAGGGCGAAATCCATTTCAAGGTGTACCTTTCTAACCTTAGTCTCGATCGGCCTTGTATCACACTTCCGATCATTTTCACGGTGTGTTGCCCCATTCATAGTCCATTACGCTACATGAACTAAATATACTAGTTTACAATGCATAATTAATAAGAATACGAGCTCTACTTACCTGTACTGAGCTTTCCTAACTTTATACCGACTTATTCAACTCTCAGAATCCTTAAATCCTTTCCCGTCGATCAAGAACCTAAAATACATTGATCATCATTAATTTGAGTCTAATACTCCCTAAACTGGTGGTATTTGAATCTGAAACCCCGAGACCTATTTTCCAAGGTTTCCATTTATTTTTAACTAATTTCACACTTTACGAGGTAAAACCCTAACATAAAAACTCAAAATAATCCCAAAATATATATTTTCATATAAATACATCAATTTATATTTATTTGGTCAAAATACTATTTTTTGAATATTTCCTTATTTTTGGAATTTCTCCCTATTTTAGCCTATTTTTATTATTTCTTATTTTATTTTTTATTTAAGATGGGTTTAGGGTTTGGGCCTGAATCGATCGATTTGGCCCGACTAGGGCCCAGCCTATCTTTTTCATCAAGACGAAACAGAGGTCCGCTTTGTTTCATTTTTTCTTTTAAATTGGGGTCAATTCCAGTAGGGGAGATAGCTCCCCTGCATCTTCTTCCTCCTCAAATCATCATCACCATCGACTACAACAACAAACACAACAGCCAACAACGACAACATCAACAACCAACGACAATAACAATCTCACCTTAATCATCACCATTGTTCTCCATCCATTGGCTTTGATCTCCTTCTCCCACAGTTTCAAAATCATTTTTTCTCTCTAGTTTTGAACTCTCTGATGTCGAAATGAATACAGAGGAGCCAGTTTTGTTTTGGGATAAATATAAGATTTTCTCGAGATTCGCATTGCACGAATCTCGAGGCAGATTTGATTGTATATTTTATATTTTATCTTTCTCGAGATACATGTTGCGTGTCTCGAAATCGATCTTGTGGCTATTAACAAACCATCACTTCGTAATCGACTTACATGAGATAAATATAACTTTTCTCGAGATTTGCATGCACAAATCTCGAGGTTGATCCAAGGGAATAGGAACTAAAGTGACACCGATTTTGACACATGCCTTCACATGCACCTTGATTTTCCTTAAAAAGCAGTTGCACGTATCTAGAGGCATGGATAATCCCTCTAACATCAAACGTTCAACACATTCACCTCCTCAACTCTAGCGTAACACGTATCTCGAAATGAATCCAATGTATATTTTTATTTGATTTAAACTTTAGGATTCATTTATATATATATATATATATAAACTATATATTTAGATAAATTGTATTTTGCGCCTATAAATTCGCCGCACGCGCCAACGACTACCTTCGGGCGTGCACATTATTGTATATCCATCGCGTGTCACCCTTGACCCTGCGTGTCACTAGGCGCCCACCAATTTATTAATTATTTTCAATATATATTTATATATACATTATATACAAACCTACATACGCTTATATTAATGCGTTTATCATTTTGTCGTGCACACCAACGAGTACATTTGGGCGTATACACTACCCCACGACTCGTGTGCCTCACCCTTGACATGCACACACGGTATAACGTGTTCCATAATTCATCAATTATTCCATTATACGCCAATTAGTCTAATTAATTTCAATAAATACTAACACACATCATACAAACGCTAAACATCACACAAATATATGCACACGTTATTCAAGACAAACCAAGCTTAACCACGAGCATAACTCGAGTTAATTAGAATTTAGATTAATGCTAATTATGTACTTAAGGTAATGGGTCGTTACATACTAGGCCTACGTTGACCTTGCGAGGGCTGACTCGGGGGGTCCACGTAGGTCTAGGTCGGCTGGATGCCTAGTGTGTAGGAAATGGGGTCGCCACAGTCAGAGTCGCCGAGGAAGGAGGCAACCCTGCAATGGGGTTGTAACAAGGGGTGTCAATTTTCAGGTATAGACGGGTTCAAGTCCGGGCCGCCCTTGATATAAATGAACATTTTGCATTATCCAAACTCGGCCCAGTTGTAAATTCGGACACGTATGTCATGTTCAGATCTGATTTAATTTTAATTAGGGTTGTCTAAATGTCTGGATTTATCGAGTTTTTTAAAATTATTTTATGTTTAAAAGCTTTTTTTAATTATTAAAACCATTGTACATTTCTCGTAATATAATCTTGTATAATTTTAAAAATTAATGTTCGAATTATATTTATTATTTTAAATTACAAGATATAATAATGTTTTTTATTAAAAGAAAATACGCATAATGTTGTCTCAAACAATTTAGCTAAGTCTCAAAACTAAAATAATACATTTCAATACAAACTAAAATAATACATTTCAATTTATAGAAATATATTTTCAAAATAAAATAGGTATCTTTTTGAAATATGGGTCGGGTCTTGGTTTAAAGGGTCTTGCCCAGACCCGGCTTGGATTTCAAATATTATTGTCAAAACCTTTTTTTCTAGGTCGGATAAACCAGAGCTGACAAGCCGGACAAATAATCGACACCTCTCGTTTCAGGGATTGGTGTCGATAGCGGCGTTGTGGGCATGGAACCCACGATACAACCTACGACGCCACCAACCCCATGACCACGGCGCCACCCACAGAGTCGTGAGTCCAATTTTTTTAAAAAAAATGAGAAATGTGAATTCGGGTTATCATATTCGAACAAGATTCGAACCGAGGTTCTAGGATCATACTAGGACTAGTTTAACATCAAAATTGACCCAAATTGTCAGACCCCACCTAATTATGGCATCTGACCGGCCTAGATTACCTTAATCCCTTGATAATCTTGTAGCCTTAACCTCTTCATCAATAAACAATTAAGATTAAAATATTGTAATCATCAATTATAAAGTATTATCAACCGTAAAGGATTCTAAACTGAATCTTAAACTTTAAAGTACATTTAAATGAATTCAATAATTCTCAAAGTTTATTTAGATTGATCACATTATCCTCAAAATTCCATAAAAAAATTTCGACAACACCTCCTCTATTTTTAAACCTACTCCGAAATCTCGCCCATCAAAAATCTTCAACAAAACCTGCTCAGCTTTGGAGGAAATGCCGAAAGACTCACAATCAATCCATAACAATAGATATTTCATCAACTAAATTATATCTTCATTCTAACTTCATTCTAACTTGATTTAAAGTATCAAACTTCTTAAACTAGCAGTACTTTAACTCCAAAATAATCTCAATTCTTCCCAAAACCATTCCAAAATAGATCCTAATCACACTCGAACCAAAAAATCCATTCATACAATATATTATATCCAAAAATAATACATATATACATTAAGAAAAGAACTGAGAATGTCACATACAGTCGGAAAGCTTTCCCTTTCCCTTGTCGCAGATAGAATCTGTCATTATCAAATTATAAAAATTTTATAATGTCAGATAAGTAAATCCCACACTATCCAGTACACCTGTAATAGTCAAATGCATAATAATCCAAGAGATTAAACAAGGAATATAATCCAAGGAATTTAATACAACTGTGAATCTATCCCTTTTTGTTATCCAACCATAATTAGATAACGTTCTTTGAAAGCGGTAAGTAAACAATAATAAAGACTCATGCTTTGGGACTATAATCAAACGAGTCTCGTTCTTCTAGAATATGAGAGTATGATCTGGTTCAAAGTGATCTCATGATAACCACGTGATGCAAAGTATAAGTGACTCCAGCCCTTCAAGCATAATATAGTGTTACATAATCACGGTATAGTCTACACTATAAGGAGACTCGTAACGTCTTATCCTCCCAAACCGTGTATGCATGTACAACAAAAATGCAATATCAAGAATCAATGCAATTTATACGAAATTACAATTATACAATGTAAAGGTTACTATGGGATTTACTTAACCTTACAAAGCGATATCGCAACTACCTTGCGCTCCGAGTTCGTAAACAAGTCCACACGGGGCTCCAATTGCAGTCTTATAATTCATTAATATGTCCTGTAAGCCTCCACTACAACTTCACCATTTTTCCAATTATTTGCAATTTAACTGACCCGATCGAGTCTTGAAACCCTTAAAATACTTCTAAAATAAATTATCCGATGCCCGGATTTTATTTTTGACTCAAAATTATTGTTCGGCATCGAAATTTACTTTACCCAAGGCTTAAAAATATTTTTTCCAATTTTTTTATATTTTTATCGATCTTTCGATAATTCGAAAACCCCAAAATTCCTCCAAATCAACTCTTCGGATGTTTGGATCTCAATTTCGACTCCAAATTGTGATTTGGCATCGAAAATTAACTTATACTAGACTTTAAAATAATTTTTCAAATTTTAGACATTTTTAGGTATCGTAACACGCTTTACAAGATAAAACCCCGGTATAACTCCTCAAGAAAATCTCAAAATCCTTATTTTTATAGAACTCCTCAATTTTCACCAATTTATCCAAAAATCCTATTTTGTAAGTTTTTCACTAATTTTCAGTGATTTTATTTCATTTTTTAATTAATTTTTTAATTAATTTAATTTTTTTCAAATTGTTTTTATTATGAGGGGTTTGATCCCTTAACCGGACCTGGTTCGATTTGGGGAATCAAACCTCTCTCCCATCATCTTCTTCCTCAACCTCGTTCAACAACTTCTCTATTTTTTTAATTTTCGATTGGGGTTGGTTTAAACCCAACCCCAAATCACGTTTGGGCAGGGAACTCACCCCCTTCACTTCCGAGTCAACTTCTTCCTTTACTCACCTCCCTCTCCATCTTTAAAACCAAACCACGCAACAACAACAAATAACACAACAACATCGACAGCCATCAACAACAATCCGACAAAAACTCACCTTATATGGAGACCGATCTCTCTCCGTCTCTATCTCGATCTCCCTCTTGTTTTCTTTCGCTCCCTCTCGGTCGATCTCTATGTGCATACAAAACTAAAAATGGGGAGGAGCTTCTTTTTTTGCAAATTAAATGTTAAGATTTCCTCAAGATTCGCATAGCACGAATCTCGAGACAAGTCTAATGGTTACATTTTTCATTATAAATTTGATCTTCCTTAAGATACATTCTATGTATCTCGAGGTCAATCTTTGTTTAAAAAAGTTTAATGAGACGGTGTATCTTGTTTGGATAAATATAAGACTTCCTCGAGATTCGTGCTATACGAATCTCGAGGTAAATATAAAGATTTAAGTATTTGCTATACTATATGTTGATCTTCCTCTAGATTGGACATCATGCGTCACGAAGAATGTAACACCTCACCAATAGCCACCAAATCATCTAACCATTTCAATTCCTCAATGATCACGTTACGTGTATCTCGAGGTGAATCCAATGTATACTTTTACTTAATTCAAACTATGTGATTCATTTATATATATTTATATATAAATACATATACACCTATAATTTGCGGCTACAAATTTGCCACGCGCGCCAATGAACAACCTCGGGCGTGCACACTATTGTTCAACCCACGTGTGTCACCCTCAACCTTGCGTGTCACTAGGCGCCCACCAATTTATTTATTATTTTATTTAATCTCATGATTATCTTTTGAATTTACGTCCAAATAAATCCCTGAAAAATACCCCCATTTCGCCAAAAGTTGGAGAATTTACCAAAGCGCTCCAAAACTTCCAAACAACTGGTCTCGCATGCAAATCGAGGTAATACCTTGAAATTACTAAAATTAGAGAAATTTCTCCAATGGGCTCCAAAACTTACGGACACCGCGTATACACTTCAACTTGACCCTATTCCACGTCGAAATAGTATATAATACATCAAATAGGCACACGACACATAAAAATAATATTAAATTTATGATCTCTGATTCGTAACACGTGGGTCCCATCTCGGATACCTAAGTCTCAAGTTAAATCTGAAAATACTTAATTAGCCGCCTAATGAAGTTTATAAAATTCTTGGTTGTCACACAAATAAACTTATGTTTGTGTAGATTTACCCATGAGTTCTCTAGGAACTCAAAAAGTGTAACGAGACTAGGATACCCTAATCGAGGTAAGTACAGATTCGCTTAGTTATCAATATTGCATTGATATATAGTATATGTAATTCATATAGATTATGGAATTGAATGGCGTGCTATGTACATTGTGATGTGATTTGTTTATAAAGGAATACGGCGCATGTTGTGATTAGTGAGAGTAAACCCTGAAGTCGAGGATAGGTTTTATAGAATATGAGTTTGGTTCCCTACTTATATATTAAATCCTGCTTAACTAAATAGGTTGCAAGGATTGCACATTCACTAGAGGGTTTATGATAGAACCATTGAATATTAATGGATCGACTCGATAGCAAATCGACCAATGTGTTGGTCTAACAATTGCATTAATGGCGTCAATGCTTAATCGACTCTAGTTTTGTAAATGATAAATGATTCACAGTGTAATAACAAACGACTAAATGACTTGCATTAGTTTATATATTGATTTGTATGTTTTCCATTTTCCTGATAGCTATGATTGGTTCATTTTGCTATTACATTTTATTCTTGAATATTATATGGAGTGTTGATACTTATGTGAATTTGAACTTACTAAGCAAGTTAGAGCACTCACCTAAATTAACATTTCAAGTTCACAATCGAGTGCTTCGGCCAAGGGAAAAGAGAAGGCGTAGGAATATTTTGGACTTCTCTGTGATGTAATAAACTTCACTTTGTGTATATTATACGGTTTGAATTACAGTTTCGTAATATCATAGGGTTAGGTTATATGTTTGTAACAGAGATTTGAATTGACAAACTTAGGTTTATGTATATCGTGTTAGTGTCGGAAAAGTTTTTTCTTAAGTTTTTTCATTGCGTTTATATTTGATTATATTTCGATATTGATATACATGTTAAGTTTGTCAGGTACTGAAGGTGAGGTTGATGGCTCTAGTTAAGTCTTACTGGTGTACCAAGACTAAATTAGGGTTTAAGCCGAGTATTGCCCTAATCAAGATAGGGGATGCTACAACTTGGTATCAGAGCTAGTTAAAGGATAACTTTGATACATTTTGGTACCAAAACCTAAGTTCACTAACTTAGAGAATTATCTTGAGTTAAGGACGAACTTACGATGTGATAAACAATCTTATCTCTCCTTTGATTTTCAAAATACTATGGTTAATCAGAAAGAGGGTTCACATAGGCTTGGACCTTAGGGTAATCCAAAGAGTGAGGCATAGTGGAAAGTAAGGATGGAACAACAAATGGGAGATTTGTTGGAATCTCAGGCAAAGCTTATAATTATGGTGATGACACAGATGACACCACCAGTAGAACAACCTGAGGCTCAGCCTACAATTAGTCCCAAAGTTAGTAGAGCTGGGGGAGGAGCTGAGAAAGATGTGGCTCTAGTACAGCCAATTATAGCAAAGGTTCCCTAAGAGACATAAATTGTAGTGTCAATGAATCCTGAGAAGGTTGCATTTCTTAGAACCCGAAAGGAATTCATGAAATATGACATCATGAGATTCAACAGCACCATGAAAGATGGTGTTGTAGAGGCTTGGATACAAGAGATGGAGCAAAGTTTTGTAGATGTAGATGTTAAGGACCGGTTTAAAGTTAAACTGGTCACTTTTCTTTTGATTGAATCTGTAGCATCCCCTATGCCGATTAGGGAGATACTCGCTTGAAATCCTAATTAAGCCCCTGATAACCCATCCAGACTTAAATAGAGACAACATCCTCTCCTTCCGTACTTAATAAACTCAATATATATATCAATATCGAATTAAGAATTCAAAATATATGCAGTACAAAAATAATTCAATAATTAAAATGATAATGTCAGACCTCACCTAATTAGGGCATCTGACCTTAATCCCTAATAATATAACAGCCTTAACCTCACCGTTAATAAATAAACGAAATCAATTCATTTTACTCACCAAATATAAAATATTATTAACCATAAAGGATTCTAAAAGTAAATCTTAAACCTCAAAATTCATAAATTCATTTAGATTGATTACATTATCCTTAAAATTCCATAAAAAAATTTCGACAGCACCTCCTCTATTTTTAAGCCTACACCGAAAAACCCGACCTTCAAAAATCTTCAACGAAACCTACTTACCTTAGTGGAAATGCCGAAGGACTCAAAATCCACCCACAATAATATATATTGCATCAATAGTTTACATATTCATTCTAACCTATTTTAGGTTTTCAAAATCCTGATCCTTCCCAAAACCATTTCAACAATTTCAAAAGAGATCCTAACCGCACACGTACCCAAAAACCCCTTTATACAATATAATATATCAAAAATAATATATACATAGAGAAAAGAACGAAACCCAATGAAAACATCGATCAAAGTACGCTTGAGAACAGTTTCCGAAAATATTAATTTATATAACTGTTTCAACTAGCTTTCAACTACCCAACTTGAGGTAACTTTTTAACTTTGAAAACATCAATATTTGTCATGATGACTTAAAAAGAACTTATAGTACTCATGTCCTACTTTCCATAGGCTCTAAGAACACCTAAATCGGATAACCGACGGAGAAGTTATGAATTTTCCCATATGGCATGTCAACTAGGAAATTTTTATTTATTTTGAACTAAAAAAAAAAAACATCTCCCAATTACTATTTTTGCAATTAAATCCTAAAAACTCGACAACTAACACCATGAAACAACTTCATACGAATACCAAAATATTTCTACAACCCATGGAGTCAAATTGGATAAAAATCAATAATCAATTCATCCAAAAACCCAATGTAAATCAATATCAACTATAAAAACATCTCCAAAATAGTTATCAACTGAATCGCATTAGTTCAATTCATGAAAACCCCAATCCAAGTCGATGAGATTTATTTCAAATTAATCCAAATCAACCCAATATATCAATTAACAACAATTCTTACCAATTTCTATCAATACCTCTCAAAAGAAATTAAAAAATCGCGAGAATCCAAATTGAATTGTGAAAAAATGTCTGGCATTGAGAATTTACCAAATTGCGAGCCAAATACTTCATTTCCACCATGAAAACTTTAGCTCAAACTGATCATCTTGCGATGCTTTACAGTGTTGCAGAAAGAAATCGAGAAAAATTCGGACATAGGGAGCTCCGCGAGCGAGAGAACGAATTGATAGGGTTAGGGAACGAAAATAAACCAAACGTTTTGTTTTTTATGAAATGAGATCGTTTGGTTTGATTTTTTATATATTTATATATAAACCCTTAGTAGCTTGTCAGCAGCTTAATTTTTTTATTTATTAATTTTTGAAAACTCTATTTTAACATTTTTAGACTTTTGGTGCTCGTTTTCGATCTGATTTTTCCCTAAATAGAACTAAACTCTCGACAAAACAGTCTATCTTCATATAACTTCCATAACACTGGTTTTAGTCACACCAAAACCCTAACAATATTAACTTTTTCCATGACATACTAAAATCTTTCGGACCAATCCTTTTGCCATACTTAACCAAACTTTCACCAATTTGGACCAAATCTCAACCTCGAATATCGTCAATCGAGGCAAAACTCAAAACAAGATCTCGCACTTGTTTTGTCTCATATCACACTACCACCAATCTCGACTTACACACAAATCGAAGCAGAATCTCCACGTCCGCTCATTAAATCCATTTAAACTTCAAATTCGAGTTTTTAAACTTAATTTCACTTATTTTTTGCAAAATTTGAAATAATAATTCAAGTCGATATTTTAACTTTACCGAGACTCATTTCAACAGGTATCTCGAGATAAAACCCCGTAAAATTTTGAATTTATTCGATTAACTTGAATTTTGCAAAATGACATAATATATATTATACAATACTAGGCACACATCACAGAAAAGTAAAATTACCCGTAAATCTCAATTAATCGATCCTTAGCTCCCAACTCGCAGCCAAAACCATAATTAGTCTACGTCAATCCCTAATTAACCATAATTACCAATTTAAAAATTTTAGGATTTGACAATATTCCCAACTACTAAGAACTTCATCCTGGAATTTAAAATTGAGACCAAATTTACCTGGACTATAAGAGATCCGAAAAATGCTCTCTCATGTACACCTCTCATTCCCTTGTAAACTTTGAATCACCATGAAATTTTCACTTACCTAAGACAAGTGGAATTTCTTTATTTCGAAAGACCTTCCTATCCACAATTAATATGGTTTATTTTCATATGACACATCACCCTTCAAATCAAACTGATTCCACTATACTATGTGATGAGAATCAGGTTCCTTCCGCCAGAGTATAGGCACGTGAAATATTTATGAACTCCGGCTAACTGATGCGGCAATGCAAGCCTATAAGCAACCTTCCCAATCTGTTTCATAATTCAAAAAATCTTATAAATCTGAAAAAGAGCTTTCCTTTCAATCTTAACTTGTAATGGCCTTTGCTAGGGGAGAATTTCAAATAAATCCAATCTCATTCACTATATTCAACAAACCGGTGATAGAGATTGTAATAACTTTTACGACTTTTTTGAGCTGCTTTAAATCTTAGACTAATATGCTGAACAACCTAAGTATAATCTCGAATCATATGTGGCCCTAACTCAGTCAAATCCTCCGGCTCAAGCCAACTGGCAGGAGAACGACAAGGTCTCCCATACCATACCTAAAACGGAGTCATTTAAATATACAATTTACAACTATTATTATCAGAGACCTTACATAAAGGTATATATTCTTCCCACGAACCTATAAATCTGAATACACAAGCCCTGAGCATGTCATCCAACACATAGATCAACCTTTCAGTCTGACAATCCACTCGTGGATGAAATACAATACTTAAATGAAACTGAGTGTCGAGCTGTTTCTACATGCTCTGCCACAACCTCGATGTATACCGAGCATCACGATCGGAAAATATCGTCAATGACACTCCAAATAAGCGAGCCACTTCTTGCTCACACAACAAGCTCAGTTGTGTAAAGGTATTCGAAATGAACATAAGAAGAAAACGAGCAGACATCGTAAGTCCATCAACAATAGTCTAGAATGTTTCCTCTGTGTAGTAGGTAAATAAGTAACAAAATCCATCGTGACATGTTCCTATTTCCAGTGAGGAATAGGGAGCGGCTGCCACATATCCCCAGGTTTTCGCCGTTCGGCCTTAACCTATTGGCAAATCTCACATTTCCTTACATAGTCACCAACATCAGCTTTCATCCCTGGCCACCAATACAATCGCCTCATATCATAATAAACTTTGGTCCTAACAGGATAAATGTTTTATCTAGACCGATGAGATTCTCTCAATATGTCATCTCAAATCTCAGCCATCGATGGAATTCACAGTCTGCCTCTAAACCTAAAACTTTGATCTGCAGACTCAGCCCAATCTGGATTATTATCATTGTCATCAGCAAACCCCTTAAACTTCTCATAATCTGCATCGCTTTGATAACATTCAATCACTTTTTGAATAAAGATAGTTTGTACTCTAAACTGAGCATAGTTCATCAGTCTCAAGAATCTCCGACAAAATCATGGTGATGACTTTTTTGACTAAGTCATAGTTGTAAGTTAATTGACTAGTTGCCTGCAATGTTTCAACACTCCTCATGCTCAGTGCGTCAGCAACAACGTTAGCTTTACCCAAATGGTATTCAAGACTAAAATGAAAGTCTTTCAAATGTTCAACCATCGTCATTGTCTCATATTCAACTCTTTCTTAGAGAACAAATACTTCAAACTTTTATGATATGAAAATAGTATGAACCTTTCCTCATACAAATAGTGTCTCCACAGCTTCAAAGCAAACACAATTGCCAATAAATACAATTCATGAATAAGATAATTCTTCTCATGAATCTTTAATTGCTGAGAAACATAAGCAACCACACTGTCATTCTACTTTAATAGATAACACAAACTCACTTTCGATGCATCAGTATAAACTATAAGCCATTTCTTCAATTCAAGCAATACAAAAATTAGTGTTGAATTCAAATGTTGTTTTCAATTTCCAAAAGGCAGTATTGTATTCCTTTGATCAAATAAATGGAACATTTTCCTGAGTTAATTTAGTAAGGCGCAACTATCTTAGAAAAAAATTTCACAACTCTTCAATAATAGCTAGCCAAACCCAGAAAACTCTGTATCTCTATCACATTGATAGGTTCTGGATAACCATAGATATCCTTAATCTTGGCTGGATCCACCAAAATTCTTTCCATACTAACTACATGACTTAAAAACTTCACCTCAGACAACTAAAACTCGTCTTTGCTAAATTTAGCATAAAGCTTATGATTTCTCAAAGTTTGGAGAATAACTCTGAAATGTTGTTCATGATCCCCGCGAGTCTTAGATTATTCAAAATATCATTAATGAAGACTATTACAAAGTGATTAAAATAGGGTCTCAACACTGTTTGCATCGAATCCATAAACATCGTTGGAGCCTTAGTCATCCTAAATGAGATAACAACAAATCCAAATTGACCATCTCTGGCTCTGAATGCAGTATTACGTACATCTTCTTCCTAAACTCTCAACTGATGATAACCAGAACGAAGATCAATCTTATAAAAAAATCTGGCATTGTTCAGTTAATCAAACAAATCATCAATTCGATGCAATAAATATTTATTCCGAACAGTGACCCTATTCAATTGTCTATAATAAATACAGAGCTTCAAACTCTCATCTTTCTTTTTCATAAAAAGGACTAGTATGCCCCATGGCGACATGTTTCGGTAAATAAACCCTTTATCAAACGACTCCTTCAACTTAATTTCAGGTCTTGCCTCTATACTAAAAGTTCCAGCAAGAGTTTTCATTTCTTCACCAGCAGCTAGCCTACCTCCGGTTAAAGGCAATCTAGACAATGCTTCTATATACGTAAAGACCAAACAATCCAAAATATAAAAGAACACAGTCTTATGGAAACAATCTAATTGTGCATGAAGAGCCACTAACTAATATATTATCAACAACACATCAAACTCCAGTAACTTAAACACACGGAGATCAATGACCATCTTGTGTCTGGAGATTTCAACAACACATTTCTCACACATAAAGTGAGGAGCCATCTTATCCCTAATTACTATGTTGAGTACACAATAAATAGGGACTCACACCGGAGTTAACCCTGACTCAATCACTACACAACCATAAACTAAAATCGTTCCATCGATAAGATTATGATTTGTACCGGAATCTTGTTCACTCACCACCTAAACACGTTCTTGATATGTTGTTGAGACCGTGACACATAAGAGGAAGCTCATAAAAGTCATGAACACGCAATCTTATAATGTCATTTCTTCTCATAGCCAAAACACGTTACTGCACTCAAATTTTGAGGACAATCTCGGCTAATGTGCTTACCACCCCCAAAACATCACTATAGGTTTACTACCTACAAAAAATTCATGACTAGGTGTCGATCTCTAATTTGGACTTTGTCTCTAAAATCCTCAGCCCATACCTCCAATCTTCTTTCTTTTTGAGATTTTAAGTCAAACTTAGATGGAAACCTTTTCTTATCCTCATAACCTGAGCCCTGTTATAACTCCACGACATCTCGATATCATCGTGATTCACGCCGAAGAGTTTGTGTAGTTACATAAGATCAAGCTCTATCTCAAACGTCTCGCAGAGTGTTTGTTTTAGTCGTCCATATCATGGTACCAAGCTTTTTCTGTCTTTCCTCCCGTAACATTCCATTAACAATGACTAAATCAGCCTGAACCGGAACTACAACAACCGATTTAACTTTGAAACGAAATGAAAAGGTAGCCTGCTCCTCCAGAGTAGCTAGAGTGGCAATAAGAACTTCTTAGGCTACCAACACTTGAGCCGTCACCTATGCTCGTAAGATATTCATCGACTCCACCATCTTCCCCACCATGTTCTGTTTGAATCCACGCATTGTGGATCCATATTATCCTCGCCAGATCCCTAGCTAGGCTCATGTTGTCCACTTATAGTTTTCCGCAACAAAAATTGTAAGAAAAGTGCGTCAGTAAGCCTATATCCATCAATATCTCGATAATAATAAACACACATAACACAAATCATAAAGTTTAAAAACTTTTTAATCCATGTTCCATCGTGTTACTTCCCAACTAATCACTCACTAAACCTCAATCAACAAGATTCAATTAGAATTCTAGACTACGATACCAACATTGTAAAACTCTAACTAATTAGGGTATCTGACCGGCCTAGATTACCTTAATCCCTAATAATCTAGCAGCCTTGGCCTTACCATTATTAAATAAACGAAATCAATTCGTTTTACTTACCAAATATAAAATATTATTAACCACAAAGGATTCTAAAATAAATCTTAAACCTCAAAATTCATAAATTCATTTAGATTGATTACATTATCCTTAAAATTCCGTAAACTTTTTCGACAATACCTCCTCTATTTTTAAGCCTACTCCGGAAAACCCCGCCTTCAAAGATTTTCAACAAAACTTGCTCAGCTTAGTGAAAATGCCGAAGGACTCACTATCCACCTATAACAATACATATTGCATCAATAGTTTATATATTCATTCTAACCTATTTCAGGTTTTCAAAATCCTTAAACTAACATTACCTTAGCTCCATAGTATTCTGATCCGTCCTAAAACCATTTCAACAATTTCAAAAGAGATCCTAACTGCACACGAACCCAAAAACCCATTTATACAATATAATATATCAAAAATAATATATACATAGAGAAAAGAACTGAGCAAGTCACAAATAGTCGGAAAGCTTTCTATTTCCCTTGTCGCCGCTAAACCTGTCACCACCTAATTATAAAATTCGATAATGTCATAATAAGTAAATCTTTCACTATCCAGTACACTTGTAGTAATCAAATACATAATAATCTAAGGAATTTGAACAAACAATATAATCCAAGGAACTTAAATACAACCGTGAATCCATCCTGTTTATGTTATCCGACCACAATCAGAAGACGTCCTCCAAAAGTGGTAAGTAAACAGTAATATGGACTCATGCTCTGGGAGAATAACCTAACGAGTCTCATTCCTCGAGTCTATTAAAGTATGATCTGGTTTAATGTGATCTCATGATAATCACATTATGCAAAGTATCAGTGACTCTAGCCCCTCAAGCATAATATAGTTCTACCCTGTACAAAGTCAGGTAGACACTATAAGTTCTACCCTGTAATACATAGTCAGGTAGCTTAATATATCATGTACACACAGTCAGGTAGACACTAAATTGTTCTACCCTACAATACAGTCAGGTAGACCCTATAAGGAGACTCAAAATGCCTTATCCCCCAACTCGTGTATGCATGTACAACAAAATGCAGGATCAATGCAATTTATACGAAATTATAATCATACAATGTAAAAGTTACTATGGGATTTACTTAACCTTATAAATAGCCAACTTCGAGTAATTTTTGAGGTTCCCGGAGCGTCGGATCACCTTGAAAATGGTTTCAGTAGCTTTCCTACATATCCAATTATATATAGGTCAAGCGTCAAGTGAAACCATATCATGAAACCTAATGAAAACAACGATCAAAGTACGCTTGAGAACAGTTTCCAAAAATATTAATTTATATAACTGTTTCAACAAACTTTCAACTACCCAACTTGGGGTAACTTTTTAACCTTGAAAACCTGAATATTTGTCATAATGACCTAAAAAGAACTTATAGTACTAATGTCCTACTTTCCATAGACTCGAAGAACGCCTAAATCGGATCACCGATGGAGAAGTTATGAATTTTCCCAAATGACCTGTCAACTAGGGAAATTTTATTTAATATAAATTAAAAAAAAAACTTCACCTAATCGCTATTTTTGTAATTAAATCCTCAAAACTCGACTACAAACACCATGAAACTACTTGATACCAATACCTAAATATTTCTACAACCCATGGAGTCAAATTGGATAAAAATCAATAATAAATTCATCCGGAAACCTAATGTAAATAAATATCAACTATAAAAATTTCTCTAAAATAGTTATCAACTGAATTGCATTAGTTCAATTCATCAAAACCCTAACCCACGTCGGTGAGATTTATTCCAAATTAATCCAAATTTACCCAATATACTAATTAACAACAATTCCTAGCAATTTCTATCAATACCATGAGAAAGAAATCGAAAAATCGCAAGAATTCAAATTGAATTGTGGAAAAATGTCTGGCATTGAGAATTCACCAAATTATGAGCCAACTAATTCATTTCCACAGTGAAAACTTAGCTCGAACTGATCGTCTCGTGATGCTCTACAGTGTTGCGAAAAAAATTAGGCAAAAATCGGACAAAGGGAGCTTTGCGAGAGTGAGACCAAATTGATAGGGTAACGAAAATAAACCAAACATTTTGTTGTTTACGAAATGAGATCGTTTGGTTTGATGTTTTTTATATATGTATATATAAACCCTCAGCTGCTTGTCAACAGCTTAATTTCTTTTTATTTATTAATTCTCGAAATCCCTATTTTAACGTTTTTTGACTTCTTGTGCTCATTTTCAATCCGATTTTTCCCCAGATTGAGTGAAACTCTCGAAAAATAGTCTATCTTCATAAAACTTCCATAACACTGGTTTTAGTCACACCAAAACCCTAAAATATTAACTTTGTCCATAACATACTAAAATTTTCCGGACCAATCATCTTGTCATACTTGACCAAATTTGCACCGATTTGGACCCAATATCAACCTCGAATGTCGTCAATCGACACAAACTAGAAACATGATCTCGCATAAATTTCGTCTTATATCACACTACCTCCAATCTTGACTTACATGCAAATCGAGGCAAAATCCCCACGTCGACTCATTAAATTCATTTAAACTTCAAATTCAAATTTTAAACTTAATTTCACTTAATTTTTGTAAAATTCGACGATAGTTCGAGTCGATATTTTAACTCTACTGGGACCCATTTCGACACGTGTCTCGAGATAAAACCACGTAACATCTTGAATTTATTTGATTAACTTGAATTTCACAAAATAAATATATATTACATAATACTAGGCACACATCACAAAAAAGTAAAATTACCCATAAATCTCAATTCATCGGTCTTTAGCTCTCGATTCCTAGCCAAAACTATAATTAGTGTACGTTAATCCTTGATTAACCGTAATTACCAATTTAAGAATTTTGGGATTTGGAAATCTTCTCAACTAATAAGAATTTCGTCCTCAAAATTAAAATTGAAACCAAATTTACCTGGACTATAAGAGATCCGAAAAATGCTCTCATATACACCTCTCATTCCCATGTAAACTCCGAATCACCATGAAATCTCCACTTACCCAAGACAAGTGGAATTTCTTTATTTCGAAAGACCCTATCCATAATCAATATAGGTTGATTTTCATATGACACATCACCCTGCAAATCAAACTGATTCCACTGTACTATGTTATGAGAATCAGGTTCCTTCCGCCATGGTATAGGCACGTGAAATACATCATAAACTCCGTCTAACAGAGGCAAAAATGCAAGTCTATAAGCAACCTTCCCAATATGTTTCACAATTCAAAAGATATCATAAATCTGAAAGAGTGCTTTCTTTTCAGTACAAACTCGTAATGGCCTTTGCGTGGGGAGACTTTCAAATAAATCCAATCTCCTTCACTATATTCAATAACCGGTGATAGAGATCATAATAACTTTTGTTTTTCTCGAGCTGCTTTAAATATTAGACGAATCTGTTGAACAACCTCAGTGTAATCTTGAATCATATGTGGCCCCAACTCCGTCAAATCCTCCGACTCAGCCCAACCGGCAAGAGAACGACAAGGTCTCCCATACCATGCCTAAAACGGAGTCATTTCAATACATAATTTACAACTATTATTGTCAGACCTTAAACAAAGGTATTTATTCTTCCAGTGAACCTCTAAATTTGAATACACAAGCCCTTAGCATGTCCTCCAACATACAGATCAACCTTTCACTCCAACCATCTATTCGTGGATGAAATACAGTCCTGAAATGAAAGTAAGTGTCGAGGTATTCCTATATGCTCTGCCACAACCCTGATGGGTACCAAGCATCACGATCAGAAACTATCGTCAACGACACTCCAAACAAGCGAGCCATCTCTTGCTCACACAACAAGCTCAGTTGTGTAAAGGTATTCGAAATGAACATAGGAAAAAAATGAGCAGACTTCATCAGTCCATCAACAATAATCTAGAACGCATCATGTTTCCTCTGTGTAGTAGGTAAATAAGTAACAAAATCCATCGCAACATGCTCCCATTTCCAGTTAGGAATAGGAAGTGGTTGCGACATACCCCCAGGTTTCCGCCGTTCGGCCTTAACTTGTTGGCAAATCTCACATCTCCTTACATAGTCACCCACATCAGCTTTCATCCCTAGCCACCAATACAATCGCCTCATATCATGATATATTTTCGTCCTACCAGAATAAATGAGATATATATATTAATAAGATTCTCTCAATGTCTCATCCCGAATCTCAACCATTGATGGAATTCACAGTATGCCTCTAAACCTCAAACTTTGATCTGTAGGCTCAGCCCAATTTGGATTATTATTGTCATCAGCAAACCCCTTAAACTTCTCATAATCCATATCATTTTGATAACATTCAATCACTTTTTGAATAAAGATAGTTTGTACTATAAACTGAGCATAAATCAGCTCATCAACATCAAGAATCTCCGATAAAATCATAGTGATGACTTCTTCAAGTAAGTCATATTTGTAAGTTAATCGACTAGCACCTATAATGTTTCAATACTCCTCATGCTCAGTGCGTGAGCAACAACTTTAGCTTTACCCAAATGGTCTTTAAGACGAAAATGAAAGTCTTTCAAATGTTCAACCATCGTCATTGTCTCATATTCAACTCTTTCTTATAGAACAAATACTTCAAACTTTTATAATTTGAAAATGGCATGAACCTTTCCCCATACAAATAGTGTCTCCACAGCTTCAAAGCAAACGCAATTGCCACTAATTCCAAATGACGAATAAGATAATTCTTCTCGTGAATCTTTAATTGCCGAGAAACGTAAGCAACCACCTTATCATTCTGCATTAATAAATAACCTAAACTCACTTTCGATGCATTAGTATAAACTGTAAGCTCTTTCTTTAATTCAAGCAATAAAAAATTAGTGTTGAAGTCAAACGTTTTTTTAATTTCCAAAATGAAGCATCGCATTCCATTGATCAAATAAATAGAATATTTTTTGAGTTAATTTAGTAAGGTGCAGTTATCTTAGAAAAATCTTTCACAACTCTTCAATAATAGCCAGCCGATCCCAGAAAACTCTGTATCTCTGTCACTTTGATAGGTTTCAGATAACTAATGATATCCTTAATCTTGGTGGATCCACCAAAATTCCTTCCATACTAACCACATGACTTAAAAACTTCACCTCAGATAACTAAAACTCGTTTCACTAAATTTAGCATATAGCATATGATTTCTCAAAGTTTAGAGAATAACTCTGAGGTGTTTTTTATGATCCTCGTGAGTCATGAAATATATCAAAATATCATCAATGAAGACTATCACAAAGTGATCCATATACGATCTCAACTCTCTTTGCATCAAATCCATAAACGTCGCTAGAGCCTTAGTCAACCCAAATGGCATAACAACAAACCCAAAATGACCATATCTGGCTCTGAATACGGTCTTCTGCATATCGTCTTCCCGAACTCTGAACTGATGATAACCAGGACGAAGATTAATCTTATGAAAGAATTTGGCACTGTTCAGTTGATCAAACAAATCAACATGTCGATGCAATAGATATTTATTCTGAACAGTGACCATGTTCAATTGTCTATAATCAATATTAAGCTTCACACTATCGTCCTTCTTTTCACAAAAAGGACTTGTGCGCCCCACGACGAGATGCTTCAGTGAATACACCCTTTATCAAGCAACACCTTCAACTTAATTTTAGGTCTTGCCTCTGTACTAAAATATCCGGCAAGAGTTTTCATTTCTTCACCAGTAACTAGCCTACCTCTGGTCAAAGGCAATCTAGACGATGTTTCTATATATGTAAAGACCAAACAACCCAAAATATAAAAGAACACAGTCTTATGGAAACAATTTAACTGTGCATGAAAAGCTGCTAGCTTATCCATTCTCTACAACACATCAAACTCTAGTAACACAAACACACGGAGATCAATGACCATCTCGTGTCTGGAGATTTCAACAACATACTTCTCACACTTAAAGTGAGGATCCACCTTATCCCCAATTGCTATGTCGAGTACAAAATGAATAGGGACTCACACCGGAGTTAACCTAAACTCAGTCACCATACAACCACAAATCGAAATCATTCCTTTGATAAGAGTACAATTTGCATATGAATCTCGTTCAATCACCACCTAAATATGTTCCTTGATATGTTGTTGAGACCGTAACACATAAGAGCACGCTTTTAAAAGTCATGAACACGCAATCTTATAATGTCCTTTCTTCCCATACCCAAAACATGTAACTGTATTCAAATTCCGAGGACAATATTGGGTAATGTGACCCTTCTTACCACACCCAAAACATGTAACTGTAGGTTTACTACCTACAAAAGATTCCTGACTAGATGCCAATATCTGATTTGGATTGTGTCTCTAAAATCCTCGGCCCTTACCTCCAATCTTTTTTTTTTGAAATTTCAAGTCAAACTTGGATGGAACCTTTTCTTATCATCATAACCTGAGCCCTGTCATGACTCCAGGACGCCTCGATATCGTCGTGATTCACGCTGAACAGTTTGTATAGTCACATAAGCTCAAGCTTTATCTCGTACGTCTCGCAGATTGTTCGTTTCAGTCGTCGATATCATGGTACCAAGCTCTTTCTGCCTTTCCTCCCTTAACGTTCCATTAACAATGACTAAATCAGCCTAAACCGGAACTACAACAATCGATTCAACTTTGAAACAAAATGAAAAGGTAACCTGCTCCTCCAGAGCAGTTAGAGTGGCAATAGGAACTTCTTAGGCTACCAACACTTAAGCTGTCACCTGTGCTCGTAAGATATTCATCGACTCTACCATCTTCCCTACCATGTTCTGAAACATGTTTGAATCCACACGTTATGGATCTGTATTATCCTGACCAGATCCCTGGCTTGGCTCGTGTTATCCACTTATAGTTTTCCACAACAAAAATTGCAAGAAAAGTGGTTCAGCAAGGCTATATCCATAGATATCTCGATAATAATAAACACACATAACACAAATCGTAAAGTTTTAAAACTTTTTAATCCCTGTTCCATCGCGTTACTTCCCAACTAATCACACACTAAACCTCAATCAATAAGATTTAATTAGAATTTTAGGCTTTAATACCAACATTGTCAGACTCCACCTAATTAGGGCATCTGACCAGCCTAAATTACCTTAATCCCTGATAATCTTGCAGCCTTAACCTTACCGTTAATAAATAAACAAAATCCCTATTTTAACATTTTTTTTACTTCTAGTGCTCGTTTTCGATCCGAGTTTTTCCCAAATCGAGCAAAACTCTCGACAAAACAGTCCATCTTCATAAAACTTCCATAACACTTATTTTAGTTACACTAAAATCCAAAAATATTAACTCTGTCCTTGACATACTAAAATCTTCCAGACCAATCCTCTTGTCATACTTAACCAAACTTGCACCAATTTGGACCCAATCTCAACCTTGAATACCGTCAATCAGCACAAAACTCGAAACAAGATCTCACACAAATTTTGTCTCATATCACGCTATTTCCAATCCCGACTTACACGCATATCGAGGCAAAATCTCCATGTCGGCTCATTAAATCCATTTAAACTTCAAATTTGAATTTTTAAACTTAATTTCACTTATTTTTTGCAAAATTCAAAAAAATAGTTCGAGTCAATATTTTAACTCTACCGGGACCCATTTCGACACGTATCTTGAGATAAAACCTTGAAAAATCTCGAATTTATTCGATTAACTTGAATTTCGTAAAATAACATAATATATATTACACAACACTAGGCACACATCATAGGAAAAGTAAGATTACCTGTAAATTTCAATTCATCGGTCCTTAACTCCCGACTCGCAGCCAAAACCATAATTATTCTATGTTAATCTCTGATTAACCGTAATTATTAATTTAAAAATTTTAGGATTTGATAGATATAAATAAATATAGAGCTTATCAAAACCCAAAACTCGATTACAAAACTCCTAACCCTGTTTATTTACAACAAAGTAACTCAAACATTGTATATATATATATATATATACACAAAGACTTATTACAACATAGAAAAGATAGTAAGACTCCTAAATCTTCTATTTTCCCCTCGCTAAAACGTTAGACTGAGAACTCGAAATGTTAAATTTGGGATGAGCGCTCAAACTTGCTTAGTAAATAAGGACTCACAAAGCCATCGACATTCCATATAATAATCAAGAGTAATATGCAATAACAATATGCACCAAAGATAACTAAGAGGATTAGGAAAAATATATAATCCAATAAATAATGGGTGCAAGTCAAATTGTCAATGACTATTAAACTGTAATTCCCATTTCATTTGTAAATCTAGGATCGATTACCCACCGACACCATTAATGCAATTGCTAGACCAACACAGTGGTCGATGTGCTATCTAGCCAATCCATTAATGTTTAATGGTTATATTTCAAACCCTCTAGTGAATATGTAATCCACGCAACATGTTTAACTAAGTAGGATTTACCATATAGGCTAAGAATCAAACCTATATCCTATATAACCTATTCTCAATTCTAGGATTTACTTTCGTCGACCACATCATACATTGTATTCAATTTAAATAAACACATCACAATGTACATAGTCCCCCATTCAATCCATAAACTATATGAACAACATATACTAACATATCTAGGCAACATTTATAAATAAGTGAATCCATACTTACCTTTATTTGGGTCTCGTTTCCAAATTCCTTAACTTTATGGGTCACTCAAGCTTTCTTGGTGTTCCGAAACCTATCACAAACTATTTGTGGTTAATATAGGCCTAATACCCTACATTTATAAATTAGTCCTTATGTCCTCAGGAAATCCTAATCAAAACACATAAAAAATGTTGTTTTCTTGGGTGGGAGCGCGCTCTCTCATTTGGTAGGGCGCGCTCTCTCATTTGGTAGGGCACGCTCCTCACAACTTATGAAGGGAGCGCGCTCCTCTGCTGGAGAGAGCACGTTCCACCCTGCACTGTCTCAATATTGAACAAGGCAGCAGCCACTATTCCATTACCAAATCACAACAACAATGTCAAACACTCCATCAACACATTAGGGAGGACCTCTAGTGAGGTATAAACCAATTTCCAATCATCAACAACAATAATTCATAGAGAAATCATCATATATCATTGAATTGAACTTCAAAAACTCTAACCTAACTTACCACATTGATGGTCTCTGATCTACAGTGGTTTAATCATTTCTTATCCACTGGAAAATTTCTCCAGATCGTCTCCTTCAACTTTCTAAACCCTTAGCTGCTTTGATCTCTCTCTCTCTCTTTATCAATCGAATGAAATAGTGAGGATAAGTTTGAAGGTTTTGATTTATATGTATGAATTTTTCTTGAGATACGCATTGTGTTATCTCAAGGTTGATCGAGTGAATGATGTGTTAAAATGATACATCCTAAAGTGGCACACATCTTAACGCCATTAATACTTATGCTCATCTCGAGGCGATTCAATGATCCATACAATTCAAATCAAACTTATAGTTTTAATTATATATATTTATATATCAATTATATATAAATATATATACTTCGCGTATTTTCTCACCAATACATTTACCAGAAACGCCTACGATTATTTTCGGGTGTGCACATTCATTTCATGATCCACTCGTCGCACTTGGTGTACCGATAAATTATTATATATTTATTTATTTTTCAATTATAGGCTTGTTATAATTTTCTATTAATCCTACAACCTATAAATTCACCCAAATATACAATACAAACATAAATCATCACACGAACCCACACACACGCTAATCGAGGTACGTTGGACTTAACCACGAGCCTAACTTGGGCTAATTAGATTTTGGGTTAACACTAATCACCAGCTTAAAGTAACGGATCGTTACAGAATCAGTACGTAAGTGGTGGAATTCTCTTGAGAGAGAAGGGAGCACAACCATAATGATCGCACTTCATGACCATATTCTATAGGCAATACTTTCCCAAATCAGTTAGGAACAAGGGGCCAAATTCATTAATCTTACTCAGGGAAGTATGAATGTGAGGGAGTATAAGCATATATTCACGGAGCTGAGTGAGTTGGCTCCCTAGATATTAAAGTTGGAGGAGAACAAAATTGATATGTTTCTCCATGGACTGAACTATGAGATACGAATTATTGTCTCTTCTCATCCTCGCATCAATTTTGCTTTTATCTTAAAACGTGTAATGGAGGTAGAGATAACTATGTTGACGAAACCATCAGGGGTAGTACCCATTCCACCACTGGTTCCCTAATAACTTGGGAGTCAGAGAACCTATGAGTTTTTGTATTTTCGTCCTACGAATAGACAAAGGAGTACATGTAGAGTCGTTACCGCTACACTAATAGGGTCAACTGAACGACATACATTAGTGCACTTGTTCCACCTGTTTCACAGGCTTCAGTGGCAAAACCACATTTGCGATCCTTTTAGTCTGGGGTAAGGGTAATGGTAAGAAGTAGTCGGTGTCAAAATTGAGTGGATCTGTGCAGGTTCCATAGGCTAGTGGGGTCTGTGATTTGCAATCGATATGGGCAGGTAATGCATATACATAGGGATTGTCCTACCCAACTGTCGGCATTTGTGGTAGTACACCACAACCAACATGAAGACATACTTATGTAGTGGCCGAAGCAGATCGCGAGACTATGGGGGAGGCTTGTGGAAGATATTTTAAATATATGTGGTCAGGATATGCATATTTTAATTGATGCTAGTCTCAGATTTTCTTTTATTGCTGATGCAATGGTTGATGAGTTGAAACTGAAACCTTTTACATCTAGCACACAGTTGATTTTGAGCACATCAATGAGTGAGAAAATTTGTCCTAAACTAATTTGTTAAAGATGTGTTGTCAGAACTGGGGAGAATGAACTCCCAATTAATCTGAGGGTTATGGAATTCTTGAAGTATGATGCACCGCTAGGTATGAATTGGTTACCAACGTACCATGCCAATATAGATTGTTTCACAAATGGGTAATTTTTCATATTCAAAAACTTTCTGAAATTATAGTCTATAAAGGCTATAATCCATCATGACTTGCAAGGAAGGCAAGCTATTCCTCGAGATTTAGAGGTTATGACAGGGGTTGTTAGAATTGGTGATTCTGGTCAGGAACTGAAGATTGATGAAATTCCAGTGGTTTGTGAATTTTTGAAAGTTTTTCCATATGACTTGCATGGAGTTACACTACCATGTGTCATTGAATTCATCATTGATCTTATTTTTGACACCAAACCTATATCTATTCCTCCGTACCGTATGACACCGAAGGAATTGCATAAGCTGCATACTCAGCTTAAGGAGTTATTACATAAAATGTTTATCCATCTAACTGTGGGGAGCACCGATTCTTTTTGTTAAGAAAAAGAACGAAACTCTACGAATGCGCATTGATTACAGACAACTTAATTGAGTGACTATCATGAATAGACATCTATTGCCCATGATCGATGACTTATTCAATCAATTGAAGGGTGCATGATACTTCTCGAAGATTGATTTAAGGTCTGGTTATCATCAATTGATGATCATGACTTAGGATATCTCGAAGATAGCTTTGACTACTCGTTATGGGTACTTCAAGTTACACTGATGTCGTTTGAGCTCACTAATGCTCCTACTATGTTCATGGATTTGATGCACATAGTGTTCAAAACCCTATTTTGACTAGTTCATTATCGCTCTTATCGATGATATGTTGATATGTTTCAAGACTCAAGAGGAACATTTACACCACACAGAGTTACATTGCAGACTCTAAAGGATAATCGAATGTATGCCGAATTCAGCAAGTGCATATTTTTGGCTTTAGATGTCAAATTTCTTGGACATATGGTTAATGCTAAGGGCATAACAGTTGATCCAGCAAAGTTTGAGGCAATCCAGGATTGGCTTACTCCTACCACAATGTTAGATATCCATAGTTTTCTGGGGTTACCAGGTTATTACAGGTGATTTGTTGAGGGCTTCTCTCATATCACTCTACCACTTACTCAACTAACATAAAAAAATGTTGAGTTAGTTTGGTATGAAGAGTGCCTTCAAGACATTGAAGCGTAGTTTGACTACAATGGTTGTTCTTACATTACCTAAATTGGGGAAAGAGTCATTGGTCTATATTGATGTTTCTTATTCATGTTTGGGTTATGCGTTGATGTGGGAAGATAAGGTTGTAGCTTACGCTTAGCGGCAACTCAAGATTCATGAAAAGAAATACCTAATTCATGATATTGAGCTAGCAGTAAGCATGTTTGCCTTGAAGACTTGAAGGCATTACTTGTACGACGAGAAGTTCACAATATTTTTAAATAGTAAGAGTCTTAAATAGTTGTTTATACATAGTGAATTGAACACGAGACAATGTAGATGGCTTGAATTTCTCAAGGATTATGATTTTACTCTACAGTATCACCCAAACAAAGCAAACATGGTTGTTAATGCCTTGAGTAGGAGAAGAACATGCAGAGAGAATGTAGCTACTTCAAAAGCTTCTCAATTTCGTCTTCTTGAGAAAACTCAGTGATGATGATTCGTGGAAGTCCAGCTGACACATCATCAACTTAGATAGTTAGTTCCTATTTTTTTTTCGCATGTGGTGTAGGGGGGCAACCACATCGATTAATCCATGCTGAGCATTGTCGGGCCTATACATGAGGCGGCTCTCCTCTCCCAATTTTTTCCATTCACCCCTATTTTTTAGAGTAATTTGTTCATACATTTTTGAAAAAATAGCCACCCGTAGAAAAATGGAGTGAAGTTAAATGTTGTTTAAAGAAAAATCAGCAACAACTAGTTTGGCCTAAGTAGATAGGGACTTAATCCTTTAAAGCGAGGTTTTGAGTTCGATTCTTGTGAGCGGACAAAACTGGGGTGGGATGACCGCCCCTATATTGGCCCTACACTGCGTTAGGATGGATGAGTCCGTGTGCGGTCTCAAAATAAAAATAAAAGAAAAAAGAAAAGAAAAATCCGCTAAATCTTCAACTGCACAAAGATTCACTGAACTCAAAACTCGCCATGCTAGCCTCCCCATCACCCTCTTCATCATCGGCCATTCGAGCCTTCAAATTCCCAACCTCCTCAAACCCGTTCTTCTCCACCAAAAACCTCTGCAGAGCTGAGTCCACTCCACCCAACAATAGCAACAGACCCACTCGCAGAAATCCCCGGATATCTTCGTACGGGACTTCGCGGAGGTCGATTCTCAAGAAATCGTTCAATCAGGAGCAAGTAGTGTTTAAAACTCAATTGGCGGATGAACCTGTTGTTGCGATAATTGGGGGCGGAATGTCGGGCCTCATTTGCGCACTCTTTCTGGAGAAGAGAGGGATTCGGTCCACCGTGTTTGATACTGTGAGTTTCCTCTATTGGTTGATTGATTGATCGATTGATTTCGATAGTTTGTACTATTGATTCTTTCGTGTCTTTTTTCAAAATGGGGATTGGTTTTGTGAGTTTTAAATTATGGGGGGTTCTTAATTAAAGCACGAAGTTGCACCCCAAGGTGTGTGGTGTAGTGGTTTCAAAGAGGGCAGAAGTGATGGGTTCGATTCGCAGCAACTGTACTAATTCTTTTAACCCCCTAAGGGATTAGTCGGACCCACCATCAGTTTGGTGTCAGCGGTGGCGGCTTGGATACGCTCGGCTATAAAAAAGCACGAATTTTTTTAGAGAAACCTTAATTCCCAATTGGTTTCTAAGAAAGTGGAGTATATTTTCAGAAGCATAATAGTTCTCTCTTTGTTGTTTGGTGACATTTTTTTAGCTGAACTATATGTATTTGTGATAGGGTCACTAATTGTACTTGGACTTGATTGGTCAAAAGAAGAGGATTACAATGAACAAGAACAGAGTGACAGACTTTCAAGAGATTTCACAAAACCTTCTAAACAGAGAATTCTCACAAGGCAATTCATTAGAGCCTCACATACCTTTCTCTCCCTTATTTATATTCTTTCCTAACTGTAAGAACATACTAGAATGACAAAGAATTACTACAAGGTCTCTAAACCATAATATGAAGCATCAAGCATGTTATTAACTTAGATGCCTCTCAATTGGTTCATTCAAGTAGGGCCACTACCGGTGACTTAGATTAGTTGATGGGCATGTAATAGAAAAACAATGGGAACTGTTTTGCAATCCTACATCAAATGCCTCTTGATTTCACCAGTTAATTGAATAGAAACTGTTGTTTTTGCTTGATTTCTTATGTCGTAGGCAGAGTTTTGGGTAGAGGCTAATCGGCTCTAATATTATGATTTGAAGACTGAACTTTACTGTTTTTTTTTCTTGAAGGCAACTTTACTCTTTAACATGAAAAAAATGTTGTTGGGTTCTCACCATGGATATCTATTTTAGGGTCTTCATGGTTTGGGTGGAAGAATGGGAACAAGAGTAGTTGATCCACATCCATTGATCTTTGATCATGCAACTCAATTTTTCAATGTGACTGACCGTCGGTTTTCTGAGCTTGTTGATGGATGGTTAGAGAGTGGTCTTATTCGTGGGTGGAATGGTCCAATTGGAGTGCTTGAAGCAGGTGGTCACTTTACTCCAGACTCATCTTCATCTCCAAGATATATAGGAGTTAATGGAATGCGGCCACTTGCTGATTCAATTCTTTCAAAGGCAAGCTCGTAATAATCTATGTGATATACTATTATTTTTCTGATTCTTTGTGTTTTTTCTTTCAATGAATAAATTTGTATCTCAGAGTCATTTGTATGTGTGAAATAACCACTAATAGTTGATTAATTATGTGAAGTTATTTATATTCAAGAGAAAATCTATATGTATTGTGACTAATGCTTGTTGCTATATATCTCTCATCAATCAATAAAGGTAGTAAGCAAAGCATTGAATGATTTATTGATCTGTTGACCGAAATTATGTACTAGTTGGTTTTACTTCTTAATGTGTTCCACTGTTCCATGAAAAATTTCCGAACATCAAAATTTCTTTCCAATGTTTTTACATACTTTACAAATAGTTGTAGATAGTCAGTGATTTTATATCACAATTATTTTAATTTTCTCAAAGCAAAAAACTTTTATGGATTTTGTTTAAACCAAGGCATGGGCCTCCACCTTTAACGGTACTGAATAATTTATTAAACATGAGCATGTTGAGTGTGAAATTATTTAGAGCCTCTTAGTTTCTGATAGTAGTGAAGCCTTCTTGAGCATCTACTCTGTTTTTTTTTTTTTTTTTTTTTTTTTTTTTTTTTTTTTGAGTAACCACGAGTATCCAGACACTTTGTCTGACTAGTCCCACGAGCCCTGGTATTACGGAAAAAGACCACAAGCGGCCAGAAGTTTTGTTGTCGTGGGGAAACGAAATTGAGGTCGTGCGCCTAACCCACACAACTCCTTATTGAGCATCTACTCTGGTTTAATTCAAGGAGGTGAATTGTTTAGTAGCTATGGAAAAATTATGTGCAGAAAAAATGGAAGCTATCATTGCATTATTTGGGTTGCTCTGTTGTGAATTGTTTAGTATTCGAACTAATAGCCTAGCTGCAAAAAAAATGCATGGGTCAGAAGTCTGCTGATGTTAAGCATATCATGTTGATCCTTCCTTGGACCGTGCAATAATAATTGGAGCCTCATGTTTGTGCTAGGTATCAGATTAATTAGCTTACAAAATTACAAACGCAAAAGAATGCATGGGTAAATTAGAAGTCAGCCAATGGTAAATTGTTGGTAGCTGGTAGGTTTCCATTATCCGCCATATGATCTTAGGCAATGCCTTTGTAAAACGACTACTCTTAACTTTCTGATGCTGACGATTGACAACTTTAAGCTTTGTGATATTTTGCTCAAGCATCTTGAGTTAGTATATTTAGATATCCCTCGTTGGATCTACATAATTCTAACTAAGGTCGCCTGTTTTTGTTATTGTTATTGCCAGCACCACTAAACAACATATGACTATTGATGCAGACTCAGTTGATAAATGTGGTGAGACCTTGCTGGATAAGTAAACTAGAGGCATTTAATGGAATGTGGCACTTGAGTGAGAATGGAAAACCCCAGGGCCATTTTGATGCAATTGTTATTGCACACAATGGTTAGTGCACGCCACAATACTTTTTTCTTGTTTATATAGTAGTTTGACTTGGGTGATTGTGATGTGTCTATTTTCATAATTTTATCTTCCCGTTGCTGTTTTGAGCGGGATTTATATTTCTTCTCTAGTTGTTATTTTTTTCTCTGCATATTGCAACTGTATATGCTACTTGTTGATGCCTATATTAAATTTAATCTTCTATGGATGTTATCCTATTCATTGTATAACATGTTCTTAGAAATATTTTACGAAGTGCAAATAAATTGACAGTAATTTCAATGCTCTTGTCATGTCTTGTTTAAGTTAGTTTGCTGTTGCAAATTAAATCATCATCAGTTATCAATTTTTTGCCTTTCTCCGCTTCTCGCCGTCTTTCTTTTGCTTCTTCCAATAGCTCTTTGAACATTCATGGTTTAGATATGATGTTTCTGTACCTGTGATTTCTCAGGAAAATGTGCAAACCGCTTGCTTGCTTCATCAGGTGTGCCGCTAATTGCAAAACAGATGAAGGTAAATAGAGATCTTTTGCGATCTTCATTAACAAAGTGTAACAATAACTTGAAACTTGTGCTTTTGCCATGTCTGGTTCTGATTCTTCTCCATGCCTTTCATGTTCTCTGCGTTTGTAGAGGCTAGAATTGAGCTCCATCTGGGCCCTTCTTGCAGCATTTGAAGACCCTCTTCCTTTTAGAGGTAACTCGGAGACAACTCCTTTCGAAGGGGCTTTTGTGAAAGAGATCGATGCTCTCTCATGGATGGGAAACAACACAAAGAAACTACTATTTTCTCAGAGAAATTTCCCGCACTGCTGGACATTCTTTAGCACTGCCGCCTATGGCAAAAGAAACAAAGTTCCACAGGTAGTCATTTCTAACACTAGGACTACCTATCCAAATTCAACTAGCTAACTGCATATTTAGCTATTATTTTGAATCTTATTAATTGCTGGAGAGAATTTTGCTTGAAAATTAGGAAAATAGACATTTTTCCTTCCCCTAGAAAATCTCTTCGAAACCATGTGTAGGGCTTCAAAAGAAGTGACTTTCTGAGAGTCTTGCATGTGCTTCTCCCAAAGATGTATACCATTGTACATATCTCTGAAAATAATATCTTCCTGGACAGTTAAAAAGAAATTTTTGTGGGAATCAGACTGTCAACTTACAATCTAAATGTGAAAATATTTCTTAGCTTCCATGACATGCGTTCAATTTGTGGAAAATGATTGGGTAGAGCACTGCATATTCATTTCTTTAAAATGCCACTAAAATAACTAGTTAGCTTCGCATACATCACATCACACTTAAATTTCTCAGAGATACATGAAACCATCTCCTAAACCTAAGCAATTCGGAAAGTGTTTCACCACAATTCTTGTCACTCACTATAATCCCTTAAATATTATTATATAATTCTCTTTACACAAAGAAAACAGACAAAAGAGTTTGCAGGTTCAGTTTTTCTTTTCTTTGATCAATCACAAGACTCCCTAACACACTTTAGGTGCGAATTTCCTTCATTCTCATTTAAATATTCTAACCTTTTGAGATTTGTTATTATATTCTAACCTTACCTTTTGAGATTTGTTATTATATTCTAACCTTTCTAAATTGTTCAATTTGCATCCATAACTACTTTTGAACTCCAAATTTGATGATGTGCCACTTAAATAATGAGTTTAAATCATAAAATTAATAATTGTTTTGATAATTATGGGTGATGAGGTGGCTTTTTAAATTCATATTATGGTGCAACCTCATCAAATTTTAAGTTAAAAATTGACTTGGGATACAAATCAAACAATCTAGATAGGTTGATATGATAATAAATCTCAAAAGGTTAGGATATAATAACAAATGTTGTGAAACGTTAGGATATTTTAACCAATTAAGCCAAATATTTAATCACCATAATGTCATATGTCAAAGAAACTCGATCAGATGAATTTAATTAAACATCTCAGTCAATAATTAAACATCTTACACGTGTTATTACATATAGATTCCTGAAATGTGCAAGATAAACTATCATCCAAATTTATCAGCGCAAAGATATGTTTATTAGCATGTTTTGAAATCTAAAAACTAATTAAGAAAAACTGTTATTAACCTTTATCCAGGATCTAGTCACAAGTTTAAATACAATTGAATTTGTGCTTCAAACTATGTTGATAGGGAAAAAATAAGAAAATAGTAGAAGAGATGAGAAAGGTAGAATAGGTAATTAAAGAGGCGAAGTCTGTGACTCTCCTACTTCAATTCCTCTTTTGGTTCCTTTTCACTAAAATCGCTTGCTTTATTGATTTCTTAATACTTGTATATATAGACTCCCCTGTACAATAATAATAGAAACTAATAAATAACGAATTCTATGAATAAGAAACCTACTTAAAATAAATATAGAAACTTTCTACTAGTTAATATTTAGAAGATAATAACTACTAAAATAGAAACTACTTCTAATTAGAAATTACTAATAATTCCTACTAAATAATAAACATAGAAACTTTCTTAATAATAAAATAGAAACTACTAAATACTAAACCCTAAATCTAAGACCGTATCACAAACCTTCAGTCGTTAGCGAACCAAGAAAGCTTCTCTTATGGTTGCCTTCCAATGTATGCCCAAGAGAAAGATGGAAACACATAAGTTACCGCATTGGACTAGACTGGGGACCTTATTATTGGCATTCGGAACGGTTCATTCCATTGATGAATTGTCAGCCAATTAAGGATAGTTGAATCGTTACCATTAGTAGCCAATTAAGATACATATCTTATTTTATTAAATTCAATGCATATAAATTTAACCTTCCTATGGGTAGATATCATAAACCACATGAAGTTATATGAATCTAAATAATAAGACTATTTATTCTAAAAATAAATTAATTTCCATACCAATTGGCATTGGGAAACTACTGTAATTAGTAATTAATCACAAATAGTATTTTATTCCAATTAAATATGAAACAATTATCTCCATGTAGGGCTTAATAATTATATAATATTTAATTGCAAGTCATGAAATAGAACACTCAACAAAGTATCATGATGCAGGATGTTTATGGCATTCTCATGCCATAATTATAAATGTTAAAATATTAATATGACATCATAGATTAACAAAATAAATAAACCCAAATATGCATATATGTAAGCTTCATCATGTATAAAAATACAATATATATATAATATGCCAATTATAATTAATGCAATTATAAATGGAGGAATCTCAAACTGAATCTATGAGGCAAATGCTTCTTACACACACACACACACACACACACACACAAAAAAAGGGAGTTCTACCATGGTGATCTCCATTGCAACCTATTATAGTAGGTAACTCAAATTGTCATAAAGAGAATTAAATGCATGTCTAATTCATTTCATATTGGAAACCCAAACTATCATTTGTTAAAAAGTTTTTGGTACAAAATATTAATTCATCACTATAATTAATAGTATATTCCTAATCAATTATCAATTGTAGATATTATTTGACTATTAATATAAATAGTTATCTTGAGATACATATATAAATTTATTCTCCAATAATTATTAAGACATGCATAAGGTCTTTTTTTGTTTTTAAAGAAAACTTGCAAACTTTTATTGTTGATTATGTTTTGCCTTTATGCTCACTATCCCAATAATTATTAATGTGACGCTCTCCGACAAAAAAAAAGCTAGTAACATTAAAAATTTACAAAATAAAAAATTAACATGATATATTTGTTTAATTAACTCTTTTAAATACCTAGTGAGAATAAACTCAGTTTGTCCACTGATATTGTTCCTCGCATCAAATCAACTAAAGATTACATCATAATTTTATTTTTACTTTTGTTATTTAGTAAAATTTATTTTTACTTTATATTGATATTCAGGTCTTGCTCATGCGTAGAGCGCGGAATTGCAACTAATAAAAATTATAAAAGAAAGATTTTACCTTTTGAAAAAAAGTATAATATAACTCTTGATATAAAAAAATTAAAGTTAATAATAACTTCTAAAAATAATAATGTAATATCTTATTTAAATTCTATACTTTTTCATATAATTTTCTATTTTTCTTGATAGTAGTTATTTATATATTAGTTTAGTTTTTAAGTTTTTTTTTTTTCTAAAGGTCAATTTAGTTTTTATTTTTTTATTATTTTTTTCTTTTGAAGGTAAATATGTGTGATTGTATTAGTATGTATAAGTGACATTTTATAATTTTGTAAAGAAACATGTGACATTTTATGATTAAGTAAGAAATGTGGTAAATTTTACATTAGTCTTATTTTTTTAATTTAGATTTTTTTAACAAACATGTTCCAATCAGACTTTTCTTAAGTTAATTTTATTAAATAAAATAATTTATCATATTGCGTGATTATTTTTTAGGAGAGTTCATCAATAACTTGCTAATTATTTTTTGAAGGAAATATAAAAAAATGAATTAAATTCCTAACTTATTTATTTTAGAAGTAAAACACCAAACTTCTTAAATAATAAAAAAAATCTGAAATTTTAAATTTATGAGAAAATATTTTTAGTTGTAAATAATGATAAAATTCATTCTTTAATTATATTATATATATTTTATCTATTTTATTTAATAATTTTTCTATTTAAAAAGTAAGCAGCTTACATAATTTTGTGCATGACATATATTTTTAAAAATTTTGTTCATAAAATTTAAATGAATATAGTATGTATTGTTGATGTTTTAAAATGAATATAGTTCATAATTTTGCTTCTTCTCAAAATCACAAGACTAGATCATAAATATATATCATTTTTATTCTTGATGTTTTAAATATCTAAAACTTTCTTCATATTACATACTTTATTATTTAGCGAAACAAAAAAGTTATTTAAAAAGTTTATAGCAAAACGAGACTTTAAAGACTAATCAAATTGAATTATACTATTCCAAATAATATAAAGTACAACAATAATTTTAGAAATTAAACATAATGTACGAAGTGTCGAGAATATTAACAGTAATTATTAGGATTGTTATTTAGTATATTTATTCTATTTGTAATTAATTAGAATTAGTTTGAGCTAAAAACTCTGGCTATGGAGGCTAAAACAAGGTGAGAAAACTGTCACTCAATATTATACTCGACTTAAAAACCTTGTGGCAAGAGGTAGATATGTTCGGCGATTATGAGTGGAGTGTGCGAAGGACAGGGGCTTTGTTTCGAAAAATGGTGGAAAAAGAACGTGTCTTCGAATTCCTCGTCGGCCTTAATAAGGAATTAGATGAAGTGAGAGGACGCATTCTTGGTCGTGATCCACCGCCGAGTACTAGAGAAGTCTTTGCCGAGGTCGAAGAGAGGAGAGCCGGCGACCGTCATGCTCGGAGGACACTCACCACCTCCCACCGAGCCTTTTGCCCCGTTCTCTAGTCGACCACCACGCCGCAACGACCGTCGCAGCCGATAAAGACCGCCAATCTGCGAGCATTGCAACAAGCCAGGGCATGTTAAGGCCAAATGTTGGAAGTCGCATGGAAAGCCACCGAGAACCCTTCATCTAACCTAAATCCTCGTGATTCAAAAGGTTTTCATGCCTCATCCGAAGACACTTCCAAAGAGCCGAAATCGCCTCGAGACGTCTCGCTTTCAAGAAAGAACAAATAGAGCAATTGTATCAACTAATGAGTTCTCATTCAATTGTATCCAACACTCCTAACTCATCATCTTACATTGCCTCTTCTTCTTTAGCTCAAAAAGGTACTTACCCTACAACTTTCACAAATTTACTCAAAATTAAACCCTTGGATCATAGATTCGGGGCAACCGATCATATGACCGGGTAGTTCCTCCATATTCTCTTCATATTATCCTTTATCCGGAAATTTGAAAGTTAAAATTGCCGATGGTTCTCTAACCTCTATTGCTGGAAAAGGCTCTATTATTATGTCTCAATCTCTTACATTACTAAATGTCCTACATGTTCCAAAGATTTCTTGCAATCTCATCTCTCGTTAGTCGTATTATTCATGATTGCAAATGTATTGCTACAATAACATTTGCCGGATTTGAATTTCAGGGACCCTTGTTCGGGGAAGATGATTGGCAATGCTAAGGAAGTTGATGGACTCTATCACTTGGTCTCGGAAAATCCTTCGATGAACAAGTTCGAAACCAAGATGTTTAACTACCTTGTCTTGCGAGAATGACATAATGTTGTGGCATTATAGGTTAGGCCATCCCAGCTTTAATTACTTGAAATATTTGTTTCCAAATCTTTTTAAAAATAAAGACATTTCATCTTTTTGTTGTGAAGTTTGTGAGTTGGCAAAACATCATAGATCTGTTTATCCTTCTTTGAAGTATATGCCATCAAAACCTTTTTCACTCGTGCATAGTGATATTTGGGGTCCTTCAAGAGTAAAAATTGCCTCGTGCTCTAGATGGTTCATCACATTCATTGATGATCACACTAGAGTCACATGGATTTATCTTCTAAAGGAAAAATCCGAGGCCGCAAATGTTTTCAAAAATTTTCACTCTTTGATTAATACTCGCTTCATACTAATATTCAAGCTCTTAGAACCGATAATGGCCGAGAATATTTTAATGCAATCTTAGGTGATTTTTTGAAAGAAAAAGGAATTATTCATCACAGTTCTTGCGTTGATACTCCCCAACAAAATGGAGTGGCTGAGAGGAAAAATAGGCATTTATTAGAGGTGTCTAGGGCGTTATTATTTGCTATGAATGTTCCTAATCGTTTTTGGAATGAAGCGCTCTTAATCTGCTAGCTTATCTGATTAATCGAATGCCTACAAGAGTTCTTAATTACATCACTCCTTTGCAAGCACTAAAGAATATGTTTCCTGAAAATAGATCGTTCACTGATTTAACACCTAAAATTTTTGGTTGCATTGCTTTTGTTCATATACACGGCCATAATAGAGGAAAGCTTGATCCCCGGGCACATAAATGCATATTTCTTGGTTTTTCACCAACACAAAAAGGGTATAAATGTTTTGATCCTAAATCTGGAAAATATTACGTGAGTATGGATGTCATTTTTTTTGAAAAACAACCTTTTTTTGAAAAAAACTCAATTCCGGGGGAGAATGATTCTGAAATGAGTTTTTGGGAACAAATATCTTTGCCAAAATCGGTTGAAAATAGTTCAATGGAATCAATTATTTCTGTAACTAATCCTAGGATTTCACAACCTATAAATTCACAACCTCGTGAGACCCAGGTAGAAAACAACTTGGAACCACCTACTGAACTTCGTGTTTATTCTAAAAGGAGGACTCAACCAAGTAATATTCCACCAGCTCCCGAGGTGGGCCAATCATCGGACTCGACCGAGGTCCAAGGTACGACTGCTCTTTCTCCTACTTCTCTTCCAAATTTAGAACCTTCTACAGATTTCTTTGAACCCATAGCCTTACGCAAAGGTGTCAGATCATGTACCACAAAACATCCAATATCCAATTTCGTATCTTATCATAAGCTCTCACCAGATTTCAAAGCCTTTTCCACCAGGATTATGGATGATGAACTACCTAAGTCGATACATGAAGCTCTAGAGGTTCCGAGATGGAGAGAGGCGGTCTTTGAGGAGTTGAAGGCCCTGAAGAAGAATGACACGTGGGATCTTACCTCTTTACCCGAAGGAAAAAAATGTGTAGGCAAAGAAGTGGGTGTTTACCATAAAATACCATGCCGATGGCTCGGTTGAGAGATACAAGGCTCGACTCGTAGCACGAGGCTTCACTCGTACATACGGCCTTGACTACGAGGAAACCTTCGCTCCCGTGGCCAAACTAAACACCGTACGTGTTCTTCTCTCGTTAGCCGCTAACTGGATTGGCCTCTCGGGACAGCTTTGATGTGAAGAACGCGTTCTTAAACGCGCGAGCTAGAGGAGGAGGTGTATATGGAAGCTCCACCAGGCTTTGATGAGCTAAAGAAGGATGGCGAGTATGTAAGCTAAAGAAATCCATATATGGATTGAAACAATCTCCGAGGGCATGGTTCGAAAGATTCACGAGAACCGTGAAACAATGTGGTTACACTCAAGCTCATTCGGATCATACGATGTTCTACAAACACAATCATGGTAAAATTGCTATTTTAATTGTGTATGTAGATGACATTGTGATGACAGAGATGACATAGTAGAGTTGGAGTCACCGAGGAACTTCTTATCCAACCGGTTTGAAGTCAAAGATCTAGGACGACTCAAATATTTTCTTGGAATGGAGGTGGCTAGATCCTCAAAAGGAATAGTTATCTCACAAAGAAAATATGTTCTTGATCTCTTGAAAGAGACTGGATTACTCGGATGTAAACCAAAGGCAACTCCCCGTCGATCCGAATCGAAACTCGAAAAAGAAGATGGTGCCGAGGCATGGGACAAGAACCCAGATCGTGTGGTGGGGAAGCTAATTTATTTGGCGCATACAAGGCCGTATATTGCGTTTGCGAAGAGCTTGGTTAGTCGGTTTATGCATTGTCCATCGAGAAAAACACTCAAAGGTCGTTCATCTGATTCTTCATTACTTGAAAGGAAGCCCGGTAAAGGAATTATGTTTTCAAAGAATGGGAGCCAAAGAGTGGAGATCTTCACCGATGCTTTAGATTGGGGCGGAAGTTCTACAGACAGAGATCTACCACCGCTATTGCTCCTTTGTCCAGGGCAACTTAGTTACTTGGAGGAGCAAGAAACAACCGCTTGTTTCTCGAAGCGATCGTGAGTCCGAGTTCGAGCTATGGCTCAAGGAGTATGTGAGTTGTTATGGCTTCGGAAGATCTTAGAGGAGAGTCAAGGTTGAAGGAGATAAACCGATGAGGTTGTATCTGCGACAACAAATCGGCAATCAATATTGCTCGAATCTGTGCAAAAGATGACCGGACAAAACATGTCGAAATAGATCGACATTTCATCAAGGAGAAACTGGAAAACGACGATATCTCGCATACCCTTTGTTCCATCATCCGAGCATGTTCTTGCCGATGTTCTTACTAAGGGACTTTTTACTTGCTATGTTCGAAGGTTTCTATCCAAGCTTTGGAATGATCGATATCTATTCTCCACTGAGGAGGGGTGTCGAGAATATTAACAAGAAATTATTAGGATTGTTATTTAGTATATTTATTCTATTTGTAATTAATTAGAATTAGAAGTAATTAGTCAGTATAATCGCTTTTTTAATAGTCAAATCTGTTTTGATAAGATAGGATCAATTAGGATCAATTAGGATCAATTAGTTGCTATTTTTATGTAAAGCATTTACTCTGTAATTTTCTATTTAAACACGCCAAAATGGCTGAATAAAATTCATTCCATTCTGTCATTCTTTTCTGACTTTAGAAGTAATAATTAAAAGTAGTAACTATCATAATCATGTGTAGAACATCAAATGCAGTCCATTAAATGCAGAACATTAAATGTAGTAACTTGAATAATAGGTTACCAATTTCACAAATTTGACACAATGTCTAAATTGAATAGTTTGATCAAGATCTAATGACTAGAATTAAATGTCACCATCCATGGTGATTTTCCCCAATCACCATGGTAGAACTCTATATATATATATATATATATATATATATATATATATATATATACGCATACTATTTTTCATAACGTGCTCATGCTACATGAATTAATTAAAAATAAAAATAAAATTATAATATTTATTTAATTAAACAAATTTTATAAACATGAGACAATATAAATACATTATAAATGTAAGACCATATTGGTTAAAATGTCCCAACCTTTCACAACTTTTGTTATTATATCATAACCTTTTGAGATTTATTATTATATCATAACCTTTCTAGATTGTTAAATTTGTATCCTAAGCCACTTTTGAACTCCAAATTTGATGATGTGGCTCTTAAAATAATGAGTTTAAATCATAAAATTAATAATCATTTTGATAACTATGAGTGATTAAGTGACTTTTAAATTCATATTAAGGTGTCACCTTATCGAATTTTAAGTCAAAAATCGACTTGGGATACAAATTAAACAATTTAGAAAGGTTAAGATACAATAACAAACCTCAAAAGGTTAGGATGTAACAACAAAAGTTGTGAAAGGTTAAGATATTTTAACCAATTAAGCATAAATGTAAAAATATAATGTTAAATAAATTAGAGTTGACAAAGAATAAAGCTAAAGTAAAAAAAAAAAAAAAGGAAATTGAAATCTCTGAATATGAGTTTAATATAATTATTTAAAAACATAATAGTACTAAAGTTTGAAATGTCATTTAAAAATATTATATTTGGACTGTGAATTACAATTAAAAAATCATACAATTTAATTTTAATATAAATAAAAAGTATGTTTTATCTACTTAAAATATAAATCTATAATATTTTAAAAAAAAACCATAATAGACTTCTTAAACAAATTATTAACAAAACATATTAGATCTGTGTTATGCACAGTACAAACATAATAACAAAATTTTATTTTCTCAAAGAAAAATAAAATAAGGAAATTAATTCTAAATATTTTAAAAAGAAAATAAGAAAAATAAAGTAATTTTCAATTGAAGTAATTGCTACTATTAAGTTTCTAAAAAGAAAGAAAAAATTACAATGAGTATTCTCTATTTGATTTAAGTGTTAACACAATATTTTAGTACATAGATATTTTCTATTCATAGAACCATAAAACACAATGCAACAAATAACTTTTCAAATTACAATTGTATCTTAAGAAAAAAATAACTAAACATTCTATTATACCTAGATTAGGTTGTTTCGCATCCCTAAAGCTTTCCAAACAATAGAGAACAATTAACATTTGTCCAAATTGAAGATTCAATTGTTGGGTTCAAAAATAAAAGAATCAAATGTTCAATATCAAATGATTGAAGTATTATAGGAAATAATGTAACCTATCTTTAACACAAAACATAAGGCACTGCATTAACCCAAATTTTTTGACGTTAAAAGCTGATGATAAAAGACCAATTTGTGCACTTGGATGTCATCAGGGGCTACACGCAAGTGATCAACAATGAAGTTCAAATCTCTCTAACAATGAGTAATATCTTGAATGTAATTGCACAACAAAAATGAATCACTTGACCTGGACACTTGCAAAAGCCCTTACACATTCAACAAGATGCTTGGAATCACCTGGCATATAGTTGCTAAAGTTCGTATTTTGCCCATACATAACATAAGAATGAAATTTAATCTACATTATTAATACACAATGCAACTTCATCAGAAAAAAAACATTACTAATACACACAAGAAAGAACCTACAACCAAAAAGAGCTCTCTCTACATTATTTTCTTTGCAGTTCGCATACCATCTTGCTAAAATTCTCTCATGATTCTGTCCAAGCTCTTCAGTAATTGAAACCATTACATGTCGAGACTCTTCCAAGCATAATTCATATACTATTGTATGTCCAATGGCTAAATTGTTGGGGCATGTGCCCTAGTTCAATCTTATGAACATCACTATTTTGGTTAATAAAATAAATGATTTCATTTGTTGTTCATTATTGAAATTGGTTTCCATGTTTACATTATAATAGGAGCCATGAATGTTTACTGAAATATCTTAAATGTTCGTAGTCGATCATTATACTGGGAACTATAATGAATTAAGTGTGAGTTTTGATTAATGGTCATGTGATGATCATACGTATAAGGATACGAATTAAGATCATGAGTACCTGTTAGGGAACAATGTACTGGACCGACCTGCTGTGAGAACACCAAATGGATTAAGTCATAGGTGTTACTCATGATAGGTATATTATTTAGTCCTCTAACTTGAGATTACAAGAGACTGCAACACTATGATCATAGTGATTTGACACAATCAAACGTTGTCTTTAACCGGATGATTATAAAGGTTGTGATTGGTTACGATATGAATAATGTGAGGTAGTGTGTAATCAAGATGGAATTTGTCCTTCTCGTTTATAGAGAGATATCGGTGGATCCCTCGATATATTATACTAATAAATGCCCAAGTCCAAGTGAATTGATATGATCAATGTCACTTAGATGTTCTTAATCTACCTAGAGATCGAGATAGCTCGATTGAACATTAAGGGTGACTTTTCCATGCCTTGCGTACGACAAAAGGATATCGTAAGACAAAAGGATATGATATACACTATTGATTAGGTTGTATCAATTTTGATCTTCGTGTAATTTGGTAGTCGTAATGCGTTGCTAGAGACCACTTATGACTTGTGTACCAAAATGGTTTTGGTTTACAGCCAACGTTGCATGCACCTACTGGATTGCACATAAGGAATGACTTTGCGAGATTTTAAATTCGTAACATAAAAGTCCATAAGATGTGTCATATTTATACCACTTTAAGTAGGGGTATGATGGTAATTCACTTGCCCGGCTTTATACAAGGGTTGTATAAATAGGCGTGTTAAATGAATTTACATTACAGGAGAAAATAGGGTTGGAATCTAATATTCGTTTTTAGAAAACGAATTAGGTTTTCTAGTCATTCTTGAGTTTTAGGGAGAACAGAAAATTATTTTCGCGTTCTCTCTTGGTTTAGCACTCGAAATCTAGTCGCAGTTCGTGTGTGAATTACTGATAGAGAACGTTCGTCTATGGCAATGTCTTGGAGATCGATCAACACAGATAAGGAAATTAGCAATTGAGGTACGGTTTACTTTTTGTTAATCAGTTTAATTGAATATGTATTTGATCTTGTTGGGGTTTTTGAAAATAAAATTTTAAAATTTTCGCTATGTTTTGAACCCCAAAACCCAACATAAATAACATCTCGACTACCTTGCAAGTATAAATCATCTAGAATATAATTTAATTATAGTAGCTAAATAATTCAATATAGACTATATGTAGATGCTCAAAGAAGAGACTTAAAAGACACAAGTTGCCTGTACTCTCTTTAGTGTTTTCTAGGTATAGAAAATGTTTGGAAAAAGTAATTAAAGATGATTTTTGGAAGCCACATTGTAAACAACAAGTCAACAACTTCTTAAAAAGAATAATTTCCAATGAAGCTCCATACAATATGAAAACTCAAGTAGAACGATGAGATTCCACAAGCATTTAACTGCAGGAACAAATATATAAGAAAATATAAAAGTCTCAAAGTCATGGTTTAAAAAATCGACAAACTTCGCCGAAGTTCGGGTGAAGTTTGTCGATTTTGAGGTGAGCGAAGTGAAGTTCAGAGGCAACGGAAGTATTGCAAAAATTCAACTCAACTTCGGCTAACTTCGACCGAACTTTGAAAACATCGATGAAAGTTAATAAAACATGAAGTAAAATTGTTATGTTTCGTGGAAGTTGAGCAAACTTCGACTAAACTTCTACTGAAACTTCACCTATGCTAGAAATATACTTAAAATTCGGAATATCCTCCGATGACATGAGTTTTATGCATTGTTGTTGTATGATTAAGTATAGTTCTAGCAACTCTACGAAGAAACTTGAGTTTCTAGCATTTAAAGTGAAATTCCGTAAACTTCCGTACACTGGCGAATTTTCGTCAAACTTCCATTGTCGAAGTTAACTCCCTCAAATTAATTCCGAATTTTAAGTGAGTGAAGTCATAGGCGAAGTCGAAGTTTCGAACCTTGCTCAAAGTACCTTTCATCCTTGTTCGAGCTTCTCTACTTTAGAAAGTACCTAAACTAATCACCCGACATAAATAAAGAAGTGTTGGTAAAGCAAATATCTAACTAACTAAATTTATAGATTTATTGTAGTCTATTGGCAACCAAACATACCACCCTTGAGCAATGATACAACCATAAAAAATAGAATTCCATAAGCTATTGTTTCTACTATCATATGCAGTTTCAGACTATTTTCTTAAACAAAAAACTGCATGTTAATCTAAGTAACGTGCAACATATATACATGGTAGATACACCAAGATTGATAGAGCATAAACCAATTAGTGCAATGTCAAGTTACTTTCTTTTGCCTGTTCGGTTATGACCAACTCCAGTTGAATAAAAAAGGGTTGTAGCATCATGAGTGGTCCCATTTCTTGAAGAAGAGGAATGCAAAATACGAAGATAATTTGGAGAGACAGACATGAAAACTTGCATCTTCAAAAGCCACCCTATGGCCCAAGTTCTTCATGTTTGCCTTTATAGTAGATAGAAAGAGAGTACCAATAGAAGTCATAATGAGACCAAAACTTTGTAACACAGATACATACAAATATATAAAATTCTAAAAAGAGAGGGTTTGTATCATGATTAAGTAATCAGAACAGGCATAGTTCTTTAAATTTCATATCCATCCCATATAAGCATTTCATCAAGCACGTGCAAAGCAATTTAAAGTCCTTGTATCATTGTGCACATAAGGACGTAATTGTAGATTTTGTTTATTGGGGTTCGGACCCCTTTGTTATGAGCAATCCATTCCTTAATGACTATGTCCAAATGTGTGAAGGGTATGTACAAAACTCATTAGATTTGATAAACATAAGCGGAAAGGGAGAGGTGGGCTTATGGCCATTAAAATTGACATGGAGAAAGTTTACGTTAAGCTGTCTTGGGCTTTCCTGGTTGAAACCTTAGACTTTTTTTTGGTTTTCCCTAAAGCTCATAAGAATTATTATGATGTGTGTTACCAATGTGTCTTTCTCGTTACTCTGGAATGGGGCAAAGTCTGATGCTTTTCTTGCAAAGAGGGGATTAAGACATGGAGATCCTCTATCACCTTATTTATTCATTTTGTGTGTGGAGCTGCTGTCCCACTATATACACTGAGCCTTCTCTGTTAAGAAATGGAAGCCAATTGTAGTCACGAGAGGCGGGTTTGGAATCTCCCATCTATGCTTCGTGGATGATCTTATGCTTTTTGCGTCAGCAACTGTGAAACAAGCTGAACTTATCAAGAAGATCTTGGATAAGTTATGTGTAGCCTCGGGGGAGAGAGTTAGCTATTCCAAATCAAAGATTCTCCTATCCTCGAATCCTCCAAGGCAAACGGCGAATCGAATTGCGGCTATTTGTGGTATGGGGATCATCATAAATCTGGGGAAATATCTTGGCTTTCCTTAGTCCATAAGAGGGTATCAAAGGAAATTTTTCAGCTGGTCCTGGAGAAGATGTAGACGAAGTTCTCGGGGTGGAAAACAAAATTCCTTTCGCTGGCAGGAAGAACTACACCTGTTAAATCTGTCACCTCCGCACTTCCTGTCTATACGATGCAGAGTTTTCACTTACTAGATACGGTTTGCCATCATATTGATTGACTGAATAGAGATTTCATATGGGGATCTACCCCTGAAGCACAGAAACTGCATCTAGTCAGTTAGCAAATCATTTGCAAGAAGCAGGCTATGGGTGGACTATGGGTAAGGCAAGCCAAGGAAGCAAACCTAGCCCTCCTTTCTAAACTGGCGTGGAGGCTGTTACGGCAAGAGGACAACTTGTGGTGCCGTATGCTTGATGAAAAGTACTTGAAGCACCGGGGCCTTCTTCAAGTTGGGCAGACTAAAAAAGACTCATACACTTGGAGGGGAATCTTGAAGGGCCGGACGGCGCTACAGGATGGGCTAAGATGGAGATTTGGTTATGGTGATTCAGTAAGCTTTTGGCATGATTGGTGGTGTGGTGATGGTCCCCTGGCAGATTCATTTGAGTTTACTTCCCAAGTGGATTTGAACCTTAGAGTCTCTGAGGTACGAATAAATCAGAGTTGGGATTATGCTTCCCTTTCCACTGCTATTCCTGATCACATCCAGAGTATTATAAAGGGTACTCCTATCTCGTTTACAAATAGACCGGATACCCTGATCTCGAGCCATAGCCGTAATGGAGTGTTCTCAGTCTTACGATCTTCGCCTCATGAAGAGGAGGTTCCCTGGAAATGGATCTGGAAGCTACAGTGTCCTCAAAAGTTCAAGTACCTTTTGTGGCTGGGAGTTCATGAACGACTTCTTACTCAGCTTCAACGGTTACATCATAATTTAGCTCCATCCCCTCTATGCCAGAGGTGCGGCGAAGCTGATGAAGCAGTGTTCCATCTCTTTCGGGACTGTCGAGCAATTCACTGGTTTTGGAATTGAATCAGAGGCCCCACAGGCGGTCCTGAGTTCTATCAAGGCAATTTTGTGGAATGGATATCTGGCCAGTGCAGACAGCGGGGGGAACTTGTTTGGCAACAACGTTTTCTAGCTGGCCTCTGGGTTATGTGGCGGACTCGGAATATGCATATTATCCAAGGGCAACTTCTACCAAGGGAATTAATTCTTGGGCAATGGGTGAGGTTACATCTCAGATGGCTTACCAACCACAACTAATCAGGTCTCCTTCACAGAGAATGATCCGCTGGATACCACCAGATCATGGCTGGTTCAAATTGAATACGGACGGGGTAACAAGGGGGAATCCAGGGCAGGCTTCGATGGGTGGTTTGATCAGAGATGCTTCCGTGCAGTGGATCATTGGGTTTTCAGGCATGGTGGGTACATCGACAAACACAGTTGCAAAACTCCGGGCAATACAAGCAGCCTTCAAATAGCATGGGAAAAAGAAATCAGACAACTAGTGCTTGAATCAGATTCCAAAGTCTCCCTCGAGCTGTTGGATAGAGCTGATGTTGGTTTTCATCATGCAGCCTCTCTAATAGCTGATTGTAGAGAGTTGCTAGGACGACTGTGGCTGGTCCGTCGACAACACGTCTTGCGAGCAGGCAATCAGTGTGCTGATCATCTTGCAAATTTTGCTTTTCAATGTAATAGGGATCTTGTAGTTATGGAGTCACCCCCACCCTCTATGGTTTCACTCCTTAGAGGGGACGCTATGGGGACTGTATTTCTTAGACCGTAACATTGGTTGCAATGCCCAACGACCAAAAAAAAAATTTTTATTAGATTTTTGGTGAAAAACAACACAAGGCCTATCAATTTCAGTTTGTGGGCCTTGTGGCTCTTTGAAGGTGTTTGGTGCCAATAGGGATAGATTCCATGAAAGAAAAGAAAGAGAGATCAATGGGAAGATGAAAAAATTGTGTGGGAATTCACGAACTTCAATTTAAAGAAGATTGTAACATTGAATTGAGCTCAATTAGTCACAGAATTACATTCAAGCAAGGGACATCATGTGAACATTCTGCAATCCTTGATATGTTGACCATGTGCATTGCCCACAACTCAGTCCATTAAGATTTTGAACAAAAATGAAGACACAATGCTCAATGCATAATCAACGGTGCATATTTGGACACTACTCCAACACCCAAATTTTGGAATGTTATAGGCTTTACAGCTTGGTTCTTGTCACCCAATGAGCCCCATAAACCAATAAAACACTAAATTAAAATCAAAATCAATGTATGATCAATGTATATATAACTATGAAAACACTTAAATTGTCACTGTAAACTGAAAAGAACCCTAATTAAGACAAACCAAACTCACTGAATTAAAACCAAACGTTAAGAACCCAAATAATCAAAACCCTAAATACTTGTGGCAAATTTAGCGTAATAGATCAGGTAGACTTTGATCGATTTAAGAGCACGAAGCGAGCTAGAGCGCATAATAAAGAGAGAAATTGAATTCGCAACGATTATGTGAGCTCGAAGAGAGCGAAAGAGCACCTTAGAGAGAAATCAAATTCGCATATTCTGTTTTGATGCACGAACTTGCTTTGAATAAATAGATGGGAGATTTGGATTGGAGACAATAGGTAGTTCGGATAATGAGATTTGGGTTTGTTGACGGAGTTGTTGAAGATGAAGAACTTCGATTATGCTAAGATTCAGATGAGAGAGACGAGAGACCGCAAGTGCTAGAGTTGGAGTTGGAGTTGGAGTTGGAGTTCGTTGCGGAGACGAAGAGATTAATGCAGCTAGGGTTGAAAATTGGAAATTTGAAAAAACTTAAGGGCAAAAAGGTATTTCATCACGGTCGACATCGACATATATATATATATATATTCCTTGTTGCATCAACAAAGAGACTAAAAATTAGACAAACCAATTTCTAATCAATTAAGAAATCTCAGGGCATGTTTGATAGCAAAGAAAATTTTCAATGAGAAAAAATTATTTTCTTTAGCAAATCTTCTTCAGAGAAATTTTTAAGTAAACTTTCTCAGTGTTGTTTGATTGCACGTGAAAATTTTCTTTTTCAATTTTCTACTATTTGATAACAAATGAAAAAAAAGGTTTTAAAATATTTAAGTTTTTTATTTAAAAATATAATTTGATTTAAAAACTCATTCCAAAGCTTGAGTTTTATCGATAGCGATTAATTAGGTGATTTGGACGATCACTAGTACTTTTGTTTCTAAATATGATTGTTTTGATATTCATTTTTCAATGTCAATAAATATAATACATAATTTTTCTTAGAAAATTCTCATTTCATTTGTTATTATATATAATTTTTTTTTAAAAGATGACGTTATTTTATTTTATCACATTTTAATTATATACTTGCAAAAAATTTATAAGATGTAATTCAAGAATATTGTTACTTTAAAAAAAAAAAAATTTTGAAAATCTTATATACGAACAAAATAACAAAATATGACCGGTCTTTTTTTGAATTAAATCATCAAAATATTAATAAAAGCATAATTAGAATTAATAATTTAAAAGTGGTCTCGAGGGAGTTCACATGCATTATTTATAACAAACTAAGATAAATAAAAGTAAATAATGAATGTTCAACTTTTAAAATAGTCTAAAATTTCCTCGGCAAGTATAGAATTACCTAATCTTTCTTCAACTATTCATGCAAATAAAAATATATATTCACATCTTTAACTCATTTCCCAACAAAAGCATGACACACATTACATCTTCTCAACTTAGTTTCGGAATGCTACGGAGCTCGGTGTGAAGACGTGCACGGTGTGTATGCGAAAATGCATATGCTAGTCTGTTGGCAGCTGTAGTTAGTCCTTGTTCGGTAGGATCAACATCACTACTTTTTTCCTTCTAATCCTTTGGCCATTTAATGTCATATGAGTTGAACTAGATGATGAGTGATTCACTTCCTCTCTTTCTACATTATTTGGGAGTTACTTCTTTACATTATCTACAAATAATAATAACTACAATTATATGACATGCAACATTTCTTCTAAAAAATGCAATATTAGCTTAAGAAGTGTTATATTGAATAAACTATTATTTCTTTTACAAAATTTACTCACCCATTTCTTCCAAAGAAGACAATTCTATGTTTGCCTCATTACTAATCATTACATTTCCGTCAGTAGCTTGATCATCTCCAAATATAACAGACAACTAATCATAGTACGACACACGCTTCCTGCTATATGATTCTTTTTCTGGATGTTTCTGTTACACGCAAACATATACACCAACAAATAAAGATATATAATTAGTTGATATACATCTTTAATACATATGTAGATAGTTACAAGACCTAAAATGTACCTTAAGATATTCATTCTATGTCAAAACATCTGCAGTGACAAGCTGTGTATCCGGATCCCATTCAAACCTACTTTGAGATAATACCTCCTTTGCAGAGTAGTAATTGGCTTTTAATGTTTTGATGCTAGCCTTTACATTCGTTGGTTTCACTCGTTGTTTAATTGCTTTAGCAATTCTAGGCAAACTCGAATATACACCTCAGATTTCTATGAGTTATTTGAAGTGTTACCCAATCCATACCCTTCCAAAAAAAAAAAATTCAATCATTACCATATCTCGTTCCATCTCGCTTGTCCACTTGTCGCTAATTTCACGCTCCTAATTGACTCTTCCATATATGCTTTTAGTTGATAACAGAGTTGTATACATTTAACAAAAAATGACAAACAATATACGATATAACTCAAGGCTACGTATGAGAATCTACTAAGTAAGAAAAGTTCCAAAAACAATCAAATTTCAAGTAATAAAAGTTCATACAAACTACTAACCCATAAGCTCAACATTAAATCATTTCATCGAAAACTAGTAAATAAAATTATCTAGGCTAGTGCTACTCATTCCACATTAACTTGGCCAGCACATCTCATTTAGCTAACCAAACTGGATATTGTTGGAAGACATTATTTTCTATCATCATATTTGTCATCTTTATATATATCATCATCATCTTTGCATAGATTTTCGGGATCTTCTTCTCTTAAAAAGTTGGCTAGACAAGTTTATTTACATCCGCAAATGATGATGAGAGATAATATTTTTATCGAACAATCTCCAGTTTGGATAGCTAAACGATATGCATTGACCGTGTTAATGTGGAATGAGTACCACTAGCCATGGTTTAAAAAATCGACAAACTTTGCCGAAGTTCGGGTGAAGTTTGTCGATGTTGAGGTGAGCGAAGCAAAGTTCAAGGGCAGTTGAAAAATTGCAAAACTTCGACTTAACTTCGGCTAACTTCGACCGAACTTCGAAAACATCGATGGAAGTTCATAAAACATGAAGTAAAATTGTTATGTTTCGTGGAAGTTGAACAAACTTCGACTGAAACTTCGACTGAAACTTTGCCTATGCTAAAAATATACTTAAAATTCAGAATATCTTCCGCTGACATGAGTTTTATGCATTATTGTTGTATGATTAAGTATATTCCTAGCATCTCTACGAAGAAACTTGAGTTTTTTAACTTTAAAGTGAAATTCCGTAAACTTCCGTACACCGGCGAATTTTTGTCAAACTTCCATCGTCGAAGTTAACTTCCTTGAATTAATTCCGAATTTTAAGTGAGCGAAGTCATAGGCGAAGTCGAAGTTTCGAACCTTGCCACTAGCCTAGACAAGTTTATTTACTAGTCTTAAATGAAATAATATAATGTTGAGCATATGGGTTAGTAGTTTTTATGAACTTTTATTTCTTGAAATTTGATTGTTTTTGGAACTTTTTTTAATTAGTAGATTCTCATACGTAGTCTTATGTTATATCATATATTGTTTGCCATTTTTTGTTAAATGTAGATACAACTTTGTTATCATCTAAAAGTACAGATGGAAGAGTCAATTGAGAGCGTGAAAGTAGCGGCAAAGGGACAAGTGAGATGGAACAACTGAATAAATAAGATAATGATTGAATTTTTTTTTTTTTTTGGAAAAGGATGGATTTGGCTACACTTCAAATAATTCATGGAACTTGAGGTGTATACTCGCGTTTGGCTAGAATTGCTAAAGCAATTCAAACAACAAGTGAACCCAACAAATGTAAAGGTTAGAATTAAAACATTAAAAGCCATTTACTACTCTGCAAAAGAGATAATATCTCAAAGTGGGTTCCAATGAAATCTGGTGACGGTAGAAGTTTTGACATAGAACTTCATGTACATTTTAGGTTTTGTTAGAATTTATAACTATATTAACGATGTATATCAACTAATTATATATCTCTGTGTGTTGGTGTATATGTTTGTTTGTAACAAATTCATCTAGAAAAAGAATCATATAGTAGGAAGCGTGTGCTTTACTAAGACGAGTTGTCTATTATATTTGGAGATGGTCTAGCTACTGGCAGTAATGCAATGATTGGTAATGAGGCAAACATAGAATTGCCTTCTTTGGAAGAAATAGGTGACTAAATTTTGCAAAAGAAATAATTGCTTATTCAATATTACATTTTATACTAATATTGCATTTCTTAGAAGAAATATTGCATGTCTTTTGATTATAGTTATTATTATTTGTACGCAATATAGAGAAGTCACTCCCAAATGATGTAGAAAGAGAGGAGGTGAATCTCTCGTCATTTATTTCAACTCGTATGTCACCAAATGACCACAAGTAAGAGTAGCAATGTTGATCCTACCGAACAAGGACTAAGTGTAGCTGCCAATAGACTAGCAGACGCATTTGTGCATATAGACTATGCATGTCTTCGGCCGAGGTTCCTAGTAATTCTCAACTAAGTCGAGAAGATGTAACGTTTGTCATGCTTTTGTTGGGAATGAAGTTAAAGATGCGAATATGTTTTTTCATTTGGACGAAGACTTGAAGAAAGATTGGTGATTATGTACTTTCAGAGGAAGTTTTGGACTATTTTTTAAGTTGATCATTAGTTATTTACTTATATTTATCTTAGTTTGTTATAAATAATGCATGTTAACGTCCTCAAGGTTGCACTTTTAAATTATAAATTCCCAATTATGCTTTTTTTAATATTTTGATGATTTAGTTCAAATAAAGACCACTAGTATTATGTTATTTTGTTTGTATATAAGATTTTAAAAATATTTTTTAAAATAAGTAAAAATATCTTGAATTACATTTTCTATAGTTTTTGTAAGTATATAATAAAAATCTGATAAATTAAAATAATGCCATTTTTAAAATATATAATATTAAATGAAATGAGAATTTTCTAAAAAAAAATTATGAATTTTATATAAGGAGCAGGTGGACGAACCCCATCTCACCCATACCCGTTTTTGAATTGCAATTGCTAAACTTACCCCTATTTTTTATGAAATCCTTGAAATACCCCCACCCTTACCCCATCACCCCTCAATCCTATCGATTTCTTGGTTTTTGGTCATGTAGAGCCTTTGTACTAGGTCGCAAGTGTCGTTTGAGTTTTTTTTCATCAAAAAATGTCAGATCCCGTCTCTCTGATGCCTTAGAAGTGAGAAAGTGTCGCCCATGAGTTTCGGTCACACAGGGTAGAAACCTTTAAAGAGGTCTCGGCTGGCTCGAACGACTTCTGTCGAGGTCTCGGTCGCCTTTCACTGAGACCCATGGTGTGTAGACCTTTGGTATGGGTCTCGGACTTGGAGTGCCGAGACCCATAGTGTGGGTCTCGGACCTGGAGAGCTGAGACCTACATTACGGGTCTTAGCCCTGTAGAATCGAAACCCACGAGCGACAACAACAAAGAAGAAATTGTCCAAAAAATCCATGAAACGAAAGAAAATTAGGTGGTTTTGTTGTAAATGGCATTTTCTTATCAAATCCATCCATATTTCCACCTCGAGATTGGAGCCAAAATCGAAGCCCTAATCACCACCACCAACACCACCACCACCACCACCACAAACAACAACAACAACACAATGAAGAGACTAAAACATAACAAAAAAACTAGAAATGGTCCGACAAAATGGTGTAAAAGGCGTAACAAAGGGTTTTAGACGTGATTCGGCCGGAGAATCGTCGAATTTGAGCCGTGGTGAGGGTCGGATCAATAGAGATGGGAGGAGAGGTGCGTTGCTGTGGGTTTTGGAGGTAGGGTTTGGGTGAGCAAAAACCCTTTTATAGTAGGGTAGTTTGGTAATTTCGCACAGGGGCAAAATTGGTGAGGGAAAAAAAAAATTAGGATTGGGGTACGTTGACCAAAAACTAAGGTCCGTTCAGCCGCTCCTTTTTATTTAATGATATTAAAAAAATGGATATAAAAATAGTGATGTTTAGAAACGAAAGTACTAGAGATGGTACAAATCACCTTATTAATCGCTATCGATGAAACTACTCAAGGTTTGGATTGAGTATTTAAATCAAATTATATTTTTAAAATAAAAAAAGCTTAAATTTTTTGAAACTTTTATCAATCTTTTGTTATTAAACAGTAGAAAATTGAAAAAGAAATTTTTTTTACGTGCAATCAAACAACAACAACAACAACAACAACAAAGCCTCAGTCCCAAATTAACTGGGGTCGGCTACATGGATCAAACTTTTCCATTGTGCTATGTTTGATCCATTTCATGAAAAGCGACAAAAGTTTTACGCTGGCTGTCAACCTATCGCAACCCTCCTCCATTTTCCAATAATGGAAAATGAGCTTGGGGCCTCCCTCCCCCACTTTTCGGGTATGAAAAGTGAGTTTGGGACCTCCCTTACCCATTTTTCGGTATGAAAAAATGGGCGTCAGAGTCCTCCTTTATTCGGACTTGGGACCGGCTATGTAGCGCACATAGTGTACAACATAGGTGGAGTTGTGCAATCAAACAACAATGAGAAAATTTTCTTTTGAAAATTCTTTGGAGAAGATTTGCTAAAGAAAATTCTCTAAGGAAGATTGGCTAAATAAAATAGTTTTTCTCATTGATTTTTGCTATGAAACACACCCTAAGATTTTCCAACGTTGCCAAATAACTATTATATTTTACCAATAAATATTTGTCTTAATAATAGTAACAACAACAGAGCCCTAATCCCAAAGTACTCGGTGTCGGCTACATAGACCAAATTCTTCCATTGCGCTCTATTTGGTGCAATTTATGTTGTGAATTCCAAATCATTTAAATCCCTTCAATCAATGTGCCCCAAGTTAGCTTCGGTCTACCCCTACCTCGTCAAATTTTCTGGAGTTTCTACAGCGTCGAGTTTTCTAGCGGGGGCATTTGTAGGCCATCTTTGGTTGGGGTGTGCACAAGCGAGGCTTGGGCCAAAATCTTTTGCCTTGCTCGACTGTCGGGCTTGGACATGCGCTACCCACTCGAAGCCCGACAATCACGACGGAGGCTTCTTGCTCGCCCTTGTCAAAAAATCGGGCGGGCATGGGTTGGATGATCGGCCTGACATAGTTCATGAATCTCGACTCTTGTTCGAGATTGAACCGATAGGTTACATTATTGTTTCTTGCTACTCCTTTAAATAAAAATACCCAAATAAGTAAAATTTGAAACCCTAATAACAAAAAAAAAAAAAAAAAAAAAAGAGGTCCCATACCTTAAGCTTCATGTACTCATTAGGCCGGTGCAAAATAACAACAACTCGCACAGAAAGGATGAATCTTTGATGCAAGAAAGAGGGGTTTTGAGGATGTTGCATGCGAGGGAGGAATTGATTGGGGAAGGAAAGATCAAGACTTATTTCGCTATGCTGCTCGAACTCGTTGTTTCGTTGAAGTTGTGATTCTATTGAGTCGGAGAGAGATATAGAAAGAGGAGAGGAGAGTTATGACAAAATCTGAGAAAGAGGGAGAGAAATTACAGATCGAGGAGATGGACTCTTTGTTGGCGAAGAAGAAGGTCAAAAGTGAACGAAGAGGAAAAAAAAGAAGGAATGGTGGGGTTGGAAGGATTAGTGTATTTTATTTTGTAATGAAAAGATCGGCGGGTTGCACTGCTCGACATTATGTCATGTTGTTTCCGTTCTTCACCCGAGTAATGGGCAGGGCAGGCTGAAGCGCGACTTTGACCCATATGTAGTCTAGGCCCGGTTCAAAACGTGAGCGGGCTTGGCAGGCCAGGCGGGCCTTGTGGGCTGTTAGTTATTAGCAAAGGCTTAGTCTTTGGAGGTGTCCAAACCATTGCAACCGCCCTTCCCTAATATGTGTCAATTGGTGGTACTCATACTTTTCTTTGAATTTTTGTATTTCTTATTCTCTTTTTACGAGTTTTACCGCACATCCACCAAAGCATCTTCATTTCCGCTACATTCATTTTAACTCGTTACCGGCCCGTCATTCACTTCCATAAATCATAGCTAGCCTAATTGCGGTCCTATATATTTTTCTTTTAACTTGGTAGAATATTTCAATCACAGATCACACCTATTACATTCTTCCATTTCTCCCATCCAACTTGAATTCTATGTATGACGTCATTCTCAATATTAACTTCATTTTGTATGATTGATACTAGATATCGAAATTAGTTCATCTTATGAACTTCTACTTCCCTAATTTTACCACTCAATCATCATCTCGATATCTAGTATTTTTAAACTCACAATGCATGTATTCAGTCTTTGTCCTACTCAAGTTAAAGCTTTTAGATTCTAATGTATTCATCCAAAGCTCTAATTTCCTATTCACTCCATCTCTTGTTTCGTCCACTAGGTCAATATCATCTGCCAATAACATACGCCATTTTATTTCCTCTTGAATATGCGTAGTTAGTTCAATAGTAACTAAATTAAAGAGATATGAGCTTAAAATCGATCCTTGATGTAGTCCTATTGTAATGGAAAATGCTTTTGTGGCTCCTTCAAATGTCTATATACTCGTTACTGCTCCTTCATATATATATCTTTAATAGTGTCTATACATCTTGGATGCACTCAGTTTCTTTCTAGAACCCACCAAAGAACATCTATAGAAACCCTATCACATGCTTTTACTAATTCTACAAATATCTTCATAGACACGTAGACACTATTAAATAATAATACAACAGTGGTAGATGAGGAGATCAAATCGCTTTAATACAAATTTGTAAGCATATTTCGAAATCTAAAAGCAAAGTAAGACAAACCTTCATCCATTAGCGAACCAAGAAACCTTCACTTAGGGTTGTCTTCTAGTCTATGCCCAAGAGAAAGAAGATGGAAAGTGCATAAGTCACCCCTTTAGGCTAGATAGTGTTGGGGATTGTGCCCTAGGCCAATTCTATGAACATTGTGTTAGTGTTATAAAAAAAGATGCATGTTTCTGTTATAACAATATCCTTAAATAATTATTGAATTATTCTAAATCTCCCTAGTCAATTATTATTGTGGGAATAATAATAAATTAAGACTAGTATGAGTCTTGATAATCATGTGATAATTATGCATATGGAGATATGAATCAAGATCGTAGGTACTTGTTTGTAACAAGGTACTGAACTGACCCATTATGAGAATACTACCTGGTTTGTATCATAATTCATAAGTGGTTCTCATGATAGGTATATCATTTAGTCTTTTGACTTGAGATCACCAGAGACTCCAACATTAGAAACACAATTATCTTGCACAATTACGTGTCGTCTTTAATCTGATGATTATAAAGATTGTGATTGGCATAGTCTGAATAATGTGTGGAAGTTGAGTGATGAAGAGGGAATTTGCTCCTCTCGTTTAGAGCGAGATATTTATTGAGCCCCTTGATATGTTGGACTGATAAATGACCATGTCTAATGAATTGATGTGATCAATGTCACTTGACAGTTCTAGTCTACCTAGATATCGAGACTAGTTAATTGAACTATAAGAGTGACATTTCATGACTTATGTTCAATCAAAGTATATCGTGTGACAAAAGGATACGATGTACACTAACTATTAGGTTGTATCGATTTATTGATCTTTATTCAACTTCGATAGTTATAATTTCTTGCCAAAGGCTGCTTATGACTTGTGTACTGAAATGAGTTTTGGTCCACTGACAATGTTGTATGAATGTATTAGGTTGCAAACAAAGAACAAATTTGTGTTATTTATTATTGTCTTGGTCAACGAGTTTTATGTGGTAAAATTTATATTGAAATTTCTCGCTACGAGTCCTAGTTCGACTAGGATTCCAACTTAGCTAAGAGTTCTAGTGTGACTAGAATTCTATTTTTGATTAGAATTAAAGTTTGACTTTAATTCTTATTTTAGTCATAGATCAAGTACAACTCTAATTGGATTAGTAGTTTTAGATTGTCTATGACTATCCTTTTATTAGTTCGAGTTTATCTAAGACTGAAATTAGAGAATTACTAAGAAATATAAATGTTTTACAACTCGTCCAATTTTATGTATCTATAAATAGAGCAGTAATGTTGTAGTTGTGATGAGATTTTGGAGAAAAACCTATTGGAGTTTTGAGAGAGATTTTTGTCCTTGAGATGAAGGAGCAAAGAAAAATTGTTTTCTAATCTCCTGATCGACACTAGCACTCTGGGTCGTGATCATCAGTTCGTGTAGGGATACCGATAGAGGACATTCATTCTAAAGGGCAGTGTCGCGATCTTCACCAACAATGGCAGACAAGGCGTTTTTCGTTTTGATGTATGCTTTTACTTTTTGCTCTTCAGTTTAATGGAATCTAGTTATATCCTGTTTCATGGATGTTCAAAAAAGTTTCAAAAATCCGCTGCGTTGTGATCCCCAAAATCCAAGAGATAGTGGGCCTTATAGTTGGCATTCATAACGGTTCATTCCATTAATGAACCATAAGCCAATTAAGGAAAGTTGAATTGTTACCATTCAGATCCATATCTTAGCTTGTTAAACTAAATACTAATTTAAATGGTTTACGTTACGAACACTGTTCTCAAAGAATATTAGAAATTCCCCAAAAACTTAGAACATAATATCATATTTTCCCCAAAAATTTTAGAACTTAAAAAGAAGTACCGATCAATGTAATTTGGGATGTTGTGGGTTAGACAAATTTGAGATGCTTGAAACTTCGTGGAAATCAAACTGAAGAGATGTAGATGCAAAACTTGTAAATAGAATGCACAGAAGAAAAAATATGTATATTTGAACTGTTTAAGGAGATAGATGTTTGGATTGGAAGATGAAGAGTAAGATTGAAAGTAAAAAAGAGAGAGAAGCTTGACCATTTTCATAAGAGAGCACCCCAGTTTGGAGAAGAATGAAAAGTTGCGTTAGTGATTTTCAGCTACATAACCGATTCGCCTCTAATATAAAAAGGATTTAATTTAGGTCCAATAGAAAAGACATGTTTGCCCAAGGGAATGAATAGTCGAAAGGTGTTTTCAAAGGGCAGTACTGGAAGAAAGGCAAAGTTGGCCTCATAATCTCAAAGCGTACTTACTTTTATATATAGTGTAGATAGTTGTAGTTAGAAGAACAGTACCAAGCATGGTTGGGGAAGAGATGCGTCATTGGGAGAGAAGCTACTCCAATCTTCAAGCTCGTGCTCATTGAGTTATTCAGGAGGCTTGGTCACAAGGAATGGGAGTAAAATTTGGGGTAGGTAGTCTTTTTGTTGGACATTTTCAAAAGAAATGTTTAGTCCCACATTGGTTAGAAACTTCAAGTTTAAAGAGTATATATATACTCTTGCACCACAGTGTGTGTAAAATAAAAACACGTGCTATGCAAATTGAACCACACGCGCGCGCGCGCGCGGGGCTCGGCGCATTTTAGGCGCTTTTATAGGCGCACTTAGCACTTTGCACGAGGCACGTGCGCGTGTGTATATGTGTGTGCGAGCTAACCATGGGTAAATTTTTTTTACCATTTTCGGAATTACAAAGTGGGTAGTTATTTAACTGACCCACTCAAGCATTAAATGGGCAGTTAATAAACCCATTCAATGCTTGACTGAGTGGATGCAGTTGTAACTGCTCCACTACCCCACTTCATCCACTTCCCAAGTTCTTCTCTTACTGGTCTTGACCAGTGATCTATAAGAGAAGAGGTTTGGGGGAGGAAGAGAACACATCTCGAAATTAACCAGCATTTGCTCCTGTTTTTCATCTTTCACTACTACAAAGTGAAAGCTGAGTTAACTTCATCGTATCCTATAGGATATTTGTTGACTCTTGCAGTGTAGAGAGCAAAATTTCCTTTAGGAAAGTGGCACTGTTACACGCTTTGAAGTCATTGCTAATCCCTCTGGTCTAACAATCTAAAGGAAATTTTTTGCTGTTGCAATGGCTTCGTCAATCAAAGAGTTGTCGGCCAACATTGTCAAGCTGGATCGCTTCGATGGAGGCGATTTCCTGAGGTGGAAGAAGCGAGTGCATTTTCTCCTGGTGGCGCTCCATCTGGTGTATGTCCTGGATACACCCAAGCCTGTGGAGTCCGATGATGAAACTGTCGAGCAGATCAGGAAGAGGCAAAAATGGGAGACGGATGACCACACCCGCAGAGGTCACATTCTGAACGCCATGAAGGACTCACTGTTCGACCTCTACCATGACGTCCCCTCTGCCAAGGAGCTGTGGGAGAAACTGGAGGCAAGGTACCATAAGGAGGACGCGACAAGTAAGAAATTCCTCATATCAAAGTTTATTAATTTTAAAATGGTTGACGAAATGTCTGTCATGGAACAATTTCGTGAAATTGAGAGGATTAGAAATAATTTCTCTCAACACAATCTTGTCATGGATGAAACAATTGTTGTGTCTTCTATTATTGATAAACTGCCCCCATCCTGGAAGGAGTTCAAACGAACTCTTAAGCATAAAAAAGTGGACGTAACTCTTGATGAACTAGCTAACCATCTTCATGTAGAAGAGGATTGTCGCATGCAGGAAAATGAAAAAGAGCAGAATGCTCAGGAGAATTCAAAGGTGCATGTGATGGAAGCAGCTAAGTTCAAAAAGCCCCTGCTGAACAGGCCTAACAAGCCTGGTAGCTTCAAAAAGCCTGCTGGTTCGGGAAAACCGAACAACCAATACCAGAATCAAAGGAAGCAGAAAGTCACTTGTTGGTTCTGCGGGAAAGATGGCCACCTCAAGTCTGAATGTTATCATTGGAAGAGGAAGCAAGGAAAACATCAAGCTTCCTCCAGCACTGCAAAAGGTGCAGGAAACGACAATGATGATCTCATTGCTATGATTTCCGAAATCAACGTCGTTGAAAATGACATGGCTTGGTGGGTTGATTCTGGTGCTACTCGACACGTCTGCAACATCAAGAGGTTCTTCAAGACCATGGAGGCAGTAGATGAAAATACTGTCTTGTACATGGGAAATGATGCTACTGTCCCTGTTAAAGGCATAGGTAGTGTTGATCTAAAGTTTACCTCTGGCAAAATTGTAACACTCACTAATGTGTATTATACACTAGAAGTGAGGAAGAATCTGGTGTCGGGTAGTCTTTTGAATAAGTTTGGTTTTAGGCTTGTATTTGAGGCTGATAAGTTTGTACTCTCCAAGGGAGGGGTGTATGTGGGGAAGGGTTATGCTTATGAGGGCATGTTTAAGCTCAATGTAATCGCTTTATCTAATAAGAATGTTGTTTCTGCGTATCTTGTTGAGTCTCCTTCATTTTTATGGCATTATAGATTAGAACATGTTAATTTCAAAAAATTATATGATATGGTTAATCTAGAATTACTGCCTTACTTTGATAAATATGAAGGAAATTGCAATACATGCACGAAAACAAAAATAACTAGAAATCCATTTCCTAATGTTGAAAGAAATTCAAAGTTGCTTGATTTAATACATTCTGATGTATGTGACATACATAGTACACCATCAATGGGAGACAATAAATATTTTATAACATTTATTGATGATTATAGCAAGTTCTGTTATGTTTATTTGTTGCATTCCAAAGATGAGGCAATGGTTAAGTTTCGGACCTATAAGGCAGAAACTGAATTGCAATGTGAGACCTTTATAAAATGTTTAAGGTCTGATAGGGGAGGAGAGTACTATGATCCAAAGTACTTTGAATCCACCGGAATAGTCCATGAGACTACTGCCCCTTATACACCACAACAAAATGGTGTGGCTGAACGTAAAAATCGTGTTTTAACCGAAATGGTTAATGCTATGCTATCAAACTCTGGTTTGAGTAGTGGATTTTGGGGAGAGGCATCGCTGACTGCATGCCATATTTTGAACATAATTCCATAAAAGAGGAATAAAATCACCCCATATGAGCTTTGGAATAAGCGAAAACCAAATCTTAATTATTTAAGAGTTTGGGGCTGTAGAGCAATAGTAAAAGTACCTGAACCCAAAAAGAGGAAATTGGGTGAAAGGGGAGTGGAGTGCATATTTATTGGATATGCACAACACAGTAAGGCATATAGGTTCATGGTAATTGAGCCTAATAATTCGATTTCAGCAAACACTGTAATTGAATCAAGGGATGCAATCTTTGATGAGACAAGATTTAAATTTGTTCCCAAAAGTATTCCTGAAGAAAACCAAAAAGGGAAGGAAGTCATAGAAATTGAAAATGACAAAGAAATAGTAGAAGTTCCTTCGAAGGAGCAAACGAGCTCGAAAAATTAAGTCATTTGGTTATGATTTCTATACATTCCTAGTTGAAGGAAGTAGAGAAACAGTAACTAGACAAATTCCGTATTGTTTTAATGCGGAGGGTGAACCTCAAACAGTAGAGGAGGCGATGAAAGAAAGAGATGCAGCTTTCTGGAAAGAGGCATTAAATGATGAGATGGATTCAATAATGGGAAATAACACTTGGGAGCTAGTTGATCTACCTCCTGGGTGTAAACCCATTAAATGCAAATTTCTCTTCAAAAGGAAAAGAAGAGTTGATGGATCCATTGAAAAACACAAAGTGAGATCGGTTGCTAAGGGTTTCACCCAAAAGCATGGAATAGACTATTTCGATACCTATTCACCAAGAGCTAGAATTGCTACTATCGATTGCTTATTGCAATTGCAGCTATAAAACAAGCTGGTCATCCACCAAATGGACGTCAAAACAAATGTTCCTACATGGAGAATTGGATGAGGAAATATACATGGAACAACTTTGAAGGGTTCATAATGCCTGGTCATGAAAATAAAGTGTGCAGATTGCAAAAATCATTGTATGGTTTAAAGCAAGCACCAAAACAGTGGCACCAAAAATTTGACCAGGTTGTACTTGCTTATGGATTCAAAATAAATGAATCTGATAAATGTGTATATAGCAAGTTTGATGAAAGAGGCAATGGTGTCATTATCTGTCTTTACGTAGATGACATGTTGATTTTTGGAACTGACTTGGAACAAGTTCAGTTGACCAAAAGTTTTCTTTCAAGCAAGTTTGAAATGAAAGATATGGGGCAAGCTGATGTCATTCTCGGAATTCAGATTGTAAGAGATGAGGGGAGTATTACTCTAACTCAATCTCATTATATTGAGAAAGTTCTCAATAGATTCAATCATTTGAATTGTGCTCCTGTTTCCACCCCACTAGATTCAAGTATTGAGCTAATGAAAAATACAGTAATCCAGCCACAACTTGAGTATTCTAGATTAATTGGATGCTTAATGTATGCAAAAGACTAGGCCTGGATATTGCCTTGGCGATAGGCAAGTTGAGCAGTTTACAATTAATCCAAGCGAGTTGCATTGGTTTGCAATTCAAGAGTTTTGATATATCTGAAGAAAACAATTAACTATGGTTTATGCTATAGTGGATATCCTTCAGTCTTAGAAGGATTTTCAGATGCAAGTTGGATTGTGAAAGATCAAAATCATGCATCTACAAGTGGGTGGATTTTCACACTTGCTGGAGGTGCAATCTCGTGGGCTCCAAAGAAGCAAACTTTAATGGCTGGTTCTACCATGGAATCAGAGTTTATTGCGCTGGCCTCGGCTTCAAAAGAAGTTGAATGGCTACGAGAATTACTACACGAGATACCATTGTGGCCTAAACCGGTAGCTCCAATCTCTATCCATTGTGATAATGAGGCCACATTGGCAAGGGCGTATAGCCAAGTGTACAATGGTAAATCCAGACATATTGGACTGAGACACAGTTGTGTCAGAGAATTGATAACAAGTTGAGTTATCACGATTGACTATGTGAGATCTAGTCAAAACTTGGCAGATCCCCTTACTAAAGGATTGCCAAGAGACTTGGTGAATAAAACATCAAGGGGGATGGGTCTCAAGCCCATGAATTACAGATCACCAATAGTGGAAACTCAACTCGACGCCTAACATTACGTTAAGTCTTGAGTTCAATACTGTCAAATTCATTATAAGTGTGAGTGTGAGCACAAAATTTTAATAACCATCCCAAGGTTGTTAGTGCTCGGTACCTGCATGTAAAGAGAGGAGGTTGAGATGATCTCTTAATAGTCTTCTAAAGGTGCTTAAATTGCGGGGGTACTAGAATGGAGACTACCTATGTGGATGTGAAGTGCGACCGCTTCAAGGAGTTCAAGGGCTTGGCTCCAAAGACATTCACGAGAAGATATGGGACACAAGGCCAATGTTGAATGTGTCAGGATGTTTATGGCTATTTGCTGGTGTAGTTATATGCGTGATATGTTTATGCTACATATCGAATAGAATCATTGGTTCAAAGTTTATCTACCATGTAATTCTGATATGATGTAATGAACTTTTCACAAATTAGTGGTTCAAATCGCAAGATACCATTATTTACGCATATAATGTTTGAGATTACGTGGATTAAATGATCTGTTTATTTTGAAAATGGCGGGAGATTGTTTGACATTTTCAAAAGAAATGTTTAGTCCCACATTGGTTAGAAACTTCAAGTTTAAAGAGTATATATGTACTCTTGCACCACAGTGTGTGTAAAATAAAAACACATGTGCTATGCAAATTGAACCACACGCGCGCGGCTCGGCGCATTTTAGGCGCTTTTATAGGCGCACTTAGCACTTTGCACGAGGCACGTGCGCGTGTGTATATGTGTGTGCGAGCTAACCATGGGTAAAATTCTTTTACCATTTTCGGAATTACAAAGTGGGTAGTTATTTAACTGACCCACTCAAGCATTAAATGGGCAGTTAATAAACCCATTCAATGCTTGACTGAGTGGATGCAGTTGAAACTGCTCCACTACCCCACTTCATCCACTTCCCAAGTTCTTCTCTAACTGGTCTTGACCAGTGATCTATAAGAGAAGAGGTTTGGGGGAGGAAGATAACACATCTCGAAATTAACCAGCATTTGCTCCTGTTTTTCATCTTTCACTACTGCAAAGTGAAAGTTGAGTTAACTTCATCGTATCCTATAGGGTATTTGCTGACTCTTGCAGTGTAGAGAGCAAAATTTCCTTTAGGAAAGTGGCACTGTTACACGCTTTGAAGTCATTGCTAATCCCTCTGGTCTAACACTTTTCACTTTAACGGGAAAAGTAGTTAATCTACAAATTTTGCTGACACTTCTTTAGTTCTTCATTCAATGGTTATGCCTTGAAGCATTGATTCGACAATGAATGCCTTCTAGTAGGGTGTTGAATCTTGCATCTTCTGCGTTGGTTTCCGGCGTGTTCTTTGTAAGACAAGTACCTTTACATTTTCTTGAACCCAACATCATATTTTCTGTTTAATGTACAGTTATGCTTCCTATATAGGTGTAAAAGACTTGGGAGAGGAAAACAATGTAATCTCCATTAATATTTGAGGGCTGAAGATTAGCTGGACTACTATTTATTATTATGAAGTATCTAATAAATAAATCACTTTTTGCTCTTTAGGTCATTTAGTGCTATATTACTCAAAATATTGTTATGTATCAGTTTGTCCATATTTTGTATCTTACCCTGGTCGTGTTTGGTATTGTACCTCTTACCTATTCTTACAATCATCAGGAGAACATACCTAGTTCCACTGCGGAGAAGGTGAAGCTGAGCATGCTCGAGGGGGTTGAGATTGCTCTTGGAATATCGAAGGGATCACTTCAAGAACCCTTGTATACTAGACTTCAGCTGTGGTAAAAGGACGGGAACTTCAATCTTCTGATTTTCTCAACGCTATTAAGTGATTCACTTTTAAAGGTTGTAACTTGTAACAGCCTTTTTATTTGTCAACTTCGGAATTCGCAGGGGTGCAGCCCTCCCAACTAACACTCCCGCAGTCCCATGTATCTTTGATCCTCAAGGAAGAGCTGGAATATGTGGCGATTGGTTGCTCGGTTCAAACTTAGAGGCTGCAGCCTTAAGTGGCATGGCTCTAGCACATCATGTAAATTGCTCTTCAATTCCATTGCCTCGTCTTTATTTTCTTATTCGTGCTCCTTAAACCGTTCCACTGGTTTGTGCAAACAGATTGCAGATTATTGGCAGAGCGGCGGTTCCTGTCCAGATGAATTTGCTGTGGGCTTACATAATGAATTTAAGCCAATTGAAGGACATGATATTGGGCAATTTCCAGGCTTGAAGTGTAAACCAACTGATGCTCAACAAGCATGTCTTGTTTGACAGAAACCCCATGTGGGGAAGATTTTTGTATTCTGAATGAGTTTTGTTTTGCCACGCCTGCCTTTTTTGCTCTTGTATAAGCTGACACATTGAAGTACATATTATCTTTTAACTGTTAGTAATAGTCTTAGTTTTAAAAGCAAAATGGTAGGGAGATCCTTTGGTTACAACTTTCTCCCGCACAGGTGTTGGATGTGCTTTGAACACATACTGGTATTGCCTCCAATTAAAAAAGGAATAATATGAGGTGTTCAGTCCACCCTTTGTTGAAATCATACCAACGGCCGGATAAATCTATAGTAGGGTGGTAGCCTGGTATGTTTGGCTACAGCCTAAACATTGTAAGCATTTGAGGGGATTTTAACCTTTGTTTAACTTGCCTTATTTTTTATTTATTTATTTTGAGATGGTAGAAGTTGCTTTTCCAAGCAAGCTAGTTTGGTTGATGGAGAGCACTTCAATATGTTTTTATTTTTATTTTTATTTTATTTCAATTGAAGAGGAACCCACGAGCTTCTCAAACTTTGTCTTTTTTGACAAGTGATGTCTAATACATCTCACCAGATATGCTTTGGCTGCTTTAATATTTATGTTAATGTAATAGAATAAAAGAGTAAAAAAACAAAACAAAATAAAAGAATGTATTCTAAAAACTCAAGTAATTGGTATTTTCGTAATCATATTATATACAACAATAGAGCCTCAATATTGAAGTAGTCAGTGTCGGCTACATAGACTAAACTCTTCGATTGCACTATATTTGGTGCAATTTATAGTGTTTTTCAAATTATTTAAATCTCTTCTAATCAATATGTCTCAAATTAGCTTCAGTCTACTCATACCTTGTTGAATTTTTGCAGTTTCTACTGAGTCAATTTTTTAAGTGGGGGCATTTGTAAGTTGTCTTTGGAGGTGTTCAAACCACCGTAATTGCCATTTCCTAATCTTTTTTGTCAATTGATGTTACTCATTTTTTTAAAAAAATCTTTTACCATTTTTGTCAATCAAGTCTTTTTCGACATTCATCCACTGATCGTGATTCTGGATCATCATCATTTTCACATATTTCAAATGACACATTGAAAGCAAATATATATATATATATATATATATCATCATCGAATAATATTATTTCGATCCCAAGTCTTACCGGAGTTCAAATAATTTATTGAGATCTCGTTATTTTCATTTTCTCCTTTTTTTGGACAGGTAATTGTTCCTCGTCAGAATCAACTTGTTCTGATAAATCTTTATCAAAAAAATTTTGTGCTTTCTCAGGTGTATTTTGACTTTCATTTATTTTTACTCATGTTTTCCTCTTTCGAGGAATTGTATCATTTGAACCAACTGACTTTCCACGCTTTAAATATTTTGTTAGTTCTTGTGCATTTTGTTGCATAGAGACATTAATTCTTGCTGGAGCATTTACAGCTGAAATATGTGATTTTGTCACTCGTTTTTGTGTCGGCAAATGCATGCATCAGGTAATTGATTTGTAATTTGTTGCAAATGAATGATTTTTTGAACTTCAAGTTCACACTGACTTGTGTGTGGATCATAATGTGATAAAGTTGATGCATTCCAAGCAATTTCGTGTCATTTCTTTTGAATTGGCTTCTTATCTCCCCCTAATAGTGAGAAAATTGCTTCATCAAAATGACAATCAACAAAACGTGCAGTAAATAAATTCCCTATTAGGGACTCAATGTATCTTATAATGGACGATTAGTTAAATTCAACATAAATCTCAAGTTTTTGTTGTGGATCCATCTTGGTCCTATTGGGAGGTGGTATGAGAACATACATTGCACAACAAAAAATTATCAAGTGTGAGATATTTGGTTGTCGACTTAAAATGAGTTGCATGAGGGAGTGTTAATGGTATGCAGTAGGCATATAACGAATGATTGATGATGCATGAAGGACTGCGTGTCCCCAAACTGAAGTTGATAACTTAGTTCTCACGATTAAAGGCCTAACAATTAATTGAATGTGTTTGATTAGAGATTCTGCCAAACCATTCTAACTACGCACATGTGGAACAAAATGTTCAATTGTAATTCCTATAAACATGCAATAATCTTTAAATGCTTGAGATTGAAATTCTTCAACATTATCAAGACGGATGGTCTTAATTGGGTTGTTAGTGTAGGCTAAAAGTTTAGCAAATGCAACATTACGGGTCGAAAGCAAACAAACATGTGACCACCTAGTTGACGCATCTATCAAAACCAAGAATGGTCCACATTCAGGATGAATAGGTTCACATATGTCTCCCTTAATGCATTTTAAAAAAATTGGAGATTCCACAACAATTTTACTTGGGGACGATTTAACTATTAATTTACCTTGAGAACAACTAGCACAATTATAATCACCAACTGAAAGTATTTCATGACTCCTTAAAGGATGTCTATGTGAATTATCAATTATTCTTCGCATCATTGATGATCATGAATGATCAAGTCGGTCATGCCATGAAATAAATGCATTTGGATCATTGATTTTTATATTTATGATGACATTCTTTTCGACATGCCTTATATGAGTGAAATATAATCCAAATAATAAAGCAAAAAATTTCTCTAACACTTCTTTTTTCCCATTTGAAACCGATGTAATATAGAGCAATTCTCTATTATTTTCATTCATGGTTTCAATATGATATCCATTTTGTCGAATATCTTTAAAGCTGAGAAAATTCCTTCTGGATTTTTAGGATTATAAGGCATTATCAACATGAATTGTTGTACCCCCAGGCAACATAATATTTGCTCTTCCAGTGCAGTTAATCAAATTAGAGACACCAGATATTGTTTGAACATTAGCCTCAACTAAGTTCAAGTTGGAAAAATATTCTATCTTTTTAAGGATTTTGTACGTTGTTGCACAATCAGCAAGACAAATATCACTCTTATTTTGGTTCACGATTTGAACATATGACTTAATGTGGCTTCTAACTAAATAATGTTTGATAAATTAGAAAAAAAAACATTTCATTTATAATAAGAAACTAATACATAGGAATTAAAAAGCATAACAAAAAAAAAAAAAACTAGTGCATAGAATTATAGAAATTGAAAAACATTACATATGATCATTAAAACATCAAGACTAGTGTTTGGGTCATCACGAAGATTTGGGGCATCAATTATATGGATGTCCGATGAGCCATATCCGATAGTGAAATTCATCTCAACTGTTTTGCTTTTCTCATTTAAGAAAGCTTGATAAAGATCAATAAAATGTTTAGGCATACGACATACATGGGCCCAATGGCATTTTAGATCACACATGTGACATGGTTGGTCACGATTACGAGCATGCCCATTTTCAGCAGTATTTTTCCTTTTTTTTTTTTTTCAGCGCGGTGTCATTTATGTTACATTTATTTTGGAACTTATCACTGTGAAATTTATGATATTGCTTGCCATGATCTTTGCCAATCGATCCTTTACACGTTCATAGTTTTTCTTTCCTTGACCTTTTTTGTGGTCATTATATAGGATGCAACATTTGCTTCATGATTTGAAACGGAACCAGTTGGACGAGAGTTGTGATTCATGAACAAAATCTCATTATTTTGTTCAGCCACCATGAAACAAGAAATTAATTATGAGTACTTTTTAAATTGTCGCGCTTGATATTGTTGTTGCAACAAAAGATTCGAGGCATGAAAAATACTGAATATTTTTTTCCATCATTGCCTCATCGGATATATTTTCTCCACATAGATTCAAACGAGAGGTAATATTAAACATGGTGGAGTTATGACCACTGACTGTTTTAAAATCTTGTAGCCTAAGATTCATCCAGTTGTTTTGAACTTTAGGATGATCATATCGCTCTTTCAAGTTTAACCACAGGGTGAGAGGATCTTTTACAATGAGATACTCATTTTTCAAACCTTCATGGAAATGATAGCGAAAGAATATAAGTGCTTTCGCATGATCTTGCATTGATATTTTATTTCCTTCCATAATAGTATCTTTCAAGTCTTTAGCTTGAAGGTGGACCAGCTCAGTGGTACACAACTCACAAAATTCGTGGTCTTAAGCCTCCAGGACGCGGGTTCGAGTTGTGGGAGGCGAAAGACTGTGCCCAATATTGTTACGAGTTGTGATTGTTGCGCACTAGCAGTATTGGGGGGACACAGATGGTGTGGGTGAGGTGCACCCACACTGCCTTGGAGGTCCTGGGTGCACCTGGGTGGCCCAGGCCTCACAAAAAAGGTGCGCAACAATCGCAACTCGTAACAATATTGAGCACAGTCTTTCGCCTCCCACAACTCGAACCCGCGTCCTGGAGGCTTAAGACCACAAATTTTGCGAGTTGTGTACCACTGAGCTGGTCAACTGGCAGTATTGGGGGGGACACAGATGGTGTGGGTGAGATGCACCCACACCGCTTGAGGTCTGGGTGCACCTGGGTAGCCCAGGCCTTCACATCGGCATCCAGTTGTCATGACAAATAATTGTTGCAAGTGATATAATGGGCAACAAATTCAAGTGTTTGAAGGTTTTCCATAATCTGAGAATATGTAATGAAGTTAAAATTTGAGTAAATAGTTTTTCTCATTTTTATGTAAAATAGATAATATATGATTAAATATATGTTCACAACTTGATTATTAATATGCAAAATGTACTACTTGTATGAGTTGATATGACAACCTTCAAGTTAGGTGGCGAGATGAAGTCTACTTAAAATCATGCCTCCTCGAATGGGGTAACATGTCTCCCTTTCAATGTTTAGCTTTACCGGGGACAAGGCTTACCCACTATCAACCCAAACTCATAATACTATTTGCATTATAAAATCATGAATAGAGCATAAATAATCATTTATAGTATAGAGGAAAAAAAACCTATTTATGTCACATTGACTTTTGATTTATGATGTAGAAGATCGTCTAAGACACAACTACATAGCATACTTTCGTAGTCGGTGACGTTGCAATGCACAACGTATGAATAAAGTATGTATGCATAAATGATGCATTTAACAAAAAAAATTAACCATGATAAAATGAAAATAAATTGAACTTATTTAAATTAACAAAAATTATACCTTCTTAGCTTTGTCTCCTTAGCAAGCCTTCTTGAACTTTAAGGCCTCCTTTGTGCAAGAACAAGCTTGTGTAGATAACGTGTTTAAAATAAGTTGAGATTTGCTAGAAACTAAAGAAGAAAAATAGAAGACTAAGAACTACTACTACAAAGAACTATTACAAAGGAGAAGAGAAGATATGAAAGAGTTTGAATGAGAAGTTCTTTATTCAACTTGGTGTGTTCTTTACAAGTGAAGTAACCCCCTTGTATAAGCCCTTAGTCATGATAAGAATGAGTACTTGCACAAAGTGTGCAAGTTACACCAAAGTCTTGTGTCATACAAGATTACAAATTACATGACAATACTTGGACAAGTGAATGTGCATTGGAGATTAATACAAAATACATGGAGTGCACAAGTTACATGCAATGTAGAACCCATGCTTGATGTAACAACTCAATGTGAGAACCATGCATGACAATGTGATTATCCACAAGCTTTGTTTAAGGGTCATCCAAATCACAACAATAAATACAATTTTTTGATTTTTTTCTTTGTTTTTCTAAGAAGTGCTTTATGTTGCCACTTTTAAACGTTTTTTTTTTTTTGGGTTAAAGATCTACTTTTTTCCTTATGTTATGTTATGGGAGGACAATAGTGTAAAGAATGGCCAAATTAAAGAATGGCAAAGCTCACAAAAAAGAAAAAGAAAAAACAAAAACTCACAAAATCCTTTTTAAAAGAGTGGCAAAGCTCTAGGAATCCTAGCCAAATTAAAGGAGTTTGAGAATGAGCACAATAACGGCCCCAGACCCACCTTATCATCTCAAACTCTCAAAACAGAACACCCCAATCCCAACACTCTCCCACCAAGCCATCTCCGATTTCTTGAACACCAAGTGCACAAATTCCCTTAAAAATCTCAAGCAAGCCCATGCTCTAGCTATCAAAAATGGGTCTGCCCATGACAACTACATTGCCGGTTCACTGGTCAAGTGCTACTCAAACCCCAGTTCAACACTTTCTTTAGCTGTGCACTCAAGGTGTTTGACAAAATGCCTCAACCACATGCCTTCTTATGGAACTCTATCATCAAAGGCTGCCTTAACAACAATGACCCACAAGAGGCTTTGTTCATGTATTACAAGATGGTGGTTGCTCAAGCTTGGCCTAATGAATTCACATTTCCTACCTTGTTTAAAGCGTGCGCAGTTGTTGGGGCGGTTGAGAAAGGAGAGCAACTACATGCCCATGTTATGAAACTTGGGCTTGTGGGAGATGGGCATGTGAGGAGTTCAGCAATTCGGATGTATGCGAAATGCGGGCGTGTTAAGGAGGCTAGGCAAGTGCTTGATGAGAGTAGAGAAGCTGATGTTGTGTGTTGGAATGCCATGATTGACGGGTACTTGAAATGCGGGGATGTTGAGGCTGCTACGGCGTTGTTTGAGGCCAAGGAGGAAAAGAATGTTGGTTCTTGGAATGCAATGATTTCGGGTTATGCGAGATGTGGGAAGATTGAGCTTGCGGAGAAGTTGTTTCGTGAAATGCCACAAAGAGATGAGATATCGTGGAGTGCAATAATAGATGGGTATATCAAGCAAGGATGCTTCAAGGAGGCCTTGATAGTATTCCATGAAATGCAAAATTCAGGTGCTAGGCTGAGGAAAAGTGTGTTGTCTAGTGTGCTAGCTGCTTGTGCCAATGTAGGGGCTCTTGATGAAGGTAAATGGATTCATGCTTACATCAGTAGGAATTCAATCCAGTTGGATGCGATTCTAGGGACATCATTGTTAGACATGTACGCCAAATGTGGACGCTTGGACATGGCGTGGGAGGTTTTCGAGAACATGAAGCAGAAAAGAGTTTTCTCATGGAATGCAATGATTGGAGGCCTTGCTATGCATGGCAGGGCAAAGGATGCTATTGAGCTTTTCTTAAAAATGCAGAGGGATGAGAATCTGAAACCAGATGGAATCACTTTTGTCGGCGTCCTAAGTGCCTGTGCACATGCAGGACTGGTTGAACAAGGCCTCCAATATTTCAATTCCATGAAACAGAAGTATGGCGTAGAGCCAGCAGTGGAGCATTATGGTTGCATTGTCAATCTACTTGGCCGAGCAGGTCTCTTTGCCGAGGCACAAGAACTGATCAAGTCCATGCCTATGACACCCAATGCAGCTGTGTGGGGGGCTCTTTTGGGCGCTTGCAGGACTCATGGAAATGTCGAATTGGGTGGGAAATTGGGGAAGCTATTACTTGAACTGGAGCCTCAAAACAGCGGTCGATATGCTCTGCTATCTCACATTTATGCAAACGCAGGGAGATGGGATGATGTTGCTAACGTAAGAACGCTCATGAAGGATAGGAATATAAAGACTGCATCTGGAAGAAGTGTAATAAATTTGAATGGTGTAACTCATGAATTTGTTATGGGAGATGGCTCGCATCCTCATATGAAGCAGATCAATGTGATGCTGGAGGAGGTTATCGAGAAGCTTAGGTTAGTAGGCTATGTTCCCAACACCACACAGGTGTTGTTTGATATTGACGAGGAAGAGAAGGAAACTAGACTTTGCCGCCATAGTGAGAAGATTGCTATTGCTTTTGGACTCCTTAATACTAGTCCTGGAACAACCATCCAAATTGTGAAGAATCTTCGTGTTTGTGAAGATTGCCATGATGCAACGAAGCTAATCTCACGCATGTATGATCGTGAGATTATAGTGAGAGACCGTGTGCGCTACCACCATTTTAGAAATGGATCGTGTTCATGCAAGGACTTTTGGTGAGATAATACTGGACTGAAAGTGAACAAATACAAATGGTTGAAGAAAGAAGTAAATGCGCGTGGAAGCAATTCATATACTGCATTGGTAACTCAAGATGGCATTAGCACCCCTATATGTTATATCAGCCCCCCATTTAATTTAATGTTGTTTCTAGCCCCCAATAAGTTAGTTCATACTCTAAGTACTCCATTAATTGTTAGTAAACTCTCCATTGTACCTCTAGTTTATATTGCCCCCCCCCCCCTTCCTTTCCCTAAAGAAAGCCTTCTTTTTATCTTTGTGGCCTTCAACCTCTAACCCCTTATTGCACGTCATTTTTTTCTCTCACTTAACTCAATGCTCGCCATATGCATTCTAAGATTGATTTTTTAATCCTTAAAAGCTATGATTCAACAAAAATAAAGGATTGTAACCATTCAAGAATATGAATCAAATCTCAATTAAATATTATAATTAAAATGTTGTATTTGATGGTGAATTGTTGAGTGTATGGATACAAAGAGATGAGAAGGGGTGTAGAGATTAGAGAGTAGAAGAGAAAATGTGACGAGTCTATAGTTTAATTTAGGTAAGATAAAGAAAGTGAAATTGAAGTAGAAGAGGAGAAGGTGAGTGTAGTTAGCAAGATATGAGTTGGGGATGAGTTTAATGTTTCATTTATGGAGGGTGTAGAGAGCGAAAAGTAAAGTTGATGAGGGGTGTAGAGAATGAAAAGTAGTAGGGAAAAAATAAATGAAATAAGTTCATGATTTAGTGTGAGGTTATTTATTTAATTTTGCTTAAAGACATTTTAGTTTAAAAATGTATTAAATTAAATGGGGTCAATTATAGAGTGGTGGGAGGCTAATAGTCGCTCCCAACTTTTATCATAGCTTATGCATTGTTCATGTGCTTCTATTTTCTATCTTGAATGTTGATCCGTCTAATCGGGTTTGTGCACTAGAATTTTGGTTACCAAATTTATTGTTATACTCCATGGTGTAATTGTTTTGGGAATACTGATCAATATAAAATTAAATCTTTCTTCATTATGAATCTTTGATCACTTTGCTCTTTACAATTTTTTTTTTTTTTTTTTTGATAGTAAACAAGGATATATTGATAAAATAGAATTTGGAGGATCGGGAGTCCTCCAATAATGCATAATTTTTGAGTACATGATCATGAAAATCATTACATCAACTAAATTAGAATTGCCTAATTCATGCTCGCATTTATGACCAAACAAAATTCTAAGTTATAACTAAGGAAACAAAATAGACTGTTGTGTACTAACATTCTGTCACTAAACAATCCATCGCCAATAGTTATACCAATCTGTAGCTGAATAACCTGTCCGTACTTGCTGCATGAGATCCATCTTGCTGCCATCGTCTTTGTTGAATCCCATAAATCTTCCACTGAATTTTCTCTGTCTTCAAAAGTCTTTTGTTTCTCTCAAGCCAAAGACTACATAGAATTGCCAAAAATATATGCTACCCCCAATGATGTGTTTCCTCTTGCTTTTTCTTGTCATTCTTTCCAAAATTGATTCCAACCCATTTAAAGAGCGGGGGTTGGCATTAAGTCCACCTGAAAAATGTCCCATCTAATCCCTACTTGACATGCCATGTGAATCATGTGACAGTGAAACAAAAGATGGTTACTTGAGATTGAAAGAAAAGATTACTTGTTCGCTTGACATTGAAAGAAAAGATGGTGCTCTTGTTCTCTTTACAACGATTTTAGGTACATTGTTCCGAGATAATCTTGACTCTCCAACAACCTTCGATTCGCATGAACTTCTCAGCTAACTCTTAACAACTTATTACAAGATTCCACTTGTCTAACGCCAAGAATGGAGTTCACGAATTCTAATTCAGTTGTCTACAGAATATAGTTCAGGAAAAAGGAGAAGACACTCCTCTATTTAGTGTCAAACGCACTCAGTTGTGTCAAATTTTTCTACCTTGAAAATTTCATGGGTTGTGAAAAACAAGTGAAAGGTCTTACATTTTTGTTTGTACATTTCCAGTTATGTCCATAGAAAAGTGTGGCAGCACTATCTAAAGACTAACTGCATTTGGGGGAGCAACTTGAAAGAGAGAGAAGGATCAGAAGGATCAAGAGCTGGGAAATTGAAAGAGGCAGGAGGAGAACAACTTGTTCTGGGTTTAGGCCCTGTGGGAAATTTAGAGCCTTTTAAATCTTGTGCCCTCAAAAGATGTTCAAGAGCTAATTAATTTGTTTAGAGGAGTTACTATTGAGCCAGGGCAAACCTTTTCAACTGATAGTGGCGTAACAATAACCATCAGTGAAGTAGAAGCTGCATCAACGCCTCTTGAAATTCAAGAGGGATCTGATAGCACATCTCTTGAACCATTTTTTGAAAAAGATAATGGAGATTTGAATGTGACCCAGTAATAAGCTAGCTGGAAAACGTGTGCGAGGAAACGCCGTTTCCAGTGGATGGCGACGAATGCCTACCTTCTATGTACAATTTGGACAGGTAACTACTGTTACTGACGCTTCCATTTCTTCTCTGTCACCTTTATTTTGGTTTTATTCTTCATTGTTTCTCCATACATAAAGACGAATCTTGAGACTATGCTTAAAGACCATGACATGACCTTTGGATCTCACTCTAGGTAGAGTTCCGTAAGATCAATGGAGTAATTTTGTGTTTTCACTTCTTGGGTGCATTTAATTACTGCAATTGGCCTTCATGATCTTCAAAGTATTGGTTTTTTTCATATTGTTGTTGAGAAACTAGGTTATGAGTCATCCATTCTGATTGTTTGAACATTGAAAACCCTAGAAATCCTAGAAACCCTAGAGATCGCATGAGTTTCTCTGTTCACAACTTCATCGTTGTTCGAATAGTGAGAGAGATTTCATTTATATATGAAAGTAAGAATACATCACAACCCTTGATCTCAACACATCTTAATCGTTGGACCAGGACTTAAGATAACATCAATTACACACTCACATATTACACCGAATCACAGATATAACCTCGAGATACAGATACAACAATATCAATTATTTACTCTAACATCCCCCTTCAAATGAAGCGGGAGAGAAACGACGCTGAGTTTGTCGCGAAGATACCGAAACCGGGAAGCAGTAAATGCTTTTGTAAACGCATCGGCTGTCTGATCAATGGAGGGTACATGATGAATATCCAGCTGACCAGAGAGAACTTTATCCCTGACATAATGAATGTCCAATTCAATGTGTTTCGTCCAAGCATGATAGACCGGGTTCTTGGCCAAAGCTGCGAGCACTAAGATTATCACACCAGACCATAGGAGTAGACAAAACTGAGATTCTCAACTCACTGAGAAGATATTGAAGCCAACTTATTTCATCAGCAACACAAGCCAGGGCCCTGTAGTCTGATTCTGTGCTGGATCTAGCAACAACTTGTTGCTTTTTGGATTGCCATGCCACCAGATCAGAGCCTAAGAACACTGCAAACCCAGCAACTGACTTGCGATCATCAACAGACGCACCTTTAATCAAGATCGAATACCCCGTAATGAGTAAAGAAGAACCAGGCTTGAACCGCAAACCCATATCAATGCGTAGCACTTTAAATACCGTATGACCCTCTTCAATGCTTGCCAATGAGTGATCGTAGGGGCTTGTTGAAACTTACGAGTTTATTCATAATAAAAGCAATGTCCTAGGCCTGGTGTTGACAAGATATTGGAGACCCCCAAGTAGAATTCAATATAAAGTTTTATCATGAAAAGAAGCACTGCCATCATTGTACAATTGTTTCCCAACAGAAAAAGGGGTATCAATAGGTTTAGCATGTAACAAACCACCTTTCTGTAAAAGCTGTTGAATATAGGCAGTTTGGGTTAAGTACAGTCCCTTGGCAGACTGTGAACTTCCATACCTAAAAATAGATTTAACTCTCCAATATCCTTTAATGCAAACTTATCACTCAACTTATGAATAAAAGATTGAATGACAGTTTGATCAGACCCAATAATTATAATGCCATCCACATACACTAGCACATACAACACAGTCTTATTTATATGGCAGATGAACAAGGAGTTGTCAGCTTTGGAGTTGTGGAACCCCGAGACACTAAAGTATACTTTAATTCATCAAACCATGCCAGTGGAGCACAACGAAGACCATACAATGCCTTATGTAAATGACACACAAAGCTTAGGTTGAGAAGTATCTACAAAACCCACAAGTTGGTTTGTATATATTTCTTCAACCAACCAACCATTCAAAAAAGCATTGTTAATATCAATCTGTCTCAATGACCATCTAAAGTGTACCGCCAGGACAAAATGACTCTCACAAGAGAGGCCTTCACCACAGGGCTAAAAGTTTCATCAAAATCAATACCAGTGCACTGTTTAGAACCTTTAGCCACTAGTCTAGCCTTATATCTGTTAACTGGCCCATCAGAATTCTTTTTGACAGAAAAGATCAACTTATTACCCACAACATTCTGATTAGAAGGAGGAACAAGAGTCCAAGAATCAATTCTTAAAAGAGCTTGATATTCCTGATCCATAGCACCTTCCATTGAGGATCCTTAAGAGCCTCTTCCACCGAACCAAGAATATCGAACTCATGGTAGAAGAAGCGACACAGTACTTCCACATGCTAATTCCATCTTTAGCTCTAGTAATCATGGAATGGGTATTCATGTGGGCACTAATATAAAATATAACGTAGGAGAGCAACTGGAGACAAACCAGATGCGTAAGACCGACCGAAAGACTTAGAAGACTCGACTGGACTCGAGAGGAAACATGAGACACACTGGTTCATTAGCAAGAGCACCTAAACCCCCATGAACTCGAAAAAGACCCCCATAATTATGCATGCGATGAAAAGGAAAGGGTAAGAGTATGGAAGGAATGTTGGGGCATGTGCCCTAGGTCAATCCATTAACTGTCTTTATGAATACTTTTAGTTAATAAAATAAAGGATTTCATTTGCTGTTTATTATAATTAATTTGCATGTTTACATTATAATAAGATCCATGGGTATTTACAAAATATCCTAAATGTCCCTAGTCGATCATTATACTGGGAACTATGATGAATTAAGACTAGTGTGAGTCTTGATTGATGATCATATGATGATTATACGTATAGGGATACGAATCAAGATCACGAGTACTTGTTAGGGAACAAAGTACTGACCCGACTCGCTATGAGAACATCACATGGATTAAGTCATAGTTGTTTCTCATGATAGGTATATTTTTCAGTCCTCTGACTTGAGATTACCAGAGACTTCAACATTAGGAACACAGTGATTTGACACAATCAAACATTGTCTTTAACCGGACGATTATAAAGGTTGTGATTGGTTACTGTGTGAGCAATGTGATGAAGTTGTGTAATCGAGATAGAATTTGTCCCTCTCATATAAAAATAGATATCCAGTGGATCCCTCGATATGTTGGACTGTTAAAAGGCATAGTCTAAGTGAATTGATATTGATCAATGTCACTTGGATGTTTTCAGTCTACCTAGAGATCGAGACTAGTACGATTGAACATGTTGGATGACAATTCCATGCCTTATGTTTGATCAAAAGGATATCGTGTGACAAAAGGATGTTATATACATTATTGATTAGGTTGTATCGATTTGATATTCGTACAACTTGGGTAGTCATAATGTCTTGCTAGAGGCCGCTTATGACTTGTATACCAAAATGTATTTTGGTACACTATCAACGTTGTATGAGCCTATTGGGTCGCACACTAAGAATGGTTTTGCGAGATTTTAAGATGGTTCGGAAAAATGAATTTTATATGATAAAATTCATGACATAAACATCCTTGTGGTGTATTACACTTATACTTCTTTAAGTAGGGGTATATGTGTAATTTACTTAACCGTCTATATACAAGGGTTGTAAAAATAGACGCTTTAAGTTAGAACACACATAGGAAAAATTAAGGGTCGAAACTCTATTTTCGTTTTAGAAACGAATTAGGGTTTTTTTGGTACGCTCTGGATCGTTTTGGAGAGAAACAAAAAGGTTTGGTATTCTCTCGAAGCTAGCACTTCGAATCTCGGCCGCTGTCGTGTGTGAATGGATCTATTAGAGGCGTTAAATGTTAGCGGCGCTTTATAAATCGATCAACCTTCAGAAAGGTATATTGCGACCGAGGTATGATTAAGTTTTCATGGTTTAAACGTTTTTAATGGAATTAGATTCGGATCCTGTTGGGTGCGTATGAACCCCGAAACCCAACAGTGGTATCAGAGACATCGAGTTCGATTCCATTAAATTCATTGCATGTTTTTTTTTCTGATATATACATGATATATGATTGAAAGCATGTTAATAGTTGATGTATATGTGATATACATAAGTTTTCTGTGAGATTTATTGTCACGTTTTGTGTATATGATACATATATTTGTGATTTAATTGAAATCAGTTTCGTACATGCTAGTAACCATGTTATGTTAATTCGAATAATTTTAATGAATTGAATTTCGTGTTCTGTGATCCATGACACCATTAGGTATAATCTTTATTTTTTGTGTATTGATGCATGGATGAAATCTCTGTAATTCAGTATGCATATTTAGGTTACATTGTGTTAAGTTTCTTAAATTGTATAAGTCTGAATATTAATTCGAAACTAATATAATTAGGTTCGATTGGGATAGTAGTTCATGATTCAATTACATGTTTATGATTATTTGGATGAGGACCGAAATTGCAAATAATTATTTTTCGAAATTATTTATTTATCTCGTTATATCTATTACGTTATGAAATTTCTATTTGATAAGAGATAGATAACAAATTAGATTAGGATATATTAGCAAAATCGGTTTAGTTATCCCTATTGGATAGGAGATAAATATCGAGAATTTTGTTATTGGTGATATGCTAGGATTCAAATATCTTAAGTCCTAATTGGATTAGGATAAGATGATTAGTTAGAAGTGGGTTCGGGTTAATTAAAATGTTTTAATTGACTTAATTTCGGATAAATTAAAGGGTTAATTTAGGATAATAAAATCAGCGAAAAATATGATTTTCTATAGCGAAATTTTAATTTTCGGAATTGAAATTCGTTTCCTAAAAAAAAAACAAAAAAGGGGGCGCGGCCCCTTGTTCCCCCGTCCGCTAGACCGGTCAGCGGGACCGCCGTCTAACTAATCCTAGCGCACGTAAATTCTTTTATTAGATAACAGTATAAAAATTTCCAAATTTTTTAGTGGTTGAACAAATCAATAAAAAAAATATATGATTTTTCATTGTTTACATAAAATCACTAAAACTGAATAAAATCCCTCTATTAAATTTTAAGTCTCGAGCCATCCATTTTAAACACTTGTCAAGGCCTCGATCACACTAATATAGTTTCAGCCATAGCTGGGTGTATTTCGTTATCTTGGTAAGACAAGTTGGGTAAGAGTTACCTAAATGTTTTAAATGGTCCGACTTAATAAAGCTATCAAAATAGTTTTGAGCTTTAGGCACATGATGGGATAAAAAACATGCTAAGACATAAGATGTCCCATATCTCATAAAAGTATTTAAAATTACATAAGATGTAATTGGTAACTGTTACCTACCTAAATAATCTAGTTCTGTGTTTCATGCCATAGCTGTCATAGAATTAGGTGAAATATGGATTTTAGTCCCCTAAATAAACAGTATGTTTTAAGAGGGTTGTTAATTTAGTGGGAGTCTATTCCTCTATACTAAAATAAACTTTGCATAATCTTTATTGTAGATCAATGGCCTCTTCAAGTAACAATAATCCCCTGTCATTGCGATCTATCCTTGAGAAGGATAAGCTATCTGGGACTAACTTTCTTGATCGGTTCAAACTTGAGAATCGTTCTCAAGCATGAACACAAGTTGTATGTCCTGGATGCTCCAATCCCTGAGGACCCACCAGCCAATGCTACGAAAGCTGTGAAGGATGCGCATAATAAGCATGTCAACGATTCTACGATGTTGCATGTATTATGCCGGCAACTATGGTTTATGAACTTCGAAGGACATGGAACTAATGGAAGCCTACGACATGGTACAACGCCAAGGAAATGTTCCAACAAACAAGCTAGGCAAGAAAGGTTCGAGACAGTCAAGAACTTACATTCTTGCAAGATGACCGAGGTGCGTCGGTTAGTCCTCATGTTCTTAAGATGAAGGGCTATGTTGACCAGCTTGATAGACTCGAATTTCCCATAAGCCAAGAGTTGGCTACTGATTTGATCCTGAATTCATTACCGGAGAGTTACTTACAATTTGTGATGAACTACAATATGAATAATATGGAGAAATCAATTTCAGAGTTGCATTTGATGCTCAAAACTGCTGAACAAAATATCACCCTCTAGTAATGTGTTGATGGTCCAAAAGGGAAAGGGAATGAAGAAGAAAGGCAAAGGCAAGGCTAAAGTTGCCAAAGCTGCTGCTGCACCTGTCGCAAAGCCTGTGGAACAACTCAAGCCCCAGCCTGTTCCTGCTTCAAAACACCCAAAAGAAAAGGAAGGAAATTGTCATTTCTGCCATGCACCTGGACATTGGTTCAGAAATTGCAAACTCTATATGGAAGGTCTAAAGAAGAAAAAGGGTAGTGCGACTACCACTACATGTATTTATGTTATTGAAATTAATTTATCTACTAGTGATTCCTGGGTATTAGATACCGGATGTGGATCTCACATTTGTATAAATGTGCAGGGACTCACCAGAAGTAGAAAGTTGAAGAAAGGAGAAGTCATCCTCCGCGTAGGGAATGGAGCAAGAGTTGCTGCCCTGGCTGTTGGATCATATGACTTAGTCTTACCTAGTTGACTTATTTTAACTTTAAATAATTATTATTTTGTGCATGCCTTGAGTAGAAACATCATTTCTGTTTCATGTTTGGATATGGATGGTTTTGATTTTATTATTGTGAATAATAGATGTTCCATTTCTCGTAAAGGCATATTTTATGCAAATGCTGATTTGTGTGATGGTCTTTATATTCTAAGCATGAAAAGGTCCACTTTGATACTCCGCTTTAACATAAATACAAAGAGATTCAAGTCAAATGATTTGAATCAAACCTATCTTTGGCATTGTCGTCTCGGGCACATAAATGAGAAACGCATAACGAAGCTCCATAAAGATGGACTTCTAGATTCATTTGATTTAGAAACATATGAAACATGTGTATCTTGTTTACTAGGCAAGATGACTAAAAGTCCCTTTACTGGACACAGTGAAAGGGCAATTGATTTATTAGGTCTAATACATACTGATGTATGCGGTCCTATAAACACAATGGCTAGAGTAGGTTATTAGTACTTCATTACATTTACTGATGATTTCAGCAGATATGGTTATGTATATCTTATGAAACATAAAGTGAGTCATTTGAGATGTTTTGAACGTTTCAAAATGAAGTGCGAGAATCAACTTGGTAAAACTATCAAAACACTTCGATCGGATCGAGGTGGTGAATATTTGAGCCAAGAATTTGATGATCATCTTAGAAATTGTGGGATTGTCTCCCAATTGACTCCACCAGCAACTCCACAATGGAATGGAGTTTCTGAAAGGAGAAATCGAACCTTATTAGATATGGTTCGATCTATGATGAGTCATGCAAATCTTCCATTATCCTTTTGGGGTTATGCATTTCAAACTGCAGCTTTCACTCTAAATCGAGTTCCTTCTAAAGCGGTTGATAAAACACCATATGAGATATGGTACTGGAAGAGACCTAGTTTGTTTTTTCTTAAGATTTGAGGCTTACGTAAAACGATAAGTCTCAGAAAAACTAGCACCTAAATCTGACAAGTGTTTATTTGTGGGGTATCCTAAGGAAACAAAATGATATTACTTTTATAATCCCGCTGAGAACAAAATGTTTGTTGCTCGGTATGGTGCCTTTATGGAAAAACGGTTTATTTCAAAAGACACTAGTGGGAGAGAAATAAATCTTGAAGAAGTTCAAGAATCACAGATAAACACTAAACCGCTACTGGAAGTTCAACAATGTTCTGAACCAGTTGAACCTCCACAAGTGACACAAAGCCCACGTAAATCGGTAGGGTAAGACATGAGCCGAGAGAGATTCGGATTTCTCATTACGATAGTCGTGATGTGTTGCTTATGGATCAAAATGAGCCCACCACTTATCGGAGGCTATGTCCGGACCGGACTCGGATAAATGGCTAAGTGGCATGAACTCTGAGATGCAATCCATGTATGATAACCAAGTTTGGAACTTGGTTGATTTACCTGAAGGTGGTAAGACCATTGGATGTAAATGAGTTTTCAAGAAGAAAACTGACATGGATGGCAAAGTGCATACTTTTAAAGCAAGACTTGTAGCAAAAGGTTTCAGCGATTCAAGGTGTTGATTATGATGAAACTTTTTCGCCAGTAGCCATGCTTAAATCCATAAGAATTTTAATTGCCATTGCAGCATATTATGATTATGAGATATGGCAAATGGATGTAAAAACAACATTTCTTAATGGAAAGCTTTTTGAGGACGTGTATATGACACAACCTGAAGGTTTTGTACATCCTGAGAATTCTAGGAAGGTATGCAAGCTTCAAAGATCCATTTATGGATTAAAGCAAGCTTCTCGGAGTTGGAATCTTCGTTTTGATGAAGCAATCAAGGATTTTGGTTTTATTAAGAATGAAGATGAGCCTTGTGTATACAAGAAGGTCGGGGAGTGTAGTTGTTTTTCTGGGTACCGTATGTTGATGATATATTACTCATTGGAAATGACATCCCAACATTGCGTAATGTCAAGTCTTGGTTAGGGAAGTGTTTCTCAATGAAAGACTTAGGAGATGCAGCCTATATCCTAGGGATAAGGATCTATAGGGATAGATCTAAAAGGCTAATCGGTCTTAAGTCGAGTGCTTACATAGACAAGGTGCCGAATAGGTTCAGTTTGCAAGACTCTAAAAGAGGATTGTTGCCAATGTCTCATGGCATAAGTCTCAGCAAGATTCAATGTCCTAAGACAAATGATGAGCGAGACCGTATGAATAAGATTCCATATGCATCAGCTATTGGATCTATCATGTATGCCATGCTATGCACTCGACCTGATGTATCATATGCTTTGAGCACTACAAGCAGATATCAATCAGATCCTGGTGAGAGTCACTGGATAGCAGTAAAGAACATTCTTAAATACTTAAGAAGGACTAAGGAAGTATTCTTTGTCTATGGAGGTTTTGAAAATGATCTAGTTGTAAATGGTTACACAGATGCAAGTTTTCAAACTGATATAGATGATTTTAGATCGCAGTCTGGATATGTGTTTACTTTGAATGAGGGTGCAGTAAGTTGGAAAAGTTCGAAGCAAGAGACTATGGCAGATTCTACAATAAAAGCTGAGCATATTGCAGTGTCCGATGCAGCAAAGGAGGCAGTTTGGATCAAAAAGTTCATTTATGAACTAGGTGTGGTTCCAAGTATTGCTAACCCTGTTTGTTTGTATTGTGACAATAACGGGGCAATAGCACAGGCCAAGGAACCTAGATCACACCACAGATCCAAACATATACTCAGGCGTTTTCATCTCATCAGAGAAATAATTGAGAGGGGAGACGTGAAGATTTGCAGAGTACCTACTGAAGACAACGTTGCGGATCCATTGACAAAAGCTCTTCCACAAGCAAAACATGATGGTCATTTTAGATCATTAGGCATTAGATGCATGTATGATTGGCCCTAGTGCAAGTGGGAGATGTTGGGGCATGTGTCCTATGTCAATCCATTAACTGTCTTTATGAATACTTTTAGTTAATAAAATAGATGATTTCATTTGTGTTTATTGTAATTAATTTGCATGTTTACATTATAATAAGATCCATGGGTATTTACAGAAATATCCTAAATGTCCCTAGTCGATCATTATACTGGGAACTATAATAAATTAAGACCAGTGTGAGTCTTGATTGATGATCATACGATGATTATACGTATAGGGATACGAATCAAGATCACGAGTCCTTGTTAGGGAACAAAGTACTGGACCGACCCGTTATGAGAACATCACATGGATTAAGTCAGTTGTTTCTCATGATAGGTATATTTTTCAGTCATTTGACTTGAGATTACTAGAGACTTCAACATTAGGAACACAGTGATTTGACACAATCAAACGTTGTCTTTAACCGGACGATTATAAAGGTTGTGATTGGTTACTTGTGTAGCAATGTGATGAAGTTGTGTAATCGAGATAGAATTTGTCCCTCTCATATAAAGAGATATATCCAAAGTGGATCCCTCGATGTGTTGAATTTGTTAAAAGGCCTAGTCTAAGTGAATTGATATTGATCAATGTCACTTGGATGTTTTCAGTCTACCTAGAGATCGAGACTAGTACGATTGAACATGTTGGATGACAATTTCATGCCTTATGTTTGATCAAAAGGATATCGTGTGACAAAAGGATGTTATATACATTATTGATTAGGTTGTATCGATTTGATACTCGTACAACTTGTGTAGTCATAATGTCTTGCTAGAGGCCGCTTATGACTTGTATACCAAAATGTGTTTTGGTACACTACCAACGTTGTATGAGCCTATTGGGTCGCACACTAAGAATGATTTTGCGAGATTTTAAGATGGTTCAGAAAAATGAATTTTATATGATAAAATTCATGACAGAAACGTCTTTGTGGTGTATTACACTTATACTTCTTTAAGTAGGGGTATTTATGTAATTTACTTAACCGTCTATATACAAGGGTTGTATAAATATACACTTTAAGTTAGAACACACATAGGAAAAATTAAGGGTCGAAACTCTATTTTCGTTTTAGAAATGAATTAGGGTTTTCTGGTACGCTTTGGATCATTTTGGAAAGAAACAAAAAGGTTTGGTATTCTCTCGAGGCTAGCACTTCGAATCTCGGCCGCCGTTCGTGTGTGGACTGCTGGTAGAGGGCGTTTGTCGTTGGCAGCGCCTTAGAGATCGATCAACCTTCAGAAAGGTATATTGCGACCGAGGTATGATTAAGTTTTCATGGTTTAAACGTTTTTAATGGAATTAGATTCGGATCCTGTTGGGGTTTTTGTCAAAATTGTTTTGTAATTTTCGCTGCGTATGAACCCCAAAACCCAACAAGGAATAGATGAGTAACTTGTAGACATAGACCCGGAAAATGGAAAGAGATACTGAAAGGGAAAATCATGTTCATGAAAAACAACATTATGTGTTATATAAATTCGCCCAGAAGGACTGAGACATTTATATCCTTTGTGCTGACTATTGTAACCCGGAAAAACACATTTTTCAAATCTGAATTAATATTTATGAGAGTTATATGGTATGGGGTAAGAAAAACATCCACAGCCAAACACCTTCAAGATCTGATAATCAGGAGACACACGAAAGTTTTTTTCATAAGGGGATACCCCACCTAACACCGTTGTAGGTATGCGATTAATCAGAAACACAACAGTTTCACAAGCATCCCACCAATATTGTAATGGTAAGTGACTATGAGCTAACAGTGTAAGACTTAACTCAATAATGTGTCGACGCTTACGTTCAGCTCTACCATTCTGTTCATGAGTATGTGGACAAGGGTGTTGAAAAATCACACCACAAGAATCAAGAACAGACTTGAAAGACCTATATTCCCCACCCCAATCAGACTGGACTCTTTTGATATAAGTATTAAACTGTTTTTCAACTATTAACTTGAAATGACGAAAAACATTCAATGCATCAGATTTAAGTTTTAAGGAATAAATCCAGGTAAATCGAGTGCAATCATCATAAAAATTATATAGTAATTGTAACCATTGGGAAAAGTATGAGGAGCAGGACCCCACGCATCTGTGTGAATTAAATCCAAAACATGACTCGACACTTTTACAGATGACTGAAAAGGTAAAACATGAGATTTGCCCAAAGGACATGATGTACACAAATCAGAATCAATCTTAGATTGAATGTGTAGATTATTATGTAAACATGAAGTAAAGTCTTAGTTGTTGGATGGCCAAGTCTAGAGTGCCACAGTGTAGACAACCCCCTATTTGACACATAAAATGCAGAATGAGAAGGAGAATGTGATGTAGATATACCAGAAATGCGATAGAGACCATTCTGGAGAGTGCCATGAAGAAGAACTTCATTGGTTTTGATATCCTTCACAAAACATACATGTGGGTGAAACTCGATTAGCACATTGTTATCTCGTGTTAACTGAGAGACACTGAGAAGGTTTTTTTATTTTATAGTAAGAACACACATAACATTGTGAAAGGTTAATCTAGAGCTAGAAGATGGAATATATGCAGAACCATTACCAGTAATAGGTAACATATGACCACTACCAACCATAATAGATTGTGTACCTGAGTAAGCCGAGTTATTCATTAGTTGAGAAGAATCACTAGTGACAAGTGAGGAAGCACCACTGTCCATATACCAGGAATTATCCTGTCCAGCTTCTGAAGCAGTAAAGAAGGATAAGTGAACAGGAAGATGGTGGAGCTGAACTCTTCATATTCGGCTAAATTTGAATCTGCATTGAGGAACCCATGTACTTGAGATCCCCTCTGTAATAACAGTATGCAGCTGAATGGCCAAATTTTCCACAAATTTGACATGTTGGTTTACTATTCCCAGTATTAAACCGAAAACTACTACGTCCTCTTGCACGTCCACGGCCTCTATATCTAGTATTTCCTCTTTGACTAGGATTGTTCCATGGCTAGGTAGAACTCTGATTGTGATCATTAGATGACTTAGATCCGCTAGACTTGACCTCAGCAGCATTCACGGATGGTGAATCAGACACATTTAATGTGTTGATGCCTTGAGCCAAATCATACTGCTCCAATGTGGTCTCAAACCCTAGCAGTAAAGCTTGGAATTCTTCCCAATCAAGATCATCTTTCCCTTGAATAAACGTCGCAATGGACAGGTAATCATGCTCTAAACCAATCATGATAGCTGAAACTAGGTCATCCATACTCACAAGGGCACCAACAACATCAAGACTATCAGCAACCCCTTTCATCTTTGCAAGATACTCCATCATCTTCATAGAACCATTTCTTGTTGTATGGAGGGTGGTCTGAATCTGAACCTTGTTACCGGATCCACAAAACTTTTCGATGGCAAGCCACAATTCATGAGCAGTCTTCTTTGGTGAGTTACCAGTGATTCTTGTGGTTGTTTCCAGAACCATGACATTTGTAACCCATCCCAGAAGAAATCTATCCCAGCCAAACCAACTCTTCTACTCCGGATTCCGTGATCCATCAAACAACACTTTTGTTGGTGCAGGGAGAGTACCAAACAAGTACCCATCCAAATCAAACCCTTGGATAACATGAATCACAATTGCATTCCATAGAAGGTAATTCTTACTATCCAACTTAAACGTAACAAACTGACTGAGCGAATTCCCAAAAGGAGAGAATGATGGAGAACCTAACCTGGAAGATGAACTCGATGTTTGAGACGACGAGATCCCGTGCTCAACATCGCCAGATCCGGACGCCATTTCTTCATATCTAAAATGAAACCTCAAGAAACTTCACAAAACTCCATATTTGCGCTACAAAACTTCAAGAAACTTCTCAGAAATCCAGATCTGCTCTACTGAACTCCAGATCTGTTAAAAATCTCCACAAAACTCCAGATTTACTCCACAAAACTCTAAGAAACTACTCAAAAATCCAGATCTATATGTAGTAACTCCAGATCTATAAAAATCTTTCACAAATTCATAAACCAAACACACCATAATCACAACTCGTCGATTTTCGTAGTTAGACTGCAAGATCACTCACTTAGAAACTTAAAATCGTCACAAAGAAATGAAGAATGACTTCGTCGGCGTTTGCCTTTGAGCTATGATACCATGTTTGAACATTGAAAACCCTAGAAATCCTAGAAACCCTAGAGATCATATGAGTCTCTCTGTTCACAACTTCATCGTTGTTCGAATAGTGATAGAGATTATATGAAAGTAAGAATACATCACAGCCCATAATCTCAACACATCTTAACCGTTGGATCAAGACTTAAGATAACATCAATTACACACTCACACATTACGCCGAATCACAAATATAACCTCGAGATACACATACAACAATATCAATTATTTACTCTAACATTGATTATAGGTGCACCAATGCAATAAATCATTTTTGTTCATTTTATTTTGAGAGTCAGGGCACTTTTCGTTATATATATTTTTTTCACGATTTATATGGTTGTGAAGTTTAGTATATAATTGTAACGGCCTGAATATAATTCACCATTATTTATGATGTGTTTGCTGACGTGGCTGACAGCTCAAACGCTCGTGGGACCCGCAGTTTGGCTTGTGCACGCCTGAACCTTGGTAAATAATACTTTTGTGTGCTGAATTGTTAATTTACGATGTTTATATTGAACTAGTGTAACTGGCATCGTAATGTGTGATATTATAGTACATTTGACGAGCGAGATCGTATGTTAAGTAGTCGCCTTGATATGCGTGTCGACGCGGGTACCGTGTAGGTTAACCGACGTAACACTAGGCCGGGGGAAATAATAACACTAGGTCGGGGGAAATAACACTTGAAGTTCGACGTGATGTTTGGGATGGATTGGTTGTCATCTTATCATGCACGATCGACTGTTTCAGCAAGACTGTGACGTTTGACATCGAGGGATTCCAAGGTTTACATTTGTTGGAGTCGCGTGTGCATTACCTATCACGTGACGCAGATTAGCTACATCGCATGAGATGGAGGTCTACACGACTATGGTTGAGCCAGCGCGTAAGACGATGCTTACGGTTGAGGATGTCCCTATCGTCTACGAGTTTCCAAACGCGTTCCCTGATGATTTGCCTGGTTTACCACCACCGAGAGCTTTAGAGTTCATCATTGAGCTGATCCCGGGGACTCAGCCAATCTACAGTAGATTGTATCGGATGTCGGCATCGGAGCACGAGGAGTTGAGGACCCAGTTATAGGACTTACTTCAGAAGGATGGATCGATGCGGATGTGTATGGACTACCGGAAGCTGAATCAGGTGACGATTCGGAATCGTTACCCACTTCCGAGAATCGATGACTTGTTCGATCAATTGGCTAGGGCCAAGTTCTTCTCGAAGATCGATTTACGATCAGGATACCATCAACTGCGGATTCGAGAGGAAGATGTGGAGAAGACTGCGTTTAGTACGCGTTACGGCCTGTCCGAGTTTATTGTCATGCCGTTTGGGCTAACGAATGCATCGGTGCTCTTCATGGATTTGATGCACAGGGTGCTGAGGCCATTCCTTGATCGATACGTCATTGTATTCATCGATGACATCCTGATTTACAGTAAGACTCGTGTGGAGCACGAGAGGCATCTCAAAGATGTATTGACGACGCTGAGAGAGCACAGACTGTATGCCAAGTTCAGCAAGTGTGCCTTTTGGCTGAGTGAGGTGAAGTTCTTGGGCCATGTCATCAGTGGTCAGGGTATATCATTTGAAGGTGACAAGATTCGAGCGATTATTGATTGGAAGACACCCGAGTCTGTATCTAACATCCGAAGTTTCCTGAGTTTGGCAGATATTACAGGCGCTTTGTGCAGGACTTCTCGATGATTGCAGCGCCATTGACAAGGCTTACCAAGAATGATGTTAGATTTGAATGGTCACAGGAATGTAAGGATGCTTTCTGGGAGCTGAAGAGGAAATTGACTTCGGCGCCAGTTTTGGTGTTACCTGTAGCGGGTAAAGGTTTTTTCGTTTATATTGATGAATCAGGCACTGGGTTGGGTGGCGTGTTGATGCAGGATGGACATCCAGCGGCCTATTTATCTTGACGGTTGAGACCTCACTAGGTGAATTATCCAGTGCACGACTTGGTGCTTGCAGCGGTCGTGTTTGCGCTGAAGGCCTGGAGGCATTATCTGTATGGTGAGCGGTTCGTGTTGTACACAGACCATCATAGTTTGAGGTACCTGTTCACTCAGAGGGAGTTGAACATGAGACAGCGGCGATGGCTCGAGTTACTGAAGGACTATGACTTCGCTATGGAATATCATCCGGGTAAAGCGACTGTTGTAGCTGATGCGTGAGCAGGAGCGACATTGAGAGCCAGACAGTACTGCGACATATGACATATGAGCACGGGTTGCTTGAAGCAGCATCGGTGTTGTGTTTGACGGAGGCTATTGCTTGAGCTACAGATTTGCTGTCAGATGCGAGTTCCTACAGTGTCTCTAGAGCAGGTTGCTGAGTTGTAGATAGCAGATGACCGATATGTGCGGATCAGTGGCCTGGCTCAGGATTCGAGGTGCAAAGAGTGGTCTGAGGGGTCAAACGGGGGCTTGAGACACATGGTTCATTTGTGGATACTAGAGGTATCGGAGCTCAGGGACAACATTCTCGAGGACGTACACCGGTCGCGATATACAATTCATCCTGGTCGGACTAAGATGTATCACGATCTGCGGAGATTGTTCTGGTGGCCAAGGATGAAGGCCGATGTGGGTAGATACATATGGAGTTGTCATATATGCGAGCAGGTGAAGGCGGAGCACATGAGACCGACTGCGTTACTATAGCCGCTGCTCATTCCTCAGTGGAAGTGGGAACACTTAACTATGGACTTCGTCAGTGGCTTACCTCAGACGACGAGGAGACACGATGCCATTTGGGTGATTATCGACAGGTTGACGAAGTCAGTACATTTTATACCGATCGCCATGAGATATTCAATTACACAGCTGAGTACTATCTTTGAGAGAGAGATTGTCAGATTGCATGGTGTACCAGTCTCCATTGTTTCTTACAAAGATCCGAGGTTTACATCGAGACTATGGGAGAGTATGCAGAGTAGCTTGACACGCATTTACGATTTAGTCACTGTACCATCGATCCGACGGCGATGAGCGATTGATTCTGGTTCTCGAGGATATGCTCAGGGCGTGTATACTACAGTTTGGTGGATCATGGGAAGAGTACTTACTTTTGTGTGAGTTTGCTTACAACAACAGCTATCAAGCCAGTATCGGGATGCCACCGTTTGAGGCACCTTATGGTAGGCCTTACAAGTCACCAGCATGTTGGTCGGCACCGAAAGATACAGCGGCTATAAGACTTGATATTGTTGTTGACCATACTGAGAAGGTAAGACAGATCAGGCAGAGACTTCAGTCAGCGCAGGATAGGCAGAAGAAATATGCGGATAAATACCTTGAGGGTCTGAGCTATAAGGTTTGAGACTTGATGTATTTGAAAGTTTCGCCCTAGAAAGGTCATCAGAGGTTTGGCATTAAGGGGAAACTAGCACCAAGATTCATTGGGTCGTTCAGAGTGGAGGAACACGTCAGCAGAGTAGCTTACCGTCTGGAGTTACCATCGCAGTTGCCAGGGGTACACCCAGTGTTTCATATTTCCATGTTAAGACTGGTTATGTCAGGACCGAGGCCTATGGTTGATGTAAGTCAGATTGAGGTGCGACCTGACGTGTCATATGAAGAGCAGCCTGTGGAAATCATGGATATGAGGACTCGAATTTTGCGAAATAAGGAGATCCCGAAGGTTTTAGTCAGATGGTAGCATCACGAGACCGAGGGACTCACCTGGGAGCTTGAGTCTACTATGCGACAACGGTATCCCCACTTATTTGCCGGTAAGTATATTTAGTTTAATTTAAATTTCGGGACGAAATTTCACCTAGTTGGGAAGAACTGTAACGGCCTGAATATAATTCGCCGTTATTTATGACGTGTTTGCAGACGTGGCTGACAGCTCAGACGCTCGTGGGACCCGCAGTTAAGCTTGTGCGCGTCTGGAGCTAGGTAAATAGTACTTTTGTGTGCTGAATTGTTAATTTGCTATGTTTATATTGAACTAGTGTAACTGGCATCGCAATGTGTTTATATTGAAGTAGGCGCCTCGATATGCGTGTCGACGCGGGTACCGGGTAGGTTAACCAACTTAACACTAGGCCGGGGGTAAATAATACACATAAAATGAATAAAAACGGGCTAAATAATTAATATGGAATGTATATATGGTGGTTAGGGACATGGTAGTACGCGTATGTCGCGGTTCGAGACGAGAAATCGGGTGTCGAAGCACCTGAAAGGGCACTTTTTGAGCTAAATACAAGGGTGAGTGTGTTAACGGTGTCAAAATCGGAGTCAAAAGAGGTTGGAAATGAAGCAAATGAGGTTCCTTTGATCTCCTAGAGATGCACATGTGAGAGGTGATGACAAATCCACTATAAATAAGTCAATTTGACTTATTTCCACCACCTTTTCTCTCTCCTCACTATCTTATCCGAGATTTGAAAAGCAAAATCGGGGTTGGGGGAAATCAAACTTGTTGATTTGTGGAGTTTGGAGGGGTGAAAACACCAAAAGCAAGGTGAGAATCACTTACACCTTCACTTCCTCTATCTTTTGGTCATAATTTTGTAGATGTTGGTGAGGTTTGGAAGTTGTTGGTTGTTGTTTGGATGTGTTTCTAGTGTTTTGATGTATTGTTGTTGGTGTTGTGGCTGTTTTTGGGTTGGTAGGGTGGAAGAAAACCCAAAAAGTTTCAACAATTTTGCTGTCCAGAACTCGATTAGCGCGCTAATCGCAGAATCTAGTGCGCTAATGGCAATTAGCGCGCTAGACCAGAAAATTAGCGCGCTAATGTTCATATGGGCTAATGACGTATAACTATCTGGGAATTTAGCGCGCCAATGCCTAGACCTAGCGCGCTAATGCCCAGACCTAGCACGCTAATGCACCCCTGTTTTGACATAATTTGTGTGAATTGACTTAAAACACATACAAATGACTTAATATCAATGACACATGGACATAAGTCATTACGGGCTATAATTTGGGATATCGGGGACTAGGCAGAGCCGGACCGGGGGTTAGTGACGGTACATAGAGTGCGGTGTGAGGTGTGTAGTATCCCAATTGAAATTTCTTGAGCAATATTACTTTTTGCTTTTGAATTCTTTTTCTGTCTTTCAATACTTTATTCCTGGTATGGTTATAATGGACGGACGTTGAGGCTTTCCCTCCGTGCCATTTCTGTGTGTACGTCCACTAGGCCATAACACGTGTGCCATCTCGGTGAATAGGGCTACCCGAGAGTTGTGACGGGCACGTGTGGGTGCGTCGTAGGTTCCACGCCGACCACCTAGCAGATCCAGATACTGGCCTTGCTTGAGTGCTACTCGCCGGCAGTAGTCTGTTGGGAGTCCGAAGTATGGCGGTAGTCTGACCCTAGGGGCTAGGAACACACACTTTGAGCTTTCACTATTACATATGCATGCGATGAGCACAGTTGCCTGTTTTTATTTCTGCATGTTTATTTAATAGTTTTTTTTCAATTCTCGTATTTACTTTCCGTATTGCTCACTTAATTTCCTTGGGAATACTCACTTTTGACTCATCATCTGTCTTTTTGTGATGGCTTGAGTGCAGATCCTAGTACGAGCCAGGGAAAGGGCAAGCTGTCAGAATACAGAGATGTTTAGCCATGCTTGTACGTTTGTATATACTTATTTTGTTTTATTTTGAGATTTGGGATTTTTGTGAGACACTAGGACTCTGTAATATTGATATTTTGATACAATAAGGTATATATGATATATGAGTTTTCCACACTAGGTATCAGAGTTAATGGCATGACTTCCTCTGTGATTTATTTGGGTTGAAAATGATCTAAACAGATGATTTGAGTCAAGTAACAATTTAAACAATAAATTATTGTCATTTGTGGTTCATAATGATTAAAATGGTGGATGAGTTGGCATGTGGACCACAGCTGGCGCTGGTAGGCCAGGTTGTAGGCCCGCATCGGCTCCTGTGGCGGTCCATTTGGCAAGTGGGCCATTACAATAATGCTACTCATCAATTAGGGAAAAGAATAAGTGTTCCTTATTATACCTAATACTATGTAATTATTTTTATATAGTATTCAACAAAGACATACGTTGACATCAAATTGGGTTCCTAATTGAAACCTATTATGTTTTTCACCAGTGTGAGCTATTTGTTAGTTTGATCCATGCTAGTTTGCGTCCTCTGGCCTTTTGGCTGACATTATCTCGTCTGTCACTCGTAACTCACGATTTTTTTGGTCGACTATATCTTGATAAAATTTTCATGTTGTGGTTTTCCTGAACCATATGCGTCTTCTTTTTCCTTTGGGGTACATAATCATGGCATGTGTTGCAGCGCTTCTTTCTTAAGAATGGAGCAACTGCCACAAATTTCCCATTTATAACAGTTGTTCGGCCTTACTTTTGATGTTACTCGTGGAGTTCGGGTTGTTGAACCCCGTCATTAGTACTGCGACATCTATTTTTCATCTTGGATGAACTGGTATTTTTCTTTATTGATACCCACTCTTACACATTTTACTTTCTTCCAAATAACTCTTCCAGCTCATTTATATGACTGATCAATCTCAATCTCTTATAGTGGACATGAATTTAGTTATCCATCATTGGCCATGGACACATCTAAGAGTTTCTTCACATTCAATGTTTTCTTGAAAGCTCCCGATGGAACTATAGCTTATGTGCTCATTAAGTCTAGTGTATTTTATGACCGATCAATCCATTATAGAATATGAGATTTTCTGCACAATAGTTTTTTTTAGGTCAGGGAGGATTTACTGCAAAACAATTTTGCGCATACGGGAAGTTTACTGCTGCATAATCTATTTGAAAATACACCTTTATTAAGTTGTTTTTTCCCGAGATGGCGTACCTCAATAAAATGACAAGGCGGATTAGTCAAGAAAAATTAGTTTCTTTACATTAAATTGCAAATTGTAGATTATTGTCCTTCACTTTTTAGAGAAAGGTTCCATCATTTAAGTAATCATATGTAGTTTTTGCATAGCTTCTTAGGTTTCAATTAATTAACGTGTGGGTGTCCTATTCAATAACTCCACCTATGTTGTACACTATGTGCGCTACATAGCTGGTCCCAAGTCCAGATAAAGGAGGACTCTGACGCCAATTTTTCATACCGAAAAATGGGTAAGGGAGGTCTCAAACTCATTTTTCATACCCGAAAAGTGGGGGAGGGAGGCCCCAAGCTCATTTTTCATTATTGGAAAATGGAGGAGGGTTGCAATAGGTTGACAGCCAACGCAAAACTTTTGTCACTTTTCATGAAATGGATCAAACATATATAAACATTGGGGCGTTCCCACCAAGCGACGCGCTGCATCGAGCCTGTGTGTAGTGAGAAATGAGCAAGGATGTGTTTCACATCACCGCCTGGGTGTGAAGAAAAATGAGCTAGGGTTCCCACACATAGGATGTGTGTGGGTAAAGAAGCTAGTCCTTTCACATCGTCGCCCGAATGTGAAGAAAAATGAGCAAGGGTTCCCACACAGAGGATGAGTGTGGGCAAAGAAGCTAGTTCAAAACAAACACGAAAACAAAAACAAAATCATAGATACGGATACTAGATCTTTTAGACAAAATAGAAATAGAAAAGGAAAACAAACACAAAGGGGAGAAAAAATTCGTTTAGGAATATGGAACATAGGAACATCACAGGGAAGTCAATAGAACTAGTAGATACTATGATTAGAATGAGAGTCAATATTGCTTGCCTCTAAGAGACAAAATGGGTAGGAGAAAAGAGTAGAGAAATAGGAAGCACTCGGTTTAAATTGTGGTACACTGCTATAGATAGAAAATGCAATGGAGTAGGAATTGTGGTGGATAATGAATATAAGGATAAGGTCGTAGCGGTTAAGAGAATGATGGATAGATTGATTCTAGTTAAATTAATTATTGGAGATGAAAAAATTAACATACTTAGCGCCTATGCACCACAAGTAGGATTAAGCGAGAGCATCAAACGCAAGTTTTGGGACGATATGGATGGATTTATGCAAAGTATACCATTAGATGAAAAGGTTTTTATTGGAGGAGATTTAAATGGGCTTGTCGGGGCAAGTAACGATGGGTTTGAGATAGTTCATGGAGGTTTTGGTTACGGTAATAGAAATGAAGAAGGAGAATCAATCTTAGAATTTGCTTTAGCATACGATCTTATCTTAGCAAATACTAGTTTTAGGAAGAGGGAGTTGCATATAATTACTTTTAGTAATGGTCATAACGGTAGTCAAATAGATTTTCTTTTAACGAGAAAAATAGATGAAAAAATATCTAGAGACTGCAAAGTAATACCTGGTGAAGCGCTTACTACCCAACATTAGTTAGTAGTACTTGATATTAGGCTGAAACGACACCATAATATGAATAAAAGAGTTAGCGACCCTAGAATAAAGTGGCGGAAGCTAAAAAATAGTAAATAAGTAGAGTTTAGAGAAAAACAATTAAAGGAAAATGTTTGGAATATCGACTTAGATGCTAATACAATGTGGCTAGAAATGAATAGTTGCATAAGGAGAGTGAGATCAAACGTATTAGGTATATCTAAAGGCTTGGGATCATCAAAGAAGGAAACATGGTGGTGGAACGAGGATGTCCAACGAGCACTTAAGACTACAAGAGAGATGTATAGAAAAATATCTAAGTGTCAAGATGAAGATGTGTACGATCAATATAGAGAAGCTAGAGAAACAAGCTAAAAAAGTAGTTAGTCAAGCTAAAATAAATTTCATGGAAGATCTATGTACAATGTTAGGTAATAGAGATGGTGAAATATATATATATATATATATATAGGCTAGCCAAATTAAGAGATAAAAAGAAACAAGACCTAAGTCATGTAAGATGTATTAAAGACGAAAATCAAAATGTTTTAACGGGCGATGATGATATTAAGGAGAGATGAAGAAGTTACTTCGATAGTTTATTTAATGATGGCCAAGTTGATACTATAATATATGAAAATTCACACCAAGAAAGAAATGTAAACTATACACGCAATATTAGAATTCTAGAAGTTAAAGAGGCATTGAAAAGAATGAAAATTTGGAAAGCATGTGGCCCGAATGAAATACCCATAGAGATTTGGAAATGCTTATGAGAAATTGGATTGACTTGGTTAACAAAACTTTTCAATAAAATTGTAAAATCAAAATGGATGCCAATGGATTGGAGAAGAAGCACGCTTGTGCCAATCTTCAAAAATAATGGAGACATTTAAAGTTGTTCAAACTACTGATGAATTAAACTTATGAGTCACACTATGAAAATTTAGGAGAGGATAATTGACAATAGGCTAAGGAGAGAAGCAACAATATCAGAGAACCAATTTGGCTTCTTGCCTAGGAGGTCAACTAAGGAGGCGATTTTTCTTATAAGACGATTATTAGAAAAATATAGAGAAAATAAAAAAGATCTTCATATAGTATTCGTAGATTTAGAAAAAGCATATGATAGGGTATCTAGAGATGTTCTTTAGTGGGTTCTAGAAAGAAAAGGAGTGCATGCTAGATACACAGACACTATTAAGGATATGTATGATGGAGTAGTAACGAGTATAAAGACATTTGGAGGAGCTACGAAAGAATTTCTCATTACGATAAGACTACATTAAGGATCGGCTTTAAGCCCACATCTATTTACTTTAGTTATGAATGAACTAACTAGCCATATTCAAGAGGATATACCATGGTGTATGCTATTTGGAGATCATATTGTCTTAGTGGATGAAACACAAGATGGAGTGAATAGGAAATTAGAACTTTGGATGAATACATTAGAATCTAAAGGCTTTAAGTTGAGTAGGACGAAAACCGAATATATTCACTGTGAGTTTAGAAACACTAGACATCGAGATGATGAAGTGGTAAAATTAGGGGAAGTAGAAGTTCCTAAGGTAAACCACTTTAGATACCTAGGTCAATCATACAAAATGATGGTAATATTGAGAATGATGTCACACATAGAATTCAAGCTGGATGAATGAAATGGCGGAGTGCAACCGGGGTGATTTTTGATCGAAATGTTCCTACTAAGTTAAAAAGGAAAATTTTATATGACCGCAATTAGGCCAGCTATGCTTTATGGAAGTGAATGTTGGGCGGTAAAGCAACAATAATTACATAAAATGAATGTAGCAAAAATGAGGATGCTTAGGTGGATGTGTGGTAAAACTCGTAAAGATAGAATAAGAAATATAGAAATTCAAAGACAAGTTGGAGTAGCACCAATTAATACAAAGATTAGGGAAGGCCAGTTTTGTTGGTTTGGTCACCTGCAAAGACGGCCTACAAATGCCCCACTAGAAAACTTGATTCAATAGAAACTGTAGAAATTCGACGAGGTAGGGGTAGACCAAAGTTAACATGGGATGCATTAATTAAGAGGGGTTTGAATGGTTTGGAAAGCTCACCATCAATTGTACTTAATCGAGCATAATGAAAAAGTTTGATCCATGTAGCCGATCTCAATTAATTTGGGACAGAGGCTATGTTGTTGTTGTTGTGGGTGTCCTTTTCAATGTTTTTGCCTTCTATGCTTAATGCATGTAACATGCTTCTAGCCAAGTTTCGACAAACGAATCTCACTTAGGGATGTAAATGGGGAGGATAGGGGATGGGGACCCCATCTCCATCCCCATCCCCGCTTTAGAATTAATCCCCTCATCCCCATACCCATCCCCACGTAGGGATGAACTTTTATCCCCATCCCCATCCTCGTCTAATCCCCGCAGGGATGGGGGTTCCCCGTGGGGAAAGTCTTTCCCATTTCATTTTCCATTGAAGATCCCCGCGGGGTTTTTGTTGGGATTTTGCGAAGAATCACCACGGAGAAATATTTTTCCCACTTAATTTTTTTTCAAAAAGATATATAAAAAGTATAGCACACATACATAGGATTACAATTGTTGAAAATTCCAACCAAATAAAGTATAACATATAAATATAGTTGCAAATAATTCAAAACAAAACATATAATTAACGAAACAAGTTAAAATTATGAATCACATTAGAGTTTATTTATCACTAGTGTTTTGGGTGAAAGCCTTGTAATATAATATAAAGTTGATATATATAATGTATATAGATGTATTTGATATATACGGGGATCTCCGCGGGAATCCCCATGGGGATCCCCAATAGGGATACCCGCAGATATCCTCATGGGTAATCCCCACGGGGATCCCCATGGATATTACTAGTGGGGATTCCCCATGAGATCTCCGCAAATATATTTTTCTCCTCATCCCCGTACCCATACCTGCATAGGTTTGAGATTTTATCCTCATCCCCACCTCCATCTCCATTTAAATTTCTCATCCACATCCCCGTTTCCCTGTGGAGATCTCCACGAATATATTTTTCTCCCCATCCCCGTCCCCATACCCGCATAGGTATGAGATGTTATCCCCATCCTCACATATATCCCCATTTAAATACTTCATCCTCATCCCCATTGCAGGGAATCCCCATCCCCTGTGGGGATTCCCCTCTCCGCTTGCATCCCCAATCTCACTCCTGCATAAAAGTTGTCCCTTGTCCAAGTTGACCTTATCTAGTACTATAGTTTAGTTTTATGTTTGTTTACTCTATTTCCTCTTAAAAAATGAGCAACATGAAAATTCTTCTCTATGTTCCAACTTCTAGTGTTAAAATAATTTTAAATGTTCTTTCCTAATCCCATTGTCTGCAACCTCAAGGAACCCATCTGACATCGAATTGCGGTTTTTGGTTCACTTACACATGTAGTATGCAATTAGTCGAAGTGACGATTTTGTTGATCTCAAAGTTCGGAGACTTTTGAGATTGTTGATCCCATCATGTAAGTTTTCATTTTTATTTATGTTCCCATGGTTATTCGACATTGCTTTAGCAATCAAATGACTAACATGTTTGATATGATATAGCATTGTTGTGCTTCGAGATATGTGTTACATAGATATCTCGATTTTGACAGCTCATCGCTGAGTCAGCCTAGATAAGGTACGGGGGTTGTTGTAAGTTATCCTATCTGAGATAGATTTCCAAACTAATAAGGATAAAGACAATCCTATGAGAGTTGAGATTTGAGATACGTTGTTATCTCAAATCTGAGATACGTTGTTATCACACACCAATAATTAGGGAAACGGACTCAAGCTAAATGTATGTACAAAATTCCTAAAAAAAAGACCTCTATGAGTTTTTGCTGACTTGAGCGTCAGAGTATTTTCCCCAGAGGCCCCCACTTCGAGATTTATTTTGCGGACTACGACAAAGATTGGTTCCATCGCAAAATCGCAGGGATTCGCGTCCGTGGTATCGAGGTTCAAGGTGTTGATTCCATAACATTTTTTGTGCTAGAAGGATGGCTTCATTCTATGGCAGTCACTACTTGGAACACTCGTAACATCGAGGCGCTAGATCCATCTCATCATTGATCGGAACATGCCAGAGAAGATCGACAATTACATAACACACGGTGTAGGGAAGAAGCCCATAATGCTCTTGAAAGGGGAGATGATGATCTTAAGGTCCGAGACCAAGCATGGGAGAAAGAAGAATTAGTAAGGCTAAGGAGGCAAGTAAGCAAATTACAAGAAAAAGTAGAAGTTTTGAGTGGAGTAGATCGTAATCTATCTCAAAGAGCATCTTCTGTTGGCACTTCTAGATCTGGTCATAATATATATGATCGTGGTGAAAAGATAGATAAACAGGTAGAACGAGGAGTGTTAGAATGACTTGGCCCTCATCCTCAGGCTAATACTTATTTGGTAATATATAAGGCCTATCCGCCTCCGTTTGTTCAAGTCATTCTTGACGAACCATTACCGAAAGGATTCAAGATGCTGACTATTGATAAATATGATGGGATTGGAGATCCTACAGAGCACATTCTAAATTTTGATGTTGTGTTGCTTTTACTTGGAGTCTCTAATGCAGTAAAGTGGAAAGCTTTTCCTCAAACCCTAAGCATAAAATTGGTACATAACACTTATACCTATTTCTATTTGTTTGTTTGACCAATTGAGTGAGATGTTTGTCAAACAGTTCATAGGAGGCAAAACTCATGCTAGGAGTTCTGCTTCTTTAATGAACATTAGGCAAAGATATGGTGAAACACTTAGAGACTACTTAAAGAGATTCACAAATGAGGCTTTAAAAGTACCTAACTTGGACCAGTTTGTTGATGTGGTGGCCCTTACTAATGGGACGACCAATGAACGCCTCAAGGTTTTTTTAGCCAAGAACCCGCCTACCACAATGATCGAGCTCCAACGGAAGGCAGGAAAGTATATAGTAGTTGAAGAAATCATACAACCAGAGAAAGATAAAGGAGATGATAGAAAGAGGAGTAGAGCGGACAACTGGAATCGTGATTCCAATAAGAAACCTAGGTTTACATCGAACCCCAAAATTGCACTGAACAGTGCTAATAGATTTTCAACTTTTACCCATTTGAACCATTTAATGGGATAGATTATATTGGAGATTGAGGCCGAGTCCTTCATTAGATGGCCAAAACCAATGAAAGCTAATGCGTGACGGCAGAGATAAAGCTCTATATTGCAGATTTCGTAAAGATCATGGTCATGATACTGAAAATTGTAACCATTTGAAGGAAGAAATAGAGTTCTTGATCCGGAAAGGTCATCTTAACCAGTTTGTGAAAAATAAGGATGCTGGAATCATGGTGATTATAAAGGAGGAATGAATAATGATCGTAGAAAATATGAAAACAAAGGAGGAAGGAAATCACAACCTAGAGGTGTGATCAATGTCATATCACGAGGACCAACAGCCTCAGGAATATCTTCATCATCTAGAAAGGCATATGCAAGAGAGTCTCTCATAGTTGAGATACATCCCAAGAAGGTACGATTGGCATGCAACATTAGCTTTACTGATGATGATTTGGAAGGAGTTAAGTTCCCCCATGATGATCCTTTAATAATTGAGATCAAGGTAGGAAACTTTACTGTCAAACATGCATTTGTTGATAATGGAAGTTATGTGGATGTTTTATACTACAAAGCTTTCTCCGACATGGATATGTTGACAGTCAACTTACTCCATTTCAACGCCTTTATATGGCTTCAACGGGGCTGAAGTTAAAGTTGAAGGCTCAATCTGTCTTCTAGTTACTATTGGGGAAGCATCAAGGAATGCAACCAACATAGTGAGTTTTGTTATTGTTAAGGCACCCTCAGCCTATAATTTAATTTTTGGAAGGACATTGCTTAATAAGTTTAAGGTGGTTCCTTAAACATATCATTCGAAGATGAAGTTCCCAACCCCCAATAACGTAGGAGAAGTGAGAGGAGATCAAAAGATGACTAGCAGTTGCTACTTGATGGCTATTAGACCTAATACTTTTGGGGGCAAGTTTTGCCTGTAGATTCACTTAATGTTAATGATGAATGAAAAGGGAGATCAGAACCAATTGAAGAATAAATCCCTGTTGTCATAGACAATGATGATTCAGAAAAGTTGACCTATATAGGTTCTGGTTTGAACCCAAAAGTCCGAATTGAAGTGAAAAAATTCTTACAAGACAATAAATGTGTTTTTGCATGGACACCAAGTGATATGATTGGTATTGATGCTGAAATAAACACTCATCATTTGAATGTTGATCCAACTAGAAAGCCAATAAGGCAAAAGAAAATGACATTTGCTCAAGAGCGGCAAAAAGCAATTGCTGAAGAAGTTAAGAAGCTATTAAAGACCTAGATTATTGAAGAAATTTTATATCCAGAATGGTTGGAAAACCCAGTAATGGTCAAGAAGTCTAATAGAAAATGACGGATGTGTATTGACTTCATGGACTTGAATGATGCTTGTCCCAAGACTTCTTTCCATTACCACAAATTGATATACTTGTCGATGCAACCGCGGGTCATGACCTTCTCAGCTTCATGGATGCATTCAGTGTTTATAACCAGATTCAAATGTTAGAGTCAGATAAACCAAATGTATCATTCATTATATAGCATAGTTTTATTGCTATAGAATGATTGAAGAATGCTGGCGGAACCTATCAAAGGCTGGTTAATAAAATTTTCAAACCACTTATTGGAAAGAACATGGAAATATATGTTGATGAATTTCTTGTGAAGAGTCTGAAGCAAAAAGATCACGTTGAAGACTTATGACAAGTCTTCGATGTTCTCAAAAGATACAACATGAAGTTGAATCATCTTAAATGTGCTTTTAGAGTTGCTTCTGGAAAGTTTCTAGGTTTGATGGTGTCTAAGAGAGGCATTGAAGCTAGTCATGATAAGGTTGAGGCGATAGTCAATATGAAGGCTATGAAGAATGTTAAGGAAGTGCAAAGACTCACAGGAAGAGTAGAAGCTCTTGGGAGATTCATATCGAAGTCAGCTAACCGATGTGTTCCATTCTATAATACTTTAAAGAATCCTGAAAATTTTGAGTGGAATTCCACAAAACTCTTTTGAAGAGTTAAAGAAATACTTATCAAGCTTGCCTACATTGGCCAAGTCCTCAGCATGAGAGGTGTTATTCCTTTATCTAGTTGTTTCTGAAGTAGCACTAAGTACCGTTCTTGTGAGAGAAGAAGCCAGTACATAACAACCAGTTTATTATGATAGTAAGGTATTGAAAGGAGTAGAAACTATATAGAAACAAGCAGAGAAACTCGTGTTGGCATTAGTGATGGCAGCAAGAAAATTACGCCCTTATTTTCAGTCCCATCCAATTGTAGTCTTGACAAACCAGCCGCTGAGAAGGATATTGCATAGTCCAAAATTCAGTGGAAGAATGATAAATTGGGTTGTGGAGTTGGGTAAATATGATAGTACCTACAAACCTAGGGTTGCTATTAAAGGACAAGTTTTGGCAGATTCCATCATTGAATGTACTTTTCCCGAGGAAGAATAAAGTTCAAGCAAGATAAAAGGTGATGACAAAGAGTATTGGACGTTATACATCGATGGATCATGCAAAAATATGGGAAGTGGCGCGGGCATGATTATTATCAGCTATGACGGGTTCAAAGTCAAATATGCTATAAAGTTGGATTTTCCAACAACAAAAAATGGCAGAATATGAAGCCGTGTTGGCCGGACTGGAGATAGCTAAAGCTCTTTGTGTTGAACACTTAAATCTTAATAGTGATTCCCAGTTAGTAGTCATGCAGTTAAAAGGAGAATATGAAGTCAAAGGTCCAAAGTTGAAGCAGTATTATGATCTTGTGAGAATGGCAATGAGTTATTTTATTGATTGTCAAGTTTACCATGTTGTTCGAGAAAACAATACAGAGGCAGATGAGTTGTCAAAGCTAGCTCTCCTTGAAGGAAAAAATATGATACTATATATTTTGAGATACTTCCCGAGCCTAGTATCAAAGCTAAGGAAGTAGTTGTCATGGATAATGAAGAGTGTTGGATGTCCCCAATTAAAGCTTAATTAGAGCATGGGTTGTTGCCGAAGATCCACAAGAAGCAAAAAACTTAATGGTGAGAGCAACGCGATATATAATCCTTGAAGGGATTTTGTACAAACGATCATACATTTTTCCGTTCCTAAGATGTTTGTCACCAATAGAGGCAAATTATGCATCGCGTGAGGTCCATGAAGGAATATGTGGACAACACTTAGGAGGACGAGCACTGGCCCATAAAATACTTCACCAGGGATTTTATTGGCCAACCATGCAAAAAGACTCGATAGAGTTCACTAAAAAATTCAATTAGTGTCAGGGGTATGAACTGTTACACCAACGGCCGACAAAGCACATAACGCATGTTACATCATCCTTGCCATTTGCAATGTGGGGAATGGATATTTTAGGGCCTTTCCCACCAAAGATCTCAAGGCGAGAGAAAATTCGTGGTGGTAGCCATTGATTATTTCACACAAAGTGGGTGGAAGTAGAAACATTAGTTACTATTACGAGCAAAAGATTCAGAAATTCTTTTGGGAGTCGATCATCTGTAGATATGGCATTCCTCAAGTCTTGGTGATGATAATAGAAAACAATTTGATAATCCCAAGTTTCGTGATTATTGCAAAGAGTTGCAGATTGAGCGAGAGGTTTACTTCGATTCTTAGATCCACAAGCTAATGGGCAAACCGAAGTGACAAATATAATTATCCTAGATGGTTTGAAAAAAAGGTTGGACGACGCCAAAAGACTTTGGGCAGATGTGTTGCATAGTTTCTTATAGGCATATAGGACAACTAGCAAGACGACAACAGGAGAAACACCTTTCGTACTTGCCTATAGGGCAGAAGCTGTTATACCTGTTGAAATTAGGATGCAGTCCTTTAGAATCCAGAATTTTGATGAGCAATCAAACCAACAAGGTCTGAGGCATAACTTGGATCTTTAAGATAAAACCCGAGACCAAGTTGCAGTAAGGGTGGTTGCATTCAATAACAGGGTGGCCAAGCACTACAATGCAAAAGTTAAAGGTCGAGCCTTTAAAGAGGGAGATTATATCCTGAGAAAAATCGAAGTCTCGGACCCCTTGTCAAAGGGGAAGTTGTCACCTAACTGGGAAGGGTCATATAGGGTCAAAAAAGTAACTAGGCCCGGATCTTATAGGTTTGAGACATTGGAAGGACAGGAAGTTCTAAGGTCGTGGAGTATCATCAACTTGCACAAGTTCTACCAGTAAGCTAGTAAGAATTTTCTTAAGAATTATTTTCCATTCTGAATTATTAATTCACATAGAGTTCGAATTTCATCTTTAGTTTTGAATAAAAATGCCTAGCTAGAAGACATAAGTTCTTTCATATTCGTGTTTCAATCATATCTTCTATAGCATAAAACACTGAGTGTTCGACCTCTTTATTTAAAAAAAAACGTTCAACATAGAACACTCAATCTTTAAGAAAAAACTGAGTGTTGGACATAGAACACTCAGTCTTTAAAGAAAAAAACTGAGTATTGGACATACAATACTCAGTCTTTAAAAATAAAAACTAAGTGTTGAACTTTACACACTCTTTCTTTAAGAAAAAACTAAGTGTTGGACATAAAACACTCAGTCTTAAAGAAAAAAAACAAGTGTTGGACATAGAACACTCAGTCTTAAAAAAAAAAACTTGAGTGATGGACTTTACACACTCAGTCTTTAAGAAAAAACTGAGTGTTGGACATAAAACACTCGTATTTAAAAAAAAAAAACTAGAACACTTAGTCTTTAAAAAAAGTGTTCTACATAGAATACTAAGTCTTTAAGAAAAAAAACTAAGTGTTCAACATAGAACACTCAGTCTTTAAAAAGCTGAGTGTTGGACATAAAACACTCGTATTTAAGAAAAACTGAGTGTTCAACAGAGAATGCTCAATCTTTAAGAAAAAACTGAGTGTTTAACATATAATATTCATTCTTTAACAAAAAACTGAGTGTTAGACATAAAACACTCATATTTTTTTTAAAAGAAATTGATTTAGTGTTCAACATAGAACACTCAATCTTTTAAAAAAATGAGTGTTCTACATAGAACACTTAGTCTTTACTAAAAAACTGAGTGTTGGACATAAAACACTCTTATTTAAAAAAAAAAAAAACTAAGTGTTCAACATAGAACACTCAGTCTTTAACAAAAAAACTGAGTATTGGACATAGAACACTCAGTCTTTAAAAACACTGAGTGTTCAACAAAGAACACTTAGTTTTTAATAAAAAGTTGAGTGTTGGACATAAAACACTCGTATTTAAAAGAAACTAAGTGTTCAACATAGAACACTCAATCTTTTTAAAAAATTGAGCGTTCAGCATAAAACACTTAGCCTTTAAGAAAAAACTAAGTGTTCAACATAGAACACTCAGTCTTTTTAAAAAAATGAGTGTTCAACATAGAACACTCAGTCTTTAAGAAAAAGATTGAGAGTTCAACATAGAACACTCAGTCTTTAACAAAAAATTGAGTATTAGACATAGAACATCCAGTCTTTAAAAAAAGCTGAGTGTTCAACATAGAACACTCAGTCATTTAAAAAAATGAGTGTTCAACATAAAACACCCAATCTTTAAGAAAAAAACTGAGTGTTCAACATAGAACACTCAGCCTTTAACAAAAAATTGATTGTTGGACATAAAACACTCATATTTTTCTTAAAAAAACTGACTGAATGTTCAAAATAGAACACTCAGTCTTTACGAAAAACCTGAGTGTTGGACATAAAACACTCTTATTTAAAAAAAAACTAAGTGTTCAACATAGAACACTCAGTCTTTTAAAAAATAAGTGTTCAACATAGAACACTCGGTCTTTAACAAAAAACTGTGTATTGGACACATAACACTCAAGCTTTAGAAACACTGAGTGTTCAACAAAGAACACTCAGTTTTTAACAAAAAACCGAGCGATGGATATAAAACACTCGTATTTGAAAAAAAAAAAAAAAACTGAGTGTTCAACATAGAAAACTCGATCTTTTAAAAAAAAACTGAGTGTTCAACATAGAATACTCAGTTTTTAACAAAAAACTGAGTATTAGACATAGAACACTCGGTTTTTTTTTTAAAAATAAGTGTTTGAGTGTTGGACATAAAACACTCATATTTTTTTTAAAATAAAATAAAATTAAGCGTTCAACATAGAACACTTAGTCTTTTAAAATAATGAGTGTTCAACATAGAACGCTCAGTCTTTAAAAAACCTGAGTGTTCAACATAGAACACTCAATCATGAAGTCCTCCAGCTCAATATGATAATCTGGAGAAGCTTTATGTGCCAAGATGGCTATGCGAATCTCCATTTCACGGGTGTCTCTTAGCACAGTGTTCTCTTCCTTTAGTTTTTCACACTCCTCCTTAAAGCAATATTTTTTAGCATTCTCTTCCATTAAGGAAGGTTGAAGTTCTTGATTAAGCCTGAAAACCTTCTTTGATCAGTCAGAGGTTTCACTCAAGTACAACATCATCTAAAAAAAGGAGGGAAATTTAGAACCAAAAAAAAAGGTTTACTTACCTGTGCACCAGCCAGATTAAGATGGCTATCAAGAGATTCCTGACTCAGTATAGAAGCTTGAGCTTGATCATAAGTGGTACAAGCTTTGTAACACAGTTCCGTTGCAATGACATCACAGCCAACAACGCTATCAAAAGTCTTTATTCCCCAAGAAGGAACATGACTTTCATCATACCGATTCATAATCGGTTATGGAGGTGCAGAAGGAGGTTAAGGTGCCACTTCAACCTCAATTTCTTGGGAAAAAATCCTACATTCTCCTGTCGCCTCTTCTTTTGACTAGTAGTTTGTCTTTTTTTTTCCTCTTTACTATTCGGGTCCAGTTCTCCAATGCTTTAAGAAAAAGAACAAAAGATGATCAAAAATAAAAAAGAAAAAAATAGAAGAAAAATAAAAGCGAGAAAAGAATATATACCCATTTCTCTAACAGGGCTATGACTAAGATCGACCAGTATTGGCTCTCCTAATAGATCGACTGCTACATTTTGGGCATGCTCTTCACAACATAATGTTTTTTTCATCATTTTTCCTTTTTGGTGAGAGGATATTGTTTAGGAGGAAGATCTAATGCAGTGCCACACTTATGGGGGAAAATGGTGTGCCATGAACCAACATTCTATTTAACATAAAAAAAATTATTTTTCCACTCACGGTTCGGCTGACGAAATGACAGGTGTCTGCAAGGGGTATGCTAAACCTTTGATGAATGAAACTAACCCATCCTGCATGTTTTGCTTCATTATTTTTTGCATAGAAGATATTTTTGAATATAGCTACGGAGGTAGGAACCCCAAATTGCTTACAACGTACTAAAAAACACATGATGATACGCCAAGAGTTAGGGACTATTTGAGCTGGACTAAGGCTGTAGCTAAAAAGAAGTTCGGTGATAAATAGATCTGGTGGAAATCTTAGGCTAGCTTCTAAAGCATCTTTAAAAACACATAGTCTAGGATCTAAGTTACAGGATCTGTTAAAAATTTGGTGATCGATCTCACATGATAGTCTGGTTTCATAATGCCATATGAAAAAGCAAGTTCATCCATATTCTTTTGTGTAGATAAGGAAGATACAATGTCGTATGCCTCAAAGCTAGTATAACTACTAGCATGTTGAGCATTGCTTATGGTATTAAAAAATGTTTGATTACTACCGCCATGTAACAAAAGAGATTTATGAATAAAAGATAGCTCGGTAGAAATACCTTTTAACATTAATTGATGTTGAAAATTGCGCGCCCACGAACACGGCTTGAAAATGTAACACTTGGAGCTAGAAGAGCAAAATACTTGAAGTTTGAAAATATGATGAGCTTCTTGGAGAACTTCTTGGAGGTAAGAAACAATTTGCGTTCGGGTTTAAATTGCAAATCAGATAGCTCAGCTTTAATAGCATTTATGACTAGAAATGCAAATCAGATAGCTCAGCATTAATAGCATTCATGGCTGAAATGCAAATGAAACGATTCAACATTAATAACATTTATGACTGAAGTGCAAATGAAACGATTCAACATTAATAGATTTATGACTGAAATGCAAATGAAACGATTCAGCATTAATAACATTCAATTTCAGGTTTGAAATGTAAATGAAACAGTTCATCAACAATAACATTTATTGTTCAATATTTTTAATGAATTCGTGAGTGTTTCAACAAAAAGTACAATTCCTTGTCATGGATTAATGTTTAGCATTGAAATCAAACTTATTTGAGTGACTCGATACATTTGAGATCAAGCTTACACTCACGTATTTTGGGCATTAATGCTTAAAAACATTTTGGGGAGTGCTACTACTCTACGAGTTATAAAGTGTCAGGTGATATATGCGTGATATGGTATAGCACTATTGTGCCTTGAAATACCATAAATGATATCCCAGTAGTATTATATACTCCTTTGTAAATTAATTCACAATAGCACTGTTGTGCATCAAGATATGTGTTACACAAATATCTCAATTTTGATAGCTCGTCACTGAGTCAGCCTAGATAAGGTACGGGGGTTATTGTAAGTTATCTTATCTGAGATAAATTTCCAAACTAATAAGGATAAAGACAATCCTAGGGGAGTTGGGATTTGAGATACGTCGTTATCTCGAATCCAAGATACATATTGTTATCACACACCAATAAATAGGGAAGCCAACTCGAGCTAAAGGTATGTACAAAATTCTTGAAAAAAATACTTCTCTGAGTTTTGCTAACTTGAGCGTCAGAGTATTTTCCCTGGAGACCCCCACTCTGGGATTTATTTTGCATACTACGACAAAGATTGGTTCCATCGCAAAGTCGCAGGGATTCACGTCTCTGGTATCGAGATTCAAGGTGTTGATTCCACAACAATGTTCATAACATGACAAGTAACAAAAATGACCATGTTCTTACGTAATGCTTCCATTTGCTGTACTTGAATCTTACTATATTCCACGACACTCGGGACCTTCTTCAGCGTGTCATATTCAATGCGATAGAAGACAAATCAATTGAAATGAATTTTTCAAGTTCTAATTATATACCCCAATTTGTCTCTTCGGAGACATCCGATAAAATTATATACCCTAACCATGTCTTCTTTCTTCACTTGAGTAAGCGTAGGACCCAACATTTATGAGACGCTAGTTTGTAGCTAGCGTTTTAATTGATAGCTCCCACATGTTCTCAAAGTAGTAAGGGGCTTCATGTCAAACTCTCAAATATTTAAGAGGGCCGCTAATGTCACCCCACCGTTTCATGAAGGCACCCTGTTAATGAGGGCACTAACCAATTTACCCGGGGCACCCAAAAATTGGACCCAAAATTCCCAAAATACCCCTCGTTCAAAACTCTCGCACTCCACCACCCCCACCACCACCACCAGCGAACTCATTGTGGAAGAACCAATTCGTTGAGGATCGACCATTGCGAGGGTTCCCGGAAATCGTGTATTACGTCCGTCTCCGTGTGTTCCTCCTTCGTTGTAGGAGGTTTTTCCAGTGTGTAGGCTCGGGTTGTTGGGCGATTTCGTCTCCGAATTAGGGCTCGGTTGAAGTTCGTCGTACATACACATTTGGCGCGAAATCGATCGTTTGAAGGTATTTATAGTCTAATTAAGTTACGTTTGGTAGAATAGTTGTAATGTGTGTGTGGCGGTGTGTTCAATGGTTCCATGATTGGAAAATCGCGGTTCTCGACCACACAGGCCAGAGAGTGTGTTTACTGTCTCGGCCAAGCATGGCCGAGACAGAAGGTAAATTTTGGGCAACTCGTCGTCTCGGCCAGGAAGGCCGGAAGAGTTCACAGAGTCTCGATTACGAATGGCCGAGATTACTTGCGTTATCTCGACCGAGACATGACGAGAGCTACAATTAGTGTTAGGTAATGTTGTGTCGGTGGTGTACAACCGAGAATGTACTCCTTCTCTCGGTTGTACAATGTCGAGAGGGTTAGAGTCGCCTCGGTCGGCACAGGACGAGAGTAAGGTGAAATGAATTGGTTAAGCCATGTCATTGGTGTACAACCGAGAACGTTCAATTGCTCTCGGTTGTACACTGTCGAGATAGTTGACCCCTTTTCGGTCAAGAGTGACCGAAAATATGAGTTGTTTCACGAACCTGCTTGACCGAGACATCAGAAATGGATGAATTTGAACCTTTTTTTTAGTAATTATTTTTTAGGTTCTGTTCCATGCGCTTATATGTTGTACTTTTTTCAGGTATGGCTCGTTCGAAGGCACCGGTGACTAGGGAGGAGGCGGGTGTTGAGGTGTCGAGGCCTAACCGGGGGCGAGGCGGCCGGAGACCCCCGACAACATCTTACTGGAAAGAGAAAGAGAAGGAGAATGAAGATGTTAAGGGAAAGGCTAAGGTAGATGGAAATCGTGCAAGGTTAGAATTGAACGATGAGGGTTCGAACATCAACGCTCGGCGACCTAAGGATCTTGTTGTTGCCCGAGGGGAAGAGCATGCATCGGAGTCTAGTAGCAGTGACTCATCAGCGGCGGGGAACACGACAGAAACTGATCGTAATGTACACGGGAGTAGTAGTGGTGGAGCTGGCCATAATGAAGGAGCCAGAAGTGCGTGCTCCTTTCCCCGGGGTGGTCCTATAGACGGGCGTTGTTGAAGAGCTTTAAGGATCATGTCACATTAGCGATTTGGAGTAATGAGGTAATGAAAATTTCATTGAACGGAGTAATTTGAAACTCAGGGTTTTCACAAATATGACGAGATGTATTTTTTGTTGCAAGAGCGTCCAGTTCTCAAGTGTATCAATCACGGAGCTCAGATGCAAGAATGGGATTTACAGACGTGCCACCCTGACACGGAGGGACTTCAGAGGATTATTCAGCGTTTTGGGTTGAATACGCTGATAGACTGTTCATACCGCAAGGCCAACAAGGAGGTTATCTCTGCATTTGTGGAGCGGTGGCAGCCGGAGACGAACATATTTCACTTACCTTTTGGTGAAATGTCTATCTCCTTAGAGGATGTGAGCTTCCTCCTGAAGATTCCTGTGACGGGCAAAGTTGTGGCAGTGGAGAACTTTGCGAGGTACAGGGGGGAATCTCGCTCGGACGCTATTAAGATGGTCTCGAACCTACTTGGGGTTAACGTCGATGAGGCTGAGGAGGAGTTGAATATCGACAAAGAGGGGCTCACAAAGCGCAAATGTTGGTTGAAGAGTCGATGGTGCCCCAAAGCTGGTTCGAGACCCACAAATTATCCTCCTGTGGAATGCACAGGCCGAGCGTACCTGTTGTATCTTTTGTCTTGCACCCTATTTGCCGATAAGAGTGGGTCTCGGGTGTCTATCGCGCTGTTGAAGCTTCTTGAAGACTTGGACGACGTGGGAAAGTACGCATAGGGTGCGGCTGCGTTGGCCTACTTGTATCGACACTTGGGGTCTGCCACGAGAGTGCAAGTGTCTTAGATTGCTGGCTACCTCAAATTGCTTGAGGTTTGTTATAAAATAGACTTACTTTCTTTTTGGTATAATAATTACGCCAACTTGTGGTTTTGTACTAACTAACGTTGTATGTATTTGCAGGGATGGGTGTACGACCATTTCAAACTTGGTCTAGCCACACCCAATGCGAAATACATGGACTACGTGCAACCTCGTGTCTGCAGATGGATTCAAAAGCACGAGACCGTGGCGAATGTTGACAAGCTCGGGTCCATTAGGAGAACCTTGGATAGGTTGCGCCCAAGTGAGGTGAGATGGTTATCCATATCCTGTGATGAATGATGTTTTTGTATTTTTGGTTGCTAACAATGGTTGTTGCATTTTGATTAGGTCACTTAAGACCCATATGTGAATTTCCGGGAAAATGGAGTTGTGCACACGATGGCCTTTTACAGTGGGACGATCAAGTACATGGATGTGGTGGAGCCCTACCATCCGGAGAGGATTCTGAGACAGTTTGGCCACGTGCAATCTATACCAGATCCTCCGTACCGTCCATTGGAAGCACACCGAGGCCCATCTGCGAACAAATACTCGGTCAAGTATGGGTTCCAGCAAGACAATTGGGAGCGATGGAGGAACCATTTGTTGGCTCCCGAAGTTCGTGGTGACAAGGCAGAGTTCGAGTTTTTGGCTACACCGAACTACCTACCTTGGTTCCTCAAAGTGTCTCATCCCGTGATCACCAATCTGAGCATGAGGACGAAGACATGGTCGCCACAACCATCGCAGACAACGAGCTACTGGAGGTATTGAAGTGGTTATATGTATTATGCATGCCCACATGTCATTTGTTTTCATCCCGATATGTTTTACATTAACACTAACCCGATTATTTTCATCAGCGTAATAGGCGTGCATTGGACACGGCATTGCGATGGATGGACCTCCTGCCTGAGTTGTGTACTATTGAGTCTGCGAGGACAATGGCGAGTGATATCGTCAATTTCCTTTCGGGGAGGAGTACTGGTCCCACCACCACGACTACCACTCCGGCGACCGCAACCGGCACAAACGCCACATCCGCCCCTACCGAAGCAGGCCCGAGGCAGTCCCAGCATGGTAGCACTTCTACACACTCCACCCCGGCCAATGCTCCGTCCGCCACGGTCGATGCTCGCCCTCCGAAGAGTATGCTTGGGAATGAGTATCAAAGGAAGAATTTGAAGAAACCAAAGCAATGAGCAATGAGTGTTTGAGGAACATAGAAATTTATTTTATTGTTTGGCCTACTTTGATGAATATTTGATGAATGTTTGATGACAGTTTTATGACAACTTGATACGATTAAGTACATGGATGAATGTTTTATGACAGTTTGGTAGAGTAGTTGTATGTTTGATGAGTGTTTTATAACAGTTTGGATCATTTGATTAATGTTCGTGGTGACAGTTTGGTAGAGTAGTTGTATGTTTGATGAGTGTTATAGTTGTATCTTGGTCAATTTTGGTTTAGAATACATGGTTTTATTTGATTCAGAGGGTGTCTCGGTCAAGCAAGTCCGAAACATATTTTGAATTTTCGATTCCGACCAACCGACACAAACGCTGGATTCTCGGTGTGGCCTGGCCGAGAATGTCTGTCGATCCTGTATTTTCCAATGTGTCGGTCACTAACGGACGAAACTTTTGTGAGATTATCGGTGAGTCGTAACCGACATTATGCCAGTGCGTTCGGGCACTGGTCGACGAGCTATTCCTTTGCATTTGTTGAACATGGCGACCAAATGCTCTCGGTGCGATGGTAACGAGATGGGTGACAAACTCGCGGTTACTCATGGCCGAGAATCCCTGAGTATGGTCGCGCATAGGTCGACGAGAGGCATAAAGATCGGCATTGAGCGGCCGATGCGTCACGTTAGTTCTCGGTGGAGTATGGCCGAGACTATACCGTCGGTCTCGGTCATTCAGGGCCGACACGTCACTGTCAACCGAAACTTAACTCATTATAGATCCTCCGTAACATTCAAACTAACTTTACAAGAATCAAAATGTACTACAATTTGAACCGAAACTTAACTCATTATATATCAATATAACATTCAAACTCACTCTACAAGAATCAAAATGTACAACAATACAACAATTTGCACCGAAACTTAACTCATTGTATATCAATATAACATTCAAACTAACTTTCTAATAATCAAAATGTACAACCATCAAGATTGCTATGTACAAGTTTTACACTACGCTGTACCTAAATCTACAACGGATATGGTGCCTTCATCAACAGTTGAAAGGGGCGCGATATCTTGAAATACGAATCCATCTCGCCAACCTTTGGCGCAGTCCTCAACATACCGATCCCACGATGGATATAAGGATGGCAACAGTGCATTCACACGCAACTTCACCTGTCAGAGTGAACAGTATAACATAGAAGATATTGTCACAAACCCGGTCAGGGGGAAACATAACAATTCAAAAAAATTCATAGAACTTACCCTAACCCAATGGATATTCCTGTCATTTATCATGGCAATGATAGGTCTGTTGTGCAACGACAACGGTGGAGCACTACGTAGAGGTAGAAATGTTGAGGCACTCCCATGGGAGAGGTTTACAAGAATGACATTGAATGCAGTGGATACTAACAATCCCATGTCTGGAAGTGTCAACCATTCTTTGAAAGATGCACCAACTTGATTATCCGGACAATGCACCGCAATCTGGACAGTCTCGTAACTCGTGCCAAGCACTTCCCGCCAAAGGTTTTCATACCCGATAATCTCATCATACATCCTTCTACGAACAATCCTCCAACCGTCTACATCGGCAAGTCCAAGCCCAGAGGCAACACACCGATATCCACAATTTCCATCGGCAACCACATCGATAGTGCCCTCAATATGTGGCAACCAATCCGGTTCTATGCAATGACTATAAGCCATGTTAGATGCACTTTGCGTGCGTCGACTGGCACGACGCATTTTAGGAACAACTTTGCTTTTCTTCTTCCTCGAAGTAGAGGCCTTTTCTATGGAAAGCACGTACTCAAATCCGCTCGGAAATCTAGTCGTGGAAGAATCGTCATTATCGTGTTTTCTCTTCGATCCTGCCTTGCCTCCGATTGAAGACCCCAGTGTCCTTCCCTTTGTCTTTATTTTCACCGGCGGCACAACACCCGGTGTAGACGAAGGTCGACTAATCTCCCTGAGCTGCTGAATAATCCTGAGGCGATCGTCCTCATCAGTGCAAGCATGAAACTTTTGCAACACCCGTTCAATCTCATCGTGCACGTTGTATCCACACCGATCCACAGGATTCTCAGGTATCATACTCAACTTTCGCCAGTAAACATGAATGTCCTCGAGAGGGATGGGCGACCCAGCAAATATATGATGGTTTATCTCGTGTGCACAAGGAATGCCATGTGTGGTACGTATCTCGCAACCACAACGGGTGGAGTCGTGACCAACATCCTCTCCACGTGTCAATTCATCTCTAATTAGCCTAAGCGCCCGTTGAGAGACATAACCACGCAATCGTCGATATAACTCATCAATGTACTCATGTTGGACCACATTCAAACTTAGCTCAAACGATGCCTTGATGTTGTTGTGTTGGATTCTAAGGAGGCCATCAACCATATTCCACAAAGTCTCAAAATTGGCCTGACTGTTGCCAAGGTGTAGCTTCAGAATGGAATGCGCAGACTTCACCCTCTGCGTTGTTGTTTCCCTAAAGTGCATAATTCTATTTGTCCAAGCGGGGATAAATTTCTCCTTGTAGTTCTTTACCCATGTGTTGTCCAAGTACTCAGTAAGACCCTTGACATTCCCAAACTCACAACGCAGGTCATTCATCCTAACTTCGAATAAGACCTCCGAGTTGGCATACATCACGCTCGTCCACCTATCCATGAAACGCGCAAAACCATCGTTCTCCCCAAACATCTTCTTAGTCTTGGCCAATACTACTTTGTTGATGTGCCAAGAGCAAAGGAGGTGAGACACTGACGGAAATACTTCTTCAATGGCACTAATAAGGGCTAAGTCCCTATCGGTAACAAACACGTCAGGTTTAGGCCACCCATCCAATATGGATCTCGACTTCTCAAGTGCCCAAACATAATTCGCATGACTCTCTGATGATATGAATGCAAACCCAACGGAGAATGTCAAGTGCGTAGAAGTGATGCCAACAATCTCCAACAAAGGCATTCGGTACCTATTTGTCTTGTACGTGCAATCCATCAAAATTACCGATGAGAAACACCTTAGTAACTTTATTGAGTCGGGATGTGACCAAAATAAATCGGTGACAACATTCGTATCGGGATGCTTCCTATGCCAGGACATCCACTTATTCTTCTCCAAGATGTGCAACATTTGTTGCATTTGAGTCCTCCCACCCGCATCCTCATTTCGGACTTTTTGTCTTGCATTATATATTGTCCTCATTGTCGATACGTTTCTAACATCTCTTTGCTTCAACGTATTTATGATGTCTTTTGGCTTCACATTCCCCTTTGTCATTTGCCCCACAACCTCCTGCTCCCCCTTATGCAATCTTACGGCAAATGAATGGTCGTCCAAGTTTTTTGCGGGGTCGTGATTGTGCCTCCCACATATGACAGTGACATACCACAAGGAGTCAGCATTTTCCTTTACGTTGATAAGGAAAGGGCATCCACATTTCTTCGTACCAGTTTGAGTCCTCGTCTTTTCCTCTTCTTCATCATTTCATGCTTTCAAATAAATTTTGGCTGCTTTCCCCTTCCCTACCCTCAGAGACATTCCCCTATATGTTCCAGACCTCTCACACGCAAGTTTCACCCTCCCCCTGCGCTTAATGCCCCCGGCATCAGAGTGCTTTGTCACTAGCACAAACATGTTCTCGCGGCCTATCATTTGAAGCCATGAAATAGCCGCTTCTCTAGAGGGGAATGGCCTACAAGGTGTAAACGTGTCCTTGTAGTTTGGAAATAAGGTAGAAACCGACATTACCTGCAATACAAACAGTGTAACATTATAATCAATCAAAATGTACAGCACAATCACCAAAAAACCCCAAAAAATAGGTTCTCAGTTGTACAGGTCCGATACTTTAATCAGCGTCTCTCTCACGTAAGACCGAGAGTTACTCAGTAGTCTCGGTCGTCCCATACTGTAACGACCCGAAAATTTGACTTCTGCCACGTGTCAAGTCAAGGTCGTATGTGAGACCCACTCGTCGAAATACGTATGTCCGAATCCAATTTGAGATGATAATGCTAACTATGGGAGGAATTCGGTGAGCCGAAACACGAACGAGGACGCGCCTCGAGTCGCATGCCGACGTAGGACTGAAATATTGATTTTATGTGGGTTTAAGATGTACATTGGATATACCTCGTGATGCGTGTAGCGCGAGTATCGAGATTTTGAAATGAGGCGGGTTGGTGCCTCAAGATGCGCTCTGTTCGGTTGTTGAGTTGCCTCGAGATTCGTGTTGCACGAATCTCGATTTCACTTTTGATTTGAAATCAAAAAGAGAATGTTATGTATATATATATATATAAGAGGAGATAAGGATTGGAAAAAAAAAACAGAGAGATCGTGAGGAAGATGAGAGAGAAGAGAGAGAGAGAAGAGCTAGAGAGAGAGAGAGATCCGTGCGACGGAGCGCGCGCGGAGCTCATGAGAGGAGCCGGCCGACAGAGGCGGACGATGGCAAAGCGCGCGGCTCAGGCGCGGAGCAGCCTCGGACGCGAGAAGGCGGATCAGCCATGCAGCGACGATCGGACAGCGGCTCGCGGTGGACGGCTGGAGCTCCGGCGGCGAGGACGACGGCCGGCTGGCAGCGGCGCGTCGGCGGGTCGCGACGCAGCACGGCACGCAAGCAGCAGCCGGCACGCGAGCGGCAGCAAAATGACGACGCGAGGTAAAAGGGTCGGATCGGCAGCGATGGCGCGCGAGCGTGGCGACGCGGTGGTGGTCGACGAATCAATCGCGCACATCGACAGAAACTTCGAATAACCGCATAAAAAACACATTAAATTTGAAAATTTTGAAGATGAGAGAAAGAGAGAGAAAGCTAGAGAGAGAGAGGAGATCCGTGACGTGAGCGCCTGGACGAAGCGAGCCCACCCGCGACGGCGGACGATGGCGAGCGCGGCTCCGAGCGGCGGGCGCCACCATAACCGCATAAAAATGGCGCGCGACACATTAAATTTGAAAAATTACCTCAAGTTCAACCTCCTCTTGCACCGTAGCAGTACAATCTTCCATTATATAGTGCAAACAAGTTCGGATTTATCCAAATTACCATACCCTACGTTGACAAACAAATCATCATTTTCACAGTTTTACTCAAATTCACAGTTCCAACAAAGCATCATATGGTTTGCAAACATTGTTACCTCGCTGTCGGATGATGTCAAGCCGTAAGAATCGATAAACGCTCTCCAAACGCAATGTCGCTTTATGGTTCAATCTTGGTGGTGGGGTGCCCCTGTTTCTTTCTCAAAATGGTTTGTGGGGTTTGAATCAATATATATACAGGGGCAAAATGGTCTTTTCCATTTTCGCTGGATTTTTTACAAATAACTTGGGTGCCTTCATGAAACGGTGGGGTGCCCTTAGCGGCCCTCATATTTAATAGGCGAGATTATCGGACTTGACAAAAGAGGAGAGCCTCTAATATAATTATATTTTATTTATAAAGTTCCTAGTACAGTTATCACTTAATTAACTGATAATTCTAAAAGGGAAAAACACTATTGTGGTCTATCCTTTTGATCATTGGATACGAGACACACTTCTGATGATCTAGTATCTTGTAGCAACTAATTCTTCCATTTGTTAACTTCATATGAATGGCATCATTCAATTGGAGATGTATGGACTGAAAGTTAGTTCCACATCGGATAAGTAAGATTTCACAATGAAGTATATAAGTGTGGATCTCCCCTCAATTAGTGTTGAGGCCTTTTTAAGTAAAACCCCACACCTAGAGTTGAAGGTGGTTAAGTTGAGAACAATATCAGTATTGACAGAGATACACGGGCTTACGCCTATGTGAGCAGGCGGGCTCGATAAAAAAATTAACATGCTGTCAGAGCCGACGGTTCGATCGGGACCTGGAAGAAGACATCTTGTATGGATTTCGGTCCATCTACATCTGTTTAACTCTTACCAAATCATAACCTTTAGCACCCCCTTGTTCTTTGAATAACAAATTGAAGGCAGAATTGCAAAAGTTGCAGGTCATGATTGGGGCTCCCTTACAACATCCCCAAGGCAGCAAACAGTGATGGAGCCTTGGAACTGAGCTTTCCTTCCATGGAAGCAGAATCTATTATTACAACAACAAGGCCTCAATCCCAAATTAGTTAGGGTCGACTATGTGTTTGATCTATTTCATAGAGAGACAAGTTTTCTTCTAGCTGTCATCCTGCTGTAACCGTCCTCCATTATCTGGGTATAGATAATGGGCTTGGGACCCTTCCTCCCTTATCCGGACTTGGGGCAAGGCTATGGAGAGCGTACAAGATGTTCTACATAGGTTGCAGAATCTGTTAATCTTGGAATAAAATATAAAATGAAACAGCTTAGTGAGGGAGTTAAACGCCCTGAATGCCTCTAGATGATTTTGTCATATTCTGTACTAGAGAGTTTGTTACGATATCTAAGGAAGTGTGCATTAGTACTAAGTGTTACTAGTTTGTTTTTCTGGTATTTTCTTAGAGTTTTGTGGTTCATGATCAAATTTTTACGGCATATTTATGTCATGAAAGAACTCTTTTGAACTTTTACTGTGTGGGACTTCTCTCTTTAATGCAATGAGGAGTCAGGGATGATGGAATCATGGAAATGCAACAATGCCTTAATACTATGCTTTCGGAGAGTACTGGCTTTCAAGAAGGCATTGCTGGTGGCATGTGCTATTATGATTTCATAGGTAATTTTTCTCTAACACTACACAATTCTCTTCCTGCTAGCATGCCCATTTTCCATAATACACATGAATGTCGTGAACCCAACCAAAATTTATCTGATCAATGGCATGAGGACCTGCTTATTTTTACTTAATGTTCTTAAGTTTGAGAGAATGCATAACATAATTTCATTGACTAAGCTGGCTAATCCACAAATATTGCTCTTGTAAACTAGACTAAAACCTCACGATTTCCATTGATGGTTAATGCTCTAATTGTGCAAAGATGTATGCGCATTTTAGTCTCTAGTACTTCGTTTTAACAGCTTCGCTTCTTTAATTCCTAAAGTTCAAGCTTCCAAGTATAAATTTTGTTATCATTAGAAAACTTCAAAGTGTAATTCTTGAGACCTTTACATTTTTGAATTTTATGAACTTGTTGGATAAAATGTTTGTTAAGTGTTAAATGTCATATGTGTTCTATTCTTTTCAAATCTGTATTGCATCGATTTTATGATTCAAGTCTGATTTGACAATTATACATGGTTGTAACCTGTAGTGTAAAATTAAAGAGTCAGGCTATGTGCACCCCGCATAATGATCAGGGCACCCAGGGAAAATTTTGTGAAAATTGGTTTTGGATGAAAATGTCAAAAATGTTCTCTCAAACCCAACTATTCACTCACGATCGAAAACCTTCTCTTCCCGCACACCCCACTTTCATACAAGCCTCCAAATTTCATCAAGTGCAATCAATCCCTCGTCGGATGTGATCGTTTCTCAATTCAAAGGGGTTCTAGACATTGTAAGTATGTTGTTACTAGATTTTTTGGTGGTTGTATCATTTGGTTGAGTCATTTTTTTGAAATAGAAAATAAAGTGGGTTTTGTATTGTAGGAGATTGGTCATTTTTAGATCATGGTTAATGTGTAATGAGTGAAGATAAGGAGTGGGAGGCGGACGTAGAAGAATATAAGGTTTGTTTTCTCCATTTTTTATGTTTTTTCTTTTTGCATTTTTCAAACTGTAATGGAGACGCGAAGTGCTCAACCACACAGGACCGAGACAATACATACGATATCGGTTGTATGTAATCGACACTCTAGGATCAGTTTTGGACTAATACAACCGAAACCATGTAGTGACAATGTGTCGTTAGTTTCGATGGGTAGTTACCGTGACATGATGCATAGTCTCGGACTTGTATAGCCGAGTCTTTTTTATGATTCTCAGACCTGCAAAATCGAAACAAGTATGTTTTAATTAACTGTTTATTCATTTTTTAATTATCAAATATTACGATGCACATACGTTATTGTAGGAAAAGCCATCCACATTATCCACATCTCAATTTGAAGACTACACAAGTCTTTTTAGTCGTGAAGAACCATTCGGGTCTAGGAACGAGGCTGTTGAATGGGTTCAAAACTTGGGGTGGGAAAAAAAATTTGTGTTGGTTACGAAGAAATCAGATGCTGGAGGGATTGGTTGTAGGGGTAGGGTGAAGCTTGCTTATGGGAGGTCTGGTACATATATGGGTATTTCTCAAAGAATAGGGATATCCAAAGCGCCGAAACTTGAGAAAAAAAACACCAAATTTGAACATAGGAGAGGAAGGGGAGGATAAGACTAGGCCTCATAGTGGCACCAAGAAATGTAAGTGCCTTTTTCTTATTTACATCAAGGAAGAGTCAGGCTTTTGATGGTATTTGAATATACTATGTGGGCATCACAACCATGAGACTGCAAAATACTTGGAAATGCACTCATATGCCAGTCGGTTGACTCAGAATGAGAAGGTTGTAATGGGGAAAATGACTAAGGAGAATGTGATGCGAAGACAGATCCTGAACAAATTGAGGCAAAGGGATAAAAACGATGCTTCCACTCTTCGTACGATTTACAAAGCACGACAAAGACAATGAGAACTCGAAGCCGGTGGGAGAAGACAAATGCAACAACCTGTTGCACTTATTGAAGCAAAATAACTATTTTTCGTGGCATAGAAATGATGATACGAATGTCGTGACCAACATATTCTGGGCGCATCCTGACTTTATCAATTTGGTGTGGTGTTTCCCTTTGGTCCTTATCATGGACTGCACATACAATACCAATAGGTACTGCATGCCACTGTTGGAGATTATTAGGGTGACTTCGACTGATGTCACTTTCTCGGTTGTGTTTGCTTTTATGTCGTCGAAGAGCATGGACACCTGCTTATGACCTTTAGAGATTTTGAAGCAAATATTGGATGGTTGGTCTTCACCTGATTTTGAAGCAAATATTGGAGCATGGACACCTGCTTATGACCTTTAAAGAATTGAGACTTATCACTGCAATCCAATAAGTATTTCCCCAATCGTCTCACCTACTTTACACGTGGCACATAAATCGAAATGTTTTAACCAACACTAAGAAAATGTTTGCAAGAAATGAGGACTTCACATTTTTTAATGATAAATGGACGAAATTGATGTATGGGAAGTCCGATGCCTCGTTTGATTGTAAGTATAATGATATACGACATGATTACGGAAATGTGAAAGAGTTGGTCGACTATTTGGAGAAGACTTGGATTGGGAAGTTCAAACACTACAAGAATATGGTGGAATAGCATCAAAAAATTGTGCCAAACATAATCTGTTGCTAAACAGCAACAAATCAGCAACAGTTCTTGCATCAGATAGTCCATTTTACTCGGTTGACCGAAAAAGCAACAATTCAATGACAAATTTGTGACAAAAATTGTGACAAATTGTATGTTGTCACAGATCTGTCGCTGATTTCTCCCACCATAAATTTCCCGCCAAGGTTGTGACAGATCTGCGACAGATCAGCGACAGAAACAAGTCTTTCGCTGATCTATAGCGAAGTCTGTGACAGATCTGCTACAGATCAGCGACAGACTTGTTTTTGTCGTTGATCTGTCGCAGATCAGCGACAGACGATCAGCGACAGACTTGATCTGTCGCAACATAAAAAGGGTAAAACCATAAACCCATCCTCCTCGTCCCTTCTCTCTGCAAACCCGAAAGCCTTCGCCACCGCCAACGAAACCCTTCGCTGCCGCCGCACAATCCTCGCCACCACCATCGCCGTCGTCGTCCACTGTCATCGTCGTCGTCGACCGCGACTCCGCCGGCTCTCTCCTTCCTCTGCAACGCACGCCGACGACACCGCAGGTCGCGCCGCCCCTGCGCGCGATTCTCCTCCGGCGCCGCTGCGCGGTCTTCTCCTCCGGCGCCGCTGATCGCCTCTCGTGAACGCCGACGCCATCGGGCCGAGCATCGCTCCGCCCCTGCCCCCTTTTCCGCCGCCGTTGGTTCCCTCCGTTTCCGCCGCTGCCCCAAATTTTTGCCGCCGTTGGCCACCTTTACCGCCACCGCGGGACCCTTTTCCGCCGCCGCTGCTCGCCCCCGGCTCCTCGCCGCCGCTGCTCGCCTCATATATCCTTGACTGAGTTTCGGGTCTCCTCTGCGACGACTCCGCGACTCGCACACCGACACTGCCGTCGGCCGAGCTTCACCCCGGTGGACTAGCACGAAGGCATAGCAGACTCGTGGATTGCCTCGCGGTGGACCTTCGAATCACAGTCCCAGTCAGGCGTAATCCCGATTCTCGTACATCATCGCCGGAGCACTCGTGGTTTGCGTTTTCTTAAACTTCTATTTTGGAATTTTTCTTGAACTTTTTGGCATATCTTACAATTTTTCAACATCAAGATGCCAACATGTTTCTTTAATCTTTGGGGTTCTTAATTTTGTATGTTCTTGATTTAGTTGGGATACTAATTTCCTGTCTTAGTTATATTATTTGTTATTTCTAAGAGTGGGTTGTAATGAAACTTGAATTTTTGTTTTCACAGTATGTTATGTGAGTTATTTATTTCTGAAACTTGTTGCTTTTATTTTTTGCATCTTGGTTTCCCGTGAAATGATGTGGATTCCCTGAAAATTCTCCACACACTAAAACCTTATAAGATCCTATTTCACAATTTCCTTTATGCGTCTTTTGCATGACTTCCACACATTTGCGAAAGACATTATACTTGATCAGACACTTTTCAAGTATTACTAGAGTAAAAGAGGGATTTCTTGTGAATATTTGAGTTTGCTCTTGCATGTTTGCTTTGGGTCTTTATATTTCTTTCATTGTGGAAATTACTTACCATAGTTTGCTCTTGCATGTTTGCTCTTGCATGTGTTATTGATTTCTCTTTTTTGTGACAGTTAAAGGCATTGGGTATAGATAATATCTTAGGGTTTGATTGGTTAGCATCTCCAGCGCCAGAGGCAATGATTAGGGCACTTGAAGTCCTCTATGCCCTTGGAGTTCTTGATGAGGATGCCAAACTTACATCACCAATTGGGTTTCAAGTTTCAGAGATTCCTTTGGTAAGCAACCTTTTTCCATTTATTTTATTTACAAAATCTCTATTGAACTCAGTCTTGTCTTGATCTTAAACATTTTACCATGTATACTGCAGTGTTTATTATGAACTTTTGAACATTCAGATAGTTGCAATGAGTGGTAGAAGGGTCTTACAGCATATGTTACAATACATTCTTATGTTATTAGTTGTAATATATTCTTTTTGAGATGTTACCCTTTTTTACTTTCTAATTGGAGTTTCTTTATTTTGTGTCAATTATATTACTATTTGTATTTTTCTTTCAGAGATGCTTGTGTTTTAACTTATTATTATTTTCGTCATACTTTGGTATTTTAAAATCTTTAATATAATATTTAATACCAGTTTCTTCAGCATTTTCCATTTGTCATTTCATGAAGAAACTTGATTTTTGAATTTGTTCTTTGTTGTCTATGAAGGGAACATACAGTTTTTGCTCTGTCGCTATTGGAAAATATGATTGAATATGTATTTTACTCGTGTTTCATGTTGAAGATAGAGACCAACATGAGTACTTAGCGGCTTTAGAATAAATTATTTTTGAACTAGATCACTATGATTGAATTATATATGTTTTGTAGGCAATTTTTAAGTCAAATGACTTCATAGACCTATTTAATTTTTGCAAGTTTTTTAATTCAAAGACTTGGATCTCCTCTTTCAAAAGTTTTTTAATTTTTGAGTAGTTTATCTAATCCTATATGGTCCATTTCATTTTTCTCTGTGAGATGGACACCCCATGCTGCTCAACTTGGTCTCTAAACAATGGTGTATGTGTCTCCATCTTTTTTGGGGTCATAACGCGCACTTTTAATTTATGGATTAGAAATCCTTAACTCGTTGTGTGTTTTTTTGGAGTGGTTGTATATATTGGTCATGTTATACATCGAGATAGAAAGACTGTGAAAGAAAGTGTGTATTCATAGACAACACTGTATTCAATTTCACTTTAATTGGATGTGATGTTATTTTCATTTTTGTTGGAATATTTTGGTTACATGTCGAATATTGTTCAAGTTCCTTTTAATTTTCAGGATTTGGATGGGAAACGCTCTCCTAGCTAAAGAATTTGTATAGTTCCTATCTTGTATCGATGAAAAAATGCTATAGAGTGTTTTGTAAACATTGTATATATATATATATATATATATATATATATATAAATTAATTTGTGTAGCCAACTTTGTGTAGTATTTTGTATTTTGTTGAATAATGTTCATCTAGTACTATATAGTATACTACTAGTTAATTATGAAATGTTAATCTCATCCCTTTGTAGACATTATTTGTCAAATTTTGATAATATACATACATTTTCCCAATTTTCGTATTATTTATTTGCAAGCAGTACACAATCTTTTTGCAGATTTTACTTTGACTTTTGATTTTACTATTTACTGTGTACTTTTTTTTTTTTTTGAAAATTACCATTCGAAAATTAGCGACAGACTCGATCTGTCGCTGATTTGCCCAGTCAGCAAAAAGTTGTCTGTTGTTGATCCATCTCTGTTCAGCGACAGATCAGCGATAAACAACGTTTTGGTGGGCAAATGAATGCAAATCAACGACATGAATCGTGTCTATCGCTAAATAACAACAGATTTGCAATAGACACATTGTTGTCTTGATTGGACTACAATTAGCGACAGACGTGTTTCTGTTGCTGTTCAGCGACAAACGTTTGTCACAAATCATCATTGAACGAAAGAACAAACACCAAATTTGTCGCTGAGTTCAATCAACAACAAAGAGTTTAGCAACAGCTACTGTCTGTCGCTGATTTGTTGCAAGGTCGCTTAGCAACAGAACCGTACCAATTCAGCATCAGATTAGTTTGTTGTTGTTTAGGTTTTTTTGTAGTGAAAGAAAGATTTGTTTCTACTTGGACAGATAAGATTATGCACTTGGGAGAGACAACGACGCAAAAAGTTGAGTCTGCGCATTCAACGCTCAATAAACATGTTGGGCATTGTCAAGTAAACTTTGAGGCGCTTTAGGGTGTCATTGATGGCATGATAGACAACCAACACAACAAGATAAATGCATCGTTTGAGGGGAGTTTGAATGTGGTGCAACACGGTTTCATGGGCACTTTTTACCGTCATTTGCGGAGAATGTTGGGAGCGACCAATTTCTTTGTGGTTGTAACATACGCTCTACACATGGTCTTCCTTGTGCACATGAACTTAATGTACATCTTTGGTCGGTTCACCTATACCACTTGAGGACATACATAGTCATTGGCAGAAGTTGAGTTTGATACCTGAGCAGCATGTGGGTCGGGCTGATTATAACTTCAATGACAAAATCCAGAGAGTGATTGATAAGTTTGGAGGTTGCATTGATGAGGATGCCCGTTTGAGGATCATTCAACAATTGAGAGATATTAGTAACCCTTCATCTATATCGGTGATTCCATCTCTTTTTAAGGTGAAGACAAAAGGGAGATCAAACATCAAGAAATTGAGTAAAAAAAACATTGAACAGAAAACCCGATGAAGTCGATACATTTACAACAAGATTTCCAAGTGGTTTTGAATATGTACCCGGTCACAAGGAGTTTGCTTGTTCGCGAAAGAAGTAAAGGTCATCTGTTGCCAAAATATACAGAACCCGATGAGCTTCAATGTGTGTGTCTAAAGTTGGGTTCATTTCTAGCATTCAATCGGATTAGGTTCCATATGTTGAGAATACCTTCGATGCGACTAGAGATGGTCATTGTGGCTTCTGGTGTATTGCCGCCAGCCTCAGTGTACCCGATAGAGATGGTCGGAGGATAATTAGAGAAGACCTTCTCCATGAATTGGATGAAAAAAAAGTTCTATGAGGTGAAGTTATAAGAGAAGGCTATGGAACCATAAGGAATCGCGTGGATTGCAATGACGTTGAGGAGGTTGGATTGGAAAAGTGGATGACTCTTCCAGATATGGGTCTTTTGATTGCAATCACTTTTAATATCATGTTAGTGAATGTTTCATGTCGCAATTGCTTGACCTACCTTCCTTTGCGTAGCTCACGGCCATCAACCTTTAGAAAGATGGTTATTATTGGGGTCACAAACGTCAACAACATTCATTGGGTTAGGGTAAGTTTCATATAATTCCACTTAGTAGGTATTTCTTTTTATTTTTCCCTTCAAAGTTTTTAATGTTTAAATTATTCTCTACGTGATTTTGCAATTTATAGGTGAAGTTCAAAGATGATGGACCCATTCCTCCCATTTTTCCATTATGGAACACCTTCGTGGAGAGTGATGCTAAGGAGTGGGAGTCTTGGATCCCACGTTTAAGATCACACTTCGATCATGCATTCTCGACAAGGCACGACTGATGTAATAGACTTAGGTGAACCTTAGATTTTCAAACAACTTTGATAGCATTTTTTTGAATGACTTGTATACTTGTGCATTTTGAAAAACACAACATAGTACACATGTTATACTTGTGCGTTTTATTATATATAAATGTTCATTTTGTATCTATCCATATAGGTTGTTGAAACGGACAGTACATTGTGTTATGTATGACATTAGTTGTGTTACATTTTGGCCTTGTATTATGCATTTCTTTCAGAAAAATTATTGTTTCGGTCAACCAGGTCCGAAAAAAGTTCGCTTGTCTCAGACATGAGTCACCGAGACAAATCACTTATAGCCGAAACGTTGATAAACAGGACGGTCTTTCATTACCGACCAGTTCTATATGTTGATTTGTGTATGGGGTGCCATTATAGGTGATGGGGGTGCCCTAATATTTTTGTGGTGCCATGAAAGGATATTGAGTGCTTTGATTACCGTTGGGTTTCCATACATCTCGGTGTCATGTTCACCGACAGGGTACAGGTAGTCTCGGTCAATGCCTACCGAGTATGTTGTGTTCTGTCTCAGTACAGTGTGGCCAACAATATACAGAGGCATGCGGTATTACATGGCCGACATGTTCAGATTTTTCTAAATTCACAATTGGTCGGACATGGGTAGACGAGACCAGTAAATGCCTTCTCAGTCCTACAGGTCCGAGTCAAAATGAGTGGTCTCGAATTTGGGGGACCGAGAACTTTCCTGAACTAAAGAATTCAAGTTTTAATTAGGTAAATTAATATCATTCACAATAATGCCACACACAACGGAGTATAAGCAAATTAAAGCCACAAACTAAACAATCATACACATAAAAAAATACATTTAGTAATGAGTACAACACACTTTATAGAAAAACACCCCAAAAAAGTTTAACAATATCCAAAACAGTCACAAAGGGTACAACACACATTTTGAGTTCATACAACTGAACTCTTGCTCATTTTCCCCTTTCGGGTCTGATATGTGTTCCCGTGCATGCGCTTGGTCTTTGGGGGCAGTGAGGCACTACAATTAGATGCAATAGGGGCACTGTCGTGTTGGGAATCTCTTGTTGGTGCAGTTGGGGACGTCGTGGTGGTGTTTATGGTGGCAGTGGTGGTGGTGGTGGTGGTGGTGGTGGCAAGACCCCTCCCAGTCAAAAACTCCACCACTTCATTCGCCATTCTCCATGCATCCTCCATTTTGGCTGTCCCCTTCGGCAAGTCAATCCATGCCAACACGGTGTCTAATGCTCGCTTCTTACGCTGTTGCAAAAAGCACAAACACAATAAATATATTAGAACACAAAATAAAAAAAATCTCAAACCCGAAACCCGAACATAAGCTTAATAATTACCAACATAAGCTCATAGTCCATAACAGTGTCGGCAGCGCCTTCGGTGTTGGCTGGGTTCTCGATGGCAGGATGTGAAACTCGTACAAACCAAGGTAGGTAATCTGGTGTAGCCACGAACTCGAACCGCGCCTTCTCTCCATGGCTTTCAGGGGAGAGTAAGTGGTTCTGCCACCTTTCCTAATTCTCCAGTTGGAAGTCGTACTTAACCGAATACTTTTGTGTAGAAGGTCCTCGGACAGTTTCGAGAGGACGGTAAGGAGGGTCTGGTATGCCTTAGACATGGCCAAGCTGTCTTAGGAACCGCTTCGGATGGTACGGCTCCACAATGTCCATGTACTTAATTGTGCCATAATAGAATACCACCGGCTGAATGATGCTATCGGGTCTGACATCTACGTAAAAATCCTAAGTCACCTACACCAATCAAAGGAACAAGTTATAAGGAGTTCATTGAAATTTAAAATTGAATAACTAATGATAGTAACACACCTCACTAGGCCGTAACCTATCTAGTGTCCTCCGAATAGAAGCCAACTTATCCACGTTCGCAACAGTCTCGTGCTTTTGTATCCACTTAGAAACACGAGGTTGGACGTGGTCGATGTATTTTGCATTCGGTACGGTGAGCTGGAATTTAAAGTGCTCGTACACCCATCCCTACGGAGCAAAAACAACAATCACAACAAGTAAGAATTACTAGTACACAATTCAACAACAACATTCGAAAAAAGTAAACAAATGCGAATTGAGTTCGTACCTCGAGCAAGGTCAAATACCCTGCGATTTATAAAACCTCCACCTGGTTGTCGACCCAAGGTGTCGGTAAAGGTACGCCAAGGCAGCTGCACCTCATGAATAGCTCCCAACCTAGTCTAAATTCTTTAAAAGCTTGAGCAAGTCAATAAAGACTCGTGATCCACTTTTATCGGCAAAAAGAGTGCACGATAAGAGGTACATGAAATATGCAAGTACAGTGCATTCCACCTTCGGGTAAGTGCTCGGCTTCGCCTTGGGACACCATCAACTCCTTAACCAACATTTCCTAAGCGTGAGCCCTCTTGTGATGTTCACCTCTTCCTCTGCTTCTTCAACAGTAATTCTGAGAAGTATGGAAACTAAATTGATCGCCTCCGTGCGAGACTCCTTGGTGTACCTCCCAAAGTTTTCCACTGCTACCACCTTGCCGGTCAACGGGATATTCAAAAGAAGGCTCACATCCTCCAAGGTGATGGATATTTCACCGAACGACAGATGAAATGTATTCATCTCCGACTGCCACCTCTCAACGAATGCCGAAATTAGCTCCTTGTTGCCTTTCCTATAGGAGCAATCTATGAGTGGCATCAACCCCGACCTCTGAATGAGCCTTTGTAGACCCTCGGTGTTGGGGTGGCTAGACTGCAAGTCCCACTCAACTAATTGAGCCCCGTGGTTAATGCACTTAAACAATGAGCGATGCTGCAAAAACCAAACAAACGACAGAATAAATTGTCAAAACTTAGAAATATGTGTAGCATGCATCACTTTTTGTAGGAAACTAAACTTGGAAGAACAAATATAGCTCATTGTTCCAAATCGACGCCGCAATATGATTTTTGAAGCTCTTCGGCAATGACCGGTCGATGGGACCACTGGGTAAATGAGCAGATGGGTCATCCTCCCTCTCCTCTACATTCCTACCAGTTGCACCACCACTACTCCCGAGAATGGGGCGTTCGGCTGTGGTACTCCTATTTTATTCATCACTTGGGCCCTTCTCCCTAGACTCAGATGATTCAGATGTGGCCCCCCACTCTCATCATGACCAATACGTAGGTCCCGCTCGTGGACCTGTGATGCCTCGTCCTATACACCATCTCCCCTAGTAGAGCGTGCACTTGCAACCTCCTTCTTTGTAGCTTTTTTTCTCCTTCCTATACGAGACTGTTTGTGGCTTCTTTCCGCCACGAGTATCCGAAGTACCCGCCGCTTGTTCCGTTCTCTTAGACTTTCGATAAACTCGTTCACTAGAAACACCAGTCTTACTCCGGCCCATATCTGTGAACCAATGAAATAAATAGCGTATTAGAATCATGTCAGAAAACACAATAAAAATGACCTTAAACATAGTTTCGGTCCAACAGGTCCGAAAACTTACCCCGCGTCTCGGTGGCTCACAACCATGAACATGTGACTTGTCTCGGTTGTTGCCCACTGAGACTCTTCAACTTGTCTCGATCTCTAACAACCGTGACAAGCCATACTAAGCAAACCCAAGTAAACTCAGTAGGGTAATACCAAAACAACATGTACTATTACGGTTCCCTAGTTCGAGACTACATGCCTTATCTCGGTTGTACCATACCGACTGGGTTCAGGGTCCCTCAGTTCGCAGTATCCTTTGGGTTTCAACAAGACATTACCTACTGTCTCGGCATGGATAAACTGAGACCATAGAATAGGTCACTGACCTGTGTGATCGACACTTACGAGTTTGCAAAACAAACCCTACATTCATACAACAAGGCGAATGCATATGCAAAACAACCAAATGGAATCCAAATTCATGAAAAATACACACTAACCTTCTTCTGATATCTGAAACAACACCACCACCTCCAGTACCTTTTTCCATGACCTTCACACAATTAGCCCTCGTCCTCAGCTGCAAATCGACTCCACAAACGTGAGGAACCCACCAAACAACAGGTTTGACCTTCAAATCGAAGGGAATGCGTGGATTGTTGGCTTTGTAGATGAAACAATGGCTTGGGGGCAACACTTTTGAATTCGGGATTTGGTTTTTTGGAGTAAGGTGCTCGTTTCTCAACCTAGGGGCAATTTGGTAAACCTTACGGGGTGCCCTAAGACATTGTTTGGGTGCCCTGATAATCAGGGTGCCTTATGAAAGAGCCGGGGTGCACATAGCTGGACTCAAATTAAATGCTTAGTTGTAGTAGATGAGAAATATTGTTGGAAATCTTCAAAAGGAAATGTTTAGTCCCACATTGATTAGAAAAAATTACTTTAAAAAATGGATATACTCTTGCAATACATTGAGTGTAAAAGAAAAATCATAAGTGTTATGCAAAGTGAGCCACACGCGCGGCGCATTTTAGGCGCACTTTGCACTTTGCACGTGTATGTGGGCTAACCATGTTTAAAACTTTTTACCATTAATTTGTACCATTTTCGGATTTATTATGTAGGTGATTAATTCATTGACCCACTCAACATTAAATGAGCAGTTAATGGGAAACTCATTCAATGTTGACTGAGTGGAGCAGAGTGCTATAAGAGAAGATGCTTGAGAGGAAGAAGAACATCTCGAAATTCATAACAATTGCTCGTGTTTCAGCTTTCATTACTGCAAGTGCAAGCTAATTTTACTTCATCGTATCCTTTAAGATTTTTGCTGACTCTTGCAGTATAGCGAGCAAAATTTCCCTTAGAAAAGTGACATAGGTACACGCTTTAAAATGATTGCTGAATCCTATGATCTAACAAATATTTCACATGGTTGCACTTTTTGATGGCTCAAATCTCTTAAACACGTAAATTGATGCACATCTGACAACATATAAACGGCTATATGTGTTGGGGCAGAGCACCTTCATTTTACCATCTTTTTAAGTGAAGAATCTGTAGACAATGTAGGCCATGCTGAAACTAGTATGAAATCCCAGTTAAAGTAAGGTGAATAGAAAGGTCCGACAAATTTTATTTTATTTCATAAGAAAGAAATTAACTTTTCTTTGCCTTCGTAGAACTCGAACCCCATCTTTTTGCAACAATATATACCACATATCAAATGTTGAGTCATAAATTAGGTAATTATATATAATTTATTTATATATTTTTTATTGTTAAGTCTTCAAAATATTAGTCTAATTGTATTTATGTATTATTTTTAGGGTTATTGGAATACGCGGTTGAATTCGGGGCGAAAAACTGTGCGAAATGGATATTTACATGCAGAGGATCAGTTACCATCTGATTTGCCTCGAGACATACAATGTACATTTGATGTGGCGATGAGGAGAACCTGAGAGACGTATCAGGAACACACATTTGTCACACATCGGACCAGAGCCGTGGACTTGCCTCGAGATGCTTGCCATTGAGGTCTCCCATTTCTTCGCCGTCTCTTCCTGCGATTCCCTTCTCCCCAGCGGCACAACACGTGGCACTCCACCATTGGTGCAGCATGGCCAGCAGGAATTCCTTCTCATCAACAGCCGCTCGATTGACCTCGGGATTCGAGCACGTGCTCTCTCCCCACGTCTTCGCGCGACTTTCGTGCGAGTCTTCTCCCCCCTACGCAGCGCCACGTGTCGCGTCGTCACCTCGCCAGCACATCATTGCAGCAATTTCCCGGGCTTTTTCAAAAAGTAAGGCACATTTACAATTTATTTCACAAAATAGGGTGGTGTACTTTGAATTAACCGAAATAGGCAATAACCCCTTTTGATAAGGTGTTATTGCTTTTGAAGTTTGTGAGGTGGCGGTGAGGTGGCGATGCAATGTATAGATAGCTCCTTTTGAAAATGAGCTATTAATACAAATTTTCTTCCCTATGACCACCACGTGCATATGGAGATGGATGACACGCGCCACTCGCGTATCTCGAGGTAGACAATCAATGTAAACAATGCGCACGCATATCGACGTGGACAACCCATGCAAACGTCACCCATGTATGCCGAGGTGGATATTTCACGCAATTGTCAAGCACGTATGTCGAGGTGAGCGACCCATGCAACCTCGTGCAAACGTCACGCACGTGTCTCGAGGTGATAAAGCCAATGTAAACGTCACGGACATATTGCGAGGCGGACAACCTGTTCAACCCGTGCAACTCGTACAACCCGTGCAACCCATATGCGCTATTCGGGCGGCTCATGTTCACGTGTCATACGTGGACTGTGTTTCACGGATAGCGCCTTTTTCAAAAGGCACTATCCGTGTAACACAATCCACGTAGGACCGTCCACGTCAGCGAAAAAAACCTACCCAACTAATAGCGCCTTTTGGAAAGGCGACATAGCCTATTTTTGGAAAAAAAAAAGAAAACCACACTTATTTTCCGGGGTTTAAACTAAAAGGTAATGTACTTATGTAATTTTTTCTCATAAAATAGTGACAAAATATAAAAAATCTGAAGTTGACACTTCCAAGCTACGGAAAGTAAATTTGCACACAAGTAGTTGTAGTACTCCCAAATAGTTACTGCTAAAATGTATAATAAAACAACTAACCATATATTATAGTTCTATATAGGCCTTGGGGCAATCAATTCAAAATTATAGATTGCATAGGCCAAAACTCCATAGGATCCTGTACAATAGAAATTACTTTTAACCTCAAAAAGCTGCAGTACATTAAGGTATATAAACAAATTACAAAAACACCTAACTTGGTAAAGCTCGGCCCTAACCATACTCACATTGAAGTCCCTTTCTTTATATTATTTCATATGATTCGGCTTGAGATTTTTCTTCAATTAAATGATTATAAATATCAATAAGATTGATTAAATTTATTGATTAAGCACCGAACTTTAAGTCAATCACTTCAAGAACTTGAATCTGAGTACCACTAGACTCTTAAAATTAGTACTTAAAAGTCACCAAAAATAAATAAGTAAAGCACCAACCAACTTGGAGGTCAATGAACCAACCCTGGGTTTCATGCATTGGTTAGGACCTAGCTAGCTACTAGTTGTTTAATTAATTGAAGTTCCTTAAGGTTATAAGTTCGAATCTTGAACTTGGGAATGAACCGTACGATTTTGAACTGAGTCGATTGACTCAAATGTCACATAGATATCTACCGTTGCAGTTGTTGGTAAATTGGTCACCGTCTCCCACATTAAGTCCAAGTGTGTCGTATTGTGCAGCAATACAGGGACGTAATAATGCGAACCTCCGGGGATGATTATCACGTGGCGATATGTCTTCTCAACTTGAGTTTCCGGCGATGAGATATTGAACGCGTTACACATGTCATGCTTCAATTGGCGGCAACTCATCCCAAACTTAACAATCAACACTACTGATGGGGGTGCGCTGTACGCAATGCCATTTAACCCATTAACAATTTCACCGTACGCATAGAATAGAAAAGGGATGTTCCTATTTTCCGTGACCTACATAAGTTATTGAACATTGATGTAAAAGGAATACACACAAATGCACAAATATATTAAGTGCAATAGTTGGTTAATAATGGAGTTAAAGCGCAATCAAACTTTTTGATGTAGAAGATCGCCATAACAGCGCAACTACAGAGCATACTCATTTTTTTGCACTCCCAATCACGTACTAAGTCATACTTACATGTCAAACGATCAAACCTACTGAACTAGTTCATAAGGAGCACATTTTTCGTTTACAAATTTAAGCCAGGAATTTTATTCTTCCAGTCAGCACTTCAAACACAAATGGAACTTTCTGATGTAGAAGATCACATTAATATCGCAACTACAGAGCATACTCATTCATTTGAGTTTGACTTACTGAATGTTTTTAGCAGACATACCATTGAATAATCATATCAACCATTTTGAAAAACCACAACACCTATGTCACTACATATCATGCAAATTATAACAAATCCAAATATGTAATGATGAAAATATTAAATTTGTAAACTTACTGTTTTCACTACATATATATCATACTAAACTAGTTTGTAAGGAGCACGATTTTCATTTACTAATTTAAGCCGTGAATTTTACTCTTTCGGTCAACACTTTAAACACAAATGAAACTTTCTGATGTAGAAGATCGCATTAATAGCGCAACTACTGAGCATACTCATTCATTTGAGTTTGACTTCTTGAATGTTTTTAGCAGACATACCATTGAATAATCATATCAACCATTTTGAAAAACCACAACACCTATGTCACTACATATCATGCAAATTATAACAAATCCAAATATGTAATGATGAAAATATTAAATTTGTAAACTTACTGTTTTCACTACATATCCTACTAAACTAGTTTGTAAGGAGCACGATTTTCATTTACTAATTTAAGCCATGAATTTTACTCTTTCGGTCAACACTTTAAAGACAAATGGAACTTTATGATGTAGAAGATCGTATTAATAGCGCAACTACAGAACATATTCAAAAACACAATACCTATGTCACTACATATCATGCAAATTATAACAAATCCAAATATATAATGATGAAAACATTAAAGGCTCAAAAACTTACTATTTTCCTCCTCTTTTTGTCTTCAATTTAATAACATGGAATAAACAAATTATCTCGTGACTTTATTTAAATGGACTAAAATATTTCAACATCAATAAAATGTGTCTTACTTTTGTGTATTTTGATTGGACACATGACAACAATGACACGGATTACCATCATAGTTTAACAAAATCGTAAGGGTCAACTAAACTAAACTAACTAAATTAACAACCTAAAATATACTAACCTAAACAAATTTTGCAAACATCTCTTGCAACATCGTGATAAGTAAACAAACTACCTTAACTAAGCTAACTAACCTAAACTAACCTCAATACCTCAACTACCTAGACTAAACTAACCAAACTACCTAAACTTAATTAACTAACCTAAAATAACATAAATACATAAACTAAACTAACTTAACCGTCTTAATTAACTAAACAAACTACCTTAACTAAACTAACTAACCTAAAGACAAAAAATAAACTATCTTAATTGACTTAACTAACTAAACATACTAACTAAACTAAACTAACCAAACTAAACTAACTAACATTAACTAACCTAAATACCTAAACTAAACAAACTAACTAAACTAAACTAAACTAACTTAACTAACTAAACAAACAACCAATAAAGATTAACTAAACAACTAAACGAAACTAAACTAACTTCCTCCTCCTTCTCCTCCATTGGGGCGTCTTTGCCCATTGCCATGACTCAGCGCACCCTTGCTCCTCGACTCAGCGCACCCTGCCTCAGCTGCCCGCTTGCTCCGGACACACCACTGTCCGAACCTCAACTCCACTCTGTCTTGCCAGTCAGCTCATCGCTCGTCAACTCCTCTCCTCCTTCTCCCACCTGCTTGTCGACAACCCCACATCTCTCTCGTCCAAATCCCGACCCGTCGCCTCCTCTCTCTCGCCAAAACCAGCCACATTTTCTCCTTCAACCGGCCCCTCTTGCCCCCCCCTCCTTAAATACCCGACCTACCCCCCCTACAACTCACCCGTGACCTACCCTACTACCCTAAACTAGCCTGTGTCCTTCATCTTCCACCAACAGGGACGCAAAGAATATATTCTCTGCGTCCTGTTGCGCCTGTTGCGAAAGACGAAGGGAGGGAACACAGATAGCGCCTTTTGAGAAGGCGCTATCTGTGTACCCCCCAGCCAAGGTCCACGTGGATCCACGTGGACTTGGCCCGAACGAATAACTCCTTTTGAAAAGGCGCTATCCATGTGTCAACGTCAGCAAAAAATCACTTCCAATGTGATAACGCCTTTTGATTAGGCGTTATTGCCTATTTTCGGAAAAAAAAAATTTCACCTCATTTCCCTCAATTAAAGTAAATACATTTGTACTTTTGAAATTTTTTCGCAATTTCCCAACCAATCACTTCCTGCTACGTCAGCCACTCCAGCGCTCCAGCCAATCAGTTCACGCCACGTATCCCTGTACCTGCAGAAAAACATCCAAAACAGCCACAGATTGTCCTCAGTGCACGTTCCATTAATGATACACCCAATTTGGAATTCTCTCACATCGAGAGACCGATTTTAGTAGTTTTGATAATTAGGACTTTGGGGATTAAAATTAGCAAATCTAGACATATATATATTGGGCTATTCTCTCTTGGCCTAACTCGACTATTCTTCTCCCCATTCTTTTTTTATTCTTTGTTCTTGGTGTTCTTCAACCATGAAGGGTTAACTTCATAGCCTAGGCAAAACTGCGAAGGATGTTCGACTGCGTATATTCATGGATTTGTGAGATTTATATATTTTATTTTAATTGCTTTTCATTATTATTTTATTTTCTTTGATATTATTTAAATAATTGAAGTTAAATTCATGTTTAAACCTTGATTTATTTGCCAGTGAGTCGTAAGAACCCGTACTTGTGCAATAAGACCACACTAGTGGCGATTGACCCTACCAATTGATTGACCTCTTTTGGAACCGGTTGAATACCTTAGGAATCTAGGCTAAATCGGACACACTAGTGATCCGGTTGTCTAGGTGTAGTACCTTCACGAAACACATTGCGGTCATCGTGTTAAACCCAATGCGCTTGAGTATAGGGTTATACGATTGACTAGAGAAATAGTCACTGTCGGCAATCGAGATTAAGAAGTGCGAAGAACCGCGTACGTTACCGGTTTTATAGCTACACTAGGATATTTCTGAATTGCATATTTTATAAATCGAAGATCAAATTCAATCTTTTATTCGAACTGAACTTATATGTCTTGACCTAGGTATTTTTATTAATTGTTTTCAAAGCTATTTTATTGTTTGTTAATTTATTGTTATTTAGATTAGTTATATTATTCATTTTCTCAAAACCCCCGATTTCTTTTTTTGTTTTTTTAAACCTTAGAAAGAATATCAATCTTTATGAAATTGACCTTTTATCACTATTCTACAAAATAATTGATTTAAGTATTTTATTTTATTGACGCGTTCGGCACCAAACCAACTCACTTGGTTTGAAAGGTTCGACAAATGAATTAGTAAACTATCTTTTTTTTTTTTTTGGAAGAATTAGTACAATATCTTTAATGTTTTATTGAATGCATTTGACAGTATGGTGGTTGTCCGTCATAACTATTTTCTCTTAAATCAAAATCTCACTACTCTCCCTTACTCATTCAAACACGCAGATGGAACTTCAACTCCTCCTAGTCCTTCTACTAGGCTTCATTTCCTTCTTCAAGACGTTCTTGAGGCTCATCCACTGGGCATGGACCACCTTCTTCAGGCCATCTAAGGACCTCAAGCGCTGCTACGGCTCTTGGGCTCTGGTTACCGGCGCGGCTGATGGCATCGGTAAAGCTATCTCCATTGAACTGGCCGACAGAGGTCTCAATCTTATCCTCCTTGACCGAGATGTTCCGAAGCTCGAAACCACTGCAAAGGAAGTGCAGGAGAGGCATGTTAAAGTGCGAACCTTGGTTAGTGATTTGTGCAGGGACAGTGGGAATGAGATAGTGAGGAAGATTAGAGAGGCGATAGAAGGGCTGGATGTGGGAGTCTTAATCAACAATGCAGGGACGACGCATCGACACCCAATTTTCTTTCATGAAGTCGACACCGATGTGGTGGACAGCACTGTGACGTTGAACGTTGAGGCTGCTACATGGGTGGCCAAAGCAGTGCTTCCTGGGATGATGGTGAGGAAAAGAGGCGCCATTGTCAACCTCGGCTCTGCTTCTGGTTCTTCGCTACCTTCTTTCCCTCTGTTCACTGTTTATGCCGCCACCAAAGCGTAAGCTCATTTCTCTCTCCCTCTCTCTAATCGCTGAGTTGGATGGGTGGGAACAAGGTAGTTGATGAACTTCAATATTTTTAGTTTGTTTGGTGTGAGGGGTCGGGTTTCTTTAATGTTTCTATAATCTATCTAGTCATAAATGATAGCATATATTTAACTATATATATAAATTAATTAATATATATTAAAATAAACTAGCATTATATATTAAGAAAACTATTTGATCTAAAATAGTAAAGTTGTACAATGTCAGGTACAAAAAAAATAGTAAAGTTGTAAATATTGTTGATATTATTTCAGGTACATCCATCTATTCTCAACAAGCATTTCCTTGGAATACAAGCGCCATGGAATTGATGTACAATGTCAGGTACAACCACACCTCTCTTCCTACTATGAATGTAACATCAACATATTAAGTGGTAGTCCCAAATTAATTGGAGTCAACTTCATCGATTCAACGTGTCCATCTAGCTCGATTTAATGCAGTTGATGACTTTCTTTTTTTGTTCATCTCAAAACTTGTGTTATTTTCAATTGTTGGGTGCTCGCTCACTAGCTACTCTTAATGATTTACTCAGGTACCATATTTGGTTGCGACAAGGCTGACCTCGAGCAAAGAATCTACAATCTGGATGCCGACTCCAAAAACCTTCAGTAGAGCAAGTGTAGATCGGATTGGATATGAAGTCATTTGCACACCATACTGGTCTCATTCTTTCATATTGTATGCACTCAATTTACTGCCAACATCAGTGCTGAATCAGTTGGTTCTTCAATTCACAACGGACCTGCTAAAGGAAAAAGTAGGAACTCAATGAAGGGCACAAAGCAAAGATGATGATGATTGATAATTTTAATAGATTGAACTTCTTATGCTTGATCAAGTCCTATATTATAGTTGTCTGGCTTTCTTCAAAAATGCCTTTTTTTTTTTCTTGTACGTACATTATGAGTGTCTAGCGTTTAATCTGGGTCCAAGTCTGGCCGTTTGAATTTATGAGTTTTCAATGTTGGGTGTTAGATAACTAATGAATGTTGGGTGTTAGATAACTAATGTATTTCAGTATTTGTACGTCAACAAAAAAAAAGGATTTTATGACGAAAAAAAGGTTTCTTCTCTTTATTATTATGTGATGAGGATTCGGGCATAAACTATAGAATCTTTTTTGTGAAAGCATAAAGGTATAAGCATAAGCATAGGGCATAAGATATAGAGTCGACCTATGTGCACCCTGGATGTTGTGCACCCTGGATGTTTCTTAGGGCACCTCGATGATATGACCACCCAAACATTTTCTAGGGCACCCAGAGAGTTTCCCATTTGTTTGAAACACGAGCACCCACCACAAAAACACATAAAACTAGTTAATATGAGCACCCCACCCCGAGCACGACTGTTGCTCAGGGCACCCCATTAATATCAACACCCCACCACAAGCACCCCAAGAGTTTCCAAGAACGTGTATTGTAAGTATTAATAATGAAAAATCAAAAAAAATACTTAAAAATCGTGTCTCGATACTATAGGGCCAAGAATCAACATGTCGTATTGGTACCACATGTCCGACAACATTAGTCGAGTCTCGACACTCATTGTCCAATACATGTACCAAAGGGATCAAATATGAGATCGGTCACTCCTATATCGAGACTTATTCCAAAGTCTACCAACACACTACAACATATCTTGGTCTTGTGAGACTGATAAAATCGCGTCCGTGGTTCACTTTCGAAAATGGTAAAAAAAAACCCACAATAACCATGAAAATGACATTTGCTTCCCATTCGTTTTCTTCAGCCATCAGACCCTAAAAATGCTTTAAACGTACTGAATCTAACAAACCCTACAATACAAAACCAAAACTTTTGTCAACTCAAAAACACTGAACTTAGATGATTATAAACCACACAAAAACTTCGAACCAAAGACTTATAAGGTTGGTGCGCACTATTTGATCGACGAACGTGATGCCCGAATGGTGACGAATCGACTTCACTTGGTAGAAAAATTGGGAGTTTGAAAGTGTGGTACGCGGGAATGTGAATGAAATTTATGCCCTGATCATAAGTCAGGCGCCACGATCATGTGTATAAAACCAATTTTTAATTCGAAACTGTTGGGTGCCTCAAAATTGTTGGGTGCCCTGATCACAGTTTGGGTGCACATACCGCGACTTAAGATATATTGTGTACATTAATGTATGTGGCATGTATACAAAAAAACTATAACTTCTAAGTTCAATCAAAATTTTAAATATAAATCCTAATGAATTAGAAACTTGCTAATTCATGTAACATCATAATATAGAAACTACCTAATTCTCGAAAACTTTCAATGGTACTCTAATTATAAATTAGAGTCGCGCTATGTGCACCTTGCCTGTTGCTCAGGGCACCCCGTTGATATGAGCACCCATGAATTTTCTCAAGGCATTCAAGAGTTTTCCAAAATGTCCTTTATTTGAAACACGAGGACCCCACCGCGAAAACACATAAAAGCAGTTGATATGAGCACCTCCACCATGAGCTCGGTTGTTGCTTAGGGCACCCCACTTATATGAGCACCCCACCACGAGCACCTCGAGAGTTTCCTAGAACGTGTATCATAAGTATTATTAATGAAACTCGAAAAAATACTTTAAAAAAGTCTTGGCAATACAGGACCAAGAATCAACATGTCGTATTGGTACCCTGTGTCCGACAACATTCTTCAAGTCTCGACGCCTATTGTCTGATACATATACCAAAGGGATAAAACATGAGTTTTGGTCACCACTATATCGAGACTTATTCTAAAGTCTCGACTACCTTCAACCAAGACATTACAACATATCTCGGTCCCGTGCGACTGACAAAGTCGTGTCCATGGTTTACTTTCGAAAATGGCAAAAAAAAAAAACTAACAAAAACCATGAAAACGACGTTCGCCTCCCACTTGTTTTCTTGACCACCGGACCACTAAAAATAATTTAATCTCGTCAAATCTAACAAACCCTACAATACAAAGTTAACATTATTGTCACCTCAAAAACATTGAACGTAGATGGTTAAACCACACAAAAATGTGGAATGAGAGACTTACAAGGTTGGTGCGTACTCTTATCGACGAATGCGATGTCCAATCAGCGACAAATCAACTTCACTTGGTAGAAAAATTGGGAGTTTAAAGGTGGGGTGCACGAGAATGTGAATAAAATGGGTGCCTTGATCATAAGCTAAGTGCCCTGATTATGTGAGTGAATCAGTTGGGTTAGAAGGGCAAATATGAAATTACCTTATGAAACCACTTTTTAATTCGAAAATGTTGGGTGCCCTTATCATTAGCCGGGGTACACATAGCGCAACTCATAAATTATCTCCAACATCCCCCAATAATTTAGAATTTGTGTATGAATATGTACTGGAGATGTGTGGATCAAAAGTTATATAGTCATACATCGGATAAGTAAGCCTTCATAATGAAGTATATAAGTGTTAGGGGTGGGCAGCGGTTTTCGAAAAACCGCCCAAACCGCCCAAACCGCACGGTTTGGTTTGGTTTTTAAACCTCGCGGTTTGGTCGCGGTTTGGAAAATGACCAAACCGCGATTCCGCGGTTTGGTCGCGGTTTTAATTTTAGAAAAACCGCGGTTTAACCAAACCGAGGGCATTTTGGTAAATAACCACCATATATCAAAAACCCTAAAACATAAAAAAAAAACAAAAAAATTCCTCACCTCTCTCCTCTCTGCGCCGCTCTCTCCTCTCTCCTCTCTCTCTCTCTCTCTGCGCTCTCTCTCTCTCTCTCTCTCGCTCTCTCTCACTCTCCTCTCTCGCGCTCTCTCTCTCTCTCTCTCTGCGCTCTCACTCTCTCTCTCTCTGCGCTCTCACTCCCGCTCGTCTCTGTGCTCTCACTCCCGCGGCGCTCCTCTCCTCTCACTCCCGCCGGTCACTCCCGCCGGTCACTCCCGCCGACGCTCCTCTCCCTGCTCTCTCACTCCCGCGGCGCTCCTCTCCCCGCTCTCACTCCAGGCGCTGCTCTCTCTCTCTCTCACTCCCGCGGCGCTCCTCTCACTCCCCGTCGGCGCTCCTCTCACCCCAGCCGTCTCTCTTCATCCTCCTCACTCTTCGTCTCACAGCCGCCGCCGAATCCATCGCCATCGTCGTCGCCTTCCACCGCGCGAACGTCCACCGCCGCCTCGCACCAAAACCGCAAAACCAAACCGCAAACCACGCAAACCGCGGTTCGGTTTGGTTGCGGTTTTGGTGGTTCGCGGTTTTGTGGTGGTTTGGAAAATCACCAAACCGCGGTTTGTCTACCCCTAATAAGTGTGGATCTCCCCTTGATTAGTATCGAGACCTTTTGAAGTAGTACCCATATGAGTTATAGGTGACTAAGTTGGAGAAAATATCAGTACTTGGAAATCCACGGGCTCGCGCTCATGTGTATGGGTTGTGACGACCTTAATTTTTAAATTAGTAATGTATACCATATTTGTGTGTGTATGATGTGTTATATATGTATAGTAAACCCTAGAATCTTCTCTCACAAGTGTGGGCCCACAATGCACACATACATTTATATAAATCAAAATTTGGAGAAAGGGATGGTGAATAAGGTCGCTAGCTAACCAATCTCACGTAATAATTAAGGAAATATGGATATTTGGAAACTAGTGATTGTTTTGAGAACTGGAGTGATTTTTGAATCTATATTTTCCTTTAACAAAATGGGAGAGAGAGAGACTGCACAGACATATTATTTATTCATGGAAAGATTGGATTGAGATTTTGATTGATTTGGGAATGAGAAATCTTAGGATCTAAATTAGACCACAATCTCACGAGAGTTATTAAAAACGTGAAAGTGAAGTTCACTACAAAAAAACGGCAGATCAGAAACGGAAATTTCCGTCTCTGATTTGCATAAATTCCGTCTCTAATTCAATTCTGCAACGGAACAGAGACGGAATCTATTCCGTCTCTAAAATCGTCGTCGCTGATTCAATCAGCAACGTAAATGTGTTTCCGTTTCGATTAGAGACGGATTAGAGAGACGAATTTAGAAACGAACGAGACGAACATAAATGGAAATTCTTCTAAATGGTACAATTGTAATTGCATTCCGTCTCTGATCCGTTGCTAATCAGAGACGGAACTGAGACGAAATTAATGCATTCCATCTCTGATCCGTCTCTGATTAGCAACGGATCAGAGAGGAATCCAATAATTCCGTCTCTGATCCGTCTCTGATTAGCAACGGATCAGAGACGGAATCCAATAATTCGGTCTCTGATCCGTCTCTGATTAGCAACGGATCAGAGACGGAATCCCATAATTCCGTCTCTGATCTGTCTATGAATAGCAACGGATCAGAGACAGAATACAATAATTCCGTCTCTGATCCGTCTCTGATTAGAAACGGATCAGAGACGTAATTATTATATTCCGTCTCTGATCCGTCTCTGATTAGAAACGGATCAGAGACGGAATTATTGTATTCCGTCTCTGATCCGTCTCTGATTAGCAACGGATCAGAGACGGAATACAATAATTCCGTTTCTGATCCGTTGCTGATTTATGTAGCTATGCCTCGAAAATTGGAGACAGAATAGCAACGAAATTTCTGAATTCCGTTGCTAATCCGTCTCAATTCCGCTTTGTTTAGTTTTCCAACCTAAGCTTAATCCAATTGGTTCTCCATAACATCTAAACCTGAAAATACAACCATAGGACCTGCTCCATCGCCTGCACCCCCTCCAACAACTCCTTGGGGGTGCTAACATCCCCCAAAAAAGCAGAATTTGACATACATACACAAATCAACAATATATATCAACAACAAATATTCAAATGAGAAAAAAACATAAAATTCGATATTAAAAAAGATTTATATATTCACGAAACGTAGTCAAGTATAATAAATGTTTAAGATACCTAAGTATCCATAAAAAAACTACAATTCTCATTGTTCTACAACAACCATAAAAATACCTAAGTATCATAAAGTTGCTCATTCCTCGTTGTGCTAGGACCTGGGATGTGCTAGCATCAGGATCTACGTATCTTCTCTTCTTTCTCCATAACGACCTGAGACTGTAGACACATCCTTTGGGACAGTTACCCGCCACCTTGTAGTACACCGCCTCATCATCCAAATGGCCGGTCCAAAGGTAGTCCGGGTCGCCTCTGATGTCTCCTTTGGTGCTTAGCTTGCATGGATCAACAATATTTTGTTAACAATATAATAGTAGCATTAAGGTGAGAAGGCAGCAAAATATTCAAATTATGTTACCACAACGGATGATAAAGTGTGCAAGTTAAATAATTTACTCAAAAATGCATGCTAATTAGTGCCATCAATCCTGTTCAATTGTTTGGGTTTCTACTACCATTACAATAACTTTGCCCGTCTACATTTTGATTAAGATAAGAATGTTTTTGAGTATAACATTTTTCCTCATCAACTGATCATTGTGTTGGGGAATTCCCCATCGCAGAATGCAATTTACATGCATATCTAAACTATATCAATTTTCCCAACCTGGGCAGTCACATAAGACCAGGAAGCACAACTAACAATGGACTTCAATAAACAGATTTGGTCACTACCAACTACAAACCCCTCATGCTCTTCCTAGCAACAAATTCCCAGAATGTAAATTGAAAAGATAGCAAGACATTCAGAATGTGCGAAAGCTCCTCACTACACAGTGAAGTTTGATGAAGGAGAGCATGTTATTGACAATCCATTTGCATAAGAACATAAACCTAATGGAGGTAGGTACTAGATCAGAAAACTAACTAATGAATTTTTTTTTTCAAGTATTTTCTTGTTCCAAAAATTTCAAATGTTTCAGCATGAATGTCTATACAAAAAACCTCATATAAGTTCCGCAACATTATTCACAATTAAGTTAATTGGGCGAGCATTTATATCTTTGTTCGAGCAATGTAGCTCCTACAAAGAGTTTCAACATAATTACCTATAAGTCAATAGAATCCGAATGCTTCAAGACTAGGGATTTCATCTCACGCGGACCTCGCTCCTCATTGCTCTTGAGAACCAACTCTATTACATGGGTAACTGTGTCATTAAGTGGACTGGAAACGTCGGAAGACACCCGTTTCAACAGCGGAGTAACACCAACATTGTTTTGTTTGAGGCGTAACACTGAGGAAATCACTTTCTCTTCCTCCTCATCTCCAACCCAATGGACAGCCTCTAAGTACTCTAAGCATGAATGCATGCATCTCTGAAACCAATCAATTCAAAGAACTCGAAAACCATTTAATCAAATGTAAGAGAGTGCCATGTACCTTTCACACTTTTTTAAACAACATACGAGATAAAAATCAATTTTATGGAAAATAGGAAGGCGAAAAAAACTAAATCAGGACTTGGAGCAGTAAAACAACAAGAATACAGGTTTTTTTTTTTTTTTTTTTTTTTTTTGGTAACGACTAGAATACAAGCTTGAGTAAGTCGAAAATTAGAGTTATTTAGAGTTACAACATAAGGTGCAGGATGATAGGCCCGTCTTTTCGGTATATAAAGAATAGCTCGTTAGTTCTAATGTCAAAAATTAGAATTTAGAAGTACTTTAAAAAAATAGGAGTATCCTCGACTAACAAAGCATGAATCTACAGACATCAAGTGCGAAAGAAATATACCACAAAATGCATAATAGCAGACTTATTGACACGAAACTAGAAACATGGATAACACTTGCAAAGACTATAAAAACTGAAGGAGCATAATCATCCTCATAATAGCCTTTCTTCCAGGTACATGGGGTAAACAAATTATAAAATAAAATTAAATCCAAAGACTCATATAAAACGTAATTCTTTCCTAATGGTTTTGGGGTCTACCAAAAAAGAAAATAACTAAAACTAAAGAAGCATATAAAAAGTAATTGACATCATACAGGAACACATCTGACAAATTTAAAGCAGAAAGAACAAAGGTTCATTCCCTAAATGCATCTATAATACAGAAGAAATGATGCTACATTGACTCCATAGGCTGTTCAATGAAGTAATATATTTAAAAAAGGATGCCTCTTCCATTTCCAATCAAGTTCGATTTCAAATAGATACATTGCCCAGTCTATTTGGTCTGCCAAAGTGGATAACAAAATGGATTATAATTCAAAACATTATAAATACTTAATATTGCAGGGATATGCTTCACAAATCATGGCATTGCTGTTCTAGTTAAATAACTCAATTAAACCAGGAGAAATCGCATGGAAGAAACGAGAGTACCTTCATAAGATTTGTTAAGAAGCCACGGACAGATATCATAATCAGCACTCCAATGAATAGAAGAGAGATGTACTGCACAAATGAAAAGACAAGATGCAAATTTTTTGAAAGCAAATTCAAATAGGAAACTGCTACTAATTATTCAGTCTGCAGTTAAACGAGAACGCAAGCCATAGCGGTATTTACATTTTGCAATCAACAATTTTAGCGGCGAGAGAACCATGAGTCCTCAATCTCTACAACATTTACCTAAAACTAATCTCAATCTTCGTTCTTTCAAGAAATATGATTTCAAATAACTAAAAGACAGAAACAAGGAAAGAAATAACAAAAATTGTCGAGAAAACCAACATAACTGACTGAGAACACAAGCAATAGTCTTGAAAGAATACTACTTGGTTTTTTTCGATCCTCTTTTTCTGAATACTAAATAATGCGCAAAATTGCATTCAAAGAGTCGGATTGAATACTCCTATCCCGACAAACCCTCAGATGACAACATATACTCACAAGCTACAAGTCCTCTTCTATTGATAAACAGAACCCTAGAATGCTTTGTCTATCAGTTTAGCACGAGACTTCAAGTAGAGTGATTTATGTCACCAACCTAATGAAACAATGTACTTTAGACTTAGTACAGAGATGGCTAACTTCAAGCCCCTCTGGAGTCCGGACCACTAACAATCGAAAGAGCATTTAGTACAAGAATCATTACTAAATTCTATATTCCAGCCATTTACAAACAACAAAATATATTGTATCATGGAACTCTATAGCACAACAAACAGATGGTCACCAAAAATTAAACAAGAGTTTGTGAAAAGCAGGCCATACACTAAACTTACCAATTAGGAATTATGAGGCTATCCAGACATTGATTTGGCATAGAGAACCACTAGCATGCCAAAGATTACAATTAGGAGTAATAGCAACAGTTAAGTTTGTAACACCAGTTTGAGAAAATCAGGCAGCAGAGATAGTAGAGAGATTCTCACCAAGATGATTGAGAGAAACTTTGGGAAGACAGTACAATCCGTCCGTAAGCTTTCCTTGTAACAAAATTCTCTTCAAGACTTTATCCTTCACAAAGGAGTCAGCAACATTATCAGTAACCACATCATTATCCTTTGTCAATTTGGAGATGCTAATGAGATTTATAGCAAGACAAGGAACATGAAAAACATGTTTTAATGACAATGGAACAGCAGAAGAATCATTAGAACATAAACATCATTGCCAACAAAAGCAATAGCCAAGGAATCACCATTACCAACAGTAACACGATGTGTACTGTGAAATCAACTTTATTCATTAGAGAGGATGAATCAGAAGTCATGTGACTAGAGGCTCCTGAATCCATGTACCAATTGGAATCTGCAACTGAAGTTAGAGAAACAACCAAGCCTTGATAGTGATGATAATGAGCTTGTGGAGCAATAGTCAAAAAGATCAGCACTAAAATCAGCTAAAATGTAAAGTGCAACAGTTGTCTGGCAACTATTTTTTCTTGTCATTCTAATTCCGAGATTAGCCAGGGAAAAACTGATAGAGATAGACAACTGAGGTGGTAAACATAATTGCCGAAGCGAGGCGATTCAACACATATCATATGGTATTCATGGTGGCAGGGGAGAACTCTTATTTTATCACCTTCTTCATACTCGGACAAGCAAATGTAACATCTGCAGTAAATTTTTTCTTCATTGGTAGTCACAAGATTTGACAAACTAAAAGGAAGTTAAGAAAGAAGAAGTAAATGGAATTTTTAAAATTCTGAACAGCAATCCAATGAAACAAAAAGAAGTATCAATCTAAATATGCACAAAAAGAAGTGTCAATCTAAAAGTCATGCGAACAACTGCTAAAGTTATCTACAAAAGCAAAAGTATAATCTCAAAAGTTACACAAACAACAAGAAAAATACCTATGTATCACCAAGCTGCTCATCTCTCGTAAGCCACTCTTGCGTCTCTCGCTCAACATTATCCCCTTGTTGTGGTGGATCGGTGGGATCTATTTGCGGCGGCAGTTGCTGGTCATGAGGTGGTGGTGGTGGTGGTGGTGGTGGTGGTGGTGGTGGCTGAGATAGGCCTGCTCCGTCCATGGTCATCCCGAATTGCTGATGCATAAACGCCATAACCTTTCGTAATTGATCGGCAACGATATCGAACTCTGCACGTGGCACCATCTCCGGCATCTGGGACGTGCTAGCACCAGGATCTGCATATCTCCTCTTCTTTCTCCCTAAAGACCCGAGACCGTAGACACGTCCTTTGGGACACTCACCCGCCACATTGAGGTACACCGTCTCATCATCCACCGGTTGGTCCGGTGTAGCCTGGGTCAGCTCCAGACGTCTCCTCTGGACCTTATCCTGCATGGATCAACAATAAACAACTTACATGATATGCTTTAAAGTAAACTTAGTACTATTTAACATTTTACTTCTATACTTACATAGAACCGCTCTGATCTAGTATCGATGAATGTCACCCCGTCGTGATTTACGGTGTGGAGATGCAAATACAATTCATTCACGGTAGGTGGCGTCTCGGATGAATTAGTCTGCATACAGGACCGGTTATAAATTCAGCATAAATATGTCAATTAGTAGTAGGTCGGCGAACTCATATTCGCCAAACACAAATCAATTGCGTAGTGAACAAGTGTATAAATGTAAAAAATAAACTAGAGTGTAAAAAAACTTACCAATCTTTCATTGGTAGTCACAAAAGACACCGAACCACCACCGTGCTTCGAGGGTCCAGTCCAGGTCCTTCGACCTCAGTGTTCCTATTCGTTGACGCTTGCCTAGACCTGGCAAGGAAGTCTTCGCTCTCCCAGTACTCCAAGTATCTTCTCCATGCCTCATCTGTAACATAAACTGGCTGAACACGATTCTTCATTAACTTGTGCATCAATGCGGTGTACCTTGTGCCTGCATGCGTGTCGTACGCCGCACGAATGAGATCCTCGTGAATCGCGTCATCCCATCAAAAATATACCTACAAAATGGAGATTGCAATTGTTTTTTTGATGTATCAAGAGCATAGCATCCAAGGATGTAAGTATTTGTCGCCGAATCAATGTGTAGAGAAGGTCGGTGACAATATTCACGAATATCTTGTCTCGCTTTCGCATTGTCCTTACTCTTGCCCGTACACACATAATGGTGTTGAATATGTTGTCAAAAACGTTTTTCTCGATGTGCATGACATCTAAGTTGTGGCGGATCAAGTTTGTCTTCCAATACGGCAAGTCCCAAAAAATGCTTTTTTCTCCATCCCGAATTCTTAGCTATCCGCCCATTCACAGAATCGCCTCCGATTTTTGTCACCTTCATCAAGCCTAACGATTCAATTTCTGCCAAAATTTCTTCACCAGAACGCAAAGCGGGCGGTTCGTCATTTAAGACCATTTTGCCTCTAAGGAAATTTTTTTGTCTTTCCTGAATGGTGATGCCCTTCGCCAAGAAACGACGGTGACAATCGAACCACGATGTCTTTCCACCATTTCGCAATTGAAATGCATTTGTATCCTCCATACAATATGGACAAGCTATCTTACCGTGTGTGCTCCAACCGGACAACATGCTATACGCAGGGAAATCACTAACAGTCCATAAAAGGGCCACTCGCATGAGAAAATTCGTCTTTGTGGACACGTCGTATGTAATCACCCCTTTGTTCCATAAATCTTGCAACTCTTTCACAAGCGGCTGAAGGAACACGTCAATTTTTTGTTTTGGGTTGGTCGGTCCAGGAACGATAACCGTTAAGAACATAAACTCAGATTTCATGCACATCGACGGTGGAAGGTTGTACGGAGTCAATATTACGGGCCATGAAGAGTACGATTTTCTTGAAATCCCAAATACTTGAAAACCATCAGTGCACAATCCTAAACGAACATTCCGAACCTCGGCGGCGAACTCTTTGTTGACATCATTAAAATGTCTCCAAGCTATCGAATCAGAACAGTGTTGCATAACATATTCTAGCGAGGAATGTTCTCCATGCCATCGCATATGTTTTGCCGTTGACTCAGACGCATACAATCGTTGCAACCGAGGGCCCAAAGGGAAGTAGTACATTTTTTAGCAAGGGCGTTTTTTGGTGTTCCGGCCATGACCTCGTCGCTGTGCAATGTAGCGTGATTTCCCACATAATTTACATGATGTCAACTCAGAGTCCACTCCCCAATAAATCATACATTGGTCCTCACAACAATCTATTTTCTCAACAGGTAGACCTAATCCTCGCATTAGTCTTTTAATGGCATAAAAATTTTCAACCAATGAATTGTCATTTGGCAAACAATCCTTCATGAATTTTATGATTTCATTATAACCGCGTTCAGATATATGATGTTCTGACTTGATCGCAAGTAATCTTGCCATTGCGGACAACGTTGTCATGGTTTCGCAACCCGACCACAATTGTTCGCTACTAGCCTCTATCATGTCATATAGTTGGCGTGCTTGGGGGTTTGGTGATTCTTCCACGTGATTCCAATTGAAACTTGGACCTGCCACGTTGTGTAGCATCTCGCGGTAAGTTGTCGGATCGTCTCCTCCCACATCAGCATCATCAATATGGTTATCCATTTGGTAGAAGTTTTGCGGGCCTTCATCTCCGTTCTCACCATGTTCGTACCAACAGTGATATCCCGAAACAAATCCATACCTACATATGTGGTACTCAACCGTTTCGACGTCCAGGTACGGTACAAGTCGACATTTCTTATAATTGCACGGACATCTAATCTTCCTTTCACTTTGGTATGTAGGACAATGTTGCTTAGCAAATGATATGAATTCTTTAACCTTCGCCGCGATTCAATTCGAACGAAGCCGTTGTCGAGACGGTTGTACATCCAGTCTCGACTTGTAGACGACATTCCTATTGTAATTGTGCAATTAAATTAGTCAACTAGTTTCATAATTTTCGACGGTACATGGCTACTTGTGTGTCCAACTAACACAATTTATTAGAAAGGGGAATATGAGAACCTACCTAACCCCATGAACAAAAAGCTTTGCTTCTATGCATTGAATAAATGTGGTTGGAAACAACTTTCTTAATACCTAGCTCGGTACATGACTGATACCAAACATAGTATGATACTTGGTCGTAAAAATAAAAGCAACAAGGAGTTCAAAAAAATAAATAAATCATAAGTTATAAGAGGCATACAAATACCACATAGTATCAAAGCTCCTAGTACTTGTTCACTCGTACCTCCTTAAGGTTATATGTTTATTCAATTCTCTTGAAATTTTATGTGAAATAGCAACATTAACTAAAAGAGTAAATCATAGTTTTTTGAACCCTACCTAGTAGTAGAAATTATATAATTATAGGTACTATTCATCTATACCTACTCTATTGGTAGCTTTATCTACACACATGCATATACACCCAAGTGAATCAAATATAGTAGGAAAAACATGAAAAAATGTGGCATAACAGTATCAAAGAATGTAAATTAAAAAATAAAATATAGCACAATTTTCAGTATTGGCAGCTCGAAAACCGAGTGAATGCTTGTTGCTTAATGGCAACCAAAGCTCCCTAAACAATTTGCGAGAACCTATCTCCAAAGATGACATCTAAATTTGTGCACGATTGCAAACAAACTCCGCTAAACGATCTACATTTCAAATCAAATCAAACCAATTTAATAATGTAAGACCAATCTTCAAAAAAAAAAAACCAAGGTAATCACATAGAAACCCAATGCACAAAAAATGGTTTTTTTTCTTCAATCAATCCTATTCCTACATAGTATCAAAATCTGAACTAATAGGAACATGACCTGGAATCAATGGAATTAACTGTTTAGTTACAACAACTGAAGGATGACCAAGTCTATGATGCCATGAACAATTATGATTACTTACCGTAAATGACTGAGGAAGCTCTAAAGTAAAGGAAACTAAATCAATGATGTACAAGCCAGCTATGACTCTCCCAACAGCAAGAACTTAAGTACTCTCAAGGTCCTGTAATAGATAGAAATTGGTAAGGAAGGTGAATTTAACAAGGAAGTAGCAGTAAGCATACTGACTGAAATTAAATTGTGCTTGAAAGAAGAAATGTGAAGGCAAGACAACAACAACAACAACAATGATGTATGCGAAAAGAAATGGTGACCTAACTATGACTTTCATAAAGATCAACAATGATGACCAGAACAACAACAACAACAACAACAATACAGAGGATTTAGATACTTTCAGAATAGAACGGAATTATTGGAGTAAAAACCAATCTTGGTTGTCTTAGTCATTTGTGGTATTCGTCTCAATAAAAAACACACGGCATATAAAAAGATTTTAATGAGCTCTGGATCAGCACAAGAGATATCTCTGCGATCATTCCAGTATGAAGAACTAGAACAAGCAACAAATGGTTTCAAGGAGGAGGTGGGAAGAGGAGCTTTGATGTACGTTTTCAAAGGTACGTTGCCCAACAACAATCAATCACAATTGCAAATGAAGAAAATTAATAGGTTGGTTGCATTTTAATGCTTCTCGTGATTCAACGTATAGGGTACTCGCGGTTCCAATTTATTAATGTGGTCAAAGCGGTAGCCATCGCTTTTAACGCCATTCAGAGTTTCAATTGTCTTCATTTACGCATCTCGATGAATTTATATTGCCTAAACGAAGCTGGAAGCATTTTATTAATCAATATTTGTTGCACCAGATCTAAAAGACTCTGCTCCTCGATCCACTCTCACAGAACTAACACCAACATCACTTCAGAGTAGCTACCTACACTCTTTCTTTGCAGATTCCCAGCGTTAATAATCTTCTTAGATCTCTCTTTCACTAACTCTCATAATTGTTGTACATATTGTTTCTCAACTTCATCATTAATCTTTCTATGTTTTCAGCTAAGATTAGGGATCACTAGTGATAATTAAGTATGGTGATTTGTCAATCTTTGCCATCTGTTATGCTAAAATTTGTCATTATAGTTAGTCTACTTGTTTTTCCATCACTAGCACAATTAGCACCATTAGAGAGCATAATTCTTCTTCAAGTCCAACAATCAGACAATCACGAGTATCCTATCATTCGATCCAAATTGTAACACCCATTCAAAAGTAAAAAACAAAAAAAATAAAAAATAAACACCTTAGGGTGTTACCTTTACGAGTTCGGCGACGGCTTAGGGTGGGGCGTAGGTCGGCGACGACTTAGGGCTTCGGAGGCTCCAATCTCCGCGGCGACGACACAGAGTCGACGGCCTCGTCGCAGCCGCAATCGCAGCGACGACAGAGATTTAGGGTTTGGGAAAGAACGTCCTCGACGAGAGCGGTGAGAGAGAGAGCTAGGAAACGTCGGTCCGAGGGCGGTGAGACAGGGAGAGAACGTCCTCGACGAGCAGAGAGCGGTGAGCGGAGAGGTGAGCACGGAGCGACCAGAGAGCAGAGAGCAGTGAAAGAGAGAGAGCGGTGAGCGGAGATGACCGATGAGAGATCGGTGACCGGTGAGAGCAGAGAGCGGTGAGCGGTGATCGGAGAGAGAACGAAGAGCCGTGAGCAAGAGACGGAATGCGGTGAGAGAGAGAGAGAGACCGAGAGAGAGAGTTGAGAGCAAGAGACGGAGACGATCGACTTTTTGGGGGTTGGGGGTTGGGGATTGTGGGGGGCGGGGGTGGGGTGGGGGCCTTGATAGAAGCACGCACAAATCTCGAGATTTGATGAACGATTATAAGAAAAGAAAGTTTTGGTGGGAATGTTGGCGCCATTTTTTAGAGACGGAATTTAATTTTGTCTCTATTTCCGTCTCTGATCCGTCTCAATTCCGTCTCTGAATTAGTCCGTCTCAATTCCGTCTCTAACTACTTTTTTTTAGCAATGGAACTTAATTCCGTTGCTAATTCCGTTTCTAAATATCATTTTGCTTGTAGTGGTTGTGTGCACAAAAGAGAAACGGAGAATTGAGGTGAGAACAAAGGGAGCAAATGATCTTTGGATCTCGTTGCGTTGTGTGACGACCAAAACCCAAAACACCAACCCCATGAGAAATTTGGTAGTTATACAAACCCTACACTAATTGCACAAATTATGTAAACCCCTTCATGGAACCTTAGCTCTATTTTGTTCAAAACCCTAAATTTGAAGAGAAAAATAGATGAGAGCTTTATTGGTGTTTTCATGATGGGTGTTGTGCTTCAAAGTCAACAAAATCTCCTTTGAAGGTAAACACATTATTCATACTATCTCTTTCCTAGTTCAAGTTGATTTACAAGCTTGGTTTGTGACATGTGTCGAGCGTGCATAATAATTTCCCGTGTTTTCTATTAACTTGTAGTAGTGGTAAATGAGATATCATCTCCACATGGGTTTTCAAAATCTGAAAGGAAAGAAAAATTTTACTGTTTTTATTAATTTAATTAATCTAGTTAAACGGGAATTGAAATACTAAATAACTAATAATTATGATTACTAACTTAAATAACCAAACCAACTAAATTAATCTAAACAAATCAAATTCAAACTAACTTAAACAATATTCAAATTCAATTCGATATAAATAAACAAACATCTAAACAACCCCCACTAAATAATATAATATATTTGGATTACTTTGAAACACTAGAAGATAATATCACTTCATACTATAGTTATAATTATAAAACATGGAATCTTGAAATCATTAAACCTCATTTCATAATAGGTTGATAACCTTTAGCCAGCCACCAATTTTCCTTAATTCAATGGAAATACCACATTCTTATCATTGTAAATTTACCCATTGAATAAAACACAACACCATAGAAATACGATATCACTAAGTTCAATGAAAACCATGCCTAATCTAAGCCAATATTAGCGAAGCCACATTATAAACAACTTAGAACACAATCACCTAAGACATCCACTTGGGAAATGCCCTATAGATTAATCTTAGTTACTACTTCGATAATTGTTGTCAATAAATATAGACATAGATTTAGAATCTTAATACCACATAACACATTTACAAATATGCACGCAATACTAATCTCCTTTAGTTGTAATACGCAAAAACAACTTGTTAATTTCGTGATTAACTTATATGAATAGATCTAAAGCATTAAGTACATGATTCCTTAATTATAACTATCTAGTAGTCCAAAATATACTACATTGTCTAGGGTTTGTTTAGATTAATAGACTACTCACTCATGCTTAAAATAAACAACGCGTAAATATAATTAAAATACATAATGAATGAATAAATACCTTAATATAAATCAAAGCTCCAAAGTATCTTCAAACATAAACGATAAAACTAAACTAGAGCAATAGGAAAGCAAAAAGAAGAGAGTTAGGAGAGTTATTTCGAAGCTCTTTGACCTTTTATAGACTTCCTACATATACATATCATAGATAAACTCAGATTCTTCATACTAATAAAAAACACGTAATCGACCTCAGTGATTTCTCATTGATTCCTAACTTATACACAAACCACTCGACCAAATCACTGAATTTAGCTCTCATTGCTCCATTGATTTAGCTGGTGATTTATAGTTCATTCTCCAATTTGTTGTGGATTCGTTGGCCTTCTTCTCTGCTGATTTTTATATAGCGATTCCTAGTGTTATTCCAAATCATTGTGGATTCGTTGATACATTTTTCCAGTTGATTGTTTTGCTTTTCTTTCTTTTTCTTACATTTCTTCATTTTCCAATTTAAGACCCGAAACCGCAAAAACAAGAGAATACTTAGTGTAATATCATCATTTATGCCTAAAATCACTTAAATTACATTATAAAATGTGTCTAATTATTGACCTGTCAAATACCATAAAACTCAACACTTTGCTGTCCTGAGCAAATACTCTCAATCATATTCTCTATTTCATTACTATATACTGATTTCAATCTAATTCATCTTAACTTCAAATAATATAAATTTTAAAATAAAATTAATTTTCGAATGAAAATATATTACCCACATGTAAATGAAAGTTATGATAGAATAAAATGATTTAGTCAAAATAAAACATCCCTTGATGATAACTCAACCACCTAATGTAGCATTTCTTTAAAATTTAAAGTTCATTGCCAAGGCTAGTGCACAATATAGGTTTTCTCAATCACCACTGATAAGCATTAAACTTAGGATAACTAATATATAATCTCAAAATATAAAAACCACTAGATTAGTTTCAATTTTAGAAAATACTTTATAATAGTACCACAATCAAAATCAATAGGAATTTTGCCAAGATATAAATGAATACGTCATTTAGAACATGTTATACTAATAAATACTTCATTCAACTCTAGTTTCAAGTACTCGAGTTAAATCTTTTCATTTGAAGAGTTTAAGAACATCTATCTTTTCTTTTTATCTCGCATTATTATTATTTTTACTCCATTCTAATTATTATTTTTTCATGTATTTCATTTACTTTTTCTTTTGAGTCCTTGCCCTATTTCCTTTGGAATCTATAAGATTCTCTATATATTTATTTAATAAAATTTTGTTAACACTTCTCACTATCCACTAAAATTGAAAAAAATATTCTTTTTAACTTTTATAAATTCATCGATTTATAACCCATTTCTTCTTTCAATTGTGATAATAGCTTTATATATATATATATATATATATATATATATATATATTGTAAAAATATTTAATCAATAGTTTTTGTATCATAAGATTCATAGAAATCTATCTTGTTCATCTTGCACTATTGCTTTGATTTTCTACCCATTATCATGACTAACACAAGATATTCAATTGTTGTTCATCAAGTAGCAAAGTTAATCAAAAGGGTGTAAAATTAATTCCTTCTATCATAAAACTCACATGGGTGATAAAAGAATCATTTCAATTCAAAATCTATTACATATATTCATTTTTATTCTTTTCCTAACTAAAAATATGGAAAAATAAAATTCATAATTACTTGATTTCGGAAGAAATTCGAAAAAATTTCATCAACTTACTCGATTATCAGATTAAAAGTAATTTTGAACTTTTCTTCTACCTTTCTTTCTTTTCATTAACGTCAATTCCATACTTCACCTAAAATACCCCCAAACTCATTCTAAACCTTATCCTCAAGGTTTGAAAATGAAGATCGATTTTCAATCAAAACAGACATACCACGTGAAGTAAAAAGAATTGAAAAAATAAAAATAAAAATGATAATCAAAAAATTAAGTTAATTATAATAAGACAAAGTGCATAATAATTGAATGAATAAACATCACCATTACATAACAAGTGAAATAAATATCATACCCAAGCATTGAATAAAATGTAAACATACTATGTCATCATAAACAAAATGTATATAACCATGAAACACAAAGTATGTCACCACTACCGAAATTACATAGAGGAATCCAATAACATCACTCAGAGACATAAAATAAATAAAAGAAGGAAATCATGTTAGCGTCCGAAAGTCACGTCATCATCATCTACCATAGATCAATCCTCTAGGACTAGTAGCTTACATCGAGATCTTAGAGGTGGTATTCATGACTTGGCAATGTTGGAACATTAAGATTACTCCTGAGCGGTAATCTCATCTGTGTAGATGGTACAGGAACCGATGTGTCTCCTTAACGTCTGCTTCTCCTGGACATTATACGCTCTATTCTATTGATGCTCCTTGATAAGGCTCTCTGGTTCTCAAATACCAGATCTTGATTGCGGAGAGTGGTCATCTGATTGCGCAAAATTGCACCCATGAAGCCAACCCCGACTTATCCATATATAGTTTGTGATAGTCCCTAGCAGGTAGCTCCATGTTCAGATTATTTCAAGCTTCCAACATCTCTTCCAAGATTCTCCTCGTGTTGTCTCTGATTTTCCTTCTCTGCCCAATTTCTCTTCTCGCTATCAAAGCTATTTCTTTCATCCTTTGTGTCTTCATAACCATTCACTCTACCATTTCTCTATATAACCTTATCAATGATGGTCTTCTCCGGTAAAACATCTATGTCAAAGCTTTCCATGTTCACTTGGTCCATCCTACAAAAGGCCTTAATCATCAAAGGAAAAAGAAGTTCATCTTTTTTCTTGGTGGTGATGGCACTCTTAATTGATTCATAAAAGATTTTGCCAACATCTAAGTTTCCTAACCCCATAGCAATATGGTGAAATAGGGCGGCCTTGTAATTCACTATTTCGTAGTATTGCGGGCTTGGCTGTAAGCTGGCGTTGATGAAATAACACTAAGCTTTAGTGGTATTCCTAAAAATTTTTGTGGTTATGTGCTTAGGATACCCTCTATGTCCAAAATAAATCAGTCTCCATGGATTGTTTCTAAACCTCCCCTTATTGTCTCGGTAGGGAAATTGCACTTAATCACATACTTAAGTTTGAGGTACTCGTCATTTTATTTTTAGTGACAATCTGGTAATCCAAAATACCGATTTATTCTTACAACAGAATAATCTGCTGTCATCCCTCTAATTTGGGACTCAGTCTTACTTTCACTTCCATATGCATTGGCCTAAAATTCTCGCACTAAAGCTTCACAACCCCATTCACTAGGGACATCCTTGAGGCCTAAATGGTTGTAATCTCTAATCAGTAATCAACTAATCCCCAATTTCTCGTCTCTATGATGTCTAAGATCCAAGGCCTATACTTTAAATTATTTTTTACAATAAATACCCTTTCCCGGATCAATTTCCTATCATTCATCACATCATTCCTAAATTTTTCGTAAGACTTTTCATTTACAAAACTTTCATTCCTCAATTCATAGTTTTTCTCCCCCATTGGTATCTCATATTCAACTTCCTTGATTCCCTCCTCATCTACATAATCATCCTCAGTATTGTAACTAAATGAAGAAGGTGGAGGATGTACTTTTTGCAGTCTAATCTTAGGTGTGTTGAACGTTGTAGATGTGGGTTGGATTTGGGAAGCTTTAGATTTTGTTTTTGATTTTTCTACTAACTTTCCCTTCCCCTTCTCTTCTAGTGAACTTATACCCTTACCACCACCGACCATTTTTGGAATATTGTAGGTGAAAAAATGAACCTGTAAAATCATTTGGGACCAAACTTGTCGAAAAAGTATTCAATAAAGTTTAACTTATCTATCAAGAATAAGAAATCATTGTGAAAAACATTTTGAAATTAAGATTTTGAAATTTATATGAAAGTTGTTAGTAAAATAGTATTGGTAAAAATAAGCTTTGTATATAATTCAAATCAATCGATAAAGATTTACAAAAACCCCCAAACTCAATTGAAACTTAATCTCAAATTAGTTTGCGTATACAATTCAATCTACTTGCCATATATGAAAAATAGTTTGAAAAATTGATAGTGATAAACAAATCATCACATCACTCCCATACTAGTATTATAATAAAAAACATTCGATATTAAAACCATTTTAAGATAAAAATTTCAAAATTGAGTTCCTATCATAACAATCAATCTAAAACCAACGAAAAACTAAAAATTTAATCCATAATAGGTTAGGGTTTTAGTTGATTACCTTCTTGAAAGTGATTCTTTCAAGTATTAAACTCAAGATTGCTTTTTTAGAACTCTCCCAAGCTCCTATTCGAACTCCCTTGCTCAAGCCCTAGGTGGCTCTATACGCTCGAAACTCACCACGTTTTTAAGTTGAATATATGAGGATTGAGGTGAGAATCACTTATATATACTAAAATTTAAGCTATGGAAGGATGAATGTAGGCAAAAAGGGTCTCTTGATTGAAAAGGTACAATGGTTGTGAGTGGGAATGCTTTAAATGTGGCGATTTGGGGTTCTATTTTTTTTAAAAAAAAACTTGAATTTTTCCAAGTGAATCATGGTTTAAATGGATTCGTTGATAAAATCGTTGAAAATGAGCCTCAGTGACTTAACAATTTATCCATTGTTTTCTAGTTATAAACGTGATTCGGTGAAAAATTGCTGACTTCGAATTTACACTGAAAATTCATCGCAAACTAGCTTAGATTTACCCAAGTAATTTCCAAAGACAAACTAGAATCGTTGGTTTAATTTTAGAGTTTTCCAATTGAATCGATTTTCCTAATTAATTATCACACACACATATATATATATAATAAAGGTAGAAATATACAAAATTTCAGAATTTAACTAAGATATGTATTAAATAATTTATTTTATTGTCATAAATAACTAATTAACATAAACCTAATGCATTAAAAAACATAATACGAAAATAAATTGGCTCGATCAACCTTCCTTAAATGAAACTATTCCGGAATTGAATTCCTAAAATATAACCATTATAAGAGTCAAAAGTTGAGCGAATATAAAACAACTAACTAATCCTAATACTAAAACATGGAATAAAGATAGAGTATGTCTTTGCCTCGGTTTTGTTTATGTTGTTGGCTCGACTAAACCACGTAATTCTAGTTTGGTTCTATGAACTTAAGTGTAGGATTATCCACTTTTGTGCCATTTCGAAAGTGATTGCTCACCATGCACTCGAAAAGTAATCGTCTGTCTTGTTCGAGTATCCATGACAACTTGCGAAGTGGCTAAGAAAGGTCATCCTAAAATTAATGGATGATCTTTGTTAATAAAGTGTGGCATAGCCAAAAAGTCTGTGAGAATAATATACTTGTCGATTTGAACTGGTACATTAGTATCCACACCTATTGGTTTTACTGAATACTCATTTGGTCGGGCAACTTTTTCAGAAGCAAGTACATCCAATTCTAATTGAGTGTGAAGGAAAAAATGAATCGACAAGTAGTTTTCCCTAGAACTCGTATCACATATAGCTTTAAAGTACCAAACCCATTTGACCCTAATGTTTATGTATATATCTCCTAGATCATCGAGATTGACAATCGTTGGATTCTTCTTTTTCATCTTCTTATATCTCGTAGGTTTAAATTCCTCCGAATAAATCATAGGTTTAAATTCCTCCGTGTTATTATTCTTAAAATTGTTTGATTGCTCAACCTTTAATTCTTAGGTTATTGTTCGTTGATTAGCAATTTCTTCACTTTGCTTGTTCTTGGTTTTAACATTTCCATCTTCCATTGTTACAACATTAATATCATATATTTCAGCTTCATGATGATTTAATTCTAAAAATTTATTATTTTTAGTTTGTTCATTATCAAACTCATCAGATTTTCCATAGATATCTTCATCATTGAAACGAAAAATGTCTAGTTTTGTTTTAGCTGTTGTAAGGAATAGTCTTCCTAAAAGTATAGATGAGGACTTAGCTAATATTGAGTCTCCCATTTCCATGATATAGAAGTTAACGGGAAATATTAAGTCATTAACTTTAACTAAAACATCTTTTAGTAAACTATAGGGTTTAACAACTGTATTGTCAACTAAAGTAAGGTCAATAGGTGTATTGATCAATGAACCTATTTTCATTGATTCATACAACTTGAGTGATAATGTTTATTGATGCTTCGAGATCACACATAGCAAAATCTATTAAAGAAGTTCCTATAGTGATAGGAATTGCAAACATCCATGGGTCGGAAGATTTCTCAGGTATCTTCTTTTTAATTAAAGCAAACACTTTTTGTCATAAGTTTTCTTTAGATTCTTCTAAAAATTTGTCTTTTGATTCAGAGAATTTTTTTAACTTCATCATAGTTAGAAAATTGCATAATTGATTCCATTAATTGTTAATTGATTTCTATCTTCCTAAATAATGTAAGAATGTGTTCATTGATTTCTTCCTCCATAGCATTAGCTAATCATTGTGGAACGATAGAATATGAACATACATCTTCATTCAAATTGTCAGAAATCTTATCATTTTTATCCTTATCAATTAATTCAGACTTTTGTAAAGATTTTTCATATGCTTCAACTTTGGCTAAATACCATGGGTACAACCTTCCAAAAAAAGGTGTAAGTTTCAATTGTTTATGTGACGACCCCTTCTCCAAATAAGGGCACTGCCCGGCCTAATCCCTTAATTAAGCCCTAATCTCCCCTATAGGACCTAACAAGGAACTACTCAGCTTTATTTAAACACCTAAACACCCACCAATTATGATACCACCTACAGTTAACAAGCTAGTTCTACTGACTAACCTATGGTTGTCTATAAATCAGAGTTAAGTTAAACTTTTGTTGTTTTATCTAACAAGTTATTCAGCGGAAGTCTTATTTCGTTACTAGTGGAAATTAGATCCTAAGGCCTAAACTATTGTGGAAAAACTAGGAAATAGTGATCACATGCATATATAAGCAAAAGTGGTGATATATATAACATGTGTCTGGTCAGATGTTCATATCACTCAACCCAAAAGTAAAAATATCATGTATATAGAAAATGTAATACAAAAGAATGCAAAATGTACAAAAATATGTCGTAGCAGTCCCTCACTGTCTCAGAGGTAGTCACCAATCTTCTATTTGCATGGTCTGCTACTCGACTGATCTGCACCCACCGTCACGAACTAGACGGTGAGTACATGAAATTATTTAAGTAATACTGAGAGACGTCGATCCACATTCCCAAACAGGCAACAAGTATCAAATAGCATAATTTAAATAGCAACTAAGCTGAAAGAAACATCATGCAAAGAGATCCTTGAGTTAACCAAATATGAAACTGACTCAAGGCTAAGTAGTAATGGATTAGGGTCGGTCGGTCGTGAGCTACGTCACATCAGCCTTTCCACTACAATTTGAGCTCTGCTCTATATCATTTCATTACAAATTGAGCTCTATATCATAATCTCAAAAGGTCGTACTTACGATTACGCCTTTTCTATTCCAAGTGAATTAGTGATCACCGGAATGTATACTTGCTAACATACTCGAGTTTTAAAACTCGTCATGTTCACCCAAGTTATTCTTGCGCCAACAAACCCCGAGGTCCGGTTACCCCGTTCGAGGCACGTTACCCTGTGTGTCATGCAAGGTAGTGGAGAAATTCCCTAACATCCCGAAAAGTCTAGTGACCCCCGTATGAAAGCTGAATTTCTATCATCAAATGACCCTAACCACAAGAACCACTTTCACTTTCAATAATGACTCGGTAATAGAACCCAAGAGATGTAATTGCATACTAATGCACAAAGGATTAGAGTCAAAATAAACAAACTAACCTAATAGCATGCTATATCACTGACTTCCAAACACAATAATCAACATGACAAAGTAGAGGAATTGGAATCTATGATATACACAACAGAGTATGCTATGAGCAACATCATAAAATGAGAAACAAACAAGTCATAGCATATGAATTTCAAAGGCAATTCAGTTCGAATAACTCGAGAATAAATAAATAAATGGAATGAAATGTAAATAAATGTCTCAATCAGCTTTACTTGCATACACAACAATGCCTAAGCTATCCGAACTTCTCGTCGCGTCGACGTACGCACCCAATACCCCGTAATAGCTCCTTTAGGGTCCTAACATTTGTCAATTTATCAATTTAGATTCAAGCTTAATTATTTAAAATTCCTCAATTGGTCGAAATGTGTCGAAATCGCATTCGAGACCAATTTGCCAATTTCGCGCTTTTCGAGGTAAAAACCCCATAAAAGTCGCGTCCAAATTTCAAATAGTTTGTTTTTCATTGAAAATTATCAATTTCTATTTATTTTGTCGAAATATATTTTTTCGGGACTTTTCCTAATTTTTTTGGAAATTTCCCAATTTTCCAACATTTTTTGTCAATTTTCTCTCATTTTCTATTTTTTTTTTTTTTATTTGGGTCGGTTCGACCCAACCGGTCGGACCCGACCACTCCCGGCCAAGGCCCCAGGCTGGCTCGCCTCATGGGCCGAGCCTGGCCTAGGCCTCCCGGCTCGCCCCATTGGGCCATGCACGCACGAGCGCACAACGCGCGCGTATGCATCTTCTCCAACGAACTAGGGACACAATCCCCGGTTCGGTTGGAATTTTTTTATTTTTTATTTTGCTTGAGGAGTTGGGGTTGGCTCCCATCTCCAACCCCAACCGGAGTCAATGGCGGGGAGACACCCCGCCATCTTCCTCCTCACACTTCTCGGCCTCCATGGCCAAACCTTCCATGGAGGCCGAGACAACAACAACGACACAACCAACAACCACATAACTCAACAACAACTACACCAAATCAACTCACCTTGATCTCCTCTTCGGTCTCGGTCTCTCCTCATTTCTTTCTTTTTCTTCTTCTTTAGTCTCTTGTTTCTTCTTTGTTTTTTTGTTTTTGTTTTTGTTTTTGTTTTTTTTTTTTTTAAGTTAGAATGAGATAACATGGAAAAAAAGTGGAAGACAAGTAAAATAGTCAACTGGAGAAAAAACCAAGCGATTTCCCAATGATTTGAGAATACAAAGGAATCGTTGCATAAATTGACAGCAGAGAAGTGGCAGCAATTTCTCAGCGAATTAGGATTTACAAAGGAATCGCCAGCTGAATCGATTGAGCACAGAGAGATATTTTTAATTATTAACCCAATGATTTATGAAGAACAAAGGATTCGTTGACGAATCACTAAGGTCGGTGACGGGTTTTTTAAATTATTATGAAGAACTTGAGTTTATCTATAATTTGTATAGCTTTGGAAACTATAATAGGACCTTAAGGCTTCAAAATCAAGGTTCTATCGACTCTTTCTAAGCCCTATTTTCTCTTAACAAGTTTATGGGAGTCGTAAGTTAGATTTTATTGAGTTTTTGTTTGAAGCTACATTGGAGCTTTGTTTATTTCGATAAGTGGTATTTATTCAATTATGTCTTTAGATTATATTATTATGTTATTTATTTCTAGCATGAGCGAATAGTTTATTAATCTAAACAAACCCTAGATATGTATATACTTTGGATTTCTATATAGTTATAATTAAGGAATCACATACTTAATGCTTTCAATCTATTCATAAGCATCAATCACGATTTTAATAAGTTATTTTTACATATTACAACTAATGAGGATTGATATTATATGCATACTTGCAAATATATATTATGATATTCTATTTTTGAATCTATGTCTATGATTATTGATAACAATTATAGGGGTAGTAACTAAGATTAATCTATAGAGCCAAATTGCCCGAGTGAATGTTATAGGAGATTGTGTTCTAAGTTATTCATTGATTGGCATATTCTAATTAATATTTGGTTTAAATTAGACATGATTTTCATTATGTTAATGCTATCGTATTTCTATTTTATTTCATATTATCCAATTGGCAGATTTAAAATGATAAGGATATTGCTATATTTCATTGAATATATGAAAATCGATGGTTTGGTAAAGACTATAAACTTATTATTCATTAGGATTTAATGATTCCAAGATTCCATATGATATAATTATAACCAGGTTATGAGGTTATGAGGTTATGTTATGTTTTAGTGTTTGAATGCAATCCAAGTATATTACATTTTTTAGTGGGGGATTGTTTAGATATTTATATTATATTGAATTTGAATTTTGTTTAATTAAGTTTATAGTCATAGTTTTTAGTTATTTAGTATTTCAATTCTCATTTAATTAGATTAACTTAATTAAAAAAACAAGAAAAAATAACTTTCCTTAGAAGTTTGCAAAATCCAAGTGGAGACGATATCCTACTTACCACTACTACAAATAATAAGAAAATGCGGGAAGCCATTGTGCACACTCGACACATGTCAATTTTTGGCATCGTTGTCGGGGATTGTTAAATAAATTTTTAGGAATTTAGACATTGTATGGTCTACACACTTCGTCGTTCTAATTCTATAGGATCTTTACATCTGTTATATCCTTAAATAGATAGAACTTTTAATTGAAATTTAAGACAATAAAAACTTAAGGACAATTTAGTTAATATGATTTGGGATACCAACAATAATGATAATGACAATATCATTAATAATAAAAATGCTAATAGAATTATCAATAATAACAACAATAATAATGGAGAACTTACTTTTAGACAAACAAATCAAAATGTTACAAAGACACATGAGCCTATGTACATAGCATACCCTTTTTGAATTTGAACTTAGATCTGGATTTATTAGTGCCTTACCTAACTTCTATGTTAACGACAATGAAGACCTACATAAATTTATAAGGGAGTATCAACATAAAGTTAACGGGATGAACCGAAAGAAGGTACCCTAGAACAAGTCAAACTTAAAGCTTTTCCTTTTGCATTGAAAGATCAAGCACAAGATTGGTTGTTCTATCTCCTCGTGATTCAATACTACATGGACTCAAATGTTAGAAGCTTTCCTAGATGAATATATGCTTGCCAAAAAAATTAGTTCCTATAGAAAGCAAATCACAGTTACAATGATGAAAGATGCTGGTGGATATACTCAAAGAGCTTTATTAAAATATTTTTATGAAGGACTCAATCACTTTGAACAAAGGTTATTAGACACAATATGTGGTGGATCTTTATTTGAAACAATACCTACTTTAGCAAAGGAAGTAATTAATAAAATGTCTAAACAATCTAAGCAATATGGTGAAAGATTGAATCCTCAAGAAATAAACTTTATGAAGTTGATAATAAAATAAATAATGTGTTTGATGATAAAATTGATGAATTATCTAATATGGTTAAGTTGTTAATTAAAAATAGATGTAATCAAGTTAAAGCTTGAGGATTTTGTAATGAGTTGTGAAGGCCTGAGTCACTTTGCTAAGTCCGAAACCACTACTGACCCACCCAGACCTCCAAGGCGGTGTGGGTGCATGCACTCACCCACACCATCTACGTCCCCCCCAATATCTTGCCGGTGCACCAATCCACAACTCGTAACAATATTGAGCCACGGTAGCTCAGTGGTACACAACTCGCTAAATCCGTGGTCTTAAGCCTCTAGGACGCGGGTTCGAGTTGTGGGAAGCGAAAAACTACGCCCAATATTGTTACGAGTTGTGGATTGGCGCACTGACAGTATTGGGGGACGTATATGGTGTGGGTGAGTGCACCCACACTGCCTTGGAGGTCCTGGATGGGCTGTAGGGTTTCGGACTTAGGCAGTGACCTAGGCCTTCACATGAGGTTACACATCCTACCAATACATGTCATACTCTACATGAAGAGAATATTAAAGAGGTTAATTCAATGATAAACCAATTTTTCGGTCCTCCAAGAAATCAATATAATAACAATACTTATTATCCTGAAAGACTACACCCAAATGTTAGTGATGGTCCTCAAAATCAAATTATGATATTTATAGACCAAGTGCTCAGATGTAATATACACCTATTCAACAACCTCAACAAAATGCTTAATCAACGAATCCAAATTTAGAGCAAATATTGCATAATTTTAATAACCAAAGTCATCAAAACTTTACACATATTTCTTAAAATTAGGTTAAGATTGATGCTACTGTTAATGAACTAAAAAATTAGTTAAATCAAATTAATTTACAAATAAATAGGTTAAGTACTAAATAGAGTAATGAAGCTAAAGCACCAACTCAAGCTTCGCTACTTCTCCTACTAATCAAGCACAAGTCAATGCTTTATTCAGTGATGAAAAGACACGCCTATAAGTGGAAAAGAGATACTTAAAGAAGTTAATAAAAATAAAACACATAAAACTATTGAAGAAGAAGAAATTATGGCTATTGTCATTCTTATTAGAGAATGGATGACTGTACCTATGGTCTTTAGCCAGAGTTGAAGCATGAGAAAAATCTTTACAAAAGTCTTAAATAATTGATATTGATGAAAATGATAAGATTTATAATAATTTGAATGAAGATATGTATTCATATTATACCGTTCCACAATGATTAGCTGATGCTAGGGAGGAAGAAAACAATGAAGACATTACTGAAGCATTTAGGAAAATTAAAATTAATAGACCATTGATGGAATCAATTATTCAATTTTCTAATTATAATGATGTTTTGAAAGAATTCTTTGAATATAAGGATAAATTTTTAGAAGAATTTATAGAAAATTTATGTCAAAAGGTGTCTGCTTAAGTTTAAAAGAAAATACCTGAGAAATGTTATGATCCAAGAATGTTTAGAATTCCTATTAAATTAGGAACTTCTTTTATAAATTTTGCTATGTGTAATCTGGGAGCATCAATTAATGTTATGTCACTTAAACTATAAGAGTCATTAAAAATAGGTTCATTGACTAATACACCTATTAAACTTACCTTAGCTGACAACATAATTATTAAACCTTATGGTTAACTAGAAGATGTTTTAGTGAAAGTAATTGACTTAGTATTTCTAGTTGAGAAATGGGAGACTCAGTATCATCTAAATCTCTGCTTATACTTTTAAGAATACCATTTCTTAAAACAACTAAATAAAAGTTAGATATTTTTAGAAGAACAATGTCAATGAAATTTGAAAACAAAATTGTTACAATTCATTTTAATGATGAAGATGTCTATGATAATTCCGATGAATCTAATAATGAACAAACTAATGATAATAAATCTTTAGAATATGAATCATCATAATTTAAAAATTGAAGTATATGTTATTATTGCAGTAACAATGGAAGATGAAAATGTTATGACAAAGAATAAGCAAGTTAAAAATACTTCGAATGAAAAGATAATAACTCAAGAATGAAGGGTTAAACAATGGAACAATGTTGAGAATGATCTTAAAATAAAGGAGTAAGTTACGAAGAATAAGAAGAAGAAAAAGAAAAATCTAGCAATTGTCAAGCTCGATGATCTAGGAGATACATACATAAACATTAAAGCTAAATGAGCTTATGGTATAGGTAGCGACTAAAAAATACTCTCTTATGGTATAATACTAATGAGAGTATTTTTTGATCGCTACCATACCCAAAGCCTCTTGTTATTGGCTTCCAAAATATTTTTCCACGAAACATAGGCGCTAATTGTTATATCAAACTTGAAATTATAAAGGCTTTGACAAAAAAAACTTGAAAATAAAAGGAGTTCACATCTCGAGGATAATCATATTACATTAGATTGAACTTTCCTTGAGCTATATGTTGCTTTCTTCTTGTTATAGTTTTCATAGAAACTTATTCATTAATATGTGGTTTGTGTTTGTCGTTTGTTTACATGTCATGCATTTTTAAACTAATAAACGAACTTTATTTTGTTAATTTCTTTACTCTACATCAGTTTTAAGCTCTTAAAGCAATTGAAGTGACTAGAAAGATTCTTGTGATCAACTACAAACCAAGGGTATAACAAAGACACTATCCTCTCCTTCAATAGTTGATAACTCTTGATGACTATATCGTTTGCATAGGTTCTCCACATCGAGTTCAACAAATAACTCCTTTCGAAAATGAGTAATTAAGACATTTTTGTATTTTGTATAGATGACTACTTTTGAAAATGAGACATTCATTCCACCTCATCAAACACAACACGTCATACATCCACATCATCATCAATAGCTCATTTTTAAAAGGAGACATACCTTACTTTTGTAATTTTAAAGTAACCCCCTATTTGATGAATAAAAAAGTAAATCTACCCTATTTTTTGAAAAAACCCCACCATACTCAATGTTTTTGGATTGCGAGCCCCCTGAATCTTCATCCATTAGAACTCCTCACAATAACTTTTCAAGAGACATGGGTTATGCTACTCAAGTACATCAACAACCATCATGGTGACCCAAATATCCAAACATGGCTAGTAATGGGGCTCTGGTATCTATGGAAAAGAAGGAAGAGAATGGTTTTCTCTAACATCGAAGAGCATATTCTTAGCACCCTAGCTCTGACCCATGATCGTTATAACGAATGGATGGAATATAAGGGTCGTATCTCCTTGCAACTTCAACAACTTGACCCTGATGCAGCGTCACACTTCTTTAAAGGTAACATTCTTTTGTGTCGATGCAGCATGAGAATCGGACACAGGGAAAACGAGATTAGGATAGGTACTATGGACGGAACAGAGTACTATTCTATTATCAGGCTGTTCCTATGTAGAATACACAATGGATATTGATTGGGCTGAAGTCATAGCGATGAACAAGGCATTTGAGACTATGGAAGTTACTTGCAAGAAGCTAGGAAACCTCTGCCTTTTCTAAAATTCAATGAATGCACTTTCGTTTGTTCAAGGATCTTCCATTACAAGTGATCATGAAAGACTAGCCCAATAAGTGAGACGAAAGTGTTTCAAACTCAGCAATCCATCATTTCACCATTTACCCCATTCTTATAGTGTCATAGCGCATGTAATGGTAAAAAAGGCTCTGAGTTTTCAATTGTCTAAGTTGTGGCATGATTGTATACGAATTGAAATTGGTCCTCTTATGATTAATATATTTGATTAACGTAGCCTTTTTACAAAAAAAAATCAATAAAAAAAGATTGAGGGTATATTGGGAAAGGTGAAAGCCACAATGGCTTCATCATGGAAAGTAAGGAATAATTTTTATTATATTAGTATAGATAATAGATTTTGAATGGAAGTGAATTTTTATTACGCAAGTGAATTCTATGATAGAAAGAATCAATTTTTATACCCCTTTTGATTAACTTTACTAGTTGATGGATACACTGGAATACCTTGTGTTAGTCATGAGAATGGGTAGAAGATCGAAATAATAATGCAAGATGAACAAGATATATTTCTAAGAATCTTAAGATACAAAGACTATTGATTAACTATTTTTATAATATATAAAGAAAATTATTGTGACACAATTGAAAGATGAAATGAGTTAGAAAGCGATGAATTCTTTAAGTTAGAAAGAATATTTTCTTCAACTTTAGTGGATAGTGAGAAGTGCTAACAAGAGTTTACATATACATAGAGATAGTCATATAGATTCCATAGGAAATGGAGCTGAGAATTTATAGTGGGAAAAATGTGAAAATGTCTATAGGAAATGGAGCTGGGACTCAAAAATCAAAAGTAAAAAAAATAATAAAGAAAAAAATAATTAGGATAAGGTAGAAAAAAACGAGAGGTGAAAAAAAATGGATGTTCTTAAACTCTTCAAAGAAAAGATTTAGCTCGAGTGCTTGACGCTAGGGTTGAGTGAAGTATTTATTTGTTTAACATATTTTAAATGATATATTCATTGATATTTTGGCAAAATTCCTATTGATGTTAATTGTGGTGCTATTATAAATTATTTTTTAAAATTAAGTTTAATCTATTATTTTGTGTTTTGAGATTCTATACTAGTCATCGTAAGCTTGATTTGTCAGTGGAGATTGAGAAATTTTATATTGTGTACTAGCCTTGGTATTGGTTGAACTTTAAGTTCTAAGGTGTATTGCATTGGATGATCGAGTTATCATTGAGGAATGGTTCATTTTTTCTAAATCATTCTATTATATCATAACTTTTGTTTAAATTTGGATAATATGTTTTCATTTGAAGATCAATTCTATTCAAAAACTTCTATTATTTAAAGTTAAGATGAATTAAATTGAAATTATGATAGAAAAAAATGAAGAGCATATGATTGAGAGTATTCCTTTGCTCGAGACAGCAAAGTGCTGAGTTTGGGGATATTTGACAAGTCAATAATTAGACATGTTTTATAGTGTAATTTAGATTGATTTTAGATATAAATGATGATATTACACTAGGTATTCTGTGTTTTGTGATTTTAGGATTTAATTAAGAAAAATGAATAAATGGGAGAAAAAGAGGAAGAAAGTCAAAACAGTAGACTAGAGAAAAGTTCCAACGATTTATCAGCGATATGAAATTACATAGGAATTGGTACCAAAATCAGCAGTAGAGAAGAGCCAACGAATATCCAGTAATGTAGGATTTACAAAGGAATTGTCAGCTGAAACGGTGAAGCACATAGAGATATTTTCAGTGATTAAATCTGCGATTTGTGAATAAAATAAGATTCACTGACAAATCGCTGAGGTTGGTGACTAGTTTTTCAAATTAATACTAATAATTTTAGTTTATGTATAATTATTATAGCTTAGGAAACTACAAATAGGACATTATGGCTTCGAAATTGAGATCTATCAAAATCTCTCATAGCCTTCTTTTCTCTTAACAAGTTTGTGAGAGTCATAAGTCAATTATTATTGAGTTTATGTTTGAAGCAACATTAGAGCTTTGTTTATTTCAATAAGAGGTATTTATTTAATTACATTTTTCGATTATATTATTGCGTTGTTTATTTCCAACATGAGTGAGTAGTTTATTAATTTAAACAAACCGTAGATATGTATGTACTTTGGATTGTTATATAGTTATAACTAAGGACTCATTTACTTAATGCTTTGAGTATATTCTTATACAACAATCATGATTTTAATAAGTAGTTTTTGCATATTGCAAGTGATGAGGTTAATATTGGGTGCATAGTTTTGCAAAATATGTATTGTGATGTATCATTCTCTGAATCTATGTCTATGATTATTGAAAATAATCTTAGAAGTAGTAACTAGGGTTAATCTATAGTGCCAAATTACCCGAGTGGATGTTCTAGGTAATTTTGTTCTAAATTATTTATTGATTGGCATATTCTGATTATTATTTGGTTTAGATTAGGAATGATTTTCATTGAGTGTCAATGCTATCGTATTTCTATTTTATTGCGTTTTATCTAATAAGTAGATTTACAATGATAAGGATATGGCTATTTTCCATTGAATATATGAAAATAGATGGTATGCTAAAGGCTATCAACCAATTATGAATTAGGATTTAATGATTCCAAGATTCCATGTGATACAATTATAACTCGGCTATGAGGTAATGTTATGTTCTAGTGTTTGAGTGAAATCCAAGTATATTACATTGCTTAGTGAGGGTTTATTTATATATATTTTTAGCTATTTATATTATATTATATTGAATTTGAATTTTGTTTAATTAAGTTTGAATTGAATTGTTTGAATTAGTTTAGTTACTTTGATTTATTAAGTTAGTAGTTATGGTTTTTAGTTATTTAGTATTTCGATTCCCATTTAATTAGATTAACTAAATTAAGAAAAAACAAAATAAAAAATACTTTCCTGAGAAGTTTGCAAAATCCCCATGGAGACGATATCTTACTTACCACTAATATTGTGCAAGCTCGACACGTGTCACATAGATAAATACATTTGAAATAAATATTTTAAATCTTCAAGTCTTCTCAGAAAATAAAGAACAATAAAGTAATAAACTAAAACAATAAAGAATGAAAATAAGCAATGGCTCCTATAGTAATGGAATTTTGATCTAAATACTCAATGGCTACTAATTTCGAAACCCTAAGGTTGTATTTATAGTGTTTTACATAGTAAACATCCCAAACTAACTCGAACTAATCATCGTTATCTAAAACCCTCGAATTCTCCTCCAGTGATTCCTCAACAATTCAAGTTTAAGTGGGATCGCATAGTAAATCCATAAAATTGAACTCCATGTTTCAACTGATTTAAGTGGTGATTCTATGTACATAGGAACTGCTGAAAAATTGCTCGGCTTGTACTCCAGTTCTTCCTTGGTTCCTTGGTGATGATTCTTTGCATACTCTTTCCACTTATTTAGTTCCTTTATAATCTTCCCTTTTTCGTTTATTTCTTCATATATTCCATTTGTTACCCGAAATAATAAAAATAAGAGAAAACCAGTGTATTTTTTGCATCTAAAATCGTCCTACAATGAACTGTAAAACATGTCTAATTATTGACTTATCATTGATTACTTTGTATTAGAAATTATAATGGGTAGAAAATCGAAATAATAGTGCAAGATAAACAAGAAAGATCTCTAAGAATCTTGTTATACAAAGATTAGTGATCAACTATTATATATATGTATTGAAAAGAGCTTGTGCCGAAATTGAGGAGGAAAATATGAAATAGCCAATAAATTTTACTAAGTTGGAAAGAATGCATCCTTGACTATAGTGAATGTGAGAAGAGCTAACAAGAGTTTTTATATAAAAAAATAAAGACCCATAGATTCCAAAGGAAATAGAGTAGGGAATCTAGTAGTGGGAAAAATGATAGAATAATTCTTATAAAAAGAATAATGGATTTCAAAGGAAATGGAGCAGGGAACCATAGGAATACTATAAAAGAAGAGAAAATGATTATATATATAATTGAAGGAGAAAGAAAGAGATATATAAAAAATGAAGGAAGTTTATGAAAAAAATATTCAAATAAAAGATTTATTTCAAGTGCTTGTAGCTAATTTGAGTGAAGTATTTCTTGTTCCAACATTCCAACAAATGAATATGAAATGATGATTATAGGTGAATAAAAGTTCTAATCGACTTTGATTATGGTGATACTTTAAATATTGTTTGAAAATGAGATTGATTTGGTGATTTTTGTTTCTTGAGATTTTATATTAGTTATCATAAGCTTGATGCTTATAAGTGGAGATTAAGAAAACGTATGTAGTGCCTTGACCTTGGGTAACTTTGAATTTTGAGGTGTATTGTACAATTAGGAGGTTGAAATGTCAAATGAAAGGGTTGTTCTTTTATTCTTTCTATTTTATTATGATTCTTATTTTTATGAAGGTAAAATGTTTTTATTTTAAAGATCATGTCTATTTGAGAATAAAAGTATATAATTATGAAATTAAAACGAGGGAAGAAATGAGAATATGATTGAGAGTATTCATTTGCTCGGGACAACAAAGTTTTGAGTTTGAGGGTATTTGATAAGTCAATAATTATACATATTTAAAAGTCCATTTAAGGATGATTTTATAAGTAAAAGACTATATTACATAAGGTTTTATCTTGTTTTTATTATTTCAGGTAATAAAAGGAATATATGAAGAAGTGAACAAAAAAAAGGGAAGATTATGAAGGAATTATTCAAGTGGAAAGAGTATGCAAAGAATCATCACCAATGAACCAAGGAAAAACTGGATTTTATACCCAACGATCTTTCAACGATTCCTAGGAACCATTCTTTATTGTTTTAGTTTATTGATTTATTGTTCATTGCTTTTAGAGAAGATTTGAGAATTTAAAGTATTTATTCCAGAGATATTTATCTATATCTTTTATTTATATTATTGCAATTTTTATTTATAATTATGAGTGAGTAGTTAGTTGATCTAAACAAAGTCCAAACATGAACTAGATCTGTTTTTCAATGTAGCTATGATTAGAAGATTATGTGCTTAATGCTTTAAACCAATCGTATTCTTTAATTCACTGATTTAATAAGTTATCATCTATTAGTTTTAATCACGATTTTTGTATTGCATGCATAGTCTAATATATGTATTGTGATATTTAGATTCATTATCCAATTTGACTAGGATTATTTGGAAGGTATGGCCATTTAGATATCTTAGGTGAATTCGAGATCTAAATCTAATGTTAAAATGACTTTTCGAAGATGTTAGATTCAATAGTTCAAATTTTTAATATAGTGTAATGTAGTTTCATTGCGCGAAGTTAACGTCTTTGTGTATTCAAAGGGGTTACCTCAATAAAATTAGAACGTGGCTTTTCCACCAGTATAAGGAGAACAAATGGTTGGCTAAAGGCTGTTTACATACTTATAATTAGAGTTTAATGATCTATGGTACTTCATAAAGTATGCTTATAACTATATTGATTGAAATAACATGTTTGGAATGCAAAACAAATTTATGTTCATTGTTCTAGATGTTTATTTATTATTGAATTGAATCTTTTTGATTGATATTGAAATTAGAATTGTGTTAGTTAAGTTAATATAATTAGTTAACTATTATTATATTATTGATTGAAATATTAAGTTTTAATTACTATTTTAATTAATTAATTAAATTAAAGTAAAAATGATAAGAAACCATTAAAAATCCTTTTTCCTAGAGAAGTTTGATAATCCATGTGGAGACGATTCCCACTTACCACTACTACAAAATATTAAAAGTATAATATAAGAGTGAAACTTATTGTACACGTCCGACATGTGTCAGCCAGTGAGGAGTTTCATGCGGAAGATGCTAGACCGTCGTTCCTGAGAGGTTCGTCGAGTAGTGACTTCAGGAAGAGAAACAATGGCAAGAACATGAGGGATCAACCGAAGAGATACAAAGATGATAGGGCTAGATCTTTAGCACCATCTAATGCAGGATCTGTTAAACAACCAATGACAAAGGGTAGTAGTCGGCCTCCACTGCCTAGGTTCAGTGAGGGACATCGACAGTCTTATGGAGGTCGTGGCAAAGGATAGAGGTCAACGCTGTCCAGATCAAGTAGTACTTTGCATAAGCGAGAAATTCGTTGCTGGGGTTGTGGGTAGCTTAAACACTTCTATGAAGATTGCCCAACAACTTATGTAGTGCATACAGTGGAGCAAAAGGAGCCGTTTCACGTTGTGGCTACACCAAATAGTCAAACCACGAGAGACCTTATTACATGTATTATTTCCATTTGTAGGCAGAGCAAGCATACATTGAAAGATTTCGGGTCTACGATTTCATTTATATTAGGACGCATAGTAGAGGTTCTAGGGTTGACACCAATTAGAGCGAATAGGTACCTTATCTTTAGTACTGCCGTGGGAGATAGATTTTACCCTAACCTATTTTTTCAGAGATGTATTGCGACGATCGAGGTTTACGATTTACCCATAGGCCTGTGAGTGTTGAGTTTGGCTCAATCTTGAGGATGGGATTGGTGGCAACATACCATGTTCATGTGGACTGTCATCGGAAGGTAGTGACTTTTTGTATATCGGGATTACCGTTATTTGAGTTTCAAGGCTTACCATAAGTCGAGAGTAGAACTAGAGGCCGAGTCATGACCTATAGTGAGATTGATGAGTTTACGAGACTATATAGGGTTTCTAATAACTAAGCCAAGATTTAGGACATTCTGATAGTTTGTGATTTTCGTGATGTATTTCATAATGAGTTGCTTGGTTTACCTCTATGGCAGGAGATAGATTTCATCATTCAAGTTTGAAAAGGTACGACACCTATCTCGAAGGCTCCATATAGGATGGTTAGACAACAATTGCAAGAACTGTAGAAACAACTTGAGGAATTGTCAAATAAAGGCTTTATACAACTAAGTATTTCACCATCGGGTGCACTGGTCTTATTTGTGAAGAAGAAAGATGGGACGTTGTGGTTATGTATCTACTATAGAGAGTTTAATAAGGCCACAATCCAGAACAAGTATTTGTTGCCAAGGATTGATAACTTGTTCGATCAGCTAGCAGGAGCACAATTCTTCTCCAAGATCGACTTGAGATCAAGGGATCATCAGTTGAGAGTCGGATATGAAGATATCAAGAAGACCGCATTTTGGATAAGATATGGGACATTTTTTACAGTGATGTCATTCGAAGTTACTAACGCTCTGACGATGTTTATAGATCTGATGCATAAGGTTTTTAGACAATACTTGGATCCGTTCGTGATAGTATTCATTGACGACATTCAAATTTATTCACAGACTAGGGAGGACCACAAAAGACACTTGATGACTGTTTTCCAAACTCTTCGTGAGCACTGATTATATGCAAAGTTTAGTAAGTGTGAGTTCTGGATGATGCAAGTCAAATTTGAGGGTCATGTGGTCGGAGTTGATGACATATCAGTAGATCCAGAGAAGGTAAGAGCGATTATAGATTGGCCTATACCATCAACACCAACAGAGGTTCAGAGTTTTTTTGGGATTGACGGGTTACTATAGGAGGTTTGTTAAGAACTTACCCAAGATAGCCGCACCATTGACAACCCTAACTTGGAAGGATGTAAGATTGGCCTGGGCAGATCAGTGTGAGGATGCCTTTAGAGAGCTCAAGAAAAGATTGGCTATTACACCACTGTTAGTATTGCCTGAAGAGGGCAAGGAGTAGACAATCTACACTGATGCCTCGGGGACAAGATTGGGCCGTGTGTTAATGCAGGAAGGAAAGGTGGTTGTCTATGCCTCAAAATAGTTGAAAGTGCATGAGAGAAACTACCCTATACATGACCTAGAGTAGGCATTAGTGGTATTTGCACTGAGGTTGTGAAGACACTCACTAATCATCAAAGATTGAAGTATTTCTTCACTCATAGTGAATTGAACATGAGACAGAGGAGGTGGCTCAAGTTACTGATGGGATATGACTTCTAAATTGATTACTACTTGGGTAAGGAGAATATTATCGCCGATGCATTGAGCAAGAGTCGAGAGATTACTAAGGCATGACCAAAGTTCAGGTTATTAGAAGTTGTAACTGTGATGAGTATGATAGAGTGTCAGGTGGACATGATAATATGCGCACAAATTGGACTCCAAAACAAGCCTATACAACGACTATTGGAGGGTCAGAGATCTGATGGTGACTTTGATAGATACCGTAGTTTAGTAAATAGTACAGATGATAGAGATTGGGTTATTACAACGCATCAAAGTCTTAGGTTTCGAGGCAATATGTAGATACCAGAAGTTATTGTGTAACGACTTGTGTCCTTAACTTGGTGATTAATGTTAATCCAAAAGTTAATTAACCTGAGTTAGACTCGTGGTTAAGCTCGGCTTGTCTCGATTAGCATGTGAGTGCAATTGTTGTGATGTATTGTGTTTGGTTGGTATGAGAAATAATTAATATAACTATAGGTAATTAATGTGAATTAATATAAAACTTATAGTTGGAAAATAAATGATAAATAAATTGACTGTACGCCTCGAGTGACATGTGAATTATGAGGGATCACACGGGGAGACGTGGAAGTAATGTCTACGCTTGGGTGTATTTGTTGGCGTATGTGGCAAATGAATAAGTCATAAAATATATAGGTGTATATATATTTATATATATTGAAATATATATATATATAAGTAAAACCAATAGTTGGAAAGAAAATAATTAATAAATTGATGGGTGCCTAGTGACATGCGAGGTTGAGGGTGACACGCATGTGACATACAATAGTGTGCATGCCCGAAGGTGGTCGTAGGCGTGCATGGGTAATTTACAAGAGTGAAAATACATAGGTATATATATTTATATATAAAATGAATATATATAAATATATAAAGAACCTATAGTTTTGATTTGAATTGTTTAAAACATTGGATGACATCGAGATACACGTAGTGATGATGTCGAGGAGGTGAATGGTGCAAGATGGAGGTGTGGACATTGGTGATAAGGGTTTGTCATGCATCGAGATGCGTGCAACCACATTTCAAGAACAATCAAGGATGCAAGTGTATGAATGTGTTAAACTTGTGTCACCTTAAGGATTTTTACCTTAACCTCATGATTTTTGGATCATCCTCGAGATTCATGTATACAAATGTCGAGGAAAGTTTATATTTAAACTTCATTCCCTTAGATTTGCCTCGAGACTCTTAGGATATAAATGTCGAGAAAATCTCATATTTATCTTAAAAAAACACACCGTCTCATCTGTTATTTTGACTGTGTCAATCGAAAGATCGAAATAAAGTGATTGAACATAGAAATATCTTGAAACTGTGGAGGAAGGTGAAACAAAGGGATCTCGAAATCGAAAGTGAGTTGTTGTGTTGTTGATGTGTTGTTGGTTGTAGTTGTTATGTTTTTTGTTGTTAACAACGATGGAGATGATAAATTCTCTGTTGATTTTGCTTGTTGTTGATTGAAAATTGGTTTATACCTTATTAAAGGTCCTCCCTAATGTGCCGGGGGGTGTTTGATATTGTTGAGAATCGAACATGGGTTGCTGCCCTATTCTCTGTTCAGACGCTTGACGATGGAGCATGCTTCTTGTAGCGAGGGAAGAACACTCCCATCAAAAACTTTAAGGAGCCCAATTGGTGGAGGGTGCCCCACCAAATGTGGGAGCGCGCTCCTACCTCTGAAAATATCAATTGTGTTGTGTTTTGATTAGAATTTCATGAGGTCTTAGGGACAAACTTATAGGTTCTAAATATAGGGTATTAAACCTATATTAACCACAAATTATTTGTGATAGATTTTGGAACACCGGGAAAGATTGAATGACCCAAAAAGTTAGAAAACTGGAAACGATACCTAACTGGTAAGTATTGATTCATTTAATTATCAACTTTGCTTGGCTATATAATATATTTAGTTCATAGAGTTTATGTACTTGAATGAGAGCTATGTATACTGTGATATGTTTTCATAAAAAAGAAAAACGATATATGATATGATCAGTGAGAGCAAATCATGGAGTTGAGAATAGATCTTATAGGAAATGGGTTGGTTCACAATATATATACTAATTTCTACTTAACTAAATAGGTTGCAAGGATTACACATTCACTAATAGGGTTTAGGATAGAACCATTTGGATAGTGACAATTGGTCAAATAGCACATACGCGCAATATGCTGGTCAGGTTATGAAGTTATTGTAGCTGATGGATAATCAACCCTAGTTATATAAAATGGGGAAAAATAACAGTGTAATAGCGATTGACTATATGACTTGCATCTGTTTATCAATTGGATTATATGATTTTCATATACCCTGATAGCTATGATTGGTTCATATTTTTATTGCATTCATTTTAGATTATTATATGGATTGTTGATAGTTCTGTAAATCTGTACTTATTGAGCAAGTTAGAGCGCTCACCCTAATTAATATTTCACGATTACCGACAAGCGCTACGACTATGGGACAAAGAATTTTTAAGTGTCTTGATCTTCTCTTCGATGTAATGATTCTTCCTTTGTCAATATATTTGTATTGAATTACAATTTTGTAAGATCACAAGGGATGAGAGGTATTGTACAATGGACGTTTATTCTGGTTTTAATTTGGTTTTGTATATCGTGCATTATATCAAGAAAGTTTTTTTTTATTTTTCATTGCATTTATTATTTATTTTATGTCGATATTCGATATACAATTGTATTTATCAAGTATTGAAGGTGAGGCTGCTGGCTCTAGTTAAGTATGGCTGGTGTACCAGGGCCTAATTAGGGTTTCTGGCCCAACGATTCCTTAATTAGGATAAGGGTCATTACATATTGATCTGAGAGCAAAAATTCTACAGGAGGCACAACAATCATGTTATAGTATTCATCCTAGTATAACCAAGATGTACCAAGACATGCGTCGCATGTACTAGTGGCTAGGGATGAAGGCTGATATTGCAACATTTATTAGAAGGTTGAGATTTCTTAGCAAGTTAAGGTTGAGTACAGGAGACCTAGTGGCTTACTTCAATCGCTTCCCATCCCTCAATGGAAATGGGAACACATTGCTATGAGTATGGTTGTTGGTTTCCCTAAGACCCCGAGGGACCATAGTACTATATAGGTGATTGCTGACAGACTGACAAGGACAACACACTTCTTACCCATTAGGATTTCTGACTCCTTTAGCACCATGAGCAGGATTTATGAACGAGAGGTGGTTAGGTTGCATGGTGCACCTATTTTATTGTGTTAGATACAGATCCTCGGTATACCTTCTACCTATGGTAGAGCTAGCATGATCATTTGAGCACACGTATACACTTAAGTACTGCATTTCACCCTTAGACAGATGGGCACTCCGAGAGACTCATCCAAGTTCTGAAGGATATGTTGCGAGCTTGGATGTTAAAGTTTGGAGGCCACTGGGAAGAGTATCTTCATCTGTGCAAGTTATCATATAATAACAACTACTAGCAGAGTATTGGCATGACATCGTTTGAGGCTTTGCATGGCAGACCGTGTAGGACACCGTCTTGCTGGGGCAAAGGTAGCGGATACAGTAACAGTTGGGCCGGGTGTGTTACAAGATCATACAGAGAAACTGCAGCTGATTCGTTAGTGGCTACATGAAGCACATGATAGGCATAATATATATACTAATCTGAAACATCAAGCCATTGAGTTCTAGACGGGAGAGTTCACTTACTTGAGGCTATCACCACTGAATGGGCATTTATAGGTTTGATTTTAAAGGGAAACTTGCTTTGAGGTACATTGGGCCATTTGAGGTTGTTGAGAGGATTGGGAAAGTCGCATATAGGTTGGCATTGCCACCGCAGTTGTCTGTAATTTATGATGTATTTCATGTTTCTATGTCGAGGAGATGTGGGGAGACTAGTAGTGGTATAACGGACTGGGTATGGTTTGATTTGAGATCAAATGCGGTGTATGAGGAGCGATTGATTCAGATACTAGACCTGAAGATACAGAAGCTTAGGCGGAAGCAAATACCCCTAGTGAAAGTCAAATGGCACTTCCATGATAACCAGGAGTTCACTTAGGAGCACGAGGATTATATTCTCGAGGACTTTCCATACCTATTCTGACTTAATTACAAATTTAATTTTGAGGAAAAAAATTCAATTAATTGGGAAGAGTTGTGACATCCCGTCACCGACTAGACCGGACATAACTTGGTCCGACCGGACTAAAGGCTCGAACCAATTCAACCAGGGCAAAGTGATCGTGCTCGACGTAGTGTTGACATGTGGATAAGTATATATGTAATATATGCGTGGTGTATATTATATTATATAAATACATATGCATGAAGTAACACATTGATGGTGTGGCCTTAGGATCACCTAAAGATACACGTTGGCCGTCATGGGGAGTGCGAGTAGACTTAGGCCAAAAAAATATACAAAGCCGAATAAATTACTTCGGTGACAATGGTTGGAAATTGAAAAGTTGAGGGCCAATAGTTGAATAAATACAATGTGACCACATCAAAGTAATAGAAAGTGCCTCTAGTTGTGAATTTTATTAATCATTGATCAACCTAGTGATCTGGACAATGTGCATCTCGAGGCAAGGAGGAATGAATCAAATCAGTACATGCTTACATAAAGACCTTTGATCACCTTCGAGCACACATCCCGAGACACATCGGAGGGCCATGGAGAAGCCAATACTAGCATAAAGTTGAAGGAGATTGGTTTCATGGAGTGATGAATGAAGGAGTGCCATGTATCCCACCATCACTTTAATTAGTTAAATTGGTTACATGGAATGATGAATTGAGGAGTGCCATGTGTCTCACCATCACTAGAATTAGTAAATAAAGAGCATGATTTAAGGAGGTTAATTAATATTATTTAACCTAATTCAATAATGCAACTATATAAATCAATACAACACATTTTCTCTCATTTTCTCACCAACAACCATGAGGAAAGGAAAATTACATGTGTTGGGCATGTACAATAATTTTTCCTTTAACGTATACTTTAAATATTTTGTAGTAATGAAAATGAGAATTGTCTCCACAGGGGTTTATCAAATTTCTCTAAGAAAAAGAAATTTTAAAGGTTTTTATTATTTTTAATTTACTTTAATGAAAAACGGTAATTAAAATAACTAATAATTAACTATAATATAATGATAATCAACTAACTATATTAACTTAACTAACACAATTCAAATTCACAATCGATCAAATAGATGTTATTCAATAATAAATAAATCTATAAACAAACATCTAAAACAATGAAACATAAAATCGTTTTACATTCCAAACATGTTATTTATACCATACAATTCTGAGCATGCTTTATAAAGTATCGTAGATCATTAAACTTTAATCGTAAGTAAGTTAACAACCTTTAGCTAGCCATTTGTTCTCCTTATACCTGTGGAAAACCCACGTTCTAATTTTATTGAGCTAACCACTTTGAATACACAAATACATTAACTTCGCGCAATAAAATCGCATTACGTTTTATGAGAACATCGAACTACTAAATCTAACATCTTAGGAAAGCTACTTCAACATTAGATTCAGATCTTAAACTCACTTAGGACATCTAAACGGTGTTTGCCTTTCAAACATCCTAGTTACTACTAGAAATAGATAATGAAACCAAATATCATAATACACATTGTAGACTATGCATGAAATATAATGATCATGATTGAAATCAATAGATATTAACCTCTTAAATCAATGAATCAAAGAATAGAGCTAGTTTAAAACGTTAAGCACATAATTTTCTCATCATAACTACATTGCAAAATGGATCTAGTTCATGTTTAGACTTTATTTAGATCAACTAACTACACATTCATAATCATAAAATAGAATTGCAATAATATAAATAAAAAACATAGATAAATATCTCTAGAATAAAATACTTTAAATCTTTAAATCTTCTCTAAAAGTAAAGAACAATAAAGTAATAACTAAAATAAGAAAGAACAGCTCCTAGACAATGGAATATTGATCTAAGTACTCAAGGTAAACTAATTTCGTAACCTTAGGTTTGTATTTGTAGTATTCTAGGGTAGCAAACATCCCAAAACCACTCAAACAACTTGTTGTTATCTTAAATTATCCAAATGTAATCCAGCGATTCCTAACGATTTGTGTGTAAGTGGAATTGCTGGGAGGATCCTTAATTTTGAGGTCCCTGGTTTCACTGATTTAGCCAAGGATTATGAGTTCCTTGGAATTGCCAGTATAAAAACTTAGTTCTCCCTTGGTTCCTTGGTGATGATTCTTTGCATGTTTTTTTCCACTTGATTAATTCCTTCATAATACTCTTTTTTTCTTTCATTTCTTCATATTCTCCATTAATTATCTAAAATAATTAAAACAAGAGAAAACCTCATGTAAAATAGTCTTTTACATTTAAAATCATCATAAAATGAACTTTAAAACGTGTCTAACTATTGACTTGTCAAATACCCTCAAACTTATCACTTTTTCGTCCCGAGCAAAAGATTACTATCAATCATATTCTCTTTCCTTCCCTCATTCTGATTTCATAATTGTATACTATTAATCTTAAACATAAATGATCTTAAAAATAAAAACATATTACCTTCATAAAAATAAGAATCATAATAAAATAGAAAGATATAAAGAACAACCCCTTTATTTGACAATTCAACCTCCTAATTATGCAATACACATCATAATTCAAAGTTAAACTAATCAGCAAGGTCAAGGCACTACATATGTTTTCTTAATCTCCGCTGACAAGCATCAAGCTTACGTTAACTAATATGGAATTTCAAGATACAAAATCACTAAATCAATCTTATTTTTAAACAATACTTAAAACATCTCCACAATCAAAGTCGATAGGAACTTTTATTCACCAATAATCGTCATTTCATATTCATTTGTTGGAATAAAATGATATATTTCACTTAACTTACCTATAAGTGCTCGAGCTAAATATTTTATTTTAGGATTTTTTCATAAACTTCCTTCATTTTCTATATATATATATATATATATTTCTTTCTTCTTCAATTATATATATATATATTCATTTTCTTCTTTTTATTTTATTCATATGGTTCCCTGCTCCATTTCCTTTGGAATCCAGTATTCTTTTTATAGGAATTATTCCTCTCACATTTCCGACCACTAGATCTCATGCTCCCTTTCCTTTGGTAATTACGGGTCTCTCTATTTTTTTCATTTAAAATCTCTTGTTAGCTATTCTCACTTTCATTATAGTCATGCAATTACTCTTTCCAACTAATTAAAGTTTGTTGGCTATTTCCTATTTTTCTCCTTAATTGGGGCTTGAGTTTTTTTTTTCAATACATATCTATAAAATTTTGATCAATAATCTTTGTATAACAAGATTATGAGAAATCTTTCTTTTTCATCTTGCGCTATTGTTTCGATTTTCTACTTATTATAACGACTAACGTAAAGCAGTCAATCCCCTCTAAACTCCTCAAGTGTATATACAATCTAGGAGAAGTCAAATACTGTATTACAATTCCTTTCCATCAAAATTTTTTTATTTCATTTGCTAATAATAATATATCACTTCCATTTCTATTCAAATCATATTATATTCGTATTCCTTACTAAATAAAGTAAAATGAAATGGGAAAATATTGCCTATATTGTGGAAGATTTTTGAAAGATTTACAATATTCAACTATATTCTACTTCTTGTTTCTTTCATACTTTGCATCTTCATATTTCACTTCACCTAATACCCCTTAACTCATTACAAATTTTATCATCAAGGTTTAAAAATTAAGTTTGGTTTTCCAACAAAAATAAAATACTGCGTGATGCATAAACGAATAAAATAAATAAATAACTAACATAAGAATGAATTGAATGAATAAAGACAATTTAAACATTTCCAAACATCATTGCATAGAATTGGGACATCAAACAAAATCATTGTATCAAATTGTTAACATATCAAAGAAATAATATCAAAGTACCACATATACCACATATACCACACCATTCAAATCATAGTATTGCAAACATATATCTCTCATGAATAACATTCAAGAAAAAGATTACATAAAGAAAAATAAAAATCTAAGAACCACCATTTAGATATCGCATCTTCACCATCATAACCATGATCAGGCTGTTGAGAGTGATAGCTCGGTGCAGGATCATACAAGGTGTAGTCAACCCCCTCCATCGGGTTATCTTCCTTAAAGACTCACTTATTGGGCATCCTCAGCTGGAGTGATGGAGCATAAATCTTGGCTCCCCTACCTTAAGCTATCTTGGTCCTACATCGCTCATATCCATAGATGCTTATGGAAATCTCGTGTTGGTTCTGGAACATGAACTCTTGATGTCTCATAGTTCTCGTCAAGATTGATCCCATCATAGCCATTTTCATTTCCTCCGCATACATGCAAGTGAAGTCCTCTACAGGTGGCTCTGGGCTTTGGCTTGTCTGCTCGTTGTACACAACATTTTACATTTCATCCAAATTTCTTAGATTTTCTACCTATACGCTTTTTCTCTCCGTGGTCTCCCTCCTTTGTGTGTTGATTTTCTCTCGTTCCTCCTCCGAGTCAACATATCCCATCACCTTCTTGTTTTTCTCAATGACCTCATCATTGATGGTCTTGTTTGGGAAAAGATCTAACTTTACTCCTCTCATCTGAACTCAATCTTACTTACAAAATTTAGTATTCATCAAGGGAAAATATAGTCCTTCATTTTTCTTGGTAGTCATGAAATTCCTATCGATTCATAAATTATTATGCCAAAATCATTATACATCATCCCTTAGACTATATGGTGTAAAATAGTCGCCCCATAGTTCACTATAACGTAGTATTGTAAACTGGGCTGTAAGCTCGCTCATTTTTCTTGGTAGTCATGAAATTCCTATCGATTCATAAATTATTATGCCAACATCAATATACCTGATCGCTTAGACTATATGGTGTAAAAGAGTCACCCTATAGTTCACTATGTCGTAGTATTGTAAACTAGGCTGTAAGCTCGCGTTCAAGAAAAAACTTTAAACTTTGATTGTTTTTCTAAAATATTTGGATTGTATGTGTTTTGGATACCCATCTGAATCAAAATGTAAACATCCACCGAAATAGCTTTTAAAACGTTCCTAATTATCTTGTGGGGAAATCCGTTCCTGTTCATGTATTCAGGTTTTAGGTACTCATTGTTTTTTTTCAAATGAACTTTCGATAAAATATAATACTGATTTATTCTCTCGGGTAAGTAGTCCACTAGTCTTCCTAAAACTATGGCTAATGTTTTATTTTCATCTCCGTGCATGTTAGCAAAGAAATCTCTCACTAGTATTATACAACCCATTTCAACCATGGACCGGGCATCATTATCGGCATAGTAACCCCTAGTTAACAATCCCCACTTCCTCTTCCTTATTATGTTTAGGATCCTAGCTCCGTACTTAACTTCATTTTTAACGTTGAAACCCCTCTCTGGTATAATCTTTCTATTTTTGCTAATGTCGCTTTTCATCTTAGCAAAAGTTTTTGCATTAGTGAGATTATGGGCATGGAAATAAATAATCGGTGTCTCCTCAATCTCTTTTACCTCTGATTCATAGTAAACGTTAAAGGTGGATAAGGTTCTCCAGGTGCTTTAGTTCAGGGGTTATTCACATAAATCCCTATTGGCCTAATTGGTTTGGATGGAGCTTTGAATTTTTGTTTGGGTTTCTCTACTAGTTGTGCATTTCCTTTCTCCTTTCAAGAGCTTCTACCTCTACCTCCGACCATTGTTTCACCTTTTAAAATTTACAAGTTTAAAAACTAAATAAACATGTAAATGATAGAAACAATGTTGTTAAAAATAATTTAGTAAAATTCGAGACTTTAAATCTATTTGGAAAGCTAGTTTTACATTCATCATAAATATAAAATAAAATTGGCATCGGAGTGATAATGACACTTGTCGAGCGTATAAATTTTTTTTCTTTTTATATTATATTTTAAATATTTTGTAGTAGTGATAAGTGGAAATCGTCTCCACAAGGATTTTACAAATACCTTAAGAAAATAAGATTTATTTTTTTTATATTTTAAAGTTAATAAAAACAAAATTTAAACTAATATTTTTTAAATATAAAATTAGTTTAACTAAACTTACTTTAATAACACAAATAAAAAACAATGAAATAAACACAATAATAAATAAACATCTAAACAATCTTCCTAAACAATGAAACAAAGATCCATTTTGCATCTCAAACATGTTATTCCAATTACTTAGTCATGAATATACTTTCTAAAGTATTCTAGATCATTAAACCTTAATCATAAGTAATTAAACATCCTTTAGCCAACCAACCATTTGTTCTCCTTATACAGGTGGAAAAACCACGTTCTAGTTTTATTGAGCTAACCCATTTATTTACACAAAGACATTAACTTCATAGAATAAAATCGCATATGTTTTATGAAAAATCCGAACTACTTAATCTAACATCTTCGGAAAGCCACTTCAATACTAGATTTAGGTCTTAAACTCACCTATGATATTTAAACGGTATTTGCCTTTCAAAAAATCTTAGTTACTACTTCAAATAGATAATGAATAAAAACATCACATACATATTGGTCACTATGAACATAATACTCAAATCCATGATTGTAATCCATAAATAACAATCTATAAAAATAGTGAATCAAAGAATACAATTGGTTTAAAGCATTAAGTACATATACATCCTATCGTGACTACAATGCAAAATGGATCTAGTTCATGTTGGAGTTTTGTTTAGATTAACAAACTACTCACTCATGATGATAAATAACAAAATAATTTTAGAATTAAAAGACATAATTAAAATACCTTGATAAAAATTTGAATCTTCTCCGAAAAGCAAAGCAATAAAGAATGGCCTCCACAACTAAAATGAAAATTATTAAACTAACAAAAGGCCCTAATTTCATAATCTGAGGTTTTATTTATAGTATATTAGGTAATACATATCCTAAACTGACTCAAAATCCTAGTTGTAATCCGAAATCCCCAAATTCGCACGCAACGATTCCTACCGATTTGAGTGTAAGTGAAATCGCTGGGAAAATTCATAAACTTGAACTCTCTGGTCTTTTCTTGTGTCCATCGATTTAGTCAATGATTCAGCGTGCACAAGAATTGTTGTGAATCGTTGGTTCAAAATCCCAGTTCTTCCTTGCTTCCTTGGTGTTGATTCTTCGTGCAATCTTTTCACTCAATCAATTCCTTCATTTCTTTAAATTTTATATTTATTGCTAGAAATATAAAAAACAAGAGAAAACCCCATGTAATATAGTCTTTTACATCTAAAATCATCCTAAATGTACTATAAAAGATGTATAATGGTTGACTTCTCAGATAACTAAAAGACAAACTTAGAAATTGGTTTTCTAAATATCATAAAGCAATTAGATTACAAATTGTAATCTTTTCAAAAATATAGCAACTTAAATTGAAATATACCATAACTAAACCCCCCAAACTCATTTTAAACTCGTTTTGTAAACCATTTGCAAATATTCATAAATATAGCAAAAATTCTGAAATTGTTGAACTTGTAAGTCAATTATCATTGTGATCACTATTCCTAATCTATTGGAATGAATAAAACTTTTGTGAAAGTCAATTGAATAAATTTCAACAAAACCATTTCGAAAAATATTGAAAAATTTGCAAAAATCCATTGAATCAAAAATTTGTTAAAGTGATGAGCTAGGGCTGATGTAATTACCTTCTTGAGAGTGAACCTTTCAATGTTGAAGCTCTTGAACTCTAGATCGTCCCTCCAAGCTTTTAGTTGAAATTTCTTAAAACCTTAGTTTGGCTCAAAACCTCCAAAATCAAAATTTTTGGTTTGAATGAGACTAGGTTGAGGTGGGAATCACTTAAATACTATAAGGATTGATCTTAGAATGGTTGAATCTTGGCAAGAAATTGCGATTTTGGTGAAAGGGTGTAATGGTTTGCTAATGTGAATGGTTTAGTGTTTGGGGATTTGGGGTTTTGGTTTAAAAAATCAAAAATCGTGCCCAGTGATTCCTGTGTAAGTGAAATCACAGGGAATCATTATATGAATCAATGGAATGTAAATGGTTGTTTTCATCAATTTTGAATGAAAATCTCATGTGTGCTGCTACCGATTTTGTCAACGATTCCTAGTGTTAATCTAAATCGCTAGGAATCGATGGGCTTATTTTTACTATTTGTACAATTTATCTTATAATTAACTTATTCATCATTCATAAACACTCATATTAAGCTAGAATTGACTAAAAATTTGAAAGTTTGAGCGGGACATGTATCTAACTAAATGCTTTTATTAACTAAATAAATAAATAAACATATAAGCAAGCAAATAAATAATACGACTTGAATAAAGGCCATATAAGCAAAAACAACTCGACCACCCCTTTAATTGAAATCACCTCGGAGTTCAAATTTCAAAAATATTTTCAATATAAGAGTCAAAAAGTGAGAGAATAAAAACATACTAACTAAACTAAACAAAATTCTTAATTAAATTAAATAAACATAAAATAAACATAGAATATGGGATGCCTCCCATAGAACACTTTTGTTAATTGTCGTTGGCTCGACTTAACTCTTCTAGAATTAGTTTGGATCTCTAAATTTAAATTTAGGGTTTTCACTTTAGTGTTGTTCCAAAAAGTGTGTGCTCGACCATTAATTATCAGAGTAATTATTTTGTTCAGAATATCCATAACAGTATGAGTAGTAGCTAAGAAAGGTCGTCCTAATATTAAAGGAGGATCTTCATTGATAAAATATGGCATGACCAAAAATTCCATAGGTATGGTGTTGTTGCCACTTGAACTGGCACATTCGCGACCATTCCTATTGGTTGAATTGAAGTTCCATCCGGTAAAGAAAATCATTTAGAAGCAAGTGATTTCCACTCCAATTGACTATGTAAAAAGAAGTGTATGAGCATGAGATTTGCTAGAGTTCATATCACACTGAGCTTTGAAGTACCAAACCCATTTGATTTTAATGTGTAAGTGTATGCATCCGAGATCATTAAACTTTATAGGATTCAAGTTCAGCCTTTTCTTTTTCTTATTATATTCGGATCTTGAAATTTTCATCTTATTAATGATTTTTTCATTCTCCGGTTGCTTAACTCTCCATTCTTATGTTACTTTCTTTACTTTTGAAGTGTCTTCAATTGATTCTTTCTTTTGAATCTCTTTATCAGTTTCCATTTTTACCACATTAATTGCGTAAATTTCAGCGTTAAAGTTATCATAATAGTTTAAATCTAAATTAAAATTCATTATCATCTATTTCATTTTCAAATAACTCATCATATTCTTCATAAGTTTCATAGTTATGTTCATTATTAATTTGAATTTAACAATTTTATCTTCAAATTCCATTGACATTGTTTCGTCAGAGCTATCTAACTTAGTTATAGACGTTTTTAGAAAAGGTTTACCTAATAGTATATGCAAAGGATTAGGTGATGTTGAATCTCCCATTTTCATGACATAAAAATCAGTTGGAAATACTAATTAAATCGTGTACTTGTTCTAGGATGTTTTCTAATAATTCATATGATTTCATAATGTTATTGTTTGCTACAGTAAGGTTAATAGGCGTATTAGTTAATGATCCTATTTTAAATGATAAATTAAGTTTTAAGTGACATAACATTAATTGATGCTCCAAGATCACATATAGCAAATTCAATAGAAGAATTGCCTATTGTGATTGGCATGACAAACATTCCTGTGTCGGAACATTTCTCAGGCATTCCCTTTAAGGATGATGCTTTTTTTTTCGTTCTAAGTTTGCATTAATTTTTAATTTCTTAAATGATGTAGATATGTCTTCTTTAGGTTCTTCCTCCCTAACATTTGCTAATCATTATATAAAGGTAGAGTTAGAATGCATATCTTCATTCAACTTATAAATATCATTTACTTTCTCTTTGTTAACTAATTCAAAATTTTGTAAAGATTTTTTGTAGGCTTCCAATTTGGCTAAATACCATAAGTATAGCCTTTTGGGAAAAGTTGTATATTTTAATTGTTCGATCATCCATTCCCTAGTAGGAATGTCATTTTCCATAATTTCTTCTTCTTATTTTTCTATTGTCTTATGTATTTTAGTTTTCTTTTTACGTTTATTTTTGGCATCTTTTCTTGCGTATTCGTTTATTTTCATTTTCACAAAATAAAGCATTAACTTGTGCTTTATTAGTAGTGTTCGTAGGTTGAGTAATTACTTTAGTTTGATCACTTAACTTGTTGATTTCTAAGGTCATTTGACTTAATTGATTTCTTAGCTCATTAATAGATGTATCGATTTTAATTTGTTTTTGAGAAATTTGGGTAAAGTTTTGATGAATTTAGGTCATAATGTTATGTAATATTTGTTCTAAATTTGGTTGCGTACGTTGAATAGTTTCTTGAGGTTGTTGCATTTGTGTTGGTTGTGTTGGGGCTCTTGTTCTATAAGTGGTATAATTTTGATTTTGTGGACCGAAGCTAAAATTTGAATTTGGTTTTTTGATGTAATAATTGATGTTATTATATTGGTTTATAGGAGGACCTGAATATTGGTTCATAACCGCGTTGACTTCTTCATTGTTATCTTCTTGTAAAGTAGGACACGCATCCGAAGGATGTGCAACTTCATAACAAAATCCACATAGTTTAGCTTTATTTGATCTATCTTTTAATAATAACTTTACCATGTTAGATAATTCTTCAACTTTTTCGTTAAACTTATTAGTTGTTTTATTATTAACCTCATAAATCTTCTTTGTTGATGTATCAGTCTTTTCACCATATTGTTTAAATTGTTTGGCCATCTTATTAATAACTTCTTTTGCTAGAGTTGGTGTAACATGGAATAACAACCCGCCATATGAGTTACATAATATTCTTTGTTCAAAATGATTTAGTCCTTCATAGAAGTATTCTACTAAAGCTCTTTAGGTGTATCCATGTTGTGGACAAGATGAAATTAATCTTCGAGATTTATCTGAAAATTCATTAAAATTTTCATCATCTTTTATTTTCACAACAATGATTTGTCTTCCATAAGTACTAATTTTTCTTAAGGCATATATTGATCTAGAAAATCTTCTAACATTTGTGCCCATTTGGTTATCGAATCATAAGGAAAATAAAACAACCAATCTTGTGCTTGATCTTTCAATACAAAAGGAAAACCTTTAAGTTTGACTTGTTCTAATGTGCAGTCTTTAGGTTTCATCCTATTGACTTTGTGTTGATATTCCATCATAAAATTTTGTGGGTCTTCATTGTCCTTACCATAGAAGTTAGGTGGAGCACTAATGAATCTAGATCTAAGTTCAAATTTGGGAAATCCTGCAGGATAGGTAATACACATTGGTTCATAAGTAGTGACATTTTGATTAGCTTGCATAAAAGTAAGTTCTCTATTAACATTGTTATTGTTAATATTAAAGTTATTATTGGCTTCCAGTGTGGTAGGTTAGTATTCTCTACGTTGTAGTTGTCTTAAGTTAAGATTAATTGTTTTATATACCTCAAGATCAAACGGATGTAAGGATCTCATGGAATTAGAATGACGAAATGGATAAACTATTCAACATCTAAAACTCATAAGAAATTGTGTTTAAATCCCTGGCAACTGCGCCAAAAACTAACATGTGTCGGACGATGACAATAATTTCTCCTCTATATTATACTTTAAATATTTGTAGTAATGGCAAGTAGGAATCGTCTCCATATGGATTTATCAAACTTCTCTAGGAGAAAAGGACTTTTAAAGCTTTTTATTATTTTTAGTTTACTTTAATTAAAAACAATAATTAAACTAACTCATAATTAACTATAATATAATAATAATCAACTAACTATATTAACTTAACTAACACAATTCAAATTCACAATCAATCAAATAGATGTTATTCAATAATAAATAAATCTATAAACAAATACCCAGAATAATAAAACATAAACCCGTTTTACATTCCAAACATGTTATTTATACCATACAATTATGATCATACTTTATAAAGTATCATAGATCATTAAGCTCTAATCATAAGTAAGTAAATAGGCTTTAGCCAACCATTTGTTGTCCTTACTCCGGTGAAAATCCCACGTTCTAATTTTATTGAGCTAACTCCTTTGGATACACGTAGACATTAACTTCACGTAATAAAACTGCATTACACTTTATGAGAACTTCGAACTACTAAACCTTACATCTTTGAAAAGTCACTTCAACATTAGATTTAGATCTCAGATTCATCTAGGACATCTAAATGGTGTTTGTCTTTCAAACAATCCTAGTTACTACTTTAAATAGATAATGAAACTAAATATCACAATACACATTCTAGACTATGCATGTAATACAAAGATCATGATTAAAATCAATAGATAATAGCCTATTAAATAAGTGAATCAAATAATACAATTGGCTTAATGCATTAAGCACATAATCTTCTCATCATAACTACATTGCAAAACGAATCTAGTTCATGTTCGAACTTTGTTTAGATCAACTAACTACTCACTCATAATCATAAAATAACAATGCAATAATATAAATAAAAGACAGATAAATATCTTTAGAATTAAATACTTTATTTCTTCAAGTCTTCTCCATAAGCAAAAAATAATAATTTAATAATTAAAACATAAAGAATGGCTCTTAGAGGAATGTAATATTGATCTAAGTACTCAAGGGGAACTAATTTCATAACCATAAGTTTGTATTTATAGTATTCTAGGTAGTTAACGTCTTTAACAAACTCAAACAACTCGTAGTTATCTTAAATTCTTGAAATCTACTCTAGCGATTCCTAGCAATTTGCGTGTAAGTGGAATCGCTAGGAAAATTCATAGTTTTAAGGTCCATGTTTTCACTGATTATGAGTTCCTTGAATCATTGGGAATCGCTAGTGTAAAAACTCAGTTCTCTGTTGCTTCCTAGGTGATGATTCTTTGCATACTTTTTCCACTAGATTAATTCCTTCATAATCTTCCCTTTCTCATTCATTTCTTCATATTTCATTACCTAAAATAACAAAAAAATAGAAAATCATGTGTAATAGTCTTTTACTTTTAAAATCATCCTAAAATGAACTATAAAACACGTCTAATTATTGACTTGTCAAAAGAAATGAGAGAATTTGGAAGTGAAGGCACACTGCCGGGAGGTTTTACGACATACTTATGTGCGACATTTGCTCAGCGACACCATTCTTACATATCTATGACTAGTAGGAGTTAGGTAATTTTTTCTTATAGTTAATTTGAAGAAATCTGTGTTGCATAATGTTAGCAATATGGACATATCTCTCTTGTTTGAAATCAAAATTGAGTGAATCGAATGCCATTTGAAACTTAACTTAAATTCCTTCAACTTTGTTCTACTGAACATTTATGAGATTTCGAGTTTATCCCCTCAAAATCGCTATGCAACTTTGAGCTATAAACTTGAAGTTTTAGTTAGACCAGCAATGGTATTTCAATCATATCTCTTTCATTTTAGATCCAAATGGACTGATTCCAATGCCATTTGAAAGTTAAATTTGAGATACAAAACTTTGTCCTACTGAATGTTTTTCAAAATCAAACGTTTATAGCCAAAAACGTTATGCAATATGGGTAATAAAATTGTCAGACGAGATTTGAAGATGATAAACATTCTTCGGTCTAAAAGGCATACCTCTTTCAATTTTTATCCAAATTAAGATTTATTACGTTTTCTAGAAAGCTGATTTATAGACCAATAACTTTGTTTTTAAAGTCTCTATAGATTTTATTTTCTTGATTAAAAATGGAGCACAAGTCGGGACATTAAACATTTTTGCAAGACTTAGTGAAATTCCAATGACTTAGCTATTTCTTTGAAGCTTGATGTTGATATGGGTTTTAGAAGGTCTTGTCACGCACTTTGATATGTTTTTGTAATTAATCTATGGAAAGGAAAATGACTTAGAATTCATAATAGGACTCGAGGCTGAGCAGGAGCACCGAGTCACGCTGGGACTGAGATACGATATATTATAAGTGAACACTAGACGAATATACACTTTTATTACGCAAGTATTATCCTTGAATTATACGGTATTGAATCATACTATACATGTGGTAGACATGATGGACTTTAGGGGCCAACTCTGATAGTAAGTATGACTAATTTATGTATGAGAAAGCAGAGGGAGTACATGTCTAGGAACCTCCCACGTGGAGAGTAGACTCTAAAATGTACCCGTCTGGAGCATTTATTGAAGAGCTAAGAGCATCTTATCGCCGAAACTTCCTGTAGGAGCAGAGAGTGACTAACACATCCAATTGTCATAGTTAGTATTGGTCTCTTATGACAAACCATAGAAACTCATTCGGTGTGAGTCATCGTTAGGCAGATGGTGTAGGCTAGGTCAGTTGCATTAAGGGAGTTCACAGGAATTCCCCATGAGGATGTTTAGACTTATAGCATGTTCACTTCATTCTACCTTGCTATATATTTCCTTTCCTTTACTTTTATGCGATGAACTTATATATTCTCAAGCTGTTCACTTATTGAGTCACTTTTCCGTGGGACTAGACCCGTATTGTAGTGATAGAGGAAAGGGCATGGCTCGAGACTGATGCACAAAGACTCTAATGGCCCTAATTAATTAAACTAGGATTAGAGCTAATCTCACGGATCAACGATCATAATTTAGGCCTTATTGGAAAACTTGGTTTACTCATACACGAGAATCAAGCGTACATGTTATTTATGAGTGATGTTTGCCTATATTTGAGGCTATGTTGTTGTTGTTGTTGTTGTTGTTGTTGTTTGCCTATATTGCGATGTTTAAAATTATTATTTATCATATTGCATAACATGTATGTTATATTGTCGTCGGGTGAGATGTGTGATGGGTGTTTACCTCAAGATGCGCGCATGTAAGCGCGGGCATAACGTGTCGGGTAGTTGGGGTTAGTGGGACCACTAATGTGTCAACAATGAAATGAAATACACTAAGCACATAAATTTAAGTTTCTAAGTTTGTAGATTTAATTGATATAGATTAATGGGACTATAGTTTGGACAAACAATTTAGAGACCATTGATTTGTATGGAGATAATGAAGATGTGTAGGAATCCTAGGCTAAATAGTAACTAGTAAGTGGAGACATGCATTCATCATGAGGGACAAATGACATTAAGTAAGGACACATTTCCTAGTAATTAACTTAGTCAAATTAAGGATTTGCTTTATTAATCAAGTTGCTAATTTAAGTATATAAAACGTAAACTTTGGTTTTCACGAAAACAAGAGAAGAAAATTCAAAATTTTTGAGAGTAAAGAGAGCTAGAATGTGCTAAGTTTTTAGGACTTTAAGAGTACCTGTGCTTGAAGGATCAAACAACATAAGATTAAAAATAGGTATCAACTTCTACTCCTCATTCGTTTCGATTTCGATAAAAAATTTTCCATGCATGAAAAAGAAGTGTTGAAGGATTTTGGCTTGCTTATTTCATGTTTTGAAGATGAATCGTATAAATGTCATATAACTTTGGTTTCAAAAGAATTAAGCCAAACTTGTTAGTAGAACCAATTATATGCATGAAAAATTAGCCAAATTTTGAAAGAGCATAACTCCCTTGATATTTATCTGATTAGGCTGATGTTTAAGTATATAGTTTTTGGATATGATAGATGATTTTTGACCAAAAATTACGATTTTTGGAGCTATATTTTGGGAGAAATAATTTTTACAATCTTACTGGCTAGATTTGTTTTAAATTTGAGCTATTTTGGTAGAATTGTGATATCTTTTTCGTTTTAAATCGGAATTCCGCAAACTGAATCTTTTCAGAAAGCTAAGACATAGACCAACAACATTTTTCCTATAAGAATTCTTTAAGATTCGAACATTTTCATGCACTAAAATGCGCTATTACACAAAATCAAAATTGAAGCTTTATTTAGCAATTAGGGGCTGATTTGAGAAGATCAACTTAAAACCCATTCAAAAAACTTAAATACAAAATAAACACGCTTAATTGACTTTAGGGGACTGAGGGAATATAACTCGGGTACCGGGAGCGAGTCAGGGTCAAATTTGGAAGACTTGGGACGTGCGAGTGCATATTTGAGGTGCATAAAATCTATTGGGATGCTTCATATAACTCATGGTGTGGTTTTATCAATATCAGATTACATGTGTGACTCCAGGTGGGCATACATGGTTTTTCACTCTATATTCAGTTGCGTTTATATTGGTTATGGCTAAATTACTTGCACGGGTTGCTTGTTTTCAATGCTCATGTCGACGATAGTAGAATGTATCTATGACCGTCAAGAGGGATTTAAGATGTAAGTTCAAGACTCGGCATTAATGAAGAAATGAAGATGAAAGTTCAAACCGCAATTTGTAATTTCAATGTAAGGTATACAAATTCTTTCACGCAAGCCAAATGCATTAGTCCATGCATATCAAGTTTCTTAAACCATTCTTCAAAAGTTATAAGTTTACTTCAAGTTTCAAAGTGGAATTTAAACACATAACTAGGACTATGAGTTTAAACAATGTGAAACTTTGTGTGGATGGTCATTTGCATATTACGAGATCATTGTAAATGTTTTCGAAAAAGAAAAACTCGTTTTTGAAAGGTCTTCGAAAAGAAAACTCGTAAATTTGCGAAAAAGCCCCTAATACATTATGAAATCGTGAATTTCCGTTTCGGATTTGTAAAAATATCCGGACCACCCAATTAGGCTTAATGACTCATAATAAACGTGTATAACATGTTATATAAGGGTTGGTTTGGTCCCGGACGAGTTTAAGGGTCGCTAACACAAAGGGACAAAATAATTGTTTTGAGGTCCCTGCGGTTAGCGCGCTAATGATTTCATTAGCGCGCTAAGTGCGCGTTAGCGCGCTATGTCTCGGCGATTAGCGCGCTAATTGCATATCTGACGCCTTTTTTCTACAAATGAAAACACACTTTAATTTGAATTCTTGATCTATTTTGGACCCTTGGATCCCTAGAACGGTCATAAACTGTCAAGATGGAATACCTAACACTATAAAACCACCAAGAACATGGTTTTGTCAAGAGAAGGAAGAAACACACTCAAAAACTCAAAATCTACAAAGAGAAGAACTTTGATTTTTGTGAAGAAGCAAAAGGAGATCTTTGTGGTCTGTTCTTTAGTTCTCTAATCCAAAGACTTTTGAGGCTTTAAAAGGAGTACAAGAATCTCTTCAAAGCTGATCTCTTTTGTTATCCTCTTGTTTGTAAGAAAGTCCTAGATCTAAAATCTTGCTTGTGCTTAATCTACATAGTTTTGTGTATTTGATTTGAAAATCATTTTGTTGTGTGTTTGAACACCTTCTTCTTGGGTTTTGCACTTAAATTTATTTTATCAAACCCTAAGATTGATTTGAACAAAAGTTTTGCACTTAAACTTGATTTTTGTTAAACTATTGTTCTTAGACTTGAAATCGGTTTTACACTAATATATTAAGTTTTTAAAACGATTTCACATTTGGGATTTGCAACAAAATCAGTGACATATTTGCATATTCCATTTATTCTCATACTTGCATGCATAAGAGTTGTTAGGCTCTAGGAGGCTTGCTAGTGTTTGAATTTGATACCACTTTGTGTTGTAAAGTGTATCTCATTATTTTTCAAAGCAACTTATTGTATTTGTTTGATTGTAAGACTTAGTGGAATCTAAGTCAAAGGGGAAGACCTATCGTGGTCAAATTTGGAAGACTTGGGACGTGCGAGTGCATATTTGAGGTGCATAAAATCTATTGGGATGCTTCATATAACTCATGGTGTGGTTTTATCAATATCGATTACATGTGTGATTCACTTGCATGGGCATACATGGTTTTTCACTCTATATTCATTGCATTTATATTGGTTATGGCTAAATTACTTGCACGGGTTGCTTGTTTTCAATGCTCATGTCGACGATAGTAGAATGTATCTATGACCGTCAAGAGGGATTTAAGATGTTCCCTTGACTTGAAATAACATCTAGAGAGGTTCATCTGTTAACTGTAGTTAAGGTTTAGTCACTGTAAGTCTGCGAGTATATACGTGGTTTATGTCTTGTTTTATCTATGTAGGGGCTGGTTTAGGTCGAGGCTTTCTCGTGTTATTCGATTGTTTATTCACTATTGCTTTAATTTTGAGCCTGCTTAATTTGTATGTGTTGTTTCATTACTCATTGTTGTTTTTGTACGTCGTATGCCGACTACATTCATGTGAGTATGATTTTATGTTGCCAGATGTATTACCTACATGTCTTATGGTTTTATCAGTTTTATTCATGAATATTGTGTGGACTTCTCTTGGGATTTTACTTATTAGACTCGTCATGGTATTTATTAAGTGATCGAGTGCAGATCCTTTGACAATCAAGGCATGAGAGGTATTACATGACTACCTTTGAGTTTATCTGACGCCAGCTTGTTTGTGACTTACAATATGTATATATGTATTACTTTTTGTTGGGTTTTGGGGACTTGTAGAACACTGATACGTGTATATGGATCTTTTGTTCTTTTTCGCCTGTGTTTTATACATGGTTACTTTTTTCGGGTTTTCCACTACTTAGGATTGTTAAATATGCATACAATACTTACATATTTGAAAACTTCCACTCTAAAATTTATTGTAACTTCGTAAACTAACGAACTTGCTAAATAAACTTACTAATCAATAATTGTAAAATAAATTGCTAGGTTAGAGATTATTAGAAAATGTGTAAGCAACCATTTAGGTCGCGGGACATCGTAGTTAACTAGGCCACTGTGTGATGAGGCTTGGTGACGTGTCCAACAATGTGGCGGGGCTAGTTTCGCCTCGAGATTTAAAGCCGCTACAGTTTGGTATCATAGCAATGTTGATGGAGCATAGGAAGAAGTTTTAATGGAAAGAAAATAAAACTTGACAAATAAACATTAAATGTAGAAACCTAAAGTTCCTATCTTATAATCCTAGTTGGGAAACAAACTTGAGTCAGGTAGCGATAGGGCTTATATACATATTATATTTTGATTGTATATATGTTATATACACGTATATTAAAGACAATTTGGCACATGTTAATTGATCAAGATAGACAGACGATTAGATTTGGTCAAATGTTTGGATGACTCGCGCAATGCAGTACACTATGCCGAAGCAAAATTGTTTCAGGATTACGCGTCAAATTTTTCAAGAAGGCTCGACATAAAGGAGTATTTTGACTTGTAAAACAAAACACGCACCCACCTTCAATAGAGCGATGTCAACCGAGTGGAGTATGAGGATTGAAGGGAGAGGTACAAAGGAGCGGAATGTAGACAAGTCTTATACAACAAGTACATTTTGATCAAGATTCAACTGAGGCTGAGGGAGGATTTCTTACATTTGAGACAGGGTAGCTAGATAGTGGTGTAGTATATGAAAAGGTTTCTGTACGTAGTAATTACCAGTGCTATAGTGTCGACAAGGGCTTGTACATTTTAGAAAGATCTACGACAGGGCCCTAGCGCATGGGACCTATCAGTTGACAAACGCCTACACACATCTATAGTTGCTAAGAGACTATCGGAGCTGAGCTCTAGGACGAAATGACAAAAAGATCAGGATGACAAAGAGGACAGACAGCACGGTCAAGGTCGTAGGGACGACAACCAGACATATAGAGCTTGTCTAGTACCCGCACTTCAAATGCCTCAACAAGAAAAAAATCAAGATTATAGAGGTTGCGCACATGGATCTTAGGATCAAAGTCAAGGCCAAGGGTAAGGTAATGGTCAGGTAAGACCAGGACGTAGGGATAACTGTCCGTTGAGATCGGTGAAATCTGTGGTAGTGACACTGGTGTACTCGATAGTCGGTGCACTCTTTTACTGAGTTAGGCTTGGTGAAGCCTAGCAATACGCTCAGGGTACTTAGATTGGTAATTCTAGTTAAAGTTATGCATGCATGGTTAGGTCTATTATATTGTGATATATGATAGGATAAGTCTAAAGTCATGTGGCAAGGTTTGTATTTGAGCCCAAAATGGAATCAGGTGTGATTATACTTTGGAAGGGCGAACTTAGGCTTGCCGAGGTGACGAAAGGTGGTTTACGATTACTCGGTGATAGGTAACTCGATTAAGGTATCTTGGGCACAGTATCAGGCTGAAGGGTAGGTTGCGAAGGTGTCGAGGGGCGTGGCGAATCATGATCACCTTAATGGCACGCGCTTATGTCTTAGTGCAACACTACGTCCCCTGTAATGGGTACGAGAGTAGTGAGGTGTTCAAGGGACTGTACAGTTGTACTCTAAGGATGTGAGGCGTGGTCAGGTATGTGAACCAGAGTTTCCTTAAGATCTAAATTCGAGCCTACTTGGAAAACTCATTTTATTCAGAAACCATAATCGAGGGCATATGTTATTTATGAGTGATGTTTATCTATATAGTGATAATTAAAATTATTATTTATCATATTGCATCGTATGTGTCTTATATTGTCATCGGGCAAGATGAGTTACAAGTGTTTACCTCGAGATGCGCGCATAGGCACAAACACAAGGTGTTAGGTAGCCGGGGGTTAGTGTGACCATAATGTGTCAACAATGAGACTAAATACACTAACCACATGAATTTAAGTGTCCATGTTTGTAAATTTAATTCATATGGATTAATGGGACTATAATTTGGACAAACAAATTGAAGACCATTTATTTGTATGGAGATGATGAAGAATTGTAGGAATCCAATGCTAAATAGTAACTAGTGAGTGGAGACATGCATTCTTCATTTGGGACAAGTGGCATTGAGTGAAAATAAATTTCCTAGTGATTAACTTAGTCAAATTAAGGATTTTCTTAATTAATCAAGATGCTAATCTAAGTATATAAAAGACAAAACTTTGGTTTTCATGCAAACAAGAGAAGAAAAATGTAGAATCTTTTAGGGCAAAGAGAGCTAGAATGTGCTGAATAATTGGGACTTCAAGATTATCAAGCTTGAAAGATCGAACTACATAAGATTAAACAATTGGTAACTACTTCTACTCCTCATTCGTTTCGATATCGATAAAAATGTTTCCATGCATGACCAAGAGGTGTTGAATGGTTTTGGCTCGCAGATTTCATGTTTTTCTAAAGTGGAAGATGAATCATATACATGTCATATAACTTTGGGTTCAAAAGAATTAAGCCAAACTTGTTAGTAGAACCAATTATATTCATGAAAAATTAACCAAACTTTGAAAGGGCATAGCTCCCTAAATATTAGGGGTGGGCAGCGGTTTTTGAAAAACCGCCCAAACCGACCAATCCGCACTGTTTGGTTTGGTTTTTAAAACTCGCGGTTTGGTCGCGGTTTTCATTTTGAAAAAACCTCGGTTTAACTAAACCGATGGCATTTTGGTAAATATAAACCAAAAACCCTAAAAAGCTAACCAAAAAAAAAATCCACTCCCTCACCTCTCTCATCTCCTCTCACTCCCGCTCCTCACTCCCTCACCTCTCTCCTCCTCCCCCGTCACCCTCCTCTCACTCCCGCTCCTCACTCCCGTCACTCCCGGCTACTCTCTCATCTCCCCGCCGTCTCTCTCTCTCCCCGCCGGCTCCTCTCTCTCTCGGCCCGCCGCCGCTGGAGTCGCTGGTGTTGTTCTGCGCCGACCGACCACACGCCGCACCACCCCACGCAGCCTCCGCGTCGCCGGTCCGCCATCGCTGCTGCGCGCGCGCTGGTCCGCCACTTCTGCAGCTGCCGCCGCCGATCTTGAGACGTCGCCACCGCTGCTGCCGTGCGTCGGCGGCCTTCGCCGGTGTCGCGCCGTTCGTCCGCTGCGGTGAGCTCCGCCGCGAGCCCCCTTCGCGCTTGGCTCGCTCGTCTCACTTCTTGCCGCACCCCGCCGCTCGCACTGCCGCGCTCTCGCACCAAAACCGCGAAACCAAACCAATCAAACCCCGCAAACCGCGGTTCGCTTTGGTTGCGGTTTTGGTGGTTCGCGGTTTGGTGGTGGTTTGGAAAATCACCAAACCGTAGACCCTCGGTTTGGTCGCGGTTTGGTGGTTTTCACCACCAAACCGCGGTTTGCCCGCCCCTACTAAATATTTGTCCGATTAAGCTGATCTTTAAATATGTGATTTTTGGGTACATTAGATGATTTGTGACCAAAAATTACTATTTTTTGAACTATATATTAGGAGAAATGATTTTTAAAATCTTGCTGGTTGGATTTGATTCAAATTTGAGCTGTTTTAATAGAATTATGATATCTTTTTTTTTGTTTTAAATTGAAATTTCGCGAACCAAGCCTTTTCAGAAAGCTAAGACAAAGACTTACAATGTTTTCCTATGGGAAGTTTTTTAGATTCGAAAGTTTTCATGCCCAAAAATGTGTTATAACACATGACCAAAATTGAAGTTTTATTTAGTAATTAGGGGTTGATTTGGGAAGATCAACATAAAAACCATTCAACCAATTGGAATACACAATAAACACACTTAATTGACTCCAAGGGACTTAGGGAACGTAGCTTGGGTATCGGGATCGAGTCAAGGTCCGATTCGAAAGATCGGGGAAATGCCAGAGCTTATTTGAGGTGCATAAAACCTATTAGAATGCTTCACAGAATTTATGACGTGGTTTTATGGATATCAAATTAGATTTTTGACTGTTGGTGAGCACACATGGGTTTTCACTCTAAATTTAATTTTGTATATATTTGTTGTGGCTAAATCACTTACACGGATTGCTTGTTCTTAACACTCGTGTCGATGACAGTAGAATGTATCTACGACCGTCGTCAGGGATTTAAGGTGTTCCCTTGACTTGAAATAGCATATGGAATTGTTCATCCCTTAACTTTAGTAGAGGTTTAGTCACTATAAGCCTGCGAGTATATACGTAGTTCATGTCCTATTTTATCGATGTACCGACTGGTTCAGATTGGGTTTTTCTTGTATTATTCGGTTATTTATTTACTATTGCTTTACATCCGAGCCTGCTTAATTTGTATGTGTCGTTACATTACTCACTATTGTTTTTGTATGTCGTATGCCAACTACATTCATATGAATATGACTTTTTGTTGCCAGATGTATAACTTTCATGTCTTGTATTTTTATCATTTTTATTCATGAATAATGTGTGGACTTCTCTTGGGATTTTACTCATTGAACTCGTCACCATATTTGTTGGGTGATCGAGTGTAGATCCTTTGATGAAAAGGGCAATGGAATATTTGTAACATCTCTTAACTCAATTAGGGCAATGCTCGACCTGAAACCCTAAGTAATAATACAGTCGTCCTTCATACCTGATAATCACTATATATTATATCGTATATTAAATAAATAATTGAAAGCAGCGAAAACTTATAACTTTTTTGATAAAACATAAAATATACCAAAAATCAGCATCAACCTTGGTAATAAATCATATCCAAACCCTATTTATACTGAACAATAATTCAATACAATATATAAAAGGGAAATCAATTCGCAATAGAGAAGATTATAATCTCATAATCCTCTCCATTCCTGACTCAAAGGGCATGTCGATAGCGTGAAATGTTAATTGGGGAATGAACGCTCTGACTTGCTCATAAGTTATGCTCATGAACATATCAGTTATAAACTAATATCAATGAATTAATGAATAACAATATGAATCCAAACCATATCTATTCAGGCATTCAAAATGATATAACAATAACAAACTGAATGCAAATCCAATAGGTAACATGCAACCATACTCGTGATTTGTAAATTTGCGTTTAATTACGAAGTCGTACTCACAGTCACTCGAGAATAAAACCATAAAATCGACATATGAGCCGACAAGTGATTCTTTTGGTTTATTTTAGCTTAACTGAGCGACCAACTCCAAATGGACAATGAATATTAAGGTAAATATCCGGCTGACGGAGGATAAAAAAGTGGAATCCATTTCTAGGAAAACCTTTTCCATTCATAAGGACAAAGGGCGGAATCCATTTCTCGGCATATCTTTTCAATCTTAAATATTGGTTTGCCTTATTGACCATTTTCAGAATTTTCCACATATAAAATTGTCAAATAACAACACGTTGCCCCCAATCCTAGTCCATAATGCTATATGAACTAAAAATACTAATTTACAAAGCATAATTGATAAGAATACAAGTCCCACTTACCTATGGCGAGCTTTCCTAACTTTTCCATATTATTTGAGTCTCCAAAAGAATTTTCGAGTAAATCTACATTTAAATATATTCATTTTAGTTAATTTCTGTGTTTTACGAGTCATACAGTGACTCTAAAACCCCTGGTTCAACTCCAACTTGAATATGTAATCCATTTGCTACTTTTTAGATCAACATGAACATTTCAATCTTTACGAGGTAAAAAGCTCGGTATAGTCTCAAAAGAATCCCAGATTCTTCATTTTTTATAGAAATGTACAATTTCTATTTTTTGGTCCGCAAATATAATTTTTCAAACTTATTTCCTATTTTTTTGAATTTTTCCAAAAATTCCAACTTTTTTTTATTTGAAAAAGGGTTTAGGCCTGAACTGGACCGAACCGGGTTTTGCTCAACCGAGCTGAATCGACCTGGTTCAGGGGCCCAACCCTTTCTTCTTCCTCCTTTGCTTTGTGAATCAAATGATTCCAATTTTTTTATCTCACTAGGGTTAGGTTTGGCCCAACCCCAAGACACTTTTTGGAGGGGAGACGGCTCCCTTGTTGTCTTCTTCCTCAGACAGTTCGTCTGAGACCTCCAATCCATTTTCAACGTGCCAAAAATACAACAACAACTAACATAACATCAATGACACAAACAACAACCCAACAACTCATCATGTCGATCCATAGCCTCTCCATTTCCCTCGGTTTCCCTTTTTTTTTTCGATTTTTAATCTTTTTCTTTGGTGAAATGTATTAGATAAGGTGGTCATGTTGTTTTGAGGTAAATATGACTATTCCTCAAGATTCGCATGCACGAATCTTGAGGATAATCCTATGAACATAATTTAAGTGTCATTACTTAAAGTGACACCAATTATGACACATACACATTGATTTTCCTTGTGATGTAGTTGCATGCATCTCGAGGTGTGAATACACCTTTCCAATCCAACATTCAACTCATTCACCTCCTCGACTCTAGCGTAACATGTATCTCGAGGTGAATCCAATGTATAACTTTTATTTGATTTCAACTTTAGGATTCATTTATATATTTATATATATAAACTATATATAGATACATTGTATTTTGCCCCTATAAATTCGCTGTGTGCACGATTGACTACCCTCGGGTGTGCACTATTATACATCCTACGCATGCCACCCTCGACCCCGCGTGCACTAGGCGCCCACAAATTTATTAATTATTTTCAATATATATTTATACATACACTATATATATGTATATATATACGCCTTTATTAACGTGTTTATAATTTTGTTGTACGCGCCAACGAGTACACTCGGGCGTGTACACTACCCCACAACCCATGTACGCCATCCTTGACCCACACACGATATTAGACGTCCCATAATTTTCTAATGATTTAGTTATCAGCCAATTTCTACAATTATTTCCATAAATACAAATTTTCACTCCAAATACACATAATAAAATCACGCCATTACACTGACACGTTATTCGAGACAAGCTAGCTTAACCACGAGTCTAACTCGGTTTAATAAGAATTCAAATTAACACTTATCAACTACTTAAGATAACAGGTCGTTACAGTCTCCCCAATTTAAGATAATTTCATCCTTAAAATTAAAGCAAACGTACAAGTTACCAGTAGTTCCAAAGAGAAGTGGAATTTGCTCTTCCATAATAACTCATGTTCCTAAGTTATCTTTTCATTTTCATAAAACTACTTTTTTTTCCTTAATCTGAACCTACAAAGCTCTTTCATAGATGAGACTTTCAAAAGCACAACAAAATTGTCTTTTGATCTTTACAATAATCTATGATAATTGCCTCCTCAATCGTTTTTATCTTAACCCATTTGTAATAAATCACTTAATATGCCATACCATTTCAGTCTAGTTCTTAACTATCTCATTTTTCACAAAAACTATATCTCCAATCTTAGTTTTCTACATCAATGTACAATAAGATAGAGCATATTCAGCTTTATCATCCGACGATGTAATCCACCTAATTACCTTTATTACTAGAGAGCTCACACAAAGTGATCTATTTTCTTTCGGCTTTCATAAATTTTCAAGACACAAGCTCTAAAACTTAAGTTATGAATGGACAATGAATTCTTAGGGTGATTCAAGGTTACTGATGATAAAGTTCGGAGTTTCTCTCCCGGCTAACCTTTTCCTTATCTAGGCCTAATCTGCCTTACCACATCCCTCTTCTAAGCATTTCAGATAACCTACTGACGCTAACAAAAAAACTCAAACTTTGGTCAATCTATCAATTACAACTCATACATCATTGTACTGATACAAAGATCTTACTAATCTTGTTTCATAATTTAGAATTATGTTTTTTTTATACCATCAGATATAGACAAGAATTTACTTAACCCTTCTGATTCTCAATATTCAGTCTTAACTTGATGAATAGATCTCATGTCTCTTTATGAATTTCATAACATTATTTTTTATATTAGATAACCCAAAACCTTATCGTATACCTTAATACGATATTGTACTGCCTATACAAACAATATAAAGAGATTCATGAGGTTATAAAAATAATTCTTGCCTAAAATCCTTTCTAAATTAGGATTTTCATCTCAAAATCTAATGCGTCCAACACAATTTTATTAGACAGTGTAATCTAGATTATAACTTTTAATAGCCAAATCTTGGCATATCAATTTGGCCTAATTAGACTTCTAAATCACCATATCATCCAATTAATCAAAGTTTTGGCCCAGCTCTAATCTGAGCTTCAAAGAAGAAACTTGTAATTACTTATTCCAATAAACTAATTGAAGATGTGCTTGCACATGACTTTATTCTATCATCATTATTACACATCTCTCTCAAGAGATAGTACGGTGAGGTTCCAATTTTAGTTATACTTCGTGTTCTTTTCTCTACTCAAAGTATTAATCACATCAATTGCTTTGTGTGGGTGATTTCTCAGAGTGAGTTCATTATATTCATGAATTTAGGTTTACTCACTTCATCTCTAATTTTTTTCACTCTAACTACTATAATCTTCAAACTCTCATAGCTTGAAGATCTCCAAATCACATTGCACCAACTCTTTAATTTTCATACTTCTCATTTGTCTTCTAGTGTTTCCTCTCCGATTCTCTAATTTTAGGGAAAGCTAAAAGTCTCTTCAAATCTCATTCACTTGGTTAAATCAATATTTCAAACTCTACAATGAATGAATGAACTTCCACAAACTATTCAATTGAGTGGATTCACAAATAAGTTAGGATCTACACCTATATCTAATAACCCTAAGTCTCAGCTCTAAGACTTATCTTTGCAATTCTTTCCATTCATCATTTGAAATACATTTCAAGCTTTTATTCTATAAATGGCCTTAAATTGTTTGGTACAATTACCAAAATAGTGATTTCACAATAGTTCTTCTCAACCTTAAACTATATAATAGTATAAACTACATTCTCTTACTTCATTCACGGGCTATATGAAATAAAGTATTAGGCTAAAAAATCAACATTTTCCATATTCCAAGCATAAACAAGCAATTATTGTAGTCAAACTACATTTCAATTTCCTCTCAATCCATCTTTGCATTATTTTGGCCTTATCTCAATTCCATTTTTAGGTTAATGAAACATACAACACAACAATACTACAAATCTTTGTATAAGTTGTTTGTACTATTCAATTATTTCATGATAACACTATTTTTCTGATTCTGTGTTGAATATAAGCAGTTTTCTAATTGTCTCAATCTTAGTCATGTCCATTGACTCGCTATAAGAATTCAACACATATTCGGGTGATTTACATTTGAAGCTTGGTATTTGCACTTTCAATCTTTAGTATAATTCAATTTATCGTCAAGGCTTACATAACTCTGCGATATTGTTTATGCATTTTCTATGTCTTCAATGCTTTTATATTACTATAAAAATGATTGAAGTTCAACATATAAGATAGAGTTGACTAATACCACATAATCTCCATAATCCTTCAACTCTTATATTTCATAGTGAATCTCCACTTTAAATGTAATTTCGTGATTAAGATCATTCTCCGATATCCCGACATTGATCTACACATCAATTTGGCAATCTTAAATTTCCTTTCCCTATATGTGGATGCACTACAATGTTGCTTTTTTCCTTTATCATTCTATTAGTGAGTGAAGTTAAAACACAACAACACTAATAAACTTTATCTTATTTTAACTTTACCTTTATTATGTGCGATTACACCATAACTATACTGTCAGGCTTTTTCTCATTATTTCAATATGGGCTAGCACTGTATTTGGAATCTTACGTTTCATAACAACTTATGAAGTATGAGTAATTAATGGTTACCTAACCTCAACTAGGTATCTATCATTGTTTACCACTAATTTCCTTATTGAATGAATTTTAAATCTTATTTAACTAGTTTCATTACTAGTATATATTCTACTTAAAGTGAATCATTACCTTTGAGTTTCACTAGAAATCATTCAATGTTTCCTTTATTTCTTAATGTCAATTCTCTTGACATTTATCTCAAAATCTTGGTCCAACAGAACCTTTTTCATTGACTATCATTTATCAAAGAATAACAGTAAGAATAAAGACCAATAGAGACTATTCACCAGGAGAAGAGTTTACCTTTTCTCGTTATAAGATTCCTTATGTATTTCCTTATCCTAAGTATCCTTAAGATTTAGGTTTCTAAAAACCGCAGTCCTCGATGTTTTGTTATCTTATTACATTTCCACTGTCTTTCTTTATTGTAATATCCCCGAAGTCTAGGTTCCCAAGAACCCTCACCATCTATTCATTGGATTTCAAGTTAAAGATGGGAGATAAGACCTTCAAGATAACATATAGGAAAGACATTACAGTTATATCAATCGCATATATACAATACATCATAACACATAACATAACTTAAAATTTTATCTTTCATTACCCCCAAAAAATTGATAAAACCATTTATTAAGTTATAGGTTATCGATAACGTGAGAGCCAATCTTCAAGTTAGTGAACCTAGACTTATGTTTAGTTTATAGGTTATGAATTCAGGTTCTTATATTAAACTTTATCCGAGGTATTCCTTGATTCCACTAAATATCGGAATATTGAGACCAAACTCTATAAGTCTAGGCTCTAATGTTAAACTGTATCAGAGCTATTGCTGGAAACAAGCTTTGACTTGGCTCTAATACCAACTGTAACATCCATTAACTCAATCAGGGCAATGCCCAGCTTGAAACCCTAATTAAGCCCCATTACACCAGTCATACTCAATTAGAGTAATAGTATAGTCGTTCTTCATACATGATAATCACATACACAATATATTGTATATTGAATAAATAATTTAAAATGTAGCAGAATTTAAAACTTTTTTGATAAAATAGAAAATATACTAAAAATTGGCATCAACCTCGATAATAAAATCATATCTAAACCCTTATTTATTACAAAACAATAATTCAATACAATATATAAAAATAGTAAGGAAATCAATTCGCTGTAGAGAAGACTATAAACTCATAATCTTCTCCATTCATGAGTAAAAATGCATGTCAATAACCTAAAATGTTAAAAAGAAATGAGCACTCCCACTTGCTTAGTAAGTGATGCTTGTAAATGTATCAATTATCAACTAATATCAATGAATTAACGAATAACAATATGAATCATAACCATATATATTCAGACATTGAAAATGACATAACAATAATAAACTGAATACAAATTCATTAGGTAACATGCAATCGTACTCGTGTTTTGAAGATTTGCATTTAATTACGAAGTCGTACTCTAAGTCACTCGAGCATACAACTACAAAATCCCCATGTTGGCCAATAAGGGACTCTGTCAGTTTTTTCAAGCTTGACTGAGCTACCAACCCCAAATAGGCCATGATGGTTAAGGTAAATATCCAGCTGACTGAGGATAAAAGGGCGGAATCCATTTCTAGGCAAACCTTTTCCATTTATTAGGATAAAGGGCAGAATCCATTTCCTTGCATACCTTTTCAATCCTCATTCCTAGTTCGCCTTATTGATCATTTCTGGAATTTTCCACATATAAAACAGTCAAATAACAACACGTTGCCTCAAAGTCCAGTCCATAATGCGATATGAACTAAATATACTAATTTACGAAGTATAATGGATAAGAATACAAGTCACACTTACCTGTGCTGAGCTTTCCTAACTTTTCCATATTATTGGAGTCTCCGAAAGAACTTCCAAGTAAACCTACCTTCAAATATATTCATTTTGATTAATATAGATGTTTTACGAGTCATATGATGACTTTAAAGCCCACGGTTTAGGTCCCACTCGAATCCGTAACCTATTTGCTACTTTTTAGATCAACATGACCATTTCACGCTTTACGAGGTAAAAACCCCCAGCGTAGTCTCGAAAGAATTCCGAATTCTTCATTTTTAATAGAAATCCACAATTTCTATTTATTTGGTCTGCAAATGAATTTTTATTTATTTATTTCCTATGTTCTAGAATATTTCCAAAAATCCCAACATTTTTTTATTTAGAAAAGGGTTAGGGCCTGAACCGAGCGGAACTGGCCCGATTTTGGGGCTCTACCTTCTTCTCCTTCCCATGTTTAGTGAATCAAGTGATTCCATTTTTAAATTTCACTAGGGTTGGGTTTTGCCCAACCCAAGACACTTTTAGGATGGGAGATGGCTCCCTTGGCGTCTCCTTGTTTGATTGTAGTTCGTTCGAGCCCCCCAATCCATCTACATCGTACCAACAACACAATAACAACCAACACAACAACAATGACACAAACAACAACCCAACAACTCACCATGTCGATCCATCACCTCTACCTTTCTCTTGGTTTTCTTGAGGCATGTGTTCTAGGTCAATCTACAAACATTGTTTATCTTATAATTTTAGTTAATAAAATAGAGGTTATTATTTGTTATTTTATCATAAGATATTGCATATTTACCTTATAGTAAGATCCATGGGTCTTTAAAGAAATATCCTAAATTTTCCTAGTTGATCATTATACTGGGAACTATAATTAATTAAGACTAGTGTGAATCTTAATTCATGGTCATGTGATGATCATGCGTATAGGGATACGAATTGAGATCATGAGTACTTGTTAAGGAATTAATAAGGTACTAGACCGACCTGCGATAAGAACACCACATGGATTAAGTCATAGGTGTCACTCATGATAGGTATATCATTTAGTCCTTCAACTTGAGATTACCATAGACTTCAATATTAGTAGCATGGTAATTTGATACAATTAAATGTTGTCTTTAACCAGACGATTATAGAGATTATGATTGGTTACCATGTGAATAATATGTGAAGGTGTGCAATCAAGATAAAATTTGTCACTCTCATATAGAGAGATATCAGTGGATCCCTCGATATGATAGACTGGTAATGGCCAAGTTCATTTGAATTGATACGAGCAATGTCACTTGGATGTTTTCAGCTTACCTAAAGATCGAGACTAGTACAATTGAACATTTAAGTCATGCCTTATGTTTAATTGAAGGATATTGCATGACAAAATGATATGATATATGTTATTCATTAGTTTGTATTGATTTTTATATTCGTGTTACTTGGGTAGTCATAATACATTGCTAGAGACCACTTATGACTTGTGTACCAAAGTGGTTTTCATTCACTGCCAACATCGCATGAACCTATTGCGTTGCACATAAAGAATGGCTTTACGCAATTTTAATTAGTCCAGAGTAATGAATTTTATATGATAAAACTCATGACATAAATTCCCTTACAATTTCTTATATGATAACTTATCAATAGGGGTGTATGTGTAATTTGCTTAAACTGCCTAAATACAATAGTTATATTACGAATAAGTGAAGGCTCATCTATAGATATAAATAGAAGTTGAAACCCTAAAACGAAATAAGATTTTTGTTTTTGCAATTCGTCTCTGGTTTTTTGGAGAGAAATAAAAACATTTTCTATCTTTCTTGGGGCTAGCACTCCAAATTGTGATCACCTTTCGTATGTGAATTTCTGATATAGGACGTACGCTTGAACGACTTGAAGTTCAAACAATCAGAGAAGGAAGTCAAAGATTAAGGTAAAGTTTACTTTTGTAGATCTAGTTCAATGGAACCTATTTTTAATCCTGTCGTGGTTTTTCAAAAATTGTTTTGAATTTTCTACTGCGTATAAACCCCATGACCAACAGGTTTCTCCTCCAATATCTCTTTTCAATTTTCAATCTTCTTCTCAGATGAAACATATTGGATGAGGCGGTTATGTTGTTTTGACATAAATATGACCTTTCCTCGAGATTCCCATGCAAGAATCTCGAGGACGATCCTAAGATCATAATTAAAGTGTCGCTACTTAAAGTGACATCGATTTTGCCACATGAAATTTGATTTTCCTAGTGATGTGCTTGGACGTATCTCAAGGTGTTGATACACCTCTCCAAATCCAACGTTCAACCCATTCACTTCCTTAACTCAAGCATAGCATGTATCTCGAGGTGAATCCAATGTATAAATTGTATTTGATTTAAACTTTAGGATTTATTTATATATTTATATATAAACTATAATTATAAATATGTATAGATACCTTGTATTTTGAGCCTATAAATTTGTTATGCGCGCCAATAACCATCCACTGGCATGCACACTATTATAAATCCCACGCGTATCACCCTTGAGCCTACGTGTCACTAGACGCCCACCAATTTATTAATTATGTTAAATATATATATGGATTTATTCACACATTTATAATTTCGTTGTATGCGCCAACGAGTGCACTCAGACATGCATGCTACCCCACAACCCATGTGCGTCACCCTTGACCCCCCCATATGGTATTTGACATCCCATAATTTCCTAATTATTGAAATATAAGCCAATTTCTACAATTATTTCCTTAAATACAAATTTTTATTCCAAACAAACACAATACAATCATGCCATGACACTAACATGTTATTTGAGACAAGCTAGGCTTAGCCACGAGTCAAACACGGTTTAAGTAGAATTCAGATTAATATCAATCACCTTCTTAAGGTAAAGGGTCCTTACAATATTAGGTGACTACCTCTGAGTTTAGTTGACGCCAGCTCGTGTGTGACTTACGGTATGTATATGTATTATGTTTTGTTGGGTTTTGGAGACTTATAAAACACTGATACACGTTTAAGGATCTTTTGTTTTTTTTTTCTCGCCTGCGTTATATACATGATACCTTTTTGCTGGGTTTTCGACTACTTAGGATTGTTAAATATGCATAAAATACTCACATATTCGAAGACTTTCACTGTAAAATTTATTGTAACTTTTTAAACTAAAGAACTGCTAAATAAACTTACTAATCATTAATTGTAGAATAAATGGCTAGGTTTCAGATTATTGGAAAATGTGTAAGCAACCAGTTCGGTCACAGGGCATTATAGATAAGTAGGCCACTACGTGGCGAGGCTTGATGACGTGTCAGCAACATGGCGGTGCTCATTTTTCCTCGAGATTTTAGGCTGCCACAGCGACAAGGAGAGCTTCGCCACTATCATTATTGTATGTTTTATGTGTATATCTAATTTTGTATACGTTGGTTTATACTTTTGGTTTTAGATATTCCTCGAGGAAAGAATGATTGTATATACAACTTTGGTTTTCTACTGTAGTTCCCTTTTTATTGTATATATCGCATGCACACTACTTCCGCACAGTGAAATCATGTTTTAACTGGGACCTGAATTGTTAAAGAAATTTTAAATGTTTAATGTTTTAGGAAAGTTATAATTGTTTTAATTACAGTTTAAATTTGCTAGGCTAAATTTAGGGAACGTTATTTAAAGCATAAACCGATTCTTACTTCGATTCCCTTTCCAAAGTTGGAGAATAGGGGAACGGTTCAGACTAGTTAAACTGCTGGTTCAAGGTCGAGATGTGACACTATCAATGAAAAAAACCTAATGTAGACCACCCGTCCAATATATGTTTCAAAATCTCCAATGGCCATACGTAGTTGTCCTTAGTCTCCGATGATGACATGAAAGCAAACATAACTAAGAAATTCAACTCAATTGAAGTCACCCCAATAATCTCCAATAGTGGCATCCGATACCTATTGGTCTTATATGTACAGTTTATAAGAAACAGCAAAAGGAAACATTGCACCAAGTTGATGGAGTCAGGATGTGCCCAAAATAAGTCTTTAACGACATTCGTATCGGTATCCTTCTTATCCCACGAAAAGTATTTGCTTTTCTCCAATAAGTGCAACAGTTGTTGCATTTGCATTCTCCAATTGGCTTCTCTATCTCGCTACCTTCGTTGTGTGTTAAGATTTGAGAACATTCAGTTCTAACCAAAAGATATTACGGTTGTAACTATTACCTATATAATTAGATGGTTTATAATCAAGAAAGACACACATCAAAGATTATCTCTTTTAGAAACAACATGGTATCAAAGATAGGATATGCGTAGTCTCTTGTTTTTCCTTTGTTTTGGTCGACTTCCTAGACTATTTCTTCATGGCCTGCCATGAGAAAACATACATCGTGAATCATGCCTTGGTCACCTTGTGTCGATTTTCTATCCGGAGTCCGTCGACATCAAATCCATTATTTTTCTACCCTCGTTCTATCTAAATCATGGTTAACTAGGTCACCATTGTTCGTGAACGTAACATCAGGACCTGAACATCAATGCATTAGTTCCTACCGCGTATTTGTGTCTTCTCTACCCGCTCAATCTCTAAGTCATGTTCGTGTGCGTTATCTGCCCATGTGCCTTGTGTTGCATCTGCTTTTATGATAATCTCGAGACGATCTATTCATTTGTTCGATATGTGATCATTTGCAAAATACTCTATCCGCGTGCATGTACACTTTAGATTTGCTCATCAGTCAATCCTCTACCTATATGTACTGGGCTACGACATATACATGTTTCTAGTTTGTGGGTTTTTGTTGATTAATTTCATCAAAATAAATGCTATATCTCCTTTTTGCCATTTGTTCACATGAATTTGTTCTTGTGTTGCCGCCTGCGAACTCCACTGATTTGTTTAGCAAACTCAAGTTGGTTTTGAAAAACCCATCTTGAATTTTAGGGAGGGTGTTAAGATTTTAGATCATTCAGTTCTAACCAAAAGATATTGTGGTTGTAACTATTACCTATATAAATAGGTGGATTTTACTCAAGAAATACATACAATAAAGATTATCTCTTTTAAAAATTAACATCATGTATTGTATATCATTCAAAGTGTGGAAGTTGTTTTTATCCTTTTCCTTCAATGAGTTAAGGATCTATCATCGCATCACATTACCTTTAGTTATCTACCCTACTATAACCTTCCTATCCGGATTCAATCGTCCTGCTTATGAATGTCCTTCCAAGTACTTAGCAGTCTCGTGGTTGTGTCGCCCATAGAACACAATCAAATACTATAAAAAGTTTAAATTTTCCTTGATGTAAATAAGAAAATGGCATTCGCATTTCTTGGTACCACTATGGGGCCTTCTCTTATCCTCATATTCCTCTCCTTTCTTCAACTTCAATGTTGTTTTTCAAGTTTTTCCGCTTAGGATATTCCTATACTTCGTGAAATGCCCCTATATGTACCAGACCTCTCACATGCAAGCTTGAACCTACCCTTAAGGCTAATCCCTCCTGCATCGGCTTTCCTCATAATGAAAACAAACTTCCTTTCACGAACCAATTTTTGAACCCAATTAATGGCATCCTTCCTACACTCGAAAGTTTCTTCCCGACTAAAAACACTGGTTCAGTCTTCAAATTTAGATGTAGATGACTTTTCCTGCAACAAATTACGTGTATCGTAAGTATTAATAAGGAAAAAACACTAAAAATAGAGTATCTCGGTACTACATGGGTCAAGAATTAACATGCTATATCGGTGCACTGTGTTTGATACCATTCGTCAAGTCTTAACACCCAATGGCTAGTACTTGTACCAAAGTGATCAAACATATGTTCGGTGACGTTATATTGAGACTTATTCTACGTCCGTCTCCTTGACTCGTGTCGAGTGTGTACAATAAATTTCTCATCGTTATTATACTTTTACAATTTTGCAGTAATGGTAAGTGGGATTGTCTTCACATGGATTTTGTAAATTCCTTAAGAAAAATGGTTTTATTCTTTTTATTATTAATTTAATTGAATAAAAATGAGAATTTAACCTAATACTTTCTAAATAAAAAAAATCAACTAAACTAACTAAACTAAAAAAATTCAAATTCACTAAACTCAAAGTAATTCAATTCAATAAACTACAATAATAAATAAACATATAAATAAACCTCCTAAACAATGAAACTTCAATCCATTTTACATCCAAACATGTTACTTCAATCACATAGTCATGATCATACTTTCTAAAGTATCCTAGATCATTAAACACTATTCATTAATAAACATCTTTTAGCCAGCCATTTGTTCACCTTATTCCAGTGGAAAAGCCACGTTCTAATTTTATTGAGCTAACCCATTTGAATACATAAAGACATTAACTTCACGTAATAAAACTGCATGACACTTTATGAGAACTTCGAACTACCTAGTGTAACATCATCAGAAGGCCACTTCAACATTAGATTTAGATCTCATATTTACCTAGGAAATCTAAACAATAATACATTACAAACAATCCTAGTTAGTACTTTAAATTAGATAATGAATGAAAACATCACAATACATATTGGCCTTTATGCACATAACACTTAGATTCATGATTGCAATCCGTAAATAACAATCTATAAAAATAGTAAATTAAAGAATATGATTGGTTTAAAGCATTAAGCATATATTTATCATATCATGACTACATTGCAAAATGGGATCTAGTTCATGTTTAGAGTTTTATTTAGATTAACAAACTACTCACTCATGATAACAAATGACACCATAATAGAATAATTGAAAGACATAATTAAAAATACCTTATTGATAACTTGAATCTTTAATATTCTCCAAAAGCAAATAGAAACAATTATGAGTAGTCTCCAAACTAAAGCAAAAAGTGTAACACTATCAAAATGCTCTTAATTTCACAGTCTAAGATTTATAGTTATAGTATATTAAGTAATACATATCATAAATTGACTCAAAATCTTTGTTGTAATCTAAAATCCACGAAATCATCACACGCGATTCCTCAGTGATTTAGAGTTGAATGGAATCGCTGAGTAAGTCCTTGGAATTAAAGTCCATATTTCCATCGATCTATGTAGCGATTATAGGTACATAAGAATCACTGAAAAATAGCTGGGTATAAAATCTAGTTTTTCCTTGATTCTTTGGTGATGGTTCTTTGTGCAATCTTCCCACTCGGTCAAATCATTCATTTCCTACCCTTTTTACTCCATTTCTTCATATAATCCAATTATCACCTGAAATATCAAAAATAAGAGAAAACCCCATGTAATATACTCTTTTACATCTAAAATCGTCTTAAAATATACTATGTCAAATACCCATAAACTCAACCTTTTGCTATCCCGAGCAAAGGAATACTCTCAATAGAATTGTATTTTCTTCCCTCGTTTTGATTTCATGATTATATACTCTTATCCTTGACTAGAAATGATCATTCAATAGAAACATATTACCATCATAAAATAAAAATTATGATAGAATAGAAAGATTTAAAGAATAATACCCTTTATATGAAAACTAAACCTCTAGTTATGCAACACACCTCAAAATTCAAAGTTAACCAATCACCAAGGTCAAACCACCACATAGGTTTTCTCAATCTCCACTGATAAGCATCAAGCTTACGGTAACTAATGTAAAATCTCAAGATACAAAAATCACTAAATCAATCTTATTCTCAAACTATATTTAAACTATCACCACAATCAAAGCCGATAGGAAATTTTTAATCAACAATAATTATCATTTCATTTCCATTTGTTTGAATGTTGAACAAAGAGATACTTCACTCGACTTAGCTATAAGCACTCGAGCAAAATCTTTTACTTAGAGATTTTTTCATAAACATCCTTCCATTTTCTAGATCGCTCTTTCTTTCTTTTTCTTTTTTCATATGTATATTCTTTTTCTTCATATTGTATTCCTATGTTTCCCTGCTCCATTTCCTTTGGATATCGTTAATTTATCTAGGAATGTTTCTCTTATTTTTTCCATCACTAGATTCCATGATCCATTTCTGTTGGAATCCGTGGGTCTCTCTATTTATCTTTTTTAAGATCATTTTTTTAATCTCACTTTCACTATATTTAAGGAAGCATACTTTCTAACTAAGTAAAGCTTATTGGCTATTTTATTATTTTTCTTCTCAATTATGGCATAAACTCTTTTCAATATACATATATAAATATAAAATACTTGACCAATAACTTTTGTATAACAAGATTCTTAAAATCTATCTTGTTTATCTTGCACTTTCGTTTCGATCTTCTACCCATTATAATGGTTAACACAAAGCAATCAATCCCTAAACTCCTCTAATGCGTACACAATATAGGTTAAGTCAAATAGGGTATGACAATTCTTTTCTATCATAAAATTTCTATTTTTATGGGTTATAATAATATATTACTTCTATTTAAATTCAAATTATATTCAATTCACATTTCTAACTAAATAAATGAAAATAAAGAAATGTTACCTGAATTGTGGAAAATCTGAAAAATTTTTTTGAATGAAATAAATTATACATGTCGAGTCTTCCAAACTTGGCTTTTTTATATTTCACTTCACCTACATAGCTCAAAATTCATTCCAAACCTGTCGAGTCTTCCAAATTCAGGTTATTCAACAAAATAAATATACCTCGTGAAGCATAAAAGAATTGACTATGAAACATAAATTGCTTGTCAAAATTAGATCAATAACCATCATATATAAGAGATACAAAATGGAGTAAAGCATTTATTTCTTATTGAAGGTTCAAGTGGATTTCACATTCCACACATACAAGCAAATGTATCAAAAAATTACAATGTACTCTACGCAAAAGTAAATTCATCGTCGGTCTCTTCAGCTTTGTCGTCATTCCTCGCTGCAGTAGGTTGTGAAGTGTAGCTATCAGCGACATTATAAACACCCGATGGAAATCTCAAATGCTTCGAAGGAACGTTGATGCTCCTCCTAGGATCTAGTAAACGTTCCATTTTCCTCCTTTTCGACATGGAATGGTTGCGCGCCAGAGTTCTTTCATTCTCATCTAACATCTCGTGATTCCTTCAAATTTGCTTCTCATTACGGTGAAAAGCTGAAAATTAGGATTTGAGAATCCTTATAGCTTTTGTTGTAGATGTAGAACTGCTCTCTACCACCAAATCATGTACTTCAGCCATCAAACTCGCTTCTTGCCTCGCTTTTTCTTGTGTGCTTTCGTAGATTCTATGCCTAATAGTCCAGTCTTCAATTCTTGATTTTTTTATCTTGTTGATGTCCTTCTCTTCTTCTGAATCGTTTTATCCATTGATTGTTCTCATCCTCTTAATCGTAGAATTTGTGATGGTCCACTGAGGTAGCACATCGAATTCCATCTCATGGAAACCAACTTTGGGCTTCATGCATAGCTGGGTGATTAAAATCAGGAGTGGTAAGTTGTCATGCTTCATAGTCGTCATTACATGTCTTATTCCATCATGAATTACGTATCCAATGTTGATATACCCAGTCTTCATAGCGATGTGGTAGAGTAAAATGGCTCTATGACTTTTCACTTCAAAGTGTTGAGTAGTGAGGTATAGGTAGGCATCTATGATGTAGCCCCGATATTTGGTGGTTTTCTTAAAATTGGTGGTTTTGATGAACTTTGGGTGACCATCTAGATGGAGCGAAAATCCCCGTCCGAGAATTACCTCTAAGGCTTCTGGAATTTTTTTGGATGGGTAAACTTCCTTAAGAATGTAATTTATGTTGGTATAGTCAGAATCCTGTCTAACTCTTGCATTCGGAAGTCCATAATGTATATTCAGTGCCTTGGGTGAAATATCAATCTTCTTTCCTTGAATAATCACTTCTTTATGACTTCCACTCACATACCTATTCGTGTAGAATTGGCGAACTAATTACGAGCATCCCCTATCTAATTTACTTTCATAATCCCTAAGAAGATTTTCCCACTGTCTTTCCCATATGATGCTCATGATTTTGCCTTCATATTTGTTCACATTTTGGATTTGGAGTCCTTTCTCGAGTATGATAAATTTTTTCGCATCTCGAAAGTATCTATTTTGTGTTTTGGGACTGAAAAATCTCATGGGATCATAGGGGACTTGTGTTTTTGGGTCTAGATAGTCAGAGTTCTCTCTAATACTAATGCCCGTGGGTTGAATTGACATTTGTTGACTCAGATGTTTCTTCTTGAATTTTTCTATCATAACCCCTTTTCCTTTCTATTATGCACTATTCCTACCTTTTATAAAATCTCGTCTCGTCATAATGATCAAATCACTATTATAAAACGGTAAACCAAAATCCTATATTTGATACAAAAATGAACTTAAAGCGGGCAGTTGTTGAAAATAAAATTGCTATATAGAAAACTCGAAACAATTTTGCATAAAGGAGTGGATTTTTTCAAAACTTATTTGAAAATTACGGGAGTCAAGAATATGAGATCAAATTTATTGAATGGTCTTTCAAAAACTCATAAATTACACCTTTGATTTGTAGAAAATTCAATTTCAAACATTTTGTGAACACTTTCTACTTGAGAAAACTCCAAAAATTTAAAGAATATGCTATTTGTAAAATAACGGTCATTGCCATTACGATACTTAATCTATTAGAACCAATTCATTCAATGTAACAAAAATAGGATTCACAAAACTTTTTGAAATTGATTAAGAAATTTTCAAAGATCCAACAAAAAATAGAAATTTCATCAAAATAAATATAACGCCATGTTCCTCCAAACACGGCATCGTTTGGCCTAATCCCGTCATTAAGCACTAATGTTAACTACGTAGGACTTAACAATGTATTTGTCAACCTTTTGTTTCATTTACCTCGTTATACGTGTGCAGGATAAGTATTATTCATTACTCTTTATTAAATTTTTTTTATCATTTTAATATTATCAGTAGAAGACTTAATAAAATTTGGGCAAGCATTATAGAAACACTTACTATAGAAACCAGGTAAATAGATAACCACATGAAACTAAAAAGGGAAATACATGCATCAAATGGAGAGTCTAGTCTCTCAACCCAATATACAACCCAAAATTATACAGAAATACATAAGTAATAAATACATAAAATGATCACCTATAAAAGTAGCATAAACAACACGTCGAGGGCTCAAAAGTTGTCTTCGATCTTTTCCTTCCCTCATCTGCTACTCGAAGTATCTGAACTTACCTTCACAAATTAGATGATGAGTACAGTATGTAAAAGTAAATCGTGAAGCTATTTATCCACATTTCCAAAATATACAAAGAATGGTAACTGAAAGCATTCAATAGCTATAAATAAAGAAAAGTTGAAATTGAAAAGTATGCAAGCAGTCACCAAGCTACTACAAATGATGACAAATTGAGAAGTCATGCAAATCTAGGATGAGTTAGCTGACATCCCCAAGGAATCTAACCTTGTATGTCGTGCTAGTAACATCAGCTGTGTGGAGTGCCGACATCCCTAGTGAATCTAACCATGCGAGATGCGTTATTTATAAGATAAGGAAACATCAACTGCGTGGAGTGCTAGCATCATCGGGTCCTATACCTCGTGAGCCATGCAACTCTGATAATAAGGGACTTAGACTGGTGGATTATCCTAAACCTACTTGACAATAAGTATGAGTTGTAGATTACATAAACACAAGTACTTTATGACAAGCATATTGACATGGAGGTGTACAACCACCCATAGGAAATAAACAAATCATAGCATGCTATTTGTAAAAGAAGTTCAGGAGCTTGGGAATCAACAACATTAAAGGAATCCAATGTAGAACTTAGTTAGGACAAGGAATGTCATGCGACAAGTCATTACATGATAATTATAGCCAAGGAAACCATAGACACAAAAGTATATACAAGGCATGGCATTAAGAATATAAAATCAGCAATAAAATAGTCCAAATGATTCAATATCAACTTAATAATGGAAATGAAATGGAAGAAGTGCCTTATCATGTTAACTTACATTAATGCACACAATTCCTAGATTAAACTAGCCCTCTACCGCTCCAAACTTGCGTTTCACAACTCGTAAGTCCTCTCTAAGCTCTTGAGGTTTCTTAACAAATTTAATTTAACTTGTTTTAGTTTGGTTAAATGGTTTTAAATTCTAATGTTTCACAATAAGCCCTCTTAATACTTTGTTTATGTTGAAATCTACTTTAATAAATAAATACAGTTTTGGTATAATAGTTTGTGAGTTGATTTCAATTACCAAAATGTTAAAATAATGCATTGTATTCCAAAGAGAATATCTTAGAGCTATGTCTTAGCTTTCTAGGACTATAAGGTTCGCGCAATTTTGGTAAAAAACGAGGAAGATATGGATATTTTACCACAATGACCCAAAACAGTTTTATATTTCAACAAGCAACTTTGAAAAATTCATTTTTCATAAACTAAAACTTAAAATATCATTATTTCTTTTACTGAAGCCTACAAACATACCTAAAACATCATAGTAAAAGAAAATCTCAATCCAATAAGAAATGACGGAGTTATGCTCAAAACAGTAGGACATTATCAAAACGGTGAACCCAAATATTTCATATTCAACATCTAAGTTGTAGATGATTTTTGGACAATAAAACATTTGAATTTCAAAATCTTTCAGTATGCAAAATTTGTTCCCCTTTAAGTTAGCTTTCACGTGCCACTGGAATGGGTCTATTGTGATTTAAAATGAGGAAGTTATGACCAAATTACAAAGGCTGGTTCATAACAACAACTTGCATAATTTTCATTTTTGGTTTACAACATCACGAATTTTAAAAATTCATAACTTTTTGATTTCAAAACCAAATTGAGAACTTCTTGATAGTTAAATTATCAACATGAAAAGGAGATTTCGAAAGTTTCATTGGTTTTTGGATTCAAACACACCCATATAGCTGAATTTTTAAATTAAAGAACATGAGATTTGTTACCTAGTGTGCGTAGTTATTCCTAGGACTTAAATCTCCTACTTTAGTTGATGAATTCTCCTCCAACTTGATGAATTTTCTATCATCAACCACCATTTCTAGTAGCTCTTAAGCTTTGAACTTTTATTTCAAAGTTATGTTTATTCCTTGTTAAAATCAAGCACCAAGTCTTGTTTGTATAGTTTTTAATTTTCATCTAGAGCACACACAGATCTTAATGCCCATCAATGGCTACCATTTTCTCCTAACAATTCCATTAACTCTTATCTACCAACACACATTGCTACTTAAATCTCACGAGATTCCATTCTAGTGCAAATCTCATGGAAATCATGTGGTTCATCAAATTTCCATCCAACTATAGGCATTTGTAATCAATTTATTCAATTAATTTTACTTAGGTACTTTTATATATATGGTTAATGAAATTAGTCACATAATCGACACATTTATGGTCCCACTTACTCCAGACGATCCAACATCTGGTCCCTAGACTTCTACAAGCATCCCAAGGCGTATGCTTGCATGTATAAAATATTTTATTCAAACTTTAAACCTTGTAATTGATTTGATCTCAACCATACGAAAAATAAATAATTTACTTGACCACATTAATATAAAATGTTAAATTAGAGACTAATCGTACCACTTTCTACCCGGTCCCATGCTCGCATGCATCTCGAGGCGTGTTCGTGCTCGTGTATCGAACTAATCGAACTAATCAAAGTATATAAAACATTCGGGTATAGTGTACACACATAAATTACATAAGGCATCCATCACTAAAAAATATAGTATATCTCGGTCCATGTGTCGAGTGTTGAACTGCATATTCGCTCAAAAGCTACGTCATGGGTCGGTGACCCAGATAATAGACAAATCCGCTATTAGCAATTTGGGCCATTATCTTCCCAACTAATAAAAATTTCGTCCTCAAAATTAAATTTGACTCCATCATATATTTGATCTCATAATATCGAAAATATCCCTAAAAATATAGTCACACACTAGTCGACTCTTAGTTCCTCATCATTTGAAGAATATGATTTTTTTAAATCCACTCTTATGATAACTTTCTTAGTCAAAATTTCAAATGATACTAGCCTCAAAGCACATATTTCTCGAATACGATGGGTGGATCCACCGATTACTTCAACTTGCTTTTACATATCATGGTGGGCGAGTCCATGCTGATCGACCACATATACATTATCAAAATATACAACACTCTGGTTATAATACTCATGAGAAATCTTGCAACGCATAATTTTCTTTTGAAAGTTTTATGTGTGCTTATCAGGCAACACTACTTCCATTATCTCATTAACTAATGTGATATGGACTTACTCGAGTCATTCTCATCAGTTCAGTGATCAAGTTTAACTTTCAAACCACTAGTGCGACTATTGTTATATATAAGTCAAACAATGTATGAATAATGCAATAATAAATAAATGTGTACCCTCACCAGCATCGTGTGCCGCCTTTGGGTCTTGCTCTACCTCTACGTGAGCTCTATCTTCGGCTTGTGGCTGCATTGCAGGCTGCTAATAGTCCTGAGATTGTGGACATCATCTTACCATGTGTCTAGTCTGTCCATATCTGTAGCATGCCTGCTATCTACTCGGTGCTGTCGAGGATGCCTGACTGTGAGTTGACCTATGTCTTTGTGGTGGCACGTATGGATCTCCGCTTTCATATGTCCCCATGGACTTAAGCTACAAAATCTCACAACATTCATTATGTTATCATTACCTTCTCTGCTTGTGACGGACCCAACCCTACAAATTAGGCACCGCCCGACAATAATTAACCCTCGAAAAACTAGTGCGGAGTTAATAAAGGTGTAGTAAGCCTCACAAACCGGTCTTCAATACTTAATAGTCCACATAACAGAGTATATATATGAAATCATATGTAGCGGAACTTAAATGTGACTAAAACCTAATAACAAATAAATTAAACACACAATGAGTTTTAGGTGTGGAATCTTGAATGTGAAAACCCCGTACAACATATACAATATACAAATTATAGTGACGAGGGGCAATATATATCTCTCAACCTAAATACCCATTTATAAAAATATAATAAATGTAACATTGATGCATTGAATGACTTACGTATGCCGCACATCAATGTTCTCAAGCTCGGAGATTATGCCTGTAATTGTTACAAAAAATAGAGACAATTCTAGTGAGTAAATTAAGAAATAGTAATTATGATTAAACAATAAACAAGTCTATAAATCATGCAGGAAAAAGAAAGAAACTGAAAAGAACAGTAAATTGCATGATAGACAGACTATAATGGTCAATTATAGAAACCAAGTGACTCGGAAGCAAATGATAGATGCCTAAGTGGTCTTTACACTCTACACGTGGGCTCAAAGCCACTTTATTACTGGTAAGTGTCAAATATTGCTACAACAGGACCAAGTTTGCTTCAACTGTACCTAGTCCGTTTGGCAGTGTCAACTTACTTGAGCCACAACCTGAGAAAATTCTAAAGGGAGCCATAGTCACAATCAAATGCTCAGCCGCAATGGAATCCTTGAGTCTTGTGAGGAGCTACGACACATGGTGGATGCTCCTTCAGAGGATTTATTCCTGTCTAGGAGCCACGAGCGTGACTCGGATGCTTAACCCATGAGTAAACAACGACTCAATTCAACCACTTTAGACCCTAGGTCACTCGGGAGGAAGTAGAGTAATTGTCTAACCATTTAGTTGTATACGAAAATCTATTTAAAGGTGTTTAGTTTTTTAAATTCATCAAACCATCAAATATATCTTCAATAAGTTAGTTTCATTTTGAAGATAATAGACTAAAACTCTCTTTTATGTCAAACTTGACACGTACACCGATCAGATCAATAATACTTGCTTCTAAGTTTGGAAGAGACTCAAGCAACACAATAACTTTTATTCCATCCATGAATTATTAATTTTAGGCTTAAGTTAAAAACCCTTGACACAACAACGATTCCTTCATGCGATGCAAATCAAATTTATTTCATAAATGAGAGTCAAACAAAAGATCCATATTTTAAAATCAAATCTTTAAGTCAAAATTCTATATTAAGAGGAGGTTGAGTTCATTTCTTGGATTCATATAACTACCAAGTAGAGCTTCCAAGTAGCATCGTTGATTATGCAAGGCTAGCATTAATATTAAATAGACCTTTTAAATATGCAAGCCTACTTCCATGTGCTAGTAAAACGAATTTATAATTTGTTCTCATAGGCATTTACACCTAAACCATTTCTAGTTTTGGTTAGGCTCAAACAAAGTGATTTTAAATGGTTCAACTCTACCAAACCATTACTACTTAATTTCATGAAAGTCAAAACCTCTTTCAAGATCAATTTATAAGTAGTTTAATTCAATTAGCAAAGTGTCGGTTATATCCTTAATAATACTTGCATATGATGAGGTTCATCATATAAATCTAATTACTCTTATATCCAAGTAAAATTTTACTCTTGAATATGGCAAATGAAGACAAGTTCACTTTAATGGATTATAGGAAGCACTTAGAGTGCATTCATCAAATGAACTATTTTAACTTCAAGTTTTTCTTCCTAATTATGTCCACAATCTCTACCTCACTCAAATAAAGTATTTCAAAGCATCAATGCAACTTTAGAATGAAGTCTAACCATTAGACTTTTGAATCTTCCCTTCAATAGTCTAAGTTGGAGTTAATTCATGAAGTTTAGTAAAAACCTAATTTGAGACACATTTTGTTCTATGTTCAAATGCATATTAATTCAAATCGATCAAAGCATGCTCAAAACTCGAAATGAACCTTATTTGAGTCATTTAATCAAACATATGGTGTGTATGGTCTACCTACCAACTAAATTGATTCTTAATTTAGAAAAACAACTTCAAGTTCAACAACAACTCATTCAAGGCTAATTCAAACTAAATCTAACTAACAACACTCATTGTTTCTAAACTTTATTCGGAAGGGGTAGAGGCCCTCTTGGTAATTTCATCAAACACATAGAGTTCATTATCCACCAATACCATCTACTAAGTTTAAACACATTCGAAAAACAAGTTCAAATCATCGATAAAACTCATTAAAATGCTATTCGACCAATAGAAATCCTTTTTCAAAGTTAGACACAAGAACAAGAAACAAAGCCTCTTGAATTTGTTAACTTATACCAACTAAGTCTTGTTCAAACTAAAAGTTGAGAAGGTTGGAATCTCAAAATGCCTTCAATGGAGGTTTTCAACTCCAAATCTAGTTGAGATTTAGTCATCCTAACTTCAGCTATGGAGAACTGATTCACAAGGCACCCAATCTTTGCAAATCTCCATGATTCTCTCCTATCTTCTTCGCGAACTTGCTCGCTGGAGTTGCGCCGCTATCCACCATTGATACCCCATTGAAATGATGCTGCCTTTCTGAAGCCATTGTTGTGATGACGTCCACGCGCCTATTGTGGCTGCTGTCCACGTAAGAGCCGTCACCTGCCACAAGCTCTTTGTTGGGACATGTGCTCTTGGTCAATCTTCAAACATTATTTATCTTATAATTTTAGTTAATAAAATTGAGGTTTTCATTTCCTATTTTATTATAAGTAATTGCATGTTTACCTTATAGTAAGATCCATAGGTATTTGTTGAAATATCCTAAATGTCCCTAGTCGGTTAATATACTATGAATTCTACTGAATTAATACTAGTGTGAATCTTGATTGATGGTCATGTGATGATCATGCGTATAGGGATATGAATCGAGATCATGAGTACTTGTTAGGGAATAATGTAGTGGACTAACCTATAATGATAACACCATATGAATTAAGTCAAAGGTGTTACTCATGATAGGTATATCATTTAGTCCTTCGACTTGAGATTACCATAGACTTCAATATTAGGAGCATGATAATTTGACATAATCAAGTGTTATCTTTAACTAGACGATTATAAAAGTTGTGTTTGGTTACCATGTGAATAATACGTGAATGTGTGTAATCAAGATAAAATTTGTCCTTTTTCATATAGAGAGATATATCAGTGGATCCCTCGATATGATAGACTGATAATGTCCAAGTCCATTTGAATTTATATGATCAACCTCACTTGGATATTTTCAGTCTACCTGAAGATCAAGACTAGTGCGATTGAATATTAAGGGTGACTTTCCATGCCTTATGTTTAATCAAAGGATATCGCATGACAAAAGGATATGATATATGTTATTCGTTAGGTTATATCGATTTTGATATTCATGCTACTTGTGTAGTCATAATGCCTTGCTAGAGACTGCTTATGAGTTGTGTACCAAAATGGTTTTGGTTCACAACTAATGTCACATGAACCTATTAGGTCGCACACAAAGAATGGCTTTGCGCAATTTCAATTTGTCCAGAGTAATGAATTTTATATGATAAGATTAATGACATAAAAGCCATTACAATTTGTAATATGATAACTTATTAATAGGGGCGTATATGTAATTTACTTAAACTACATAATTACAATTATGGTATTATGAAAAAGATTTTAAGTAAGGGCTTATCCACACATATAAATAGAGGTTGAAACCCTAAAACGATATAAGATTTTCGTTTTTGCAAATTTTGAGTTCTTTAGATTTTGTGAAAGAAAGAAAAACATTTTCTATCTCTCTTAAGGCTAGTACTCTAAACTATGGTCACCGTTCATGTCTGAATTTCCGATAGAGGATGAACGCTTGAATGTCTAGGAAATCGATCAATCAAAGAAGGAAATCATGGAATGAAGTATGGTTTACTTTTGTAGATCAAGTTTAATGGAACTTATTTTCAATCCTGTTGGGGTTTTTCAAAAAGTTTCTTGAATTTTTTGTTGCGTATGAACCACATAACCCGACAGTGGTATTATAGACATAGGATTGGTTCTATTAAAGGTTTGCATGTTTTCTCTGATGTATATGTGATATATGTGTGAAAACATGATCTTGATTAATGTATATATGATGTACATATAGGTTATCTGATAAATTTCATCAAGAATTGGTTTTAAAGCATGTTGTTAATTCATGTATATTGATACATACGCATGACTTGATTCAATGATAGAATTCATGTTTAGAATATTTTGATAAACAAATGTTTTAACATTTAAAAATGCAAATTTTGTATGTTGACATGGTAGTAATAATGATTTGGTTAATATGATTCTGGTGTTGAGTGAATGATTTATATTTCGTTTCTTGATTCAATTGCTCGTTTTGTATGGATAAGAATCAAAATCGATTTTTGATCATATATCTCATTACGGTTATCCGTTAGTATATTCCTATTAGATTGGAGATAAACTTATAATCGGATAAGAATTACAAATCTTATAAGATAAGTGAAATGTTTAACAAATTCGTATTGGATAAGAATTCAAAGTACCTTATATTCTAATTGGATTAGGATAAGATATTAAGTTAAAGGTGGGCCCAAATTAATTAAAAATACTTTAATTACTATTTTTCGAAATTAAAATAAGGGGCAGTTTTGGTTAATTAGATTGACTAAAATAATGGGAAATTTTAGGCGGTTTTCAATTTTTGCAATTGAAATTTGTTGTCTAAAAATAAAAATAAAAATGGGGACGCTACTCCCTGTACCCCCACCCGTGACTAGTCAGTGGAACCACTGTTCGCTGACTGGCCAGCGATACCGTCGCTAACTATTCGTAGCACGAGCAAATTCATATGATAGTCAATATTAGTAAAATCTCCTAACTTGTTTAGTGATTGTACATCCATTGTAATAAATAATATTTATCTTGTTCAATTTATGATCACTAAAACAAAAAAATCCTTATTTAAAACTTTAAGTCAAGTGTCATCCATTCTCAAACACTTGTCTAGGCTTATAAGGGTCTGCCTCCGCAGGGTGTATTATGTTATCGTAGTGAGGTAAGTTTAGTTACAGTTATTCTATTGTTTGAAATGGTCAGACTTGATAAAGCTATCAAAGGGGTTTTGGGCTTTAGGCACAAGATGAGATAAAACATGCTGAGACATAAGATGTCATAATCTCATAAAACAACTAAAAGTCACATATGATGTAATTGGTAATTAGTACTTACCTAAATAACCTAATTCAAAGTGTCTTGCCTTAACTGTCTTAGAATTAGGTGAAATATCGATTTTAGTTCCTTAAATTAACATAAAGTTTTTAGGCGAGTTTTTAATTTAGTGGGAGTTTATTCTTTTATACTAAAATGAACTTTTCCATAATCTTTGTTGTACATCTATGAAATCTTCAAATCGCACTAATCCCTTATCACTGTGATACATCCTTGAGAAGGATAATTTGTCCGGGATAAACTTTCTTGATGGGTTCATAAACTTGATAATTGTTCTTAAGCATGAATGCAAGTTGTATGTCCTAGATGATCCTATTCCTGAGGAACCACTAGCCAATGCTTTAAGAGTCGTGAAGGATGCACGTACTAAGCATTTCAATGACTCAACTGATGTTGCATGCATTATATTGGCAACCACGGTTCCTAAACTTCAGAAGAACATGGAACACATGGAAGCTTATGACATGGCTACGATGCTGAAGGAAATGTTCAAATAGTAGGCTAGGTAAGAAAGTTTCGAGATAATCAAGAACCTTCATTGTTGCAGAATTGCTGAAGGTGCATCAGTTAGTCTTCATGTTCTGAAAATGAAGGGCTACATTAACCATCTTGACAGACTTAGATTTCCTAAAAGCCAAGAGTTTGCTACGAATCTTATCCTGAATTCATTACCTGATTGTTATTCACAATTTGTGATGAACTATAACTGAATAACATGGCGAAGTCTATCTTAGAGTTGCATTTGATGCTTGAAACTGTTGAGCAGAATGTCAAGAAACCAATTGCTAATATGTTGATGGTTCAAAAAGGAAAGGCTTTGAAGAAAAAGGGAAAAAATAAGGCTAATGTTGTCAAGGCTTTTGTGACTGTTACAAAGCATGTGGAACAAGTTAAGCCTCATGTTGCTTCTACTTCATAATCCCAGAAAGAAAAGGAAAAAGAAGGAAATTATCATTTCTGCCATACGCCTAGGCATTAGTTTAGAAACTGCAAGCTTCATCTTGAAGATCTAAAGAAAAAAAGAGTATAGCAACTACTGCTTCAAGTATTTACGTTATTAAAGTTTACTTGTCAACTAGTGATTCCTGGGTATTAGATATCGGATGTGGATCTCATATTTGTATTAATGTGCAAGGTCTCACTAAAAGTAGAAAGCTAAAGAAAGGAGAAGTCATCCTACGAGTTAGAATTGGATAAAAGGTTGTTGCGTTGACTGTAGGATGCTATGAGTTAATTTTACCTAGTGGACTTGCTTTAGTTTTCAATAATTGTTATTATGTCCCTGCCTTTAGCAAAAGCATCATTTCAATTTCATGTTTGGATTTGGAAGGTTTTAATTTCATTATTGCGAATAATAAATACTCTATTTCTCGTAAAGACGTTTTCTATGCGAATGTTGATTTATGTAATGGTCTTTATATTCTAAACATGAAAAGGTCAACATATACTCCTATTCGTAATGTAAATACATAGAGATTCAAGTCAAATGACTTGAATCAAACCAACCTTTAGCATTGTCGTTTTAGCCACATAAATGAGAAACGCATTTCTAAACCTTATAATGATGTACTTTTAGATTCATTTGATTTTGAATCATATGAAACATGTGTATCTTGTTTATTAGGAAAGAGGACAAAGAGTCCCTTCACTGGACACAGTGAAAGAGCAATTGATTATTGGGTCTAATACATATTGATGTATGCAGTCCTATAAACACAATGGCTAGAGGTAGTTATCAGTACTTCATTATTTTTAACAATGATTTTAGCAGATATGGCTAAGTGTTTCTCATGAAACATAAAGGTGAATCTTTTAAAGTGTTTCAAACATTTCGAAATAAAGTGCAAAATTAACTTGGTAAAATAATTAAAGCACTTCGATCAAATCGAGGTGGTGAATATTTCAGCGAGTTTAATGATCATCTTAGAAACGGTGGGATTATCTCATAGTTAACTTCTCCAGCAACTCCACAATGGAATGGTGTTTCCGATGGGAGAAATCAGACTTTATTGGATATAGTTTAATGTATGATAAGTCATATAGATCTTCCTATTTCCTTGTGGGTTTATGCCTTAGAAACTGCTGCGTTTACACTAAATTGTGTTCCTTCTAAAGCGGTTGATAAAACACCATATGAGATGTGGTTTTGGAAAAGACCAAGTTTGTCTTTCCTTAAGATTTGGGGCTATGAAGTTTTCGTGCGATGATAAATCTTAGAAATATTATCAGCCAAGTCTACCAAGTGTGTATTTATTTGTTATCCTAAAGAAACTAGAGGATACTACTTTTATAATCCCACTGAGAACAAAGTGTTTGTTGTTCGGAATGGTGTCTTTATGAAAAAGGAGTTTATTTCAAAAGACAACAATGGGAATAAAGTAAGTAATGAAAGAGTTCAAGAACCATAAATAAACACTTAACCGCTAGTGGGAGATTAACAAAGTCTTGAACTAGTTGAGCTTCCACAAGTATCACTGGGCCCGTGGAGGTCTAATAGGGTTAGAAATCAGCCTTGGAGATTTGGATTTCTTGTTACTAATAGTAGTGAGGTGTTAATTATGGATCAAAATGAGCCTACTACCTATCAGGAGGCTGTGTCTCACCTTAATGCAGATAAATGGTTTAGTGCCATGAGTTCTGAGATGTAATCTATGTATGATAACCGAGTACGGAACCTGGTTGATTTACCTAAAGGTGGTAAGACCATTGGATGTAAATGGGTTTATAATAAAAAAACTGACAAGGATGGCAATTTTCATACTTAGAAAGCACGACTAGTGTAAAAAGGTTTTCGACAGACTCAAAATGTTGATTATAATGAGACTTTTTCTTTTGTAGCCATGCTTAAATCCATTAGAATCGTAATTGTCATAGCCGCATATTATGAATATGAGATATGGCAAATGAATGTTAAAACAACTTTTCTAAAATGGAAAGTTACTTAAGGACGTGTATATGATACAGCCTAAAGGGTTTGTTCATCCTAAGAATTCTAGGAAGGTATGCAAGCTTCAAAGATCTATTTATGGATTAAAGCAAGCTTCTAAGGGTTGGAATCTTTGTTTTGATGAAGCAACTAAGGAATTTGGTTTCAATAAAAATGAAGATGAGCATTATGTATACAAGAATGTCAGTGGGAGCATGGTTGTTTTCCTGACACTGTATGTTGATGATATATTTCTCATTGGAAATGACATCCCAATCTTGAAGAGTGTCAAGTCTTGATTAAGGAAGTGTTTCTCAATGAAGGACTCAGGAGATGCACCCTACATTCTAGGGATTAAGATCTATAAGGATAGGTCTAAAAGGCTGATAGGTCTAACTTATAGGGCTTATATGAACAAGGTACTGAATAGGTTCAGTATGCAAGACTCTAAAAGAGGGTCGTAGCAAATGTCTCATGGTAAAAGTCTCAGCAAGACTCAATGTCGGAAGACTAATGATGAGTGAGAATGCATGAATACAATTCCATATGCATCAGCTATTGGATCTATCAAGGCATGGGAGGTATTATGTGACTACCTTTGACTTTATTTGACACTAGCTCGTGTGAGACTTACAGTATGTATATATGTATTACTCTTTGTTGGGTTTTGAGGACTTGTAGAACACTGATACATGTATATGGATCTTTTGTTTTTTTGCCTGTGTTATATACATGGTATCCTTTTGCCGGGTTTTCCAGTACTTAGGATTGTTAAATATGCATACAATACATACATATTTGAAGACTTCCACTATAAAATTTATTGTAACTGCTTAAACTAACGAACTAGCTAACTAAACTTACTCATCAATAATTGTAAAATAAATGGCTAGGTTATAGATTATTGGAAAGGCTTGGTGACGTGTCCATCAATGTGGCGATGCTAGTTTTGCCTCGAGATTGAGAGCCGCTACAGTTTGGTATCATAGCAATGTCGATGGAGCATAGAAAGAAGTTTTAATGGAAAGAAAATAAAACTTGACAAATGAACATTAGATGTAGAAACCCAAAGATCCTATCCTAGAATCCTAGTTAGGAAGCAAACTTGAGTCGGGTAACAATAGGGCTTATATACGTATTATATTTTGATTGTATATATGTTATATACACGTATATTAAGGACGATTTGGCACATATTATTTGATTAAGATAGACGGACAATTAGACCTGGTCAAATTTTTGGACGACTCATGCAATGCGGTACACTATGACGAAGCAGAATTGTTTCAGGATTACGAGTCAAGTTATTCAAGAAGGCTCGATAAAAAGGAGTCTTTTTACTTGTGAAACAACACACATACACACACACCTTCAATAGAGCGATGTCAATTGAGTTCAGTACGAGGATTGAAGGGAGAGGTATAAAGGAGCAGAGTGTAGACAAGTCTTATATGATAAGTACATTTTGATCAACATTCAACTGAGGCTGAGGGAGGACTTCTTTCATTTGAGACAGGGCAACCAGACAGTGATGCAGTACATGAAAAGGTTTCACTATGCAGTAATTGCCAGCGCTATAGTGTCGACAAGGGCATGTACATTTCATAAAGATCTACGACAGGGCTCTAGTGCATGAGAACTATCAGTTGACCAACGCCGACACACATCTATAGTTGCTAAGAGACAGTCAGAGCTGAGCTCTAGGTCGAAGAGATAGAGAGATTAGGATGACAAAGAGGACAAACATCACGGTCAAGGCCGTAGGGACGATGACCAGATAGATAGAGCTTGTGTAGTACCCACATTTCAAGCGCCACAACAAGGAAAAAATCAAGATTAGAGAGGTTGAGCACAAGGATCTCTAGATCGAAGTCAGGGCCAAGGGTCAGGTAATGTTCAGGTAGGACTAGGACGTAGGGATAGCTGTCCATTGAGATTGGTGACATCTGTGGTAGCGACATCGGTGCACTCGATAGTCGGTGCACTCTTTAACCGAGTTAGGCTTATTGAAGCCTAGCAATATGCTCAGGGTACTTAGATTGGTAATTCTAGTTAAATTTATGCATGCATGGTTAGGTCTATTATATTGTGATACATGAAAGGATAACTCTAGGGTCATGTGGCAAGGTTAGTATTTGAGCCCAAAGTGGAATCGGGTGTGATTATACTTTGGAAGGGCAAACTTGGGCTTGCCGAGGCAACGAGAGGTGGTTTACGGTTACCTAGTGATAGGTAACTTGATTAGGGTGTCTTGGGCACGATATCAGGCTGAAGGTTAGGTTGTGGAGGTGTCGAGAGGCATGACGAGTCATGATCACCTCAATGGCACGCGCTTATGTCTCAGTGCAACACTACGTCCCCTGTAATGGGTATGAGAGTAGAAAGGTGTTCAAGGGACTGTACACTAGTACTATCAGGATGTAAGGCATGGTCACATAAGGATAAGGTAGGTGAACTAGAGTTTCCTTGAAATATAAATTCGAGCCTACTTGGAAAACTCATTTTATTCAGACACGAGAATCGAGGGCGTACGTTATTTATGAATGATGTTTGTCTACATAATGAAGTTTAAAATTATTATTTATCATATTGCATCGCATGTGTGTTATATTGTCGTCGAACGAGATGTGTTACAGGTGTTTACCTCGAGATGCGCGCATAGGCACGGGCACAAGGTGTTAGGTAGTCAGGGGTTAGTGTGACCACTAATATGTCAACAATGAGACTAAATACACTAACCACATGAATTTAAGTGTCCAAGTTTGTAAATTTAATTGATATTGATTAATGGGACTATAGTTTGGACAAACAAATTGAAGACCATTTATTTGTATGGAGATGATGAAAAATTGTAGGAATCCTATGCTAAATAGTAACTAGTGAGTGGAGACATGCATTCTTCATTTGGGACAAGTGCCATTGAGTGAGAATATATTTACTAGTAATTAAATTAGTCAAATTAAGGATTTGCTTAATTAATCAAGATGCTAATCTAAGTATATAAAAGACAAAACTTTGGTTTTCATGCAAACAAGAGAAAAAAAATGTAGAATTTTTTAGAGCAAAGAGAGCTAGAATGTGCTGAATTTTTGGGACTTCAAAAGTATCAAGCTTGAAGGATCAAACTACATAAGATTAAACAATAGGTAACAACTTCTACTCCTCATTCATTTCGATATGGATAAAAATGTTTCCATGCATGATTGAGAGGTGTTGAATGGTTTTGGCTCGCAGATTTCATGTTTTTCTAAAGTGGAAGATGAATTATATGCATGTCATGTAACTTTGGTTTCAAAACAATTAAGCCAAACTTTTTAGTAGAACCAATTATGTTTATGAAAAATTAACCAAACTTTGAAAGGGCATAAATCCCTAAATATTTATTCGATTGAGCTGATCTTTAAATATGTAGTTTTTGGCTATGTTAGATGATTTGTGACCAAAAATCACTATTTTTTGAATATATATATTGGGAGATATGATTTTTAAAATCTTGCTGGTTGTATTTGATTCAAATTTTAGTTGTTTTAGTAGAATTACAATATCTTTTTTTGTTTTAGATTGAAATTTCGCGAACCAAACCTTTTCAGAAAGCAAAGACAGAAACCTAAACGTTTTCCAATGGGAAGTTTTTTAGATTTGAAAGTTTTCATGCCCAAAAATGCGTAATAACACATGACCAAAATTGAAATTTTATTTAGTAATTAGGGGCTGATTTGGGAAGATCAACTTAAAACCCATTCAACCAATCTGAACACATAATAAACACACTTAATTGAACCCATTCAACCAATCTGAATACACAATAAACACATTTTATTGACTCCAGGAGATTAAAGGAACGAGCTTGGGTATCGGGAACGAGTTGAGGTCGAGTTCGAAAGATCCGGGAAATGCGAGTGCGTATTTGAGGTGCGTAAAACCTATTGGAATGCTTCACAGAATTCATGGCGTGGTTTTATGGATATCAAATTAGATTTGTGAATGTTGGTGGGCACACGGGGTTTTCACTCTAAATTTGATTGCGTATATATTTTTATGGCTAAATCACTTACACGGGTTGCTTGTTCTTAGCACTCGATGGCAGTAGAATGTATCTACGACCGTCGTGAGGGATTTAAGGTGTTCCATGACTTGAAATAGCATATGAAATTGTTCATCCATTAACTTCAATAGAGGTTTTGTCACTGTAAGCTTGCGAGTATATACGTAGTTCATCTCTTGTTTTATCGATGTACCGACTAGTTCAGATCAGGGTTTTCTCATATTATTCGCTTGTTTATTTTCTATTACTTTATTTCTGAGCCTGCTTAATTTGTATGTGTTGTTACATTACTCGTTGTTGTTTTTGTATGTCGTATGCCGACTACATTCATATGAGTATGACTTTTTGTTGCCAGATGTATGACTTGCATGTCTTGTATTTTTATATGTTTTATTCATGAATATTGCGTGGACTTCTCTTGGGATTTTACTCATTGAACTCTTCACCGTATTTGTTGGGTGATCGAGTGTAGATCCTTCGATGAGCAAGGGCATTGGATTATTTGTAACATATCTTAACTCAATGGGGCAATGCTCGGCTCTGAAACCCTAAGTAAGCCCTGCTACATTAGTCGGATTCAATTAGAGTAATAATACAACCATCCTTCATACCTGATAATCACTATACAGTATATCGTATATCAAATAAATAATTGAAAACATAGCAAAAATTTACAACTTTTTCAATAAAACATAAGATATACCAAAAATTAACATAAACATCGGTAATAAATCATATCCTAACCCTATTTATACAGAACAATAATTCAATACAATATATAAAACTATAGAGAAACCAATTGATAATCGAGAAGACTATGAACTCCTAATCTTCTCCATTCTTGAGTCGAAGGGCATGTTGATAGCGTGAAATGTTAATTGGAGAATGAACGCTCTGACTTGCTCATAAACATATCAATTACCAAATAATATCAAATAATTAATGAATAACAGTATGAATCCAAACCATATCTATTCAGGCATTCAAAATGATATAACAATAATAAACTGAATGCTAATCCAATAGGTAACATGCAACCATACTCGTGATTTGTAAATTTACATTTATTTACGAAGTCGTATTCGTAGTCACTCAAGAATACAACCACAAAATCCGCATGTGAGTCAACAAGGGATTTTGTTGGTTTATTCAACTTGACTGAGCTACCAACTCCAAATGGACAATGAAAATTAAGGTAAATATCCGGCAGGCTGAGGATAAAAAGGCGGAATCCATTTCTAGAAAAGCCTTTTTCCATTCATAAGGACAAAGGGCGGAATTCATTTCTCGGCATATATTTTCAATCTTAAATCTTGGTTCGCCTTATTGACCAGTTTTTGAGTTTTCCACATATAAAACACTCAAATAACAGCACGTTGCCCCCAATCCCAGTCCATAATGCTATATGAACTAAAAATACTAATTTACTAAGCATAATTGATAAGAATACAAGTCCCACTTACTTATGCCGAGCTTTCCTAACTTTTCCATATTATTTGAGTCTCCGGTAGAATTTCTGAGTAAATCTACATTTAAATATATTTATTTTAGTTAATTTAGGTGTTCTAAGAGTCATACAATGACTCCAAAGCCCCCGGTTCAACTCCCACTCGAATCTGTAATCCATTTGCTACTTTTTAGATCAACCTAAACATTTCACGCTTTACAAAGTAAAAAACCCGGTATCGTCTCAAAAGAATCCCAAATTCTTCATTTTTTTATTGAAATATACAATTTTTATTGGTCCCGAAATATGATTTTTCAAACTTATTTCCTATTTTTTGGAATTTTTCCAAAAATTCCAACATTTTTTTTATTTCAAAAAGGGTTTGGGCTTTAACCGGACCTAACCAGGTTTTGCTCAACCGAGCTGAATCGACTCGATTCAGGGGCCCAACCCTTTATTCTTCCTCATTTGTTATGTGAATCAAATGATTCCAATTTTTTATTTCACTGGGTTAGGTTTGGCCCAACCCCAGGACACTTTTTGGAGGGGAGACGGCTCCCTTGCTCGCTGTCTTCTTCCTTGGATGAACTACCTAGCAATTTTTCTAAGACCTTCAATCCATCTTCAATGTACCTAAAACACAACAAAAACTAACACAACATCAGTTACACAAACAACAACCCAACAACTCACCATGTCGATCCATAGCCTCTTTTTTTCCCTCGGTTTCCCCTTCTCTCTCTCTTTTTGATTTTCAATCTTCTTCTTTAGTGAAACGTATTAGATAAGGCGGTCATGTTGTTTTGGGATAAATATGACTATTCCTCGATATTTACACGCACGAATCACTAGGATAATCCTATGAATATAATTAAAGTGTCATTATTTAAAGTGACATTGATTTTGACACATGCACATTGATTTTTCATGTGCTGTAGTTGCATGCATCTCGAGGTGTGGATACACCTTTCCAAATCCAACATTCAACTCCTCGACTCTAGCATAACAGGTATCTCGAGGTGAATCCAATGTATAACTTTTATTTGATTTAAACTTTAGGATTCATTTATATATTTATTTATATAAACTATATATATAGATACATTGTATTTCGCGCCTATAAATTCGCTGTGTGCACCATTGACCACCCTCGGGTATGCACACTATTATACATCCTACGCGTGCCACCTTCGATCCCGCGTGCCACTAGGTACCCACCAATTTATTAATTATTTTCAATATATATTTATACATACATTATATATATGTATATATATACGCCTTTATTTACGTGTTTATAATCTCGCTGTGCGCACCAACGAGTACACTCGGGCGTGCACGCTACCCCACAACCTATGTGCGTCATCCTTAGCCCACATACGATATTAGACGTCCCATAATTTTATAATTATTTAGTTATCGGCCAATTTCTACAATTATTTCCATAAATACAAATTTTCACTCCAAACAAACATAATAAAATCATGCCATTACACTGACACGTTATTTCAGAAAAGTTGGCTTAACCACAAGTCTAAATCGGTTTAATAAGAAATTGAATTAACGCTAATCACCTGCTTAAGGCAACAGGTCGTTATAGTCCCCCCAATTTAAGATAATCTCATCCTTGAAATTAAAGGAAACGTACAAGTTACCAGTAGTTCCGAAGAGAAATGGAATTTGGTCTTCCATGATAACTCATGTTCCTAAGTTATCTTTTCATTTTCATGAAACTACTATTTTTTTCCTTAATCTGAACCTACAAAGCTCTTTCATAGATGAGACTTTCAAAAGCACAACAAAATTGTCTTTTGAACTTTACAACAATCTATGATACTTGTCTCCTCAATCTTTTTATCTTAATCCAGTTGTATTTATAAATCACCTAATTTGCCCTACCATCTATGTCTAGTTTTTAACTATCTCATTTTTCACAAAAGCTATATCTCCAATTTTAGTTTTGTACATCAATGTACAATAAGATTGAGCATAGTCAGCTTTATCATCCGACGATGAAATCCACCTAATTACCTTTATTACTATAGAGCTCACACAAAGCGATTTATTTTCTTTCAATTGTCATACATTTCCAAGACAAAAGCTCTAAAATTTAAGTTATGAATGGACAGTGAATGCTTAGGGTGATTCAAGGTTACTGATGATAAAGGCAGATTTTCTTTCCCGTCTAACCTTTTCCTCATCTAGGCCTAATTTGCCTTACCACATCCCTCTTCTAAGCATTTTAGATAACCTACTGACACTACCAAAAAATGTAAACTTTAGTCAATCTATCAATTACAACTTATACATCATTGTACTGATACCAAGATCTTACTAATCTTGTTTCATAATTTACAATTATGTTTTTTTTTACCATCAGATATAGACAAGAATTTACTTAATCCTTCTGGTTTTCAATATTCAGTTTTAACTTAATGAATAGATCACATGTCTCTTTATGAATTTCATAACATTATTCTTTATATTAGACAACCCAAAACCTTATCGTATACCTTAATACGATATGGTACTGCCTATGGAAACAATATAAAGTTATCAAAATAATTCTTGCCTAAAATCCTTTCTAAATTAGGATTTTCATCTCAAAATCTAATGCGTCCGACATAATTTTATTAGACAGTCTAATCTAGATATTAACTTTTAATAGCCAAATCTTGGCATATCTATTTTGTCCAATTAGACTTCTAAATCACCATATCATCCAATTAATCAAACTTTTGGCATAACTCCAATGTGAGCTTCAAAGAACAAACTTGTAATTACTAATTCCAACAACTTAATTGAAGAAGTGCCTGCACAGGACTTTACTCTATCATCATTATTACACATCTCTCTCAAGAGATAGTACTGAGAGGTTCCAATTACAGTTATACTTTGTGTTATTTTATCTACTCAAAGTATTAATCACATCAATTGCTTTGTGTGAGTGATTTCTCAGAGTGAATTCATTATATTCATGAATTTAGTTTTACTCACTTCATCTCTAATTTCTTTCACTCTACAACTATACTCTTCAAACTCTCATAGCATGAAGATATCCAAATCACATTGCTCCAACTTTTAATTTCCATACTTCTCATTTGTCTTCTAGTGTTTCCTCTCTGATTCTCTATTTTTTTAGGGATAGCTAAAAGTCTCTCCAAATCTCTTTCACATAGTTAAATCAATATTTCAAACCTTACGATGAACGAATGAACTTCTACAAACTATTCGATTGAGTGGATTCAAAAATAAGTTAGAATCTACACCCATATCTTTAAACCTTAAGTCTCAACTCTAGGACTTATCTTTGGAATTCATTCCATTCATCATTTGAAATACATTTGAAGCTTTTATTCTATAAGTGATGCCTTAAATTGTTTGGTACAACTACCAAAATAGTTATTTCACAATAGTTCTTCTCAACTTTCCTTGATCTATATAATAGTATAAACTACAATCTCTTAGTTCGTTCATAGCAATTTGAAATAAAGTATTAGGCTAAACCTTTAACATTTTTCATATTCCAAGTATAAATAAGCAATTATTGTAGTCAAACTACATTTCAATTTCCTCTCAAGGCATCTTTGCATCATTTTGGCCTCATCTCAATTCCACTTTAAGGTTAATTAAACATACAACACAACAATGCTACAAATCATTGTATACGTTGTTTGTACCATTCAATTATTTCATGATAACACCATTTTCTAATTATGTGTTGAATATAAGACAATTTTATAATTGTCTCAATCTTACTCAAGTCCATTGACTCGCTATTAGCATTCAACACATATTCGGGTGATTTACATTTGAAGCTTGGTATTTGCACTTGAAATCTATATTATAAACCAATGTATTGTCAGGGCTTACATAACTCTGTGATATTTTTTGTTCCTTTTCTATGTCTTGAATCCTTTTATATTACTATAAAAATGATTGAAGTTCAACACATAAGATAGAGTTGACTAATACCACAATCTCCATAATCCTTCAACTCTCATATTTCATTGTGAATTCCACTTTTAATGTAATTTCGTCATTAAGATCATTCGCTGATATCCCAGGCATTGATCTACACATCAATTTGGCAATCTCATGTTTCCTTTCCCTACATGTGGATCTACCACAACGTCACTCTTTTCATTTATCATTCTATTAGTGAGTGAAGTTAAAACACAACAACACTAATAATCTTTATCTTATTTTAACTTTACCTTCAGTATGTGCGATTACACCACAACTATACTATCATGCTTCTTCTCATTATTCCAATATGGACAAGCACTGTATTTGGAATATTACATTTCATAAAAACTTATAGAGTATGAGTAATTAGTGGTTGTCTAACCTCAACTAGGTTCCTATCATCGTTTACCACTAATTTCCTCATTGAATGACTTTTAAATCTTATTTAACGAGTTTCATTACTAGTATATATTCTACTTAGAATGAATCATTACCTTTGAGTTTCACTGGAAATCATTCAATGTTTCCCTTACTTCTTAATGTCAATTCTCTTAACATTTATCACAAATCTTGGTCCAATAGAACCTTCTTCATTGACTATCATTTATCAAAAATAGCAGTTAAGAATAAAGACCAATAGAGACTATTCACCAAGAGAAGAGTTTATCTTTTCTCGTTATAAGATTCCCTATGTCTTTCCTTATTCTAAGTATCCTTAAGATTTAGGTTTCTACAAACCCCAATCCTTAATGTTTTCTCATCTTATTACGTTTCCACTATCTTTCTTTATTGTAATATCCCTAAAGTCCAGGTTCCCAAGATCACCATCTATTCATTGGATTACAAGTTAAAGATTGGAGATAAGACCTTCAAGATAATTTATAGGAAAGACATTACAGTTATATCTATCACATAGATACAATACATCACAACGTATAACATAACTTAAGCTTTTACTTTCATTACCCCCTCCCAAAACATTGATAAAACCATTTATTAAGTTATAGGTTCTCAATAACGTGAGAACCAGTCTTCAAGTTAGTGAACGTAGACTTCTATTCAGTTTGTAAGTTATGAATTCAGGTTTACATATTAAACTTTGTCTGAGGTGTTCCTTGATTCCACTATATATCATAATATTGAGACCAAACTCTATAATTCTAAGCTCTTATGTCAAACTGTATCAGAGCTATTACTAGAAACAAACTCTGACTTTGCTCTGATACCAACTATAACATCCATTAACTCAATTAGGGCAATGCCTAGTCTGAAACCCTAATTAAGCCACGTTACACCAGTCAGACTCAATTGGAGTAATAGTATAGTCGTCCTTCATACTAGATAATCACAACACAGTATATCGTATATCCAATAAATAATTGAAAATGCAGCGAAATTTAAAACTTTTTTGATTAAATAGAAAATATACTAAAAATCGGCATCAACCTCGATAATCATATCTCAACCCTTTTTTATTACAAAACAATAACTCAATACAATATATAAAAATAGTAGGGAAATCAATTCGCCATATAGAAGTCAATAAACTAATAATCTTCTCCGTTCGTAAGTTAATGCGTGTCAATAACCTAAAATGTTAAAAAGAAATGAGTGCTTCCATTTGCTCAGTAAGCGATGCTTGTAAACGTATCAGTTATCAACTAGTATCAATGAATTAATGAATAACAATATGAATCCAAACCATATCTATTCAGGCATTGAAAATGCTATAACAATAGTAAACTGAATGCAAATCCATTAGGTAACATGCAATTGTACTCGTGATTTAAAAACTTGCATTAAATTATGAAGTCGTACTCTCAATCACTCGAGAATACAAGTATAGAATCTCCATATTGGCCGACAAGAGACTCTGTTGGTTTATTAAAGCTTGACTAAGCTACCAACTCCAAATGGGCAATGACGATTAAAGTAAATATCCAGCTGACTAAGGATAAAAGGGCAGAATCCATTTGTAGGCAAACCTTTTCCATTTATTAGGATAAAGGGCGGAATCCATTTCCATGCATACCTTTTCAATCCTCAGTCCTGGTTCGCCTTATTGATCATTTCTGGAATTTTCAACATATAAAATTTTCAAATAACAGTACATTGCCTCTAATCCCACTCCATAATGTGATATGAACTAAATATACTAATTTATGAAGTATGATTTATAAGAATACAAGTCACACTTACCTATGCTGAGCTTTCCTAATTTTTCCATAATATTGGAGCCTCTGAAAGAACTTATAAATCTACCTTCAAATATATTCATTTTAATTAATTCAGATGTTTTACGAGTCATACGGTGACTTTAAAGCCCACGGTTCAAGTCCCACTCGAATCCGTAACCCATTTGCTACTTTTTAGATCAACATGACTATTTCACGCTTTACAGGATAAAAACCCCAGTATAGTCTTGAGAGAATTCCAAATTCTTCATTTGTAATAGAAATCCACAATTTCTATTTATTTGGTCCGTAAATAAATAAAAAAATTTATTATTTCCTATTTTCTAGAATATTTCCAAAAATCCCAACATTTTTTTTTAATTAGAAACGGGTTACTGCCTGAACCGAGCGGAATTGGCCCAGTTTTGGGGCCCAACCCCTTCTTCTCCCTCCTGTGTTTAGTGAATTAAGTGATTCCATTTTTAAATTTCACTAGGGTCGGGTTTTGCCCAACCCAAGACCCTTTTAGGATGGGACATGGCTCCCTTGGCATCTCCTTCCTCGATTGCAGTTCGTTCGAGCCCCCCAATCCATCTTCAACATACCAACAACACAAGAATAACCAACACAATAACAATGACACAAACAACAACCCAACAACTCTCCATGTCGATCCATCGCCTCTACCTTTCCCTTTGTTTTGTTGGGGCATGTGCCCTAGGCCAATCTAAAAACATTGTTATCTTATAATTTTAGTTAATAAAATAGAGGTTTTTATTTGTTATTTTATTATAAGAGATTGCATATTTACCTTATAGTAAGATCCATGGGTATTTGAAGAAATATCCTAAATTTCTCTAGTTGATCATTATATTAGGAACTATAATGAATTAAGACTAGTGTGAATCTTAATTGATGGTCATGTGATGATCATGCGTATAGGGATACAAATCGAGATCATGAGTACTTGTTAAGGAATTAATAAGGTACTAAAACGACCTGCTATAAGAACACCACATGGATTAAGTCATAGGTGTCACTCATGATAGGTATATCATTTTGTCCTTTGACTTGAGATTACCATAGACTTCAATATTAGTAGCATGGTAATTTGATACAATCAAACGTTATCTTCAACCGGATGAATATAAAAATTATGATTGGTTATCATATGAATAATATGTGGAGGTGTGCAATCGAGATAGAGTTTCTCACTCTCATATAGAGAGATATCAGTTGATCCCTCGATATGATAGACTGATAATGGCCAAGTCCATGTAAATTGATATGAGCAATGTCACTTAGATGTTTTCAGTTTACCTAGAGATCGAGACTAGTACAATTAAACATTAAGGGTGACTTTTCATGCCTTATGTTTAATCAAAGGATATCGCACGACAAAATGATATGATATATGTTATTCATTAGTTTGTATTGATTTTTATATTCATGCTACTTAGGTAGTCATTTTACTTTGCTAGAGACCGCTTATGACTTATGTACCAAAATGATTTTAGTTCACTGCCAACGTCGCATGAACCTATTGCCTTGCATACAAAGAATGGCTTTACTCAATTTTAATTAGTCCAGAGTAATGAATTTTATATGATAAAATTCATGACATAAATTCCCTTACGATTTCTTATATGATAACTTATCAATAAGGGTGTATATGTAATTTGCTTAAACTGCTTAAATACAATAGTTGTATTATGAATAGGATTTTAAGTGAGGGCTTATCTACACATATAAATAAAGGTTGAAACCCTAAAAAGAAATAAGATTTTTGTTTTTGCTATTTTCGTGTTCTCTGAGTTTTTGGAGAGAAAAAAAACGTTTTCTATCTCTCTTGGGGCTAGCTCTCCAAATTGTGGTCACCTTTCGTGTGTGAGTTTCTGATATAGGACGCACACTTGAATGTCTTGGAGTTCGAACAATCAGAGAAGGAAATCAAGGATTAAGGTATGGTTTACTTTTGTAGATCTAGTTTAATAGAAACTATTTCGATCCTGTAGGGGTTTTTCAAAAATTGTTTTGAATTTTCTACTTTGTATAAAAACCATAACCCAACAGGTTTCTCCTTCTATCTCTCTTTTCGATTTTCAATCTTCTTCTCTGATGAAACATATTGGATGAGGCGGTTATGTTGTTTTAACATAAATATGACCTTTCCTCGAGATTCCCATGAGAGAATCTCGAGGACGATCCTAAGAGCATAATTAAAGTGTCGCTACTTAAAGTGACATCGATTTTGACACATGCACATTGATTTTCTCGGTGATGTGGTTGGACACATCTCAAGGTGGGGATACACCTCTCCAAATCCAACATTCAACCCATTCACCTCCTCAATTCAAGTGTAACATATATCTCGAGGTGAATCTAATGTATAATTTGTATTTGATTTAAACTTTAGGATTCATTTATATATTTATATATAAACTATAATTATAAATATATATACCTTGTATTTCGTGCCTATAAATTCGTTATGCGAGCCAATGACCACCCTTTGGCGTGGACACTATTATACATCCCACGCGTGTCACCCTTGAGCCCACATGTCACTAAGCACCCACCAATTTATTAATTATTTTAAATATATATACGCATTTATTCACGCATTTATAATTTCGTCGTGTGTGCCAACGAGTGCACTCAAGCGTGCACGTTACACCACAACCAATGTACGTCTCCCTTGACCCCCCACACGGTATTGGACGTCCCATAATTTCCTAATTATTCAAATATAAGCCAATTTCTACAATTATTTCCATAAATACAAATTCTCATTCCAAAAAAACACAATACAATCACGCTATCACACTGTCATGTTATTTGAGGCAAGCTGGGCTTACCCATGATTCTAACACGGTTTAAATAGAATTCAGATCAACACTAATACTTTCTTAAGGTAATAGGTCATTACAGTATTAAGTGACTACCTCTGAGTTTAGCTGACGCCAACTCGTCTGTGACTTACGGTATGTATATGTATTACGTTTTGTTGGGTTTTGGGGACTTGTAGAACAATGATACACATTTAAGGATCTTTTGTTTTTTTTTTTTCGTCTGTGTTATATACATGGTATCCTTTTGTCTGGTTTCTCACTACTTAGGATTGTTAAATATGCATAAAATACTCACATATTTGAAGACTTTTGCGGTAAAATTTATTGTAACTTTTAAACTAAAGAACTTGCTAAATAAACTTACTAATCATTAATTGTAGAATAAATGGCTAGGTTAGATATTATTGGAAAATGTGTAAGCAACCAGTTAGGTCATAGGGAATCATAGATAAGCAGGCCACTGCGTGTGAGGCTTGGTGAAGAGTCGAAAACATGGCTGTGCTTGTTTTTCCTCAAGATTTTAGGCCGCCATAACGAGGAGGAGAGCTTCACTACTATCATTATTGTATGTTTTATGTGTATATATAATTTTGTATACGTTGGTTTATACTTTTTGTTTTAGATATTCCTCGACGTATGGATGATTGTATATCCAACTTTGGTTTTCTACTGTAGTTCCCTATTTACTGTGTATATGGCATGACACTACTTCCGCACTGTAAAATCATGTTTTAATTGGGACCTGAACTGTTAATGAAATTTAAAATGTTTAATATTTTTGGAAAGTTATAATTGTTTTAATGACAATTTAAATTTTCTAGCCTAAATTTAGGGAACATTAATTAAGGCATAAACCGAGTCTTACTTCGGTTCCCTTTCCCAAGTTGGAGAATAGGGGAACGATTCAGACTAGTTAGAGCGTTGGTTTAAGGTCAGGGTGTGTAACTATCAGTGAAAGAAAACCTAATATAGACACCCGTCCAATATATGCTTCAAAATATCCAATGGTCATACGTAGTTGTCCTTAGTCTCTGATGACATGAAAGCAAACATAACCGAGAAATCCAACTCAATCGAAGTCACCCCAATAATCTCCAACTGCGGCATTCGGTACCTATTGGTCTTGTATGTATTGTTTATAAGAAACGCCGAAGGGAAACATTGCACCAAGTTGATGGAGTCAGGATATGCCCAGAATAAGTCTATCACGACATTTGTATCGGTATCCTTCTTATGCCATGACAAGTAGTTGCTTTTCTCCAATAAGCGCAACTGATGTTGCATTTGCATTCTCCAACTAGCTTCTCTATCTCGCTGCCTTTGTCGTGTGTTAAGATTTTATGTTAAGATTTGACATCATTCTGTTCTAACCAAAAGATATTATGGTTGTAACAATTACTTGTATAATTAGGTGGTTTATACTCAAGAAAGACACACAACAAAGATTTTTTCTTTTAGAAATCAACATGGTATCAGAGATAGGTTAGGCGTAGACTCTTATTTTCTTTTGTTTTGGTCAACTTCCTTGACTACGTTTTCATGGACTGCCATGAGAAAACTTAGATCGTGAATCATGCCTTGGTCACCTTGTGTTGATTTTTTGTCCGGAGTCCGCGACAACAAATCCATTATTTTTCTGCCCTCGTTCTATCTAAATCATGCTAAGCTTGATCACCATTGTTCGTAGGCGTTACATCAGGACTTGATCATCAATACATCAGTTCCTACCGCGTATTCGTGTCTTTTTTGCCCGCTCGATCTCTAACTCGTGTTCGTGTGCGTTATATGCACATATACCTTGTGTTACATCTAACTTTTATGGTCATCTCAAGACCATCTATTCATTTGTTCGATCTGTGATCATTTTCAAATTGCTCTGCTCGCGTTCATGTGCACTTTAAATTTGCTCATCAATCAATCCTCTGCCTATATGTAGTGGGTTACAACATATACATGTTTCTGCTCTGTGGGTTGTCATTCATTTATTTCCTCTACAATAAATGCTAGATCTATTTTTTGCTATTTGTTCACATTAATTTTTTCTTGTGTTGCCGCCTGCACACTCCATTGATTTATTTAGCAAGCTCAAGTTGTTTTTGAAAAACCCATCTTGAATTTGAGGGAGGGTGTTACAATTTTATATCATGATTTGAGATCATTCAGTTCTAACCAAAAGATATTGTGGTTGTAACTATTACCTATATAAATAGGTGGTTTTTACTCAAGAAAGACACATAATAAAGATTATCTCTTTTAGAAATTAACATCATGTATCGTATATCGTTCGAGGTGTGGAAGGGGTTTTTTTAACCTTTTCCCTCAATGAGTTAAGGATCTGTCATAGCATCACATTGCCCTTAGTTATCTACCCCACTACAACCTTCTTATCCGGATTTAATCGTCCTGCATATGAGTTTCCTTCCAAGTACTTAGCAGTCGCATGGCTGTGTTTCCCATATAACACAGTCAAATACCATAAAGAGTGCGACTCTTCCTTGATATAAATAAGAAAAGGGCATTTGCATTTTTGGTACCACTATGGGGCCTTCTCTTATCCTCATCTTCCTCTCTTGTCTTCAACTTCAATGGTTTGTTTTCAAGTTTTTTTGCTTTGAATATCCATATTCTTCGTGAAATGCCCCTATATGTACCAGACCTCTACCACGCAAGCTTGAACCTACCTCTAAGGCCAATCCCTCCAGCATCAACTTTCTTCATAATGAAGACAAACTTCCTTTTATGACCCAATTGGTGAACCCAATCAATGGCCTCCTTCCTAGACTCGAAAGGTTCTTCCTGACTAAAAACACTAGTGTGGTCTTCAAATTCAGATGTGGATGACTTTTCCCACAACAAACTATGTGTATCGTAAATATTAATAATGAAAAAACACTAAAAATAGAGTATCTCGGTACTACAGGGTCAAGAATTAACATGTTATATCAGTGCATTTTGTCTGATACCATTCATCAAGTCTCGGCACCCAATGGTCGGTACTCGTACCAAAGTGATCAAGCATATGTTCAGTGATCTTATATTGAGACTTATTTTACGTTTGCCTCCTTGACACGTGTCGAGTGTGTACAATAAATTTATCACCTTTATTATACTTTTACAATTTTGCAGTAATGGTAAGTGGGATTATGTCCACAAGGATTTTGCAAACTCCTTAAGAAAAAGGGTTTTATTATTTTTATTAATAATTTAATTTAATAAAAACCAAAATTTAACCTAATACTTTCTAAATAAGAAAAATCAACTAAACCAACCAAACTAAAAAAATTCAAATTCACTAAATTCAAAGTAATTCAATTCAATAAAACACAATAATAAATAAACATCTACATAAACCTCCTAAACATTGAAACTTCAATCCGTTTTAATACAAACATGTTACTTCAATCACATAGTCATGATCGTACTTTCAAAATTATCATAGATCATTAAACACTATTCATAATATTGCAGTGGAAAAGCCTCGTTCTAACTTTATTGAGCTAACCCCTTTGAATACATAAAGACATTAACTTCAATAAAACTGCATTAGACTTTATGAAAACTTTGGACTACCAAGTGTAACACCATCAGAAGGTCACTTTAATATTAGATTTAGATCTCAAATTCACCTAGAAAATCTAAACAGTCATACCTTACAAACAATCCTAGTTACTAGTTTAAATTAGATAATGAATCAAAACATCACAATACATATTGGCCTTAATGCACATAACACTTAGATTCATGATTGCAATCCATAAATAACAATCTATAAAAATAGTGAATAAAAGAATAAGATTGGTTTAAATCATTAAGCATATATTTATCATATCATGACTACATTGCAAAATGGAAATTAGTACATGTTTGGAGTTTTATTTAGATTAACAAACTACTCACTCATGATAATAAGTGACACCATAATAGAATAATTGAAAGACATAATTAAAAATACCTTATTGATAACTTGAATCTTCAATCTTCTCCAAAAGCAAAAAGAAACAATTATGAATAGTCTCCAAACTAAAGCAAAAAGTGTAAAACTATCAAAATGCTCTTAATTTCATAGTCTAAGGTTTATAGTTATAGTATATTAGGTAATACATATCCTAAACTGACTCAAAATCTTTGTTGTAATCTAAAATCAATGAAATCATCACACGCAATTCCTGAACGATTTAGAGTTGAATGGAATCGCTGAGTAAGTCCTTAGAATTGAAGTCCATGTTTCCATCGATCAATGTAGCGATTATAGGTACATAGGAATCACTGAAAAATCACCGGGTATAAAATCTAGTTTTTCCTTGATTCCTTGATGATGGTTCTTTATGCAATCTTCCCACTTGGTCAAATCATCCATTTCCTTCCCTTCTTACTCCATTTCTTCATATATTTCAATTATCACCGGAAATATCAAACACAAAAGAAAACCCCATGTAATATAAAACATGTCTAATTATTTACTTGTCAAATACCCTCAATTGTGGAAAATTTTAAAAAAAATTCAATCAAATAAATTCTAACTCTCGAGTCTTCCAAACTTGGCTTTTTTATATTTCACTTCAACTACATACCTCCAAAGTCATTCCAAACAATGTTTTCAAGGTTTAAAAATAAATTCATGTTATTCAACAAAATAATATACCTCGTGAAGCATAAAAGAATTAAATATGAAACATAAATTGCTTGTCAAAATTAGATCAATAACCATCATATATAAGAGATACACATTAGAGTAAAGCATTTATTTCTTATTAAAGGTTCAAGCAGAGTTCACGTTCCACACATACAAGCAAATGTATCAAAAAATTATAATGTACTCTATGCATAAGTAAATTTATCGTCGGTCTCTTCAGCTTCGTCGTCATTCCTCGCTGCAGTCGGTTGTGAAGTGTAGCTATCAGCGGGGTTATAAACACCCGATGGAAATCTCAAATGCTTCGAAGGAATGGCGATGCTCCTCTTAGGATCTAGTAAACATTCCATCTTCCTCTTTTTCAACATGGAATGGTGGCGTGCCAGAGTTCTTTCATTTTCATCAAACATCTCGTGATTCCTTCGAATTTGCTTCTCATTACGGTGAAAAGCTAAAAATTAGGATTTGAAAATCCTTTCCTTTTAGCTTTTGCTATAGATGTAGAACTGCTCTCTACTACCAGAACATGTACTCCAGCCATCAGACTCGGTTCTCGCCTTGTTTTCTTGTGTGCTTGCGTGGATTCTATGCCTAATAGTCCAGTCTTCAATTCTAGATTTTTTATCTCGTTGATGTCCTTCCCTTCTTCTGAATCATTATATCCATTGATTGCTCATCCTCTTAATCGTAGCATATGTGATGGTCCACTAAGGTAGCACATCGAATTCCATCTCATAGAAACCAACTTTGGGCTTCATGCATAGCTGGGTGATTAAAATCAAGAATGATAAGTTGTCATGCTTCATAGTCGTCATTACATGTCTCATTGCATCATGAATTACGTATCCAATGTCGATATACCTTGTCTTCATAGCGATGTGGTAGAGTAAAGTGGCTCTATGGATTTTCACTTCAAAGTGTTGCGTAGTGGAGTATAGGTAGGCGTCTATGATGTAGCCCCAACGTTTGGTGGTTTTCTTAAAATTGGTGGTTTTGATGAACTTTGGGTGACCATTTAGATGGATAGCAAATCCTCGTCCAAGAATTACCTTTAAGGCTTCTGGAATTTTCTTGGATGGGTAAACTTCTTTAGGAATGTAATTTATGTTGGGATAGTCGAAATCCTGTCTAACTCTTGCACTCACATATCCATTCGTGTAAAATTGGTGAACTAATTTCGAGCATCCCTTCTCTAATTTACCTTCGTAATCCCTAAGAACGTGTTTCCACTATCTTTACCATATGATGCTTACGATTTTGCCTTCATATTTGTTCAGATTTTAGATTCGGAGTCCTTTCTCGAGTATGATAAATATTTTCATATCTCGAAAGTATCTATTTTGTGATATGGGACTAACGAATCTCATAGGATCATAGGGAACTTATGTGTTTGGCTCTAGGCAGTCAGAGTCATCTCTAATACTAATGCCCATGGGTTGAATTGACATTTGTTGACTCAGATGGTTCTTCTTAGATTTTTCTATCATAACCCCTTTTCCTTTCTATTGTGCACTATTTTTACCTCTTCCAAAATCTCTTCTCGTCATAATGATCAAATCACTATTATAAAATGGTAAACCAAAATCTTATATTTGATACAAAAACGGACTTAAAGCGGGTAGTTGTTGAAAATCAAATTGCTATAGAGAAAACTTGGAACAATTTTGCATAAAGGAGTGAATTTTTTTCAAAACTTATTTGAAAATTATGGGAGTCAAGAATATGAAATCAAATCTATTAAATGGTCTTTCAAAAACTCATAAATTACACCTTTGATTTGTAGAAAATTCAATTGCAAACATTTTGTGAACACTTTCTACTTTGTGAAAACTCAAAAATTTAATGAATATGCTATTTGTAAAACAACAGTCATTGCCATTACGATATTGAATCTATTAGAACATATTCATTCAATTTATCAAAAATGGGATTCACAAAAAAATTTGAAATTGAATGAGGAATTTTCAAAGATCCCACAAGTAATCGAAATTTCATCAAAATAAATGTGACGGCCGGTTCCTCCAAACACGGCACCGCTTGGCCTAATCCTGTCAATAAGCTCTAATCTCAGCCACGTAGGACTTAACAATGTATTTGTCAGCCCTTTGTTTCATTCACCCGTTATACGTGTGAAAGATAAATATTATTCATTACTCGTTAATTGTGATTTTCAAAGATAATTAAAACTTTTTATCATTTTAATATTATCAGCGGAAGACTTAGTGAAATTTGCGGAAGCATAATAAAAACACCTACTATAGAAACCAGGTAAATAGATAATCACATGAAACCAAACAAAGAAATACATGCATCAGATGGAGAGTCTAATCTCTGAACCAAATATATAACCCAAAATTATACAGAAAAACGTAAGTAATAAATACACAAATGATCACCTATAAAAGTAGCATAAACAACATGATGAGGTATCAAAAGTTGTCTTCGATCTTTTCCTTCCCTGATCTACTAATCGAAGTATCTGAACCAACCGTCACAAAATAAACGGTGAGTACAATAAGCAAAAGTAAATCATGAAGCCATTTATCCACATTTCCAAAATATACAAAGAACGATAACTGAAAGCATACAATAGCTATGAATAAAGAAAAGCAGAAATGAAAAGTATGAAAGAGATCACAAAGCGACTACAAAGGATGAAAAATTGAGAAGTCACGCAAATCTAGGTTGAGTTAGTTGACATCCCCAAGGAATCTAACCCCGTATGTCATGCTAGTAACATCAGTTGTGTGGAGTGCCGACATCCCCAGTGAATCTAACCCTGTGAGACGCACTACTCATAAGATAAGGAAACATCAAATGTGTTGAGTGTTGGCATCGCCAGGTCCTATACGTCGTGAGTCGTGCAACTCTTATAATAGTGAACTTAGACTGGTGGACTATCTTAAACCTACTTAACAATAAGTCGAAGTTGTAGATTACATAAATACAAGTACTTTATCACAAGCATATTGACATGAAGGTGTACAACCACCCATAAGAAATAAACAAATCATAGCATGCTATTTGTAAAGGAAGTTCAGCAGCTCAGGAATCAACAACAATAAAGGAATCCAACGTAGAACTTAGTCAAGACAAAGAATGACATGCGACAAGTCATTACACGGTAACTATAGCCAAGGAAACCATAGACATAAAATTATATATAAGGCATGACATTAGGAATATAAAATCAGCAGTAAAACAGTCCAAATGACTGAATATCAACTTAATAATGAAAATGAAATGGAGAGAAGTGCCTTATCATGTTTATTTACATTAATGCACGCAATTCCTAGATTAAACTGGCCCTCGACCTATCCAAACTTGCGTTCCACACCCCATAAGTCGTCTCTAAGCTCTTGAGTTGTCATAACAAATTTAATTTAACTTGTTTTAGGTTGGTTAAATGGTTTTAAAGTCTAATGTTTCACAATCGGCCCCCTTAATACTTTATTTATGTTAAAATCTACTTTAATAAATAAAGACAGTTTTGGTGCAACAATTTGTGAGTTGATTTCAATTACCAAAATGTTAAAATAATGCATTGTACTCCACATAGAATATTTTAGGGCTATGTCTTAGCTTTCTAGGACTATAAGGTTCGCGCAATTTCGGTAAAAAATGAGGGAGATATGGATATTTTACCACTATGACCCAAAACAGTTTTACTGAAGCCTACAAACATACCTAAAACATCATAGTAAAATATGATCTCAATCCAATAAGAAATGACAGAGTTATGCTCAAAACAACAAGACATTATTAAAACTGTGAACCAAAAAATTTCATATTCAACATCAAAATTGTTGATGATTTTTTTACAATAAAATGTTTGAATTTCAAAATCTTTCAGTATGCAAACTTTGTTCCCCTTTGAGTTAGCTTTCACTTGCCACCAGAATGGGTCCATTGTGATTTAAAATGAGAAAGTTATGACCAAATTACAGAGGCTGGTTCATAACAACAACATGCAGAATTTTCATTTTTTGTTTACAACATCATGAATTTCAAAAATTCATAACTTTTTGATTTCAAAACCAAACTAAGAACTTCTTGAGAGTTAAATTATCAGCATGAAAAGCAAATTTCGAAAGTGTCGCTGGTGTTTGGATTCAAACAAACCCATATAGCTAAATTTTCAAATTAAAGAACATGAGATTAGTTAATCCTAGGACTTAAATCTTCTACTTTAGTAGATGAATTCCCCTCCAACTTGATGAATTTGCTATCATCAACCACCATTTCAAGCAACTCTTAAACTCTGAACTTTTTTTTCAAAGTTATGTTTCTTGCATGTTAAAATAAAGCACCAAGTCTTATTTGTATAGTTTTTAATTTTCATCAAAAGCACACACACATCTTAATGGCCATCAATGGCTTCCATTTGCTCCTACCAATTCCACTAACTCTTATCTACTAACACACATTCCTACTTAAATCTCATGAGATTCCATTCTAGTGCAAATCTCGGGGAAATCATGTGGTTCATCAATTTTTTATCCAACTATAGGCATTTGTAATAAATTTATTCAATTAATTTTACTTAGGTACTTTTATATATATGGTTAAAGAAATTAATCTCATAATCGACACAATTGTGATCCCAATCACTCCAGACTATCTGGCATCCGGTGCCCCGACTTCTACATGCATCCCGAGGCATATGCATACGTGTAATATTTTATTTAAAATTTAAGCCTTGTAATTGATTTGATCTCAACCATAGGAAAAATAAATAATTTACTTGACCACATTAATATTTAATGTTAAATTAGAGACTACTCATACCACTATCTACCTGGTCTTATGCTCGCACGCATCTCAAGGCGTGTCCCTGCTTGTGCACCGAACTAATCGAACTAATCAAAGTATATAAAACATCCGGGTATAATGTACACACATAAGTTACACTAGGCATCCATCACTAAAAAATATAGTATATCTCGATCCACGTGTCGAGTGTTGAACTACATACCCGCTATCAGGCCACGTCGCGGGTCGGTAACCCTAATTACGCACAAATCCGCTATTAGCGATTTGGGCCATTACAATCTTCCCAACTAATAGAAATTTCGTCCTTGGAATTAAATTTGACTTAATCATATGTTTGATCTCATAATATTGAAAAATATCCCTAAAAATAAAGTCACGCACTAGTCGACTTTTTTTTTATAGGAACAAGACTTTATTTCAATATAGCCAAAATATGTACACTAGTATATGTACAGGCAAGAAACAATGTACTTCCCTCAAAATAAAGTTGAAAATAGTGAAGTAGGGGAAAAACGCTTCATCCCAAAAAAAAACTACCTCCGTTCCTCCATACATCAGACGAGCCAATATGGGAAACTCCTTCTGAGATGGTGTCATACTTGCACTGAATCAACGAAGTTGAGCCCGTGCTCATACGACTGGGATTACAAAAGGGAGAAAGAAAATTACAACCGGGTAAACACCCTTAGGGGCATACCACTAAAAACAAATTCCTTCTACCCTTCCAACAGAGAAGCCCAACTTCGGTCCAGTCTAGTCCATCCCTATTTTTTTGCTTCCGGTGTCACCCAAATCCATCCCCCATCCCTATTTCTGGCTTTTAACCACACCTCATCCCACGTTCCCACCCAATCACCAAAAATCCTCTTATTTCTTTCCTCCCAAATCTCTCATAGAATTGCTCGAGCTCCTGCTCGCCATAACAACATTCGTTTTATACCACTGTTTGGTGTCGCTTCCTCCGCCAGTACTTGTCTAACCTCTGTAACATGCATTCCCATGATCCTAATCTCTCTCCATATTTCCCCCATATCCTTTTTGTAAACGAACACATTAAAAACAATTGATCTAGTTTTTCACAGTCCCTATAGCAGAGTGAGCATCTAGAAGGCAAACAGGTCCAATTCGACCTTCTTCTTTGTAGATTGTCTATGGTGTTGATGCCTTTACTCCATATCAACCAAGTTAGAAATGTGAACTTGGGGGGACTGCAAGATTCCCATATTGTCTTGTATGCTCCACACCTATTTGTTCCTTGTCCTTCCCTTATTAGGATCTTTGCATCCTTCATCGTGAATGTATCGTTGCCATTGCCCCTCCATACCCTCTAATCCTCCCCATTTCTTAACAGACTCATCCCTTGTAGTTTCTCCCCCCAGTAAATTAGATTCCTCTTCCTCTTAGGTTGTTCGATGCCTTCTTAGATTTAACAACTAGCCCCCTTCTCCTTCATTTTTTTGATTAGTAAATGCTTCCAATACTAGAAGATCTTGGCTAGTAGTTGAGGCAAAGAGAGCAAGAAACTCCTCAGCTAACCTATTGTTGGCCAGCCATGGATCCTTCCAAAACTTAATGTGTCTACCATCTCTTATTTGCACCCTGATACCCCTCATGAATTCAGGAAGACAACTCATCACAAACCGCCATGGATTTCGAGAGCTCCCTTTATTTACGTCTTCCGTATTGCAGTTGTTTTTATCCATCCCATACTTGCTCCGAATTACTTGTGCCCATAAGGCTATCGGTTCATGTTGGAACCTCCATATCCACTTCATTACAAGTGCCTTGTTTATGTTGATAAGGTCTCAAACCCTAGTCCTCCTACTTCTTTTGGTTGGCTTACTTTTTTCTAAGAGACTAGGTGATTCGGTTCTTTATCCCCCATTCGACTCCATAGGAAGGCTTTCATCATTTGTTCAATCCTCTTGACAACCCCCACTGGGATCTGAAACAATGAGAGATAGAAATTTGGTAGGATAACACCGAAATTAACATAGTGAGTCTCCCTCCCCTTGATAACCAACCCCTTTTCCAACTTTCTATACGTCGGCCAATCTTAAACATTATGGGTTCCCAATGGTCCATTGATTAGTTCAGTCAATCCTAGTATAAGACCAAAATCATTGACAAATCGTTGAGTTAATTTTGACTTAAAAACCTGCAAACTGCTGGCGATTTACGAAGCGATTCTTAATGTTAATTGGTATCGCTGAGAAATTACTGAGTCTTTTTCTTTTGTTTTTCCATATATGTTATTTTTGATTAATTATCACAAGTAACAATCATAATTAAGGTAGAATTATCTATATTCAACAAGAGATATTATTAAAATTAATTTGGACATTTAATTAGGGAATAATATACTCAATAAATGCTTTATTACTTAAAATAATTTTAAAACAAAAAGATTCAATTGAAAAACAACTCGATCATCTCCCTCTCAACTGGACATACCCCAAAAGAGAGTTAAAATAGAGAGAATAAATATACTAACTATCATAAATCTAGTCAAATAGAAAGACATTGACTCGATCAACCCCCTTAATATGAAATTATTCCAAGATTGTAATCCAAAAATACTTCCATTATAAGAGTCAAAAGTTGAGAGAATAGAAAAATAACTAACTAATCCTACTATTAAAACTAAAAGTTATTATACAATATGGGCTATTTCCCATAGAGCATTTTTATTTATAGTCATTGGCTCGACTTGGTAGATAAGGTAACTTGTCGTTCAGTTTGAGCAAGTCAAACTGACCATTAGTGGATTCTTCATTATTCTTAACGTCTTCAGCTTCCTTATCATTCTCAGCATCTGCATAACGTCCTTCAAGATATTCATCACGATAGGAAGTTTCTCCTTCATAACAACATCATAATTGTCTTCATTGACGTAGTCATCCATCTTGTGAGCATCCTAAAGATACATATAATTGTTTCCCATCCTAAGTGTAACTATATGTTCTTCAACATTGAAAATAGAACCTGCTGTCTTGAGAAAAATACATCCCATCAATATCACATCATTTTTCTCAATTTGTGTTACTACCAAGAAGTTGGTGAGATACTAGAATCGTCCCCCTTGCACTGGCACATTCATTGACATTCCTAGTGGAAAGATGTTATCGCCATTTATTTCGTGGACAACGAAATGTGGTGTAAAATAAATCTTTAGCTTGGCTTTTCTGCACCATTGTTCCGCTAAGATATTCATATAAGCTCCTATGTCAAGTAAAACACCAAGGAAACTAACATCATTGATCATCACGTGAAGGAAGATTTTCCCTAGATCATCATTGTAAATTTTAATAAAATTTCCTAAATCTTGAAGCTTTAGTTGCTCATCACTGAATTCTTCTTCTGCCGGTTGCTTCCCTTTTTATGTTGAGCTTCAGGTTGATGCTCGTCAGTTTGCTGCTTCTTTGATTTCTTCTTCTTATTACGTAGTTTCTTATACATCTATAATATAATGGTTTCATTCTTAAAGGTTTCACTCGTGTGGATGCAAACATTGAACTCCTTTTCATTACTTTGTGGACTTTGTTGGGCAGTCTCAAGATTGATGATCTCCATATTTTGTTCAACAAAATTTTCGTAATAAGGTTCTAACCTATAACCATTTAGTTAAAATATTTGTCTTATTTCTATGCTTTCTAAAACTACTGCGCCATGAGGTAGTAAATTGACAACCAGATAAGGTTACATCCATCTCGAACAAAGTTTTCCATGGAATAATTTAAGTCTTGAACAAAAGAGTAGAACTTTATCTCCTACTTGAAAATTTTTACGAACTAATTTCTTACCATGAAATGCTTTGGTTTTATCTTTATCGTTTGATGCATTTTCGTGTGCGTCATTCCTAATTTCTTTTAATTCTTTAAAACTCAACTTACGTTGATTTCTTGCTTCATTGTAATTCATGTTACATTTTGTTATTGCCCAATAGGCTTTATGTTCTAGTTCTAATGGTAAATGACATGCTTTTCCAAATACTAACATATAAGGTGTCAAGCCTATGGGTGTCTTAAATGTTATTCTATATACTCATAATGTGTCTTCTAATCTAATATTCCAATACTTACTTGTTGGACTAACTATTTTTTCTAGTATTGACCTAATTTCTCTATTCAATGTTTCAGCTTGTCCATTAGTTTGTGGGTGATATGCAGTAGATGTCCTATGTATGACGTTGTACTTAGCAAGTAGATTAGCAACTAATCGATTAGAAAAATACGTACCTCTATCACTTATAAGTGCTCTAGGTGCTCCAAAAACTGTAAGAATTTTTTATCTAAGAAAAAAATGCAATATCAAGAATCAATGCAATTGATATAAGATTATAATCATATAATGTAAAGGTTACTGTAGGATTTACTTAACCTTACAAACAGCCAACTTCGAGCTTAATTTTCAGGGTTCCCTGAGCATCGAATCACCTTGAAAATGCTTCCAATAGCTTCTTTATATACCCAATTATATTATGGGTCAAGCTTCAAGTGAAACCATATTACAAAACTCAATAAAAACTGCAGTCAAAGTACGCTTGACAATAGTTTTCAAAAATATTAATTTATATAATTGTTTCAACTAGCTTTCAACTAGCCAATTTAAGGTAACTTTTTAACCTTAAAAACCTCAATATTTGTCATGATAACCAGAAAGGAAGGTTTAGTACTCATGTCCTACATTTCATAGACTCCAAGAACACCCAAATCCGATCACTGATGGAGAAGTTATGAATTTTCCTATATGGCTTGTCAACTAGGCGAACTTTATTTATTTTAAATTAAAAAACTTCTCCAAACCTATATTTTTGCAATTAAATCCTCAAAACTTGACAACAAACACCACTAAACCACTTGATACCAACACTAAAATGTTTTCACAACCTATGGAGTCAAATTGGAAAAAAACCAATAATCAATTCATCCATCAACCCAATGTAAATCAATATCAACTATAAAAAAAATCTCCAAAATAGTTATCAACCGAATCCCATTTGTTTAATTCACCAAAACCGTAAATAACATCAGTGGGATTTATCCCAAATTGACGCAAATCAATCCAATATACAAATTAGAAACAATCTTTACCAATTTATATCAAAATCTAACGAAAGAAATTGAAAAATCATGAGAATGCAAATTAAATTGAGGAAAATGTCATGCATTGAGAACTTACCAAATTGCGGGCCAAATACTTCATTTCCACAATGAAAAATTAGCTCGAACTGACCTTCTCGCGATGCACTACAATGTTGCAGAAAGAAATCGAGCGAAAATCGAAAGTAGGAAGCTCCGTGAGCGAAAGTCCGGGTTGAGAGTGTTAGTGAGCGTTTGTTCCAAACGTTCTGTTGAAATGAAATGTTTGATTTTTTTATATAAATAAACCCGGAGCTGCTTGTCAATAGCTTAATTCCTTTTTATTTATTAGTTCCCAAAATCCTTATTTTGACCTGTTTTAACTTCCGGCGCTCATTTTCAATCCGATTTTTCACCAAATTGAATAAAACTCTCGACAAAATAGTCCATCTTCATGAAACGTCCATAAAACTAGTTTTAGTCATACCAAAACTCCAAAAATCTTAACTTTGTCCACGATATACTAAAATCTTTCGGACTAATTCTTTTGCCATACTTAACCAAACTTGCACCAATTTGGACCCAATCTCAACCTCGATCATCGTCAACTGACACAAAGCTTGGAAAAAATGTCCCGCACCAACTTCGTTCTCATTTCATACTTCCTCTAATCCCGACTTGCATGCAAACTAAGGCAAAATCAACGTCTACTCATTAAACCCATTTAAAGTTAAAAACTCGAATTTTTAAACTTAATTACAACATTTTTACGAAATTCAAAATGATAGTTCGAGACAATATTTTAATTCTTTCATGGCTCATTTTGATACGTATCTCGAGATAAAACCTCTCGAAATATCGAATTTACCCGGTTAACTTAAATTTTGCAAAATAAAATAATATACATACATAACACAAAGCACACATTACATAATAATAAAATTAATTAACAATCTCAATTTCGCCGGTCTTGAACTCCCGACTCACGACCAAAACTATAATTAGTCTTCGTTAATCCCTGATTAGCCGTAATTATCGGTTTAAGAATTTTTGGATTTGACAATCTTCCCAAATAAAAGAATTTTGTCCTCGAAATGAAAACTGAACCAAATTTATCTGGACTAAAAAAATCTGGAAAAATGTTAATTCATGTATGCCTCTCGTTCCCATATCAACTCTGAATCACCATGAAATCACCACTTAATCAAGACAAGTGAAACTTCTTTATTTTGAAGCTTCTGGACCTTCCTATCCACAATCGAAATAGGTTGCTCTTCATATGAAACATCACCTTGAATATTGAATTGATTCCATCCTATTATGTACCTGAGCATAGACACATGAAATATGTCATAAACTTCGGCTAATTGAGACGGTAATGCAAGTCTATACGTAACCTTCTCAATCTATATTGCAATCTCAAAAGGTCCTATAAATCAAGGAAAGAGCTTTCCTTTCTGTCCAAACCTGTAATGGTTTTTCTAAGGGGAGACTTTCAAATACACCCAATCTCCTTCATTATATTCCACAATCCCATACCATGCCCCAAACGGAGTCATCTCAATACACAATTAACAATCTGTTATTGTAAGAAACCTTGCATAAAGGTCTACATTCTTCCCATGAACCTCCAAATCCAAATATACAAGTCTCGAGCATGTCCTCCAACACTTAGATCAACATTTCGATTTAACCATCCACCCATGGATGAAATGCAGTACTGAAATAAAAGCGAGTGCCGAGCTGTTCCTGTATGCTCTGCCACAACCTCGATGTGTACCAAGAACCTCAATTAGAAACTATCCTTAATGACATTACAAACAAGCGAGCACAACAAGCTCAGATATGTAAAAGTATCCAAAATGGACATAGGAAGAAAATGAGTAGGCTTCGTTAGTCTATCAACAATAACTCAGGCCACATCATGTTTCTTCCGAGAAAAAGGCAGATGAGTAACAAGATCCATCGCAATATGTTCCCATTTCTATTGCAATATGAGAAGTGGCTGCAACGTAACTCCGAGTTTCCACTCTTTGGCACTAACCTGTTGGCAAATTTCACATCTCCACAAATATTTACCCATATCACCTTTCATATCTGGCCCCCAATACAATCACTTCATATCATGACACATTTTGGTCTTGTCATGATGAATGTTATATTTGGAACAATGAGATTCTCTCAATATCGCATCCCAAATCTCACTCACTAACGAAATTCTAAGTCTTCCTCTAAGCCTCAAGCTCTGATTAGCAACTCAACCCAATCTGGATTATTACTATCATGAGCAAACCCCTTGAACTTCCTATAATTCATATCGCTTTACCCACACTCTATCATTTCCTAAATTGAAACGGTTTGTACTCTAAGTTTAGCATAATTTGATTCATCATTATACTCAGAATATCCGACAAAGTCATAGCAATGACTTTTTAAAGCAAGTCATACTCGTAAGTCAACTAACTAGCTGCATGCAATGTTTCAGCACTCCTCTTGCTGGGCGCATCAGCAACAACATTTTTTTTACTCGGATGATATTCATGACTAAGATCTAAGTCTTACAAATGTTCAAACCATCATTGTTGTCTCATATTCATCTTTTTCTAAGAAAACATATACTTCAGACTTTTATGATCTAAAAATAGTTTAAAGTTTTCCCCATACAGATAGTGTCTACATAACTTCAAAGCAAACACAATCGCTGCTAATTCCAAATCATGAACATGATAATTCTTTTCGTGAATCTTTAAGTGCCGAGAAGCATAAGCAATTACCCTTTCATTTTACATTAACACGCAACCTTAATCCACTTCAATGCATTGATATAAACTGTAATCTTTTCCCCCAGTTTAGGCAATACAAGAACTGGTGCTTAAGTCAAACGCTTCTTTAATTACCAAAATACAACATTACATTCGTTTGATAAACAATTTTTTCTAAGTTAATTTAGTAATTGGTGCAGCTATCTTAGAAATGTCTTTCACAAATCTACAATAATAAACAACCAAACCCAGAAAACTCTGTATCTCCATCACTGTGATAAGTTTCGGCCAACCAATGATAGCATCAATCTTGGTTGGATCTACTGAAATTCCTTTCGTACTAACCACAGGACCCAAAGAACTTCACCTTAGATAACCAAAACTCGCATTTGCTAAATTTGGCATATAGCTTATGATTTCCAAAGTTTAGAGAATAACTTTGAGATGTTGTTCATGATCCTCGCGGGTCTTTGAGTATTAAAAGATATCATCAATAAAAAATATCATAAAGTGATCCAAATACGACCTCAACACTTTTAGCATCAAATCCAAAAACATCAGCGGAGTATTACTCAACCCAAACATCAAATCCATAAACATCACCGGAGCATTACTCAACCCAAATGGCATAACAATAAACTTAAAATAACCATATCTGGTACTAAATGCAGTCTTATGCACATCATTTTCCCCAACTCCCAACTAATGGTAAGAAGAACGAAGTTCAATCTTAGAAAAAAATTTGGCACCTTTCGGTTGATCAAAAAAATCATCAATTCGAAGCAACGAATATTTATTCTGAATTGTGACTCTGTTCAACTATCTGTAACTAATGCAAACCCTCAAACTATCATCGTTCTTTTTCATAAAAAGGATAAGTGCACCCCACATCAACATATTTTGATGAATAAACCCTTTTAAGCTTCTTCGAATTTTTCTGCAACTACTACAATTCCTTCGAAGCAATTCTTTGTACTAATAGTTTCGGCGAGAGTTTTCATTTCTTTCCCAGTGGCTAGCCTACCTCTGGTCAAAGGCAATTTCGACGATGTTCCAGTATACATAAACACTATACCACCATAAATATAAAAAATAGTCTTTATAAAATTAATCCAACTGTGCATGATAAACTACTAGCCAATCCATTCTCAACAACACATCAAACTCCAAAAACTCCAACACACTATAGACCAACAACCATCTTGTGTCCAGAGATCTCAACAACAAACTTATCAAAAATAAAAATAGGATACACCTTATCCTGTTTAACCATGTTGAGGATAAGACGATTAGGGACTCGCACCAGAGTTAACTCTAAATCAACCACCACACAACCACTAACTGAGATTGAGCCTTCGATAAGATTACGATTTGTATTTGAATCTCGTTCAGTCACCACCTGAACACTTTCCTCGATATGTTGTTGAGCCTATGACACACAAGAGGACGCTCCTAAGAGTCGTGAACATGCAATCATGTAATGTCCTTTCTTTCCATATCCAAAACACGTAACTGAACTCAAATGCCAATGATAATTTCGGCTAATGTGACCCTATTTCCCACACCCAAAATATGTAACTATTGGTTTACTACCTAAAGAAGATATATGGCAGTTGTCGGTCTCTGACTCGTAACCAGTCCCTAAGATCCTCGACCCTTACCTCTACTCCATTGTGGTTAATAAGCACCTGTTCGACCAGAAGGTTAAAAAGACTGTAATCGAGTCCGTCCTGAGCTTGTCTATCAACATCGAAGACCTAATGGTTGTTTTCAAAAAAAAATCACAACGCATAAATTATGGGAGGACAGGTGTAGTAGGTGTAAACGGTGATCCTCCACTCTTCTTTTTTTTTTGAAGCTTCGGGTCAAACTTGAATGGAAGTCTTTTCTTACCCTCTGAACCTAAGCCTTGTTCTGACTCTACGACACCTTGATATCATCGTGATTCACGGTGAAAAGTTTGTGTAGTCACATAAGCTCAAGCTTTATCTCGAGTCTCTAGTAGTTCGTTCGGCTTAGTCACCGATATAATGGTGCCAAACCCTTTCTGCCCTTCCTCCAATGACATTCTGCTAGCCACGATTGGATCAGTTCGAACAGGAACTGCAACAATTGGTTCAACTATGTGATAAACTGTAGAAGCAGACTACTCCTCTTGAGCGGTTGAAGTAGTAGTAGGAACTTCTTGAGCAACACAAACCATAAGTGCATGAGGTGACATCTATACTCGTAAGATATTCAACAAATCTGATCTCTACCCAACCAAGTTCAGAAATCTATTTGAATCCACACGTTGTGGATCCCTATTGCCCTCACCAGATTTCTGACCAGGCTAATAATTTTTCGCAACAAAAATTGCAAGAAAAGTGGTTCAACAAGCCCATATCCATCGATATCTCGATAATATAAAACACACACAATTAGTGCATCTGACTATTCTAAATTACCTTAAACCCCTAACAATCTAGCAGCCTTAACCTCTCCATCAATAAATAATTAAAAATATATCTTCTCAATTAACAATTATAATTCTTTATCAACTACAAAGGATTCTAAAAGTAAATCACAAACATCAAAGTTCCGTAAAACTGAATAAGTTATCCTCAAAATTACATAAAAAATATTCGATAGCACCTCCTTTATTTCTAAGCCTACATTGGAAAACCCGACCTTCAAAAATCTTCAACAAAATCGGCTCAGCTTGGCGGAAATGCCGAAGGACTCCCAATCCACCACATAATAATATATTGCATTAGCAAAATTATTTATTCATTCTAAACAATCTCACGTTTTCAAAATCCTTAAACCACCATTACCTTAGCTCCACAACATTACAATCCATCCCAAAACCATTTCAGCAATTCCTAAAGAGATTGTAACTGCTCAGGAACTTAGCAAGTCACAAAAAAGTTAGAAAACTCTATCTTTCCCTTGTCGCTGCTAGAACCTATCATTACCTAATTATAAAAATTTGATAATATCTAGATAAGTAAATCCTACGCTATCTAGTACCCTTGTAATAATCAAATGCATAATAATCTTAGAGATTAAATGAAAATATCATCCAAGAAATTTAAATACAACCGTGAATTCATCCTTTTTTTGTTATCCAACCACAATCAGATAACGTTCTCCGAAAATGGTAAGTAATTAATAATGACTCATGCCCGGATATGATAACCAAATGATTATTTTTCCTCTAGAATCTGGGAGTATGATCTGGTTCAACGTGATCTCATGATAACCATGTGATGCAAAGTATCAGTGACTCTAGCCCCTCAAGCATAATATAGTGTTCTATAACCATGGTATAGTATACACTATAAGGAGACTCGAATCGCCCTTATCCTCCCTACTTGTGTATGCATGTACAACAAAAATGCAATATCAAGGATCAATGCGATTTATACGAAATTATAATCATACAATGTAAAGGTTACAGTAGGATTTACTTAACCTTATATATAACCAATTTCAAACTTAATTTTTTAGGTTCCCAGAGCATCGGGTCACCTTCGAATAGCTTCCTTGTATACCCAATTATATTATGGGTCAAGCTTCAAGTGAAACCATATCATGAAACCTAATGAAAATTGCGGTCAAAGTATGCTTGAGAATAGTTTCCAAAAATATTAATTTATATAATTGTTTTAACTAGCTTTAAATTAGCCAACTTGGGGTAACTTTTTAACAATATTTGTCATGATAACTTAAAAGGAACTTGTAGTACTCATGTCTTACTTTTCATAGACTACAAGAACACCCAAATCAGATCAACGATATAGAAGTTATGAATTTTCCCATCTGGCTTGTCTACTATGCAAACTTTATTTGTTTTGAACTAAAAAACTTCTCCAAATCAATATTTTTGCAATTAAATCCTCAAAAATCGACAACAAACACCACTAAACCACATGATACCAACACCAAAATATCTTCACAACTCATGGAGTTAAATTGGATAAAAACAAATAATCAATTAATCCATAAACCTAATGTAAATCAATATCAACTATAAAAACATCTCCAAAATAGTTATCAATTGAATCGCATTTGTTTAATTCACCAAAACCTTAACTCATGTCAGTGGGATTTATCTCAAATTGATGCAAATCAATCCAATATACCAATTAATAACAATCTCTACCAATATATATCAAAACCCCACGAAAGAAATCGAAAAATCACGAGAATGCAAATTAAATTGAGGAAAATGCCCTGCATTGAGAATTTACTTAATTGCGAGCCAAATACTTCATTTCCACGGTGGAAACTTAGCTCGAACCGACCGTCTCGTGATGCTCCACAATGTTGCAGAAAGAAATCAGGCAAAAATCAACGTTTGGAGCTTTACGAGCGAAAGTTCGAGTTGAGAGGGTTAGGGAACGTTGGTTCCAAATGTTCTGTTGAAATGAAATGTTTGATTTGTTTTTTAATATTTATATTTATATATAAACCCTCAGCTGCTTTTCAACAGCTTAATTTTTTTATTTATTAGTTCCCAAAATCCTTATTTTGACGTGCTTTAACTTCTGGCACTCATTTTCAATCTGGTTTTTCACCAAATTGAACAAAACTCTCGACAAAATAGTCCATCTTCGTGAAACGTCCATAAAACTTGTTTTGGTCACACTGAAACCGCAAAAATCTTAACTTTTTCCACGACACACTAAAATCTTCTAGACCAACCTTTTGCCTAGGGGTGGACATGGGTCGGGTCGGGCATTACTTGACGTATTTTTCTATCTGACCCGATGGGTCCGGCAACAGAAAATAATACATATTCACCGACCCGCCAAAGTCGGGTAAATAGGGTAATTTCTCAATACTTACTCGTCCACCACTCCTACCCGACTCATTTTCGATTGGGTAAAGCGGGTCAAGTAATTTACCCATTTACCCGACAAAAGAGTGAAGATTTTTAATTTTTTTTAGCCAAATCAAATTTTTTTCACCAAGCTAAACTTTACCCCACTTGGTGCAAAGTGTGGAATTCACACTAGCAGAAGCTCTTTTAAAGAAAATTCTGAAACTTTTCTATTGTGTTTAGTCAATGTAGGACTAAATGTGATAGAAACTCAACTACTTTAAAAGCAATTCTCAAGTTTCTCTCTTATATTTAGTTGATGTGGTACTAAATGGGAAAGAAGTTAAAGCCTACATGCAGTAACTTCTTTGTAGTAACTTCTTTGTTTGGGTTTGAAAGAATAGTTATAGCAAAATATTAATGCGCGCCTCTTTAGTCCACTAGGCATAGTGTATGTTAACATCAATTAGTCAATGGTAGAAACATGTTATAAGCTGGCTATGTAGATCTCAAAAAATTAGAAATCTAGCTTAAGATGGTTATGTAATAAGTTATTAGCCTTGCATGACATTCACATAAAACTTTGCCAAGCCTACTAGTGTAGCTTATGGAATTATCAACTTCATTGTCTCTTTTTATATATGGGAGAATTGTTCCTCCTTAGTGTCATAATCGATATAGGACTAAAAGTTGAAATGAAAATACCTCATTTGTCCCACATAGAAAGAGTAAGGTAAGAAAAAAATGTTGGGTGCTAGCTTTGACAAGACTCAAACTCCTATCTATTTATCCCACATTGCTTGTAGAGTAGGTATAATAAAAGTTCTCCAATATAAGAGAGACTTCAGTGTTCTATTTAGACTCAAATTTCCCATATGAACACACTAAATTGGATACCAAGTACTTGTATTTGTTGCCCTTTGCCAATTAATATCATAGGTGGGTCAGGTCGAGTCGAAACTAAATATTTTATGTTACTCGTTACCCGACTCGGCTAGATTGGGTATGTCAGGTAATTACACGACATCTACCCGCCCACCTTGTGTACCCAACTCGTTATTCGTCGGGTAGGGCGGGTAAAGCGGGTCGGGTCGAGTCGGGTAAATGAGTATTTGTCCAGCCTTACTCTTGCCATACTTAACCAAACTTGCACCAATTTGGACTCAATCTCAACCTCGATCATCGTCAACTGACACAAAGCTCAAAAATAATGTCTTGCACCAACTTCGTTCTCATTTCACACTATCTTCGATCCCGACTTGCACGTAAACTGAGGCAAAATCCCCATGTCAACTCATTAAATCCATTTAAAGTTCAAAACTCGAGTTTTTAAACTTAATTATAATAGTTTTTTGCAAAATTTAAAATGATAGTTCTAGTCCACATTTTAATTCTTTCTCAACTCATTTCGACACGTATCTCGAGATAAAACCTCGTGAAATATAAAATTTTCTCGGTTAACTTAAATTTTGTAAAATAAAATAATATAAATACATAACACTAGGCACACATCACACAATAATAAAATTAATTAACAATCTTAATTTCACTAATCTTTAACTCTTGACTCGCGGTCAAAACTATAATTAGTCTTTGTTAATCCCTGATTAGCCGTAATTATCGATTTAAAAATTTTGGGATTTGACAAGTATTACTTACCGATAGATCTCAAAGTCATAGAGTTTCTAGAGTTCGATGCATTGTTAGGCATGGACTAGTTGACAACATACCACGTTCATGTGGACTGTCACTAGAAAGTTGTAACTTTTCATATACCGAGATTTGCAGTCTTTAAGTTCCAAGGTGCATCAGCAGACGAGAGTAGTACCCGAGGCAAAGTCGTGACGTATAGGGAGATTGAAGACTACGCTAGACTTCATGGAGGTTTCGACACTAAGGGTGAGGATTGAGGATATCCCATTCGTACGTAAGTTTTGTGACGTGTTTTCAGACGATCTTCCTAGTTTACCACCATGCCGGGAGATTGATTTCATCATTGCAGTGAAGTCAGGGACAACACCGATTTTTAAACACCGTATAGGATGGCTCGAGCTGAGTTAGTGGAGTTGAAGAAACTATTGGAGGAGCTGGCAAACATCGGGTTCATTCAGCCGAGTATATCATCGTTGGGTGCCCCAGTATTATTTGTTGAGAAGAATGATGGTACATTACTACTTTGCATTGACTACAAGGAGTTGAACAAGGTCACGTTCAGGAATAAGTATCTTCTACCGCGGATTGATGACTTTTTCAATGAATTGGCAGGAGCACAGTTTTTCTCTTAAATAGACCTCCGATCAGGCTATCATCAGTTGAGGGTTCGAGATGAGGATATTGAGAAAATCGTGTCTCCCATGAGATACGATTCTTTTCAGTTCATTTTTATGCCATTTGGAATCATGAACGTAGTCTTGAATCAACTCCGACCCCCAACAAAACTATATCTCCAACCTACCCAACACGCAAGTGAATGACAAGGTCAACCATACATAACTTTAAAAGGAGTCATTCCTATGCTAGCCTGATGGCTATTATTATAAGAGAACTCACACAAAGAAACGTATTTCTCCAAATTACCACCAAACTCCAAGACACAAGCTTGAATCATATCCTCTAGCACCAATATCAACTGCTCAGTTTAACCATTAGTATGTGGATGGTATGTCATATTGAGGTTAAGAATAGTTCACAGCTGTCTCTGTAATTCACTCAATATTCTAGACGTGAGTTTCGGATCTTTATCCAAATTAATCGACACAACAACTCCATGAAATATCAACACCTCATGTACGTACACCTCACATAATCGGTCAAAAGGATTTCGCATGGAAACTGGCAAGAAATACGCACTTAATCAACCAGTCAATCAACTGCAACCCATACTGGATCGTGCTTACGCTGACTCAAAGGTAGACCGAAAATAAAATCCATCGATATATGTTCCTATTTCCACTTAGAAATAGGCACCGAATGCAATACCCTCCAGATGCTCAGCCTTAACTTATTGACATATCTCACATCTCTTTACAAACTCAGCAATATATGTCTTCATCTGTGTCCACAAATAAACACGCCTCATATCGCGATACATCATAGTGTTACATGGATGATTAGAGTAAAGAGATCTATGAGACTTCCGTAGCAATTCTTGCCTCAACTAATCCTGAGCTGGAACCCACAATCTATTCCTGAACCATTATGCACCATCATCAAAAATTGACCAATCATGATGATCTACACTAGTCGCTAACCTCTGGTGCGCTATATAATCTTGATCAGCTTTCTAACAATCAACCACCAAATGAATCATCTTCGGTTCAGCTCGAATTTGAGCACAAAAAAACAGATTAGTAGCTCTAGAACTAGCTCTCTCAATTGATAATTTGCTAGCTGGACTTTTATGAATCATTATCACCGAAGCTTCCTTAAAATGTCTAATCTGAGAAGCTTTGGCAGTAGGTACATTCTCTCTGCCTTTCCTTCTTCTACTCAAGGCATCAGCAACCACATTTGCTTTGCTTGGATGGTACTCAAGAGTGAAATCATAATCCTTGAGGAACTCAAGCCATCTACGCTGCCTCATATATAGTTCACTTTGAGTAAACAAGTATTTCATACTCTTATGATCTAAAAATTTTGTAAACTTCACACTGTACAAATAGTGCCTCAAAATCTTCAAGGCAAAAATAACTACAGCTAGCTCAAGATCATGAATTGGATAATTTCTTTCATGAATCTTGATTTGCCTTGAAGCATAGGCTACAACCTTGCCTTCCTGCATCAGAACACAGCCCAAGCCTAGATGAGAAGCATTAGTATAAATCACTAATTGTTTCCCTAATTTAGGTAATGTAAGAACATGTGTCATAGTCAAACTATCCTTCAAACCTTTAAAGGTAGCCTTGCACTCCTCTAACCAAACAAATTCAATGTATTTATGTGTTAGCCTAGTCATTGGCAGATCAATATAAGAGAAACCATAAACGAACCATCTGTAATAACCTTCTAACCCCAGAACACTCCGAGCCTTTGACGCTATGGTAGGAGTAGGCCAATCCCTGATTGCCTCAACTTTCACTAGATCAACAGATATACCCTTAGCATTAACCACATGTCTAAGAAATTTGACCTCTGAAGACCAGAATTCGCACTTATTAAACTTGGCATACAACCGATTATCCTTTAGAGTGTGTAATATAATTATGAGGTGATGCGAATGTTCTTCTTAAGTCTTTGAATGGATCAAAATATCATCGATAAACACAATGATAAACTAGTCAAAATAAGGTATAAACACCCTATGCATTAAATCCATGAACCTAGTAGGAGCATTAGTGAGCCTAAATGGCATCACTGTAAACTCGAAGTGCCCGTAGCAAGCTCTGAAAGCCTTTTTTTAGATATCTTCATCCTTGATCCTTAGTTCATGATAACCAGACCTCAAATTAATCTTCGAGAAATGTCTTCAACTAATCAAAAAAATCATCAATCCTGGGCAATCGGTACTTGTTCCTAATAGTCACTCAATTAAGCTATATAATTAATGCCCATACGTAGGGATCCGTTCTTCTTTTTCACAAAAAAGAATTGGTGTTCCTCACGATGACATACTAGGATGGATAAACCCCTTTGTAGCAACTTCTCAAGTAAGTTTGCTACTCATGCCATTCCATCGGTGCCATACGATACAGAGGAATAGATATAGGTTTGGTACCAAGAATAAGATCAATAATGAAGTCAATGACATGTGGCGGTAGAAGTCCAGACAAGTCAGATGGAAAGACTTCCAAAAATTTACAAATCATAGGTATCTCACTAACCTTAATTTCCTGACCAAGCTCTCCAAATGTAACAACTCCAGCCACAACTTCTAAATCTCGAAGAGTAGCTTCCCTTCCATGAGTTGCAAGTCGTGAAAGATTATAGCCTTTATAGATTATAATTTTAGAAAGTTTAGGAATCTGAAAGATTACCATCTTATGGAAACAGTCAATACTGGCATTGTATAATGATAGCCAATCCATCCCTAGTAATGCATCAAATTCTAATAACTCCATTACTCTCATATCAATTGAAAGTTCATTCTCCCTAATTTTGACTACACGTCCTTATCAGATCAGGTTAGGATAAACATTCTCACTCACTGATGTGCTCAAAATCAATAATGTAATGGCTCTAACAGGTCTCAATTTCAACTCATCAACCATTGCACCAACAATAAAGGAAACTATGGAACCAACATCAATTAAAACATGCATATCTCGACCACAGATGTTCAATATACCTTCCACAAGCCTCTTATTAGTCTCTGGATTTGTCTCAGCCACTACATGAGTCTGTCCTCGTGCCGATGGCGCTGTACTGCCTACCAATGTGGCCGGTGGCATAGAACACTCTCTCTGAATATGTTTTGTCTACCCATTATGTTAGCATATCGTAGAAGCCATCTGAAGATAAACACTGGCCTGAGAAACCTACTACAATCCACTCAGTTTTTGTGATGATTGGGCTCTGCTCTTTCCCCTAATTCCAGACTGAGGTGGTGGTAAAGGTGGTTTGGCTACTGAAGCCTGAGAAACTGGTGGAACCAGCGCACTAACAAATGTTGTCCCTATAGACCTTGACTGTGTAGCTACGCTAGCTACACTCGTCATCCTCTTATTTAGCCAAAAATGAACAAATTCCTAGATTCTCTGACTTCTAGGAAATTGTGGTGCTAGAGGAGGCGCAAGTACTATACCATAAGGTTTGGGTAAAATGGTTGCTTCTACCTCCATCACACTCTTAAATATAAAATCATAGCTAGTGCGAGGATGAGAGGAAACGACAACTTGTATATTATAATTTAGCCCACCAAGAAATAAATCAATTTTGTTCTCCTCCTACTCTGCCATCTCATGAGCAAATTCACTCAACTCAGTGAACCTCCTCTCATACTCTCCTGTACAGACATAGCTCCCTATTTCAACTAAATGAACTCAGTCTTATTCATGTTCCTAAGTGATTTCATAATATTCTACCTGTAAAATAAAGTCCTAAATTGTGGCCAAGTGGTGACAGTCTTCCTTTCTCTCTCTAGGGAACTCCACCACTTCAGTGCAGAATCTATCAGCAAAAATGTGACCAATTTAACCTTAAACCAGTCCTCAACATCTACAATAACGAACCATTGCTCCATCTCCAATATTCAGATCCCATCTACCATTTCCTCCATTATGCCATCAAATCTCATAATGTCATATTTCATGAATTCTTTGCGGATTTTGAGAAATGCAGCCTTCTTATAATCCACAAGCACCCTGGCAGCTATCTCCAGCACTTGAATATGTTGTAAAACTAGTTGAGCTTGAGTGTTACTGTCTCAGCTCCTCCTCCCTTAGCACTGTTAACCTCGGGACATGTTGCAGGTTGTGCCTCAGGTTGCTGTACTGGTGGTCCCATCTGAGCCATCAGCATAGCCATAAGTTTCGCTTGAGACTCCATAAGCTCTTTCATTTGCTGCTCCATTTTAGATTTCCATTGATCCTCAGTCTCCTTGTTACCCTGAGGTTCCGGCCTCTGTGAACCCCCTCTTTAATTCGCCATTAGATTCTAAAGTCAAAGGAGAGATAAGATCATTAAGTAAAATTCAGATAATACAAGGAAATCATATCTATGCAATAAATAATAGTATATGCAGCAAAAAACATATAATATTATTTCATTTTCATTTTCCCCCAAAACTCGATGAAAACTGTTTATCAAACCCTAAGCTTATTCATAACTTGAAACAACTCTCAAAGTCAATAAACTTAGGTTTTGATACAAAGGAATATAATATCACTTCGAAAAGAATTCAAAAGTGAAATCGAGGTCAGAGCCTCGTTTATGATACCAAACTATATCAACATTACCACTTAACTCAAAAGTGATAAACTTTAGACTTTGATACCAAGCTTTAGCATCCCCTATCCTGATTAGAGCGATACTCGGCCTAAAACCCTAATTAAGCCCCAGTAACCCACCTAGACTTAACTAGAGCCAGCAGCCTCTTCGTCAGTACCTGGTAAACTCAACATGTATAATAATATCGAATAAACCATACAAAGTATATGCAACGAAAAATTAAAAACTTTTTCGATATTTAAACAATATACGTTAATACAGAGTTTATCGAAACCCAAAACCTCATTTATAAACCTCCCAACCCTATTTATATACATCAAAATATATTAAACAGTGCATATAAGTACAAGAAGTTTCATTACATCATAGAAAAGACAATAAGACACCTAGATCTTCTCTTTGCCCTTTGCTGAAGTGCTAGGTTGCAAACCTGAAATTTTAAATTTGGGTAAGCGCTCCAACTTGCTCAATAAGTAAGGATTCAAAAAGCCATCAACATTCCATATAATAATCAAGAACATTATGCAATAACAACATGCACCAATGTTAACTAAAAAGAATATGGAAAGCATATAAATCAATAAATAATGGATGCAAATCAAATTTATAAAACTATCATTGACTATCACACTGTGATTCCAATTTAATTTATAAAACTAGGGTCGATTACCGATCGACACCATTAATGTGATTGCTAGATCATCACATTAGCTGATGTGTTGTCTAGTTAATCCATTAATGCTCAATGGTTTTATCCAAAGCCCTCTAATGAGTTTGTAATCCATGCAACCTATATAACTGAGTAGGAAGTTACATATATGCTGGGAATATAACCTATCTCCTATATAACCTTGTCTCGGTCTCAGGAACTTACTCTCGTGAATCACGTTAAACACCATTTTTCGTTATTGAAAACCATCACAATGTACATAGTCCCCCATTCCAGTCCATAAACTATATGAACTACATATACTAAGATAGCTAGGAAACATTGATAAATAAGTGAATCCGTACTTATCTCGGTTTAGGTTTCCGTTCCAAATTCCTAACTTTCCGGGTCACTAACACTTCCCCAAGGATCCAACATCTATCATAGACCATTTATAATCAATATAGGTCTAATACCATATAATTAGAACCCCTAAATCAGTCTCCAAGTCCTTAAGAATCCTAAACAATTTTCAACAGAATGGTTGTTTTATAGGGTGGGAGCGCGCTCCCTTAGTGGGTGATGTGCGCTCCGGTAGCTGAGTTCATCTGCACTGATGAATTAGCAACAATATTGTGGTTTTCTAGGTGGGATCGCGCTCCCTCAGTGGGTGGAGTGCGCTCCAGCAACTCTGTTCATCATAGTTGATGAAGGGAGCACGCTCCTTTACTAGGTGGAGCACGCTCCACCCTATACTGTTTTGACAGAACACAGGGCAACAGCCATTGTTACATCCACAAATCAACCAAACGAATAGCAAACACTCCTAAAATTCATCAGACATGACCTCTAGTGATGTAACAATCCATTTCCAACAATAAAACAGCATAATTCATAGAGATTTCATCACCGCCATCAAATTGAACTTCAACAAACACAAAGACTAAACTTACCCAAGTGATGATCTCTAGCTTTCCAGTTGATTAAGCTCTTCAATCTATGTTGATTCAACTTCCTGAGTGAACTCCTAGATTCAAAATCAAACCATCAACCCTTTCTCTCACTCTCTCGATCGATTTAAATGGGATAAGTATAAGGTTTTAGTTTAAATATATGGATTTTCTTCGAGATGTGCATTGCGCTATCTCGAGACTGATGGAATGATTGATGTGCTAACATGACACTCTTTAAAGTGACACACATGTTGACACCATCAACACTAATGATTTTCTCGAGGCAATCCAATGATCCATATAATTCAAACCAAGTTATATTTTTTAATATATATTTATATATCCAATATATATCTCATGTATTTTCTCACTAATAAATTCACCGAACATGCTTATGAGTATTCTCGAGTGTGCACATTCATTCCACGACCTTCTCGTCACACTTGGTGTACTAGCAATTTATTGTTCATTATGTATTTTCCAATTATAAGCTTGTATATAAATCATATATTATACTACAACCTATAAAAATCCTTAAACAATCCAAACATACATAAATCATCATGCAAACTCATGCATACGCTAATCGAGGAAAGTCGAAATTAACCATGAGCCTAACTCAGTTTAATTAAGATTTAGATTAATACTAATCACCAAATTATGGTAATAGGTTGTTACATCTATACTACACAAGTAAAACACTGGATCAAGCACAACAAAATTAAACTACCACAGAAAATGAGCTATTAGCAGTTATGTTTGCATGCGACAAGTTTCAAGCCGATATAGTGGGATTCAAAGTCACTGTGTATACGGATCATGTAGCGATCCACTACCTTTTTGCGAATAAGGATGTCAAACCAAGGTTAATTAGATGGGTGATATTATTGCAAGATTTTGACTTGGAAATCAAATATAATAAAGGAAGTGAAAACTTGGTTGCAAACCATCTATCTAGGTTACCTCATAAATAAGGTGATACATGGAAACCGGTTACTGAAGTATTGTCGCTGAGCAATTATTTCAACTCTCTGATCTGTAGATGGAATTTCACCATTTAGACTCGGTCTAAACGAGCTTAAAAGGCGTCGAGCTAATGACGTTAAACTAAGTGCTATTGGGAGGCAGCCCAGGGGGTTTTAAAAATTTTTAGCAAGTAGTTAGTTATTTAGTTTAGTTCATTACAATTTAAACAGATTAGTTCTAACTTTCAAAAAATTTGTGTCCAGTGTGCAGGAAAGACAATTTGTCGAGCTATAATTCATCGAAATGAATAAGCCTTAAGAATTGTGCGAATAGCCATGCAACATCAAGAAGTTACATTTGGGATATTTTGTTAGAGTAATTGAGTTAGTTATATTTGCATGTTTATTTTATGCCTCTATATTATATTATTATTATTATATATGTTGTGTGTTTTAGTGTTTTCAAGTTTCGTGCTTACTTTTAAACCTTGAGGAGAAGGTTTGGTTAAAGTACAGTGACGGCCCTTCCCTGAATCTAGGGCATTGCCCGACCTAATCCCATCATTAACCCCTAAACTCACCATAACACGTATTTGTCAGCCTTTCTAAAACTTTTCTTCTCACAAGTTAATTATTCAAATAAATTTTTTCTTATCTCTTGTCAATTACTTAAATTAGAGTTAATTAAAATTTTAAACAGTTAAAGATTATTTAGCGGAAGTCTTGACAAATTAGCGAAAGTCATTCATATAGAACCTAAGTGTGGAAACCAGGAAACGAAGATCACATGCATATATATAATAAAACAGTGATAACTATATATCAACATGTGTCTAATCAGTACACTATCTCACAACTCGTAGCATACATCCCCAAAAGTGAATGGAAAGCATATATATATAAGACATACAACAAAACTAGAAACATACAACAAAGGTAGCAGCTCTTCACTAGCTCAGAGGTAGTCGTCCCGATCTGCTACTCAATAGACCCACTGTCATAAAAAGGACGGTGAGTACAGTAATGTAAAAAGTAACACTGAGAGCCATTTATCCACATTTTCAAACATAACAAGAGATACATTTCACAATACATATATTCATTATACAACAATAACTAGAGATACACAAACACATTACCAAACAATATAACATCAATGAACTATTTCAATGAACTACACATATTAAATTGTGTACCTAACATCAATGAACTATTTCAATGAACTACACATATTAAATTGTGTACCTAACACTTTAACCCAGTAATACCTTATTGATCACATAGACCATGAGTATTGATCAAATAGACCTTGGATAGTCGTTTATTTAGCATGGCATATTGACCTCATGTAATAGGTCTGCACACATAGTTCCTCGGTATTACCCTTGTTGGTCACCGCTTATCATTAACCATTCTCCTTATAAGTTGTGAAACATGGCATAACAACCTCATGTAATAGGTTAATACACATAGTACATCGGTATTACCCTTATTGGTCGACGTTTATGCATAGGCCTTCTCTTTATTAGTTATGAAACACGGCATATCTACCTCATGTAATAGGTAAGTACACATAGTACATCGGTATTACCCTTATTGGTCACCATTTATGCATAGGCCTTCTCCTTATTAGTTGTGAAACATGGCATATCGACCTCATGTAATAGGTCAGTACACATAGTACATCAGTATTACCCTTATTAGCCCCCGTTTATGCATAGGCCTTCTCCTTATTAGTTGTGAAATATGGCATATCAACCTCATCTAATAGGTCAGTACACATAGTACATCAGTATTACCCTTATTGGTCGTCGTTTAATCATTTCACACATTGGCCTAGATATTACCCTTCAGGTAATAGCTTATATAGTAGTGCACGCAGGTACTATACTTATTGGTTGTGAAACACGACTTATCGACCTCATGTAATAGGTCAGTACACATAGTACATCGATATTACCCTAATTGGTCACTGCTTGTTTATTTCATCAACCTTATATAGTAGGTACGTGACAATAACTAGTCAGTATACCGACATCACCAAGTCTCATACCCCATGTGTCACGTACACCTCAAACCATATCATAAACTTAAACACAAATATTCTAATTTAACAACAACCGCATAATAAGAAATAACATACAGGTTAAATAAGCACACAAGGCATTGCACCACATTATAAACAACTGTAAACAAACAGCAGCATCAAAACGTGAAATGAAGCAAAATATCTCAATCAGTTTACTTACCTATATGCAAATTTCCTAGCTACTTCGATCTCCTAACACCTCAAAACTCGTATCCAAACTCTAGAGATGTTTCCCTAGGTTCCTGATATCATTTAACATGTTGTTAAGTTTTTTAGACCTTTAGTTAGGGTATTGGGCTTCTTTATAGTGTTTAATCTTAGATTAGGAAATTCAGATTTTGGGTTGTCATAGCACCTAGCACGCTGGGTAAATTAATTAACGCGATAGTGGCATCATTAGTGCTACCAAGTTTCTCTAGTGCGCTATCCACAGTTAGCGTGCTAGCTGATACCTAGCACGTTATATGCAGGAAACCTCGAAATTCTGAGTTTTTTCTATACATAGGCTACCCAAATGCCTTAGGCATACATACCTCTAAAACCCCAAGACATCAACAACAACATAAAAATAGCCCTACATACCATCAAATTGATTAAACTAGTGTCAATGAACTACTTACTTGATGAACCCCCCTAACTTGATCAACGCCAATTCTTTTAAAACCTTGCTGATCTTCCTTGATTTATTCTTCCTCCAACAAACTCACTTCTCTTCACCTCTAAGTTATTAAAATGAAATGGTAAAAGTTGTATGAGTTGATCTTAAGCTACATATATGAAATGGATATGGTTGATTAATAGCCATTGATCTCCATATACACACGTATGTCGAGACTTAGCTAATGGTTTTCCACCTAACACATGTCCCACTAACTCTCTACTATCTCATGCTCAATGACACCAATATCAAACTTAATTAATCTCTAGATGTGTCAATACGTGTCTCAAGAATCACCTCATGGCTATGGTTTTAAATTACTAACTTAGGTTACATTTAATATATAACTAACTATAGCCACATCAAAATCACTATTTAAACTATAATAAGCCTAAATAAATTGACAACATCACTCTCCCCGGTCCCACGCTAGTACGCATCTCGTGCCGCGTCCCCACTCACGTCTCGACATCTATATACAAGTAAGAGTAACTTAATAAGTCCACACATATACATCACACTAAGCATCATCACATCAAATCTAACACATTTCTCAATCCTCACACCAAGTATTTGGACTGTGTACTCGCTCTCAGGCCACGTGTCAAGTCGGTAACCCTGATTAGGGACTAATTTACTATTAGTAAATTTTAGGTCGTTATAGTTTGGGGGCACCGACACTACACTACACTATGGAAAGTGGTAAGATATATGAGAAATAAGGATAAACACTATAGATATGATCGTTTAAATTTTAATTTGAAGCAGTTAAGGAGGAAAGCATGGTAGTGTATGAATTTTATGAATTTTGAATTTTATTTACTTTATGAATGTTTAAATAGTATAGATTAGGTTATATATAGTAATATGTAATGAATAAGTAGTTCAACTTCATGTTCATGCCTTTAATTGTGGATGGGTAGATTATAAGTATCTTGTCGATATGAAACTCAAGAGAATGTTTTAAATTTTGAAGAAGAAAACAATGAAATATAGCAAATGACAGTGTGATTTCATAATTAGAAACTTACAGTTAGGTAAGACCTTGAACTTCAAAAAAAAAACAAGAGATTATAACACTTCTTGTGGAAAATGTTAGCTCTCTAAGGATTCTATAATAAGTGTGAATCTTACTTGGTAATACAAAAGAAATAAAAACTTAATGCAAAGAGGGGGAGAAATAGGCATTGTAAATTAAAAGTTGGGGTTAACTTACTTGATTTAGTGAAAGTGAGAAGTGTTAACAAATACTTTGGGAATAAAAGAAAAAAATGAGACGATCGCATAAGTTTTATAGGAAATTGATCGGAGAACTTGATGATTGGGAAAAATGAGGAAGAATAAAGTCCATAGGAAAAGAAACAGGGACTGTAAAATAAAAAATGAAAAGTAGAAGAAGAAATGAGAGAAGGAAATTAAGAAAAGAAGGTGGAAGTATAATAGAACTCTTCAAATAAAATATTTAGCTCGAGTACGAGTTGCTAATTGATTTCCATTCCAACTATGTTAAGTCCTATAGACTCTTGAAGTGCTAAAGTCTACCAAAGATGAGTTTGATTTACGTTTATTTGTGAATTCCTGAGCTTAATGAGAAATCATGAGATTGTATACTTGCTACTTGAGTGTTGAGATAAAACAAACTTATGAGTAGTGATGGTTTCTGGTTGTGATCTACTTTGGTGTTTTGAAAGTGATGTTTTGTATGTTGTTAAAGCTACATGTCTTAAAATTATAAGTTTTGCAAAGAAAAATTCTTGAGTGAATTATTAACTTGAAACTTAGTGAATTAAAGGATACTCTATGAACAATATAAATTGAATAAGAATTAGTTATTAGGAGACTTAGTAGAATACACCTTTGCTCGGGATGCGTAAAATCTTAAGTTTGTGGTATTTGATAAGTGGTTAATTATACTTATATATATTGTTAGTTGAGTCATATATTATTTATAAATATCCCTAAATGAGTGTAATTTATGGTATTATCATATTTTCAAGGAGAAGAAATTGAGGAAAAATGAGAAGGAACGGAGCAAAAACCCGCAAAAACATGAATGGCATCGTGGCTATATATGTTGATGTTGTGGACACAAGAGGCACAGCGTAGGAAGGAAAGGCACGGCATTATGAGATGAAAAAGTGAAGAAAACCAAGTTTGAAGGTCCGGCAAAGTGGCAGTACTGTAGTGCAAAGAGGACAACGTCGGGCAAGGTAGTGACAGTTGAGACACCAGGGATCAAAAAAACACAATGCAGTGGCAGCGCAATGGGCTATAAGGCATGGCTCTGGGACATAAGTGACAGCGCCAGACACGCAAGAAATAGAAAATTAGAGTTTTAATTTAAGTTAAATTTTAAAATGGGTTTCTAGTTGTTATTAAAGAGTATAAATAGGTATTAGAATGTGGTAAACTCACTACATACCAACTATTAGCTACCATCAGAGTAATTTAGCATGGGGTTTACATTGAGTTTGAGTATTAAGGAGTTTGTGTGAAGAAAACATTGAAGACTTCATGTTTGTAATTCAAGTTTGGTTTCGTTGATTAAATTCAAGGTAATATATATTCATCTCTGATTTGCAATTATTTCCATTATGAATTGTGATGTGTGTTTCAATAAAGTGTGAGTAATCTATTTATCTTAAGGATCAATGGATCATATGGTATGAATGCTATATTTTGAATATGAATAAAAAGTTAATAGAAAAAAATGCAATAGTTAGAATTTGTATTGATTCTGAGCGTAATGCTTTAAATGTACTGGCCACATGTTTAATGAACTTAGATTTTAGAAGTTATCATGGTCATTGAAGCTTTTAATCCAGACATGAACGGTACAACTGTAAAATATACAATATCGAAATATAGTTGTTTATTAGGGAGGCACGGATAATAAACTTAGTTAGTTATGAATCCAATGATATGGGACTTAAAGTAATCTGGAGTTTAAATTATTCACATCGATAGGTGGAGTTCTAGTTTGGACATTAGAATTTTTTCGTCACAATAGTGTGTTGAAGTGGATTTGAAGGAAATATGTCTATTCTAATTAGGCATTGCACACAACATATCGAGATGTAAACATGAATACAAAGCATAGTATTAAATTACCTAGGTGAAGTAGTGAACTAAGATATCCTTAATATAAGAGTTAAAGTAAATTTAAATTGATTTGTCAAAGTAGTTTAGTTATTATTAAACCAATTAAAAAGTGAATTCCTTAGCAATAGTTCAAAGTTAAATAGGTAAACCACTAGTGCAAAAACCTTTCCCTGATGAAAATATTCGTGATCAATGCAAGTTGAGTACATTATTATTACAAGTGAACCATTATACTTGCAGCACGCATCACCATAGTAACTCCTAAAACTTCTAATCAACAAACATGTGAGCAAGATGTTCATAGCACTACGTATAGAATCAATATAAATTCTAACCATTGCACTTTTTAACATTATAATTCATTCATACTTCCTTTAGTATAGCATTCATACCATAAGATCTTTTAATCCCTAATATTAATAAACTACTCACTCATCATTGAAATCAATATAATACAATTCATAAAACATCATTGAAATCATAGATAAAACTAAATATTACATTTAATTGAATCAATAAAATAAAGATTGAATTGCAAAGTAGGAGTCTTCAATGTCTTCTCCTTCAAAACTTTTCTCAATACTTAAAAACAAACTAACCTATTGTAAACTATGATATTTGTGTTGGGTTTTGGGGTTCATACGCAGCGGAGTTTACAAAACAGTTTTGACAAAAACCCCAACAGGATCCGAATCTAATTCCATTAAAAACGTTTAAACCATGAAAAACTTAATCATACCTCAATCGCAATATACCTTTCTCGAAGGTTAATCGATCTCTAAGGCGCCGCTAACGACGAACGCCTCTCTATCGCAAGAAATCCACACACGAACGGCGGCCGAGATTTGAAGTGCTAGCTTCGAGAGAATACCAAACCTTTTTGTTTCTCTCCAAAACGATCCAGAGCATACCAAAAACCCTAAGTCGTTTCTAAAACGAAAATAGAGTTTCAGCCTTTTTTCTTTCGTATCTGTGTTCTAACTTAAAGCGTCTATTTATACAACCCTTGTATATAGACGGTTAAGTAAATTACACATATACCCTTACTTAAAGAAGTATAAGTGTAATACACCACAAGGACGTTTCTGTCATGAATTTTATCACATAAAATTCATTTTTCTGAATCATCTTAAAATCTCGCAAAACCATTCTTAGTGTGCGACCAATAGGCTCATACAACGTTGGCAGTGTACCAAAACACATTTTGGTATACAAGTCATAAGCAGTCTCTAGCAAGACATTATGACTACCCAAGTTGTACGAATATCAAATCGATATAACCTAATCAATAGTGTATATAACATCATTTTGTCACACGATATCCTTTTGATCAAACATAAGGCATGGAATTGTCATCCAACATGTTCAATCGTACTAGTCTCGATCTCTAGGTAGATCGAAACATCCAAGTGACATTGATCAATATCAATTCACTTAGACTAGGCCTTTTAACATCTAACACATCGAAAGCGATCCACTAGATATCTCTCTTTATATGAGAGGGACAAATTATATCTCGATTACACAACTTCATCACATTGCTCACACAAGAACCAATCACAACCTTTATAATCGTCCTAAGTTAAAGACAACGTTTGATTGTGTCAAATTACTGTGTTCCTAATGTTGAAGTCTCTGGCAATCTCAAGTCAGAGGACTGAAAAATATACCTATCATGAGAAACAACTATGACTTAATCCATGTGATGTTCTCATAGCGGGTCGGTCCAAGACTTTGTTCCCTAACAAGTACTCGTGATCTTGATTCGTATCCCTATACGTATAATCATCATATGATCATCAATCAAGACTCACACTAGTCTTAATTCATTATAGTTCCCAGTATAATGATCGACTAGGGACATTTAGGATATTTATGTAAATACCCATGGATCTTATTATAATGTAAACATGCAAATTAATTATAATAAACAGCAAATGAAATCCTCTATTTTATTAACTAAAAGTATTCATAAAGACAGTTAATGGATTGACCTAGGGCACATGCCCCATCAATTTGGTCTCTTGTGGTGATATTGGATGATAATGGGTGAGTTTACCACGTTTTAATACATATTTATACTCTTAAGACTCATAAGAATACAATCATAAACCCTAATTAACAATTCCAAACGAACTAGAATTCCAAAACTTTCTATTTTTATTTTTCGACGTTGTATGTGTAAAGTCATAGCGCCGCCACAACTTCAACTTCATGTGTGAGTTTTCTCATCATAGTAAGCTCGAGGCCCCTGTGTACTAGCCTAGTGCCATATGTGTTACTTACAGCGTCGCTACTGCGTTAAGTGCAGTGCATCTCTCCTTTGGTCTCCATGTCTTGCCCACGCCTTGTACTCACTTCTCACGGCGTCAATGGTGCATGCCACATCATCAAGTGTGGTTTTATATTTTTCTCCTCATTAATTATGAAATCACTATTTTCTCTTTTATACCTTGTAGACTTGAAAACACTTAAATGCCATCAATTAGAGCTTATTTCGAGATATTTATACCTATTATACATCTAAGCTAGTCCTATATATATGTTTAATTAAACTCTTATCAAAATCATGCATCGCCAAGGAAAGATCTCACCTCCCTCACAGTAGTGTGGTAGCTTGGGTTTTAGTGGGGTCTACCTCTATTCCTTTTGCTGACACTATGTGTACTAATATAAGTTCTTGATTTACCATAGAGTGACAGTTTTCATAATTCAATGCTAGATTCATTTTTCTATACATCTTTTAAGTACTTTAGTCATATGAAGGAAGCATTCTTCGAAAGAATCACCATATACGGTAAAGTCATCTAGAAAACCTCAATAAAAAAATCCATGTAGTATGAGAAAATACTAATCATACATCTTTACAATGTAGCTGGTGCGTTACGTAAACCAAAAGGCTTACACCTATAAGCAAATGTATCGAAAGGCAAGTAAAAGTGGTTTTTTCTTGATCTTCTAGAGCTACAGGAATCTGATGGAATCCTTAGTATTCATCCAAACAACACTAATGGGTTCGTCCAGCTAGTCTTTCTAACATTCGATCTATAAATGAAAGTAGGTAGTGATCTTTTCTAGCTACGGCGTTTAGCTTCCTATAATATATGCACACTCTCCAACCATTTTGGATTCTAGTTGGTACTAATTCTTCATGTTCGTTTGTCATAATTGTGATCCCTATCTTTTTTGGGACTACTTGTACCGAACTAACCCAATTACTATCTGCTATTAGGAATATCGTTCATGCATCTAGTAATTTTAATATTTCTTTCTTTACTACTTCCATCATTGGTGGATTCAATCTACATTGAACTTGTCTAGAGGGTTTTGTGTCTATTTCAATATTAATTCTAAGCATGCATGTGGCTACACTTATTCCTTTAATATCGGTTATAGTCCATCCTATTGCTTTCTTAAATTCTTTGAGAACATTTACTAATTTCTCCTCCTCTAAATTTGATAATTTAATCGAGATTATAACTGGTAAGGTGTTGTTACTCTCTAAATATGCATATTTTTAATGATCTGGTAGAACTTTGAAGTCTAAGTCTAGAGCTTTTAGTATAAAGGGTAAAAATTTTGAATGGTTTATCGCTAGATCCATATAGTAAGAGGTTCATGGAGTATATTATAAAATTTTAAGGCATTAATTATCTCCCATATCTCTTCATCTATATCATTGTCATCATTTAAATCCTCTATCACTTTTTCAAGCTTATCTGACTTATCGTTTCTAAAAGTTTTACCTATTATAGGATCTAACATATCTACGGTGCATACTAATGAAACATCTAAAAGATATTTCATAGCATCAAGGTTTTTAAGTTTTACCATTTTACTGTCTACTTCCATTGTTAGAGTTCCGTTAGAAACATCTATTTTTGCTTTTGTCGTTTTTAAGAACGGACATCCTAAGAGACGTTTTACTAGAGAAGTAGTCTTGTTTCATGTCTAGGACATAAAAATCGATTGAGAAAAGTAATTCATTGACCCTAACCAGTATGTCCTCTAATACTCCTAAAGGTTGAATGGTAAGTTTATCTTCTAATTGTACTACTATGCAACTTTTTAAGGGTACGTTTGTCATTTACAAATGTATTGAAAAAGGCATAACGTTAATTGAGGCGCCTAGATCACGTAATGCTTTGGATATCCCTATAATTTCTATTGTGCATGGAACGAAAAAAGTTCAGGATCAGAATATTTAGAGGGTAATTTCTTTTGGATTATTGCTGACACATGTTCTTCTATGTTTATTATTTCATTAGGTTTAGTTTTATTAGTGCATAAGTCCGTTATAATTTTTTGATATTTAGGTATGTTTTGTATGACTTCAAATAAATGTATATTTACTACCACTTTCCTTAAAAGTGTCTGAGATTTTTTTCTCTTCTTGTAATTTCTTGACGTTCTTATTGTTTTCTAAACGATGGGGAAATGTTGGTCTAACTATACTTGGTTTATTCTTTTCCAAATCACAACCATTTTCCTTTAGAATTTTATTATCTTTAATTTCTTATTCATTTTCTAATTCAGCCTCTAACTCTTTTTGAGGAACTAGTTATTCTGGCATCTTTAGTTATTCCATTTGTTTACCGCTTCTAATAGTTATTGCTTTTACGCACGAACTAGTGTAAGGTTGAGATGGTAATTTGCCTTGATTAACCTATGGACTCATTTGCATTGCCATTTGACTTAATTGGTTTTTTTAATTCAACTATATCATCTTGTAAAGCTTGAGTTTTTTTATATTTTGTTTTATTTGAATTTTCTAGTGCTATTGTTCAATCTGTTAATGCAGGTATTCTATATCTTTGAAAACTCTGATTGTCTACACCATTACCTATATTTGGTCTTAGGTAATTGTTGGTAGAAATGTACGTAGGTTGATTTGATTATTGTAATGACTCATCATAGTGTTAGCTTCTTTAATTTTATTTTGTTGCACCAATGGACATTCATCAAATAGATGATTGGCCTCATTGCAAAAAAACATAATTTTACTTTGGTCTAATCTATCTTATAATAATAATTCAACAATACTTTTTAGTTCATCAAATTTATCATCAGATGTCTGGGTTATATTCCTATTAATTTCATAAGAATGATTTTTCATAAATTTGTTTTTCTTGCAATATTGTTTTGATTGTTTTGTCATTTTGGTAATAGTGTCTCTTGCTAATGTTGGCGTTATGTCGAATAAAGATCCTCCATATACCATGTCTAGAAAACTTTGTTCTAAGTTGTTTACTCCTTCGTAAAAGTATTCTAATAAAGTTTTTTATGTAAATTCATGTTATGGACATAATAATATTAATCTTTGGTATCCATCGCAAAACTCGCCAAAAGTCTCTTCAGTTTCTATCCTAGCATTAATAATTCATTTTCTATCAAAACTAATTTTACATGCTGGAACGTATTTATTTAAGAAGGTTTCTAACATTTCAAACCATGTGGTTATGGAATTTTAAAGAAGATAGAATAGACAATCTTGAGTTTAACCTCTTAAAGAAGAAGAAAAAGTCTTTAGCTTGACATACTCTAACTCGATGTTTTTGGGTTTTATCACACTTACTATATGCGTGTATTTCCTAATAAATTGTTGAGGATATTCATCACCTTCACCTTGAAAGTGAGGTAAATAAATAATGAATCCCACTTTTCACTCAAAATTAATAAAATCTATGGGAAAAGCAATACACATAGATTCATAAGCTATGATATTTTTATTGGCTTGCCTAAAAGTAAGTTTTTGTTCGATGTCTGTCATATTGTATGACATGCAATGAGAAAGATTCTTAAGAAATTATTTAAAAATCCCCGACAACAGCACGTAAAATTGACACGTGTTAAGAGTGCACAATAAACTTTTCACCTTTATTATACTATTAAAGTTTTGCAATAGTGGTTAGTGGGATCATCTCCACATGATTTTGAAAATTCCTTAAGAAAAAAGGTTTTATTATTTTTATTTTCAATTTAATTTAATAAAAACTAGAATTTAAACTAATACTTTCTAAATAAAAAATCAACTAAACTAACTAAACTAACACAATTCAAATTCACTAAATTCAACGTGATTCAATTCAATAAAACACAATAGTAAATAAACATCTAAACAAACCTCCTAAACAATGAAACTTCAACCCGTTTTGCATCCATACATGTTACTTCAATCACATAGTCATTAACATATTTTCTAAAGTATCCTAGATCGTTAAACACTAATCATAAGTAAGTAAACATCCTTTAGCTAGCCATTTGTTCTCCTTATACCAATGGAAAAGTCATGTTCTATTTTATCGAGCTAACATTTTTGCATACACAAAGACATTAACTTCACTCAATAAAACTGCATTACACTTTATGTAAACTTCGAACTATTAAATCTAACACCTTCTGAAAGCCACTTCAACATTAGATTTAGATCTCAAATTCACCTAGGATATCTAAACGGGCCATTTTTTCAAAACAATCCTAGTTACTACTTTAAGTTAGATAATGAATCAAAACACCACAATACATATTAGCCATTATGCACATTACACTTAGATTCATGATTGCAATCCGTAATAACAAACTATAAAAACAGAGAATCAAATACTATGATTCGTTTAAAGCATTAAGCATATATTCATCATATCTTGACTACATTACAAAATGGATTTAGTTCATGATTGGAATCTACTCACTTATGATAGTAAATAACACCATAACAGAATAATTGAAAGACATAATTAAAAATACTTTAATGATAACTTAAATCTTCAATCTTCTCCAAAAGCAATAGAAAAAATAATGAATGGCCTCCAAATTAAAGAAAAAAGTGTAAAACTATCAAAAGGCTCTTAATTTTGTAGTATATGGTTAATATTTATAGTATATTAGGTAATACATATCCTAAGCCAACTCAAAATCCTCATTGTAATCCAAAATCCAAGAAATTATCACTAGCTATTCCTCAACGATTCAAGGTTAAGTGAAATCGCTGAGTAAGTCCTTGGAATTGAAGTCCATGTTTCCACCAATCTATGTAGCGATTCTGGGTACATAGGAATCATTGGAAAATTGCTTGGTATAAAATCTAATTTGTCCTTGATTCATTGGTGATGGTTCTTTGTGCAATCTTTCCACTCGGTCAAATCCTTCATTTCCTTCCATTTTAACTCCATTTCTTCATATACTTTAATTATTACCTGAAATATCAAAAACAAGAGAAAACCACATGTAATATAGTTTTTTACATATAAAATTATCCTAAAATGTACTATAAAATATGTCTAATTATTGATTTGTCACTCTTAATAAGTTAATAATTAGACGGTTTTTATAGTATATTTTAGGGTAATTTTAGATGTAAAAGGCTAATTGAATATGGTTTTCTCTTATTTTTATAATTTCAGGATATATTAAGGTTATATGAAGAAATGGAAGAAAAAGTCAAATGGAGAAAATGCATAGTGAATCAAGAGCTAATCAAGAATGAATTGGGATTCATTGCTAGTGAATCGGTAGTTAATCAAGATTGAACTAGAAATCCCTACCCAAATTAGTGAATGTCACGGCCCAAATTCGTAATCCTAGTTTATTACCTAATTAGGATCATCGACCCATGATGTGGGACCTACATCGAGATACATGCACTGACTGAGGCATGTAGCGGAGGTATATTTTAGTTTTTTGTGGTGTATTCCTAGTGTAATGTATATGTGTAAACTACTAAGTCATCTCTACTTCCAAGTTATAGACGTCAAGACGTGAGCGAAGCGCCTCGAGATGCATGCTAACATGGGACCGGGTTAGAGAGTGATATGGTAAGTCCTAATTTAATTAAATGAGATTACAATAGCTAAATCAAATGTGTCTACAATTCAATTGACATATATGTAACCTAAGTTTTTTAGGTTACATATATGTCTAGCGGGATATATATTTGTATTTAAATTACAATTTTGTAACATCACATGGGATGTGAGGTTTTGTATAACCAAGGTTTATTGCAGTTTGATTTGATATTGTATATCGTGTTTGATTATCTAAAAAGTTTTAAATTTTCACTACATTCGATATTTGTTTCACATAGATAGTTGATATACATTGGTGTTTAATAGGTGAAGAAAGATAGGTTATTGGCTCTAGTTAAGTCTAGCGGGATTATCGAGGCTTAATTAGGGTCTTAGGCCGAGTATCGCCCTAATCGAGTTAGGGGATGCTATAGCTTGGTACCAGAGCCAGGTTCTAAGCCTAAGGTTTATCACTTTTGAGTTAAGTGGTAACTCTGATATAGTATGGTACTAAAGTTTACTTCAAAGTATAACTTTATTACTTTGAAACAAGTGATAATTCAGATACAACTGGTATCAAAGTTTAAGGTTATTGACTCTGATATACCTTCGTAGCAGAACCTAAGTTTATTAACTCTGAGAGTTGTCTCAAGTTATGAATAAGCTTTGGGTATGATAAACGGTTTTTATCATGATTTTGGAGGGTAACCAAAACATAAAAGATTGAGATATGTTATTTGTTGTGTTATACTATATCTAAGTGGTAGATATAAGAGTTACATCTTTCCTGAATGATAACAAGATGGTTCGTGTCCATCAATTTCTCATGATATGAGGAAGTCTTAGAGGTAAGAGCTTATGAGAGTCTTAACTTCAAGGAATATAGAAAAGGAAATACATAAGGAAAACTTATAAAGATGAAATTAAAATTTTCTCCTATTAACTGTTGTCAAAAGACTTTGTTCTTGCTGATATTATTAGACAAATAATAATCAGTGAAGAAGTATATATTGGATCTAGACTTTGAGACGTGTATTAGGAGAATGAAATTTATGAAGCAATGGAATACCGAATGACTTTTGGTTAAACTCAAAGATGGTAGAGCACTTTTAGATATGATGTAATATTAGTGTTGAGACTAGTAGGGAAGTAATGAAAGCTATTCAGTTAATAAATTAGTTGTTGATGATGAGAGCCTATTGAGGTTAGGAAACCAGTAATGTATGTATACTTCATAAGTTGGTATGAAGTAGGAATTCCAAATATGGCGTGAATCCCTATTGGAATGACAAGCAATTTGTCAGATAATGAAAGATGAAATTAAGAATTTAAACTGGTGAAAGTAAAAGACAGTTTAATCCAAAACTTAGCAGTGAGTTGGTAAAATATCCTAGTCTGATGATTTTAGACTGGTACAATCTATATTGGGAAGAATGGGTAGTCAATGAATCAAAGGATTTAAGGAATTCATAGAATAATTTGTGATAGTGGAAATGAGTATTTATTACCCAGGATTGATAACTCATTATGTCAATTGGGTGTAGTCAATTATTCTTAAGAGTTAGTTGAGATCTGATTGTCACGACGATATGATCAGAGTATAAGATATATTTAAAGATGATTTCAAACGATTGCTTGATCATTTTAAGTGGATGGTGGAAACCACTAGAACTTACTAGAACACGTGCTATGTTCATGAATAAAGGGTGTCGAGTGTAGAAACCCTATTTTAATCAAGTTGTTATCGTATTGTCAATAATAACAAAAATGGAATCTTTGAAGACTTAGAGGACGCACGAGCATTACCATATAGAATTATAATTGGTAACAGTAAATTACTTTAGACCAGATTTTGCAAGTGTCGTACTAAGTTTCAAAGGTTTATTAATTATATGAGTGTTGAATATTAACAACAAATCAAGGGATTTGACTGGAATTGAGATAATATGGGATCGTCATATATTCAATACAAAGACAAAAGAGGAAAGTAAGCTTGAGATAATTGAATATTACAAACGATAGATCCAGGGATCTCTAGTATCACTGTGTAATTTATTCATTTAACTCAAATATGAGAATCATTGTAAATTGAAATCAAATACAATGATGCCTTGAAAGAAAGTTGAAGTAGAGCTTGACTAAAATGTTTGCTTGATTGTACCTGAATTATGGAAGAAGTTAGGGGTTTATCCTAAAAATTCTTATTCAGGTAAGATTGTGTGTTGACACAATAAAGCAAAATTGTAGAGCTATGTATATAGTTCAAGATTTAGGAGGAGAACTATTGGGGATTGATAATCTTAAAATAACTATTTTGGTAATTATACTAAATATAGAAAAGCGTCACTTGTAAATAAGAGGAAAGGTTGTTGAAAATCTTGTAATCATTCTTAGAGATTAATGAGAATCGTAGAAAAATCATTAAAAGATAACTTGGAAGTATAAAAACCAGTGAATTGGTGTAAAGTCAAAGTAATGAATTTCAAACTATGAAAGTTTGAAAAGTAGAATTGTTAGAGTAATAGGAATGGAAGGTGAGATTGATTCCTTGGGTTTCCTAAATGTTAGGAATTCACTCTGAAACATCACTCATTAAGGTGATTGTGTTGGCAATGCCTTGAATAGAGAAAGAGATAGTGGACGTAGTTACAATAAAAGCTACTCAATAATAACTCTTAAGTGAGATGTTTACTGGTGACCAATTGAAGTCCTGCACAGGCACATCATCAGCTGAGTTGTTAGGATTGGTAACTAAAAGTCTGCTCTTTAGAGCTCATATTGGAGCTGAGCTAAAGATGATTAATTGAATGATGTATTATGGAAAAATTAATTGAGATTATCTAGTAGGTCAAGGTTTGCCTACTAGTTATTAGTATTCTATATGGATAATATCATATCAAAGCATTGAACATGTAAAGAAAGTTCTTTGAACCCAAATAAAAATTATGGCAAGAATGTTGTGAGAATCTCATAGATGTCTTTAAAATATTAATTCAGACGATACCCAAAGTAATTATAATAAAAATGAGTTGTTGGTGACATGGAATGAAAATTGACAGTGTCAATTGTATAAAGAAATATGAGATATATCAACAGGTGGAAACTGAGTGATATTAACCTAGAAGGTTATATTATTCTTGCCTTATATGAATGACGTTTCATGCTCAGAGATTCATGATGGATTAACCTAAGTTGTGAAGACAATTGAAGGTTGATGATGTTAAAGTTGTAGGACTGATAAAGTCTGTAAAATTTCTTATTAGTATCGTGGTTTCAATTATTGTGGAAGAGTAAGTGATATATATATATATATATATATATATATATATATATATATATATATATATATATATATATATGTAGAAAGAGTTAAGAGTTATAGAAAACCAGGATTGTTATTTTGGTGAGGAACTGGAAGTATGTTTCCCAGTGAGGAAGAGATATATAATAGCTGGGAGGGAACTTTCTCAATCTTAACACAAAATATCTGCAGGTAATTTTAGTTCTAGATAATATAATTTTCGAGCTTGTGACTCGAAAAATGATGTTTAATGAAAGAAATATTTTACTTTTTGAGCTCTCTAGTATTGATGTTGTTATGCTAAATATGACGTTGAAGTGTTTTCCATAAGAATTTGTACGCTTAGCTTCTTTATCAATCTGTATAGGATAAGAAGTAATGATACAAGTTAATTAGAGCCTGGCTAATTTAGAAATACACAGAAAGGTATTAACAGACTTTCAGTATGCAATTATAACTTAGATATATAGAGAAAATGTAGCTATTGCTAGAGCTTCTCAGTTTAGACTTCTTCAAGAAGCATCTATGATGATAACTTCTGTAAGTTTGGCTAACACATCTTTGACACATCATCGACTGATCTTTTGTGCTCATATTTGGACTGAATTAGATATGATTCAGTGGTGATTTGTTGTCAGAAAGCTAATTAGGATTATATAGTGCATTAGAGATTAGCGGCTAGTGTAGATCATCCTGATTGGTCAGTTTCTGATAATGGTGCGTTACGGTTCAGGGATAGATTATGGATTCCAGCTCAGGATTAGATGCGGCAGGAATTGGTATGAGAATCTCATATATCTTTTTACTTTATTCATCCAGGTAACAATAAGATATATTGAGGCGTATTTATTGGTGGTTTGGATGAAGTTTGATATTGTTGAGTTAGTAAAAAGATATGAGATATGTCAGCAAGTTAAGGCCAAGCATAGAAAACCAAGAAGGTTATTGCATTCACTTCCTATTCCTGAGTGGAAATGGGAACATATATCAATGGATTTTATTTCTGGTCTATCTCTCAGTTAGTGTAAGCACGATGTTATATGGGTTGTTGTTAACTGATTAACAAAGTCTGCGCATTTCTTCCCAGTTTCCATGCTAGATCCTCTTAATCATTTACATAAGGTGTATATACGTGAGGTGTCAAGATTTCATGGAGTTCCAGTGTTGACTATTTCATATATAGATTCGAGATTCACGTCTAGACTATAAAGCGAATTGGAGAGACAACTGGGAATTATTCTTAACCTTAGTACGGTATACTAATAGCAAATTAATGAGCAGTCTGAGTAATTGATTTGGTGCTAGAGGATGTATTTTGAGCTTATATCTTGAAGTTTTGTGGTAAGTGAAAGAAACACATTCTCTGTATGAGTTGATTCAGGACTATATAGAGAGAATGCAGTAGATTTTCCAGTATTTGACTACGGCACAGTTAAGACATAAGAGATACACTGATAAACATTAAAGGTTGTTGGAGTTTTCAAAGGACGATCTCGTTCTCTTAAAAGTCTCACCTATGAAAAGAACTGTACAGATTTGGGTCCCAAGGTAAGCTAGTTCTAAAATACATTAGGTCATTCACAATATACGAAAGGACTTGTCCTGCAGTTTATATGTTAAAGTTACGTCCTTAGCTAACTAGAGTTCATAATGTTTCAGAAAATAAAGACTCAGTTCACTCCAAGGATTGATTGGAATGAATTTGATATTCGGGATGACTTATCTTACGATGAGAAGTCATTCGGATACTCGATTTTAAGATTCAGAAGCTGATAACCAAAAAGATTCCTTTGGTTAAGATGAAATGGCAATTTCACGAGGCTAAGAAACTAACCTGGGAGTGAGATTTTTATATGAAGGAGTAGTTTCCATTTCTCTTTGAAATTATAGGTAATTTTAATTTTACTTCAATTTCAAGGACGAAATGGCTTTAAATTGGAGAGACTATAATGACCTGTTACCTTAAGCTAGATATTGGTGTTAATCAAAATTTTAATTAACCCGAGCTAGGCTCATGGTTAGTCCAACGTACCTCGATTAGCATATGCGTGGATTTATGCGATGATTGGTGTTTGTTTGGAATGCTTAATGGATTTTATAGGTTGTGAGATTAATAGAAAATTAATACAAACCTATAATCGAAAAATAAATTAAATAAACAATAAGTAGCCGGTACACTAAGTGCGACGAGGGGGTCGTGAAATGAATGTGCACACCCTAGAATGCTCATAGGCATGTTTGGTGAATTAATTGGCAAGAAAATAGACGAAGTATATATATCTATATATAGTTTATATATAAATATATATATATATAAAGCTATAAAGTTTGACTTTGAATTATATGGATCACTTGATCAACCTCGAGATGAGCGTAAGCGTTGATGGTGTCAAAATGTGTCACTTTAGGAAGTGTCATTTTAACACATCAATCACTTGATCAGCCTCGAGATAGCATGATGCGTATCTCGAGGAAACCTATATATATAAATCCAAAACTATCAAACTTATCCTCACTGTTGCATCGATCTTTCAAGAGAGTGAGAAAAGAGAAACCGAGGTTTGATCAGGAGGAGTCGATCGAGAGAGTGATTTCTTGTGGAGATGAGGAGCTTAAACAATTGAGGGATAAGATATCATCATCTTGGTGTGTTGAGTTTGAGTTTTAAGTTGAATCACATTTAGGTGATGACTTCTCTATTAGTTGTTGTTTTTATAATTAGAAATGAGTTGTTACCTCACTAGAGGTCCTCCCTGATGATTTGGGAGAGTATTTGTGGCTATTTTAGAGATTTGGTAATGGAGCCATGTTCACTGTCGAGGCAGTGCAGGGTGGAGCGTGCTCCATCGAGCATATGAGCATGCTTCCTTCATCAATTAGGACGAACCCAGTTAGTGAAGCGCGCCTTACCAAGCGAGGGAGCGCGCTTCTACCCCTAAAAATAGCAATTGTGTTGTATTTTAATTAGAGTTTTCTAACGTCTTAGAGATTGAATTAGGGGTTCTAAACATAGGGTATTAGACCTATATTGATCACAAATAGTTTGTCATATGTTGTGGTACACCGAGAAAGCGTGTGATAATCGAAAAGTTAAGAATTTGATAATGGAGACCTGAATCGATGTAAGTATGGATTCGCTTATTTATCAATGTTGTATGGCTATCTTAGTATATGAAGTTCATGTAGTTTATGGACAGAAATGGGGGACTATGTACACTATGATGGTTTTAATAAATGGAAAATGGTGTTTAATGTGATTCATGAGAGTAAGTTCCTCAGACTAAGACCAGGCTATATAGGAGATGGGTTACCTTCCCGGCCTATATGTAACTTCCTACTCAGTTAAATAGGCTGTGTGGATTACATACTCACTAGAGGGTTTCGGATAGAACAATTGGGCATTAATGGATTAGCTAGACAGAACATCGGCCAATGTGTTGGTCTAGCAATTGCATTAATGGCTTCAGCGGGTAATCGAATCTAGTTTTATAAATAAAATGGGAAACACAGTGTAATAGTCATTGATGGTTTGCTTTGCATCCGTTATTTATTGAATTATATGCTTTCCATATTACTGTTAGTTAACATTGGTGCATATTGTTATTGCATAATATTCTTGATTATTATATGGAATGTTGATGATTTTGTGAATCCCTACTTACTAAGCATGTTAGAGCGCTCACCCCAATTAACATTTCAGGAAAACTGACAAGCGTTACGACTACGGGATAGAGAAGATTTAGGAGTCTTGATCTTCTCTTCGATGTATTAAATATCCCCTTGTCTTATATATTTGTATTTGAATTACAGTTTTGTAACATCACAAGGGATGGGAGGTTTTGTATAACTAAGGTTTATTCCGGTTTGATTTGATATTGTATGTCGTGTTTAATTATCAAAAAAATTTTAAATTACCGCTGCGTTTCAAATTTTTTTTACATCGATATTCGATATATAGTGGTGTTTATCATGTGTAGAAGGAAAAAATATTGGCTCTAGTTAAGTCTAGCGGGATTATCGTGGCTTAATTAGGGTTTCAGGTTGGGTATCGCCCTAATCGGGTTAGGGGATGCTACACACTTTTTCACCGATTTACATAACGAATCACCAATTATAGAGGACTCGACTAGGAATCACTAAAGTCGGCTGCAAGAATTTTGGAGTTAAACAAAGAATTTCAGTTCGATTGGGATATATAAAACTTATAATACTATATATATGAACCTATGGCTTTGAAATTAAAAGCCTATAAAGTAAATTTGTAATGGCCTAATATTTATTAATCGCTTTTATTCAAAAATCTCGGATTAGGATGCGAGCCTAGATCCACGTGGAGACTGCAAATATGGGTTAGGACACGTCGGACTATACAAAATAGTTATTTTGTGTGATGATTGTTATATTGCGGTGTTTAAATTGTTAATTGTCATATTACATCGCTTGTTTGTATGTTGTAATCGAATGAGATTGTGTGACGGATGTTTGCCTCGTAAATCGTGTTGACACGGGTATCGAGTAGGTGATGTACGAGACATAAATATTATAATGAATTTCAACTAATGTAATGGATTCTAAGTTATGGTGGTAGAATATGATAACTAAAAACTATAGAATATAGTGAATTAAAATATTAAGCTATGGTGCACCTCTTTATGTGTGCGTAGGCACGGGGCACCGGGGTATCGAGTTAGTCAGGTGCTAGTTGGACCACGAATATATCGACATGTGAGACTATGTGTGCTACTCAATGTGATTAATATCCCTAAGATCTTAATAGGCTATGTTAGATTAATAAATGCCTATAGTTGAACAAAATTAATTAAGGTCATTTGATCGTGAGGAGGTGATCCTAGAATATGGTTTTTAAAGGCTTGATGAGTGTCTTCGAAGTGACAATAAGGGCTGAACTACTTAGGTTATGGACCATATGATCATATTGGAATGGGAGAGTAAGCATAGATGAATGGTTAGGATCATAAACAAAAGGTATAAAAGAACCCATAATGGAGTTCTTGACCATGCAAAAATTTTAAAGAAAAATCAGGATTTTATGGGCAAGAGAGGGTTTAGTGGCTGAAATTTTGGGGTCTATGAGGACTTGAGCCAAATTGATGGTGAGTTAAAGCTAAGGATTCAAGCTAGCAAGGAAATTTACTAGGTATGAATTTCATGTCTTTGTTCAATTCCAATTTCATGAAAATGGATGTTAAAAACCCTTAATTCTATCAATATATATGGTTATTATAGTTTTCTTGGGTTGATTGGGAGTGATTGAGGTTAAATAGGCTCACGGTGAGCAATAATTTCATGATTCGGATCGAGATTTGGTGTTTAGATTATGGTCGTTTTTGTGCATATTGGGATATAGGAGAAGATAATGAATAATGTTTGTACCCATAAGGATGTCTATACCCACAAAGACGTCTGTACCCCACAGGGACGTTTGTACCCACAAGGGACATCTGTACTCACAAGCCTCTGTACCCAAAAGGGACATTTATACTCACAAAAGACATATGTACCTACAAGGGACGGCTTTACCTATAGGGACTTTTGTGCCCTCAAGGGACGTTTGAAACCAAGGGACGTTTGAAACCACAAGATTTGTAATAATAATTTTATTTCAATTATATAATAAAATGGATACCTAAACACCAAGAATTTATCAAATCAACACTAGAGACCTAGGAGTCAATATGCGGGTGTCAAGAACGAGATCGGGGTCATTTTAGGGGCTTCATGAGCAAGGTTTCAAAGCCGCAAGGTGCGTAAAACCCACGAGAATACTTCACATAATTCAGTTCGTTCTTCTTATGTATTTTACTGTTGCTGATTTTTTTACTTCGTTGTTATCATGATTTACTGTTGTTCATTCATGTTGAATAATTGAGGCTTTATGTGTGCATTACGGGTTTGGTTAAAAATCGGTTGAGTTGGTTTACCGGGGTTTTGCTGTAAAGATCGATTATGTTGGTTCACTAGGGTTGTGTTGTGTTGTTGTGTGGGACATAATGTTTTACCAGTTGAGTGGTTTACTAGAGCTTTAGAAGACGTAGTATAAGAGCGACTGATTTATCGATTGTGTGGTTCACCGGGGCTATCTGTGTTTACATTTCTGTTTATTTATATAATTGTTGTTCTATTTTTTCGATTATTTTCCTGTTGCTTTGGTTTTTTTGTATTGTCCTACATTCATAGGAGTATGTAATTATATTGCCAAATGGCATACTTGCATGTCTTGTAGTTTTATTTGATCTCTTGTCAAATATTGTGTGGACTTCTCTTGGGATTTTACTCACTGGACTCGCTAATGTGTTTGTTGGGTGGCCGAGTGCAGATCTTTTTACAAGTAGCTATGAGAAGGATTTTCGGCGACTATCTCTTTTTGCATATGGTCTTGGATATACTCATAGGTGTTTATATTTTGCAATTTGTTTATATTATGGGTATCAGAGGACTATGAGAGACACTATACATGTATATACCTACTTTTGTGTATCTTGTTGCCTTATATACATGATACTTTATTTTAGGTGTTCCACAGTATGATGTTTGTTATTTAAGGCTTTCGTTGTATTTTTATTGATTATTAACTATAAATTTTCTGTTAAACCATACTTCTTGATATGGTATAGCACGGTTGTGCCTCGAGATGCACATCATTTAGATCTACAAGGAATAAATTTATGATCTTGATAAACAGCTCATTGTTGAGTCAGCGTGGATAAGGCATGAAGATTGTTGTAAATTATCCTATTTGAGATAGACTTTTAAACTAATAAGGATAAAGACAATCCTAGGGGAGTTGGGATTTGATATACATTGTTATCTCAAATTTGAGACACGTTGTTATCTCAAGTTTGAGACAGGTTGTGATCACACAATAATAAATAGAAAAAACGGCTCAAACAAGAGGTACGTATGAAATTCGAAAAAAAAAAAAAAAAAAAAAAAAAAAAAAAAAAAAAGTCTCCCTTAAAGATTTTACTGACTTGAGCATCGGAATGTTTTCCCCGAAGGCCCCCACTCCAGAATTTGTTTTGTAGGCTTTGACAAGGAGTGGTCCCATCACAAGGTCGCGATGATTCGTATCTCCGATATCGAGGATCGAGGTCAAGGTATTGTTTCCACAACATTTTTTGCGCTAGAAGAAGGGTGGCTTCTAAAAAAAACTGAGTGTTCGGCATAGAACACTCATTTCTTTGGAAAAATTTGAGTGTTCAATATAGAACACCCAGTTCTTTGGAAAAATGAGCGTTCAACATAGAACACTTAGTTCTTTAGAGAAATCAA